>CM012457.1:3994680-4624966 GCA_003999625.1 Oryzias javanicus
TTCAGACTTTTATCCCAAAAGTGAACATTTCAGCTGCTCCGCTAACAGATCACAGTATGGTCAGACTTTCCATCCATCCTCTAAACCCTCAACCTAGAAATAAAGGCTACTGGAAATTTAATTCTAATCTTCTTAACGATGATACATATTGTCAAGATGTCATTAGTACAATTAATAAAATTTGTAGGGAGGCTCAATTCACCTCTTATAAGTGGTAGATGGGAATTTTTTAAATATAGATACGGCAAATCTCCATTACTAGAAGCAAACAGTTGAGTCAACAATATCAACTGAGGGAAGAAAGAAATTATTAAAGAAATTAAATTCAATTTGTCACAATGTGGACTCAGACGAAAATCATAAACAGAGATTGATCCTCTTGCAATCCTCCTTAGATAAAATGTATACAAATAAGGCCAAAGGAGCGTATATCAGGTCCAGAGCAAAATGGGTAGAGGAGGGAGAGAAAAGTTCAGCGTACTTCTGTAGACTGGAAAAAAGGAGACAAGAACGGAACAGTGTTAAAGCCTTGTTAATTAATGATGTAGAGTGCAAAGATCCTTCAGCAATTACAAAAGAAATATTCCAGTTCTACAAGGAGCTATACTCATCCTCTTACTCCCGCCATGAAGCTGTAACTTTTTGAATCAGATCAAACATTTGGTCCCTAAAATAGATGATGCCTGCAGAGAGCTCTGTGAGGCAGAGATCACCATGTCAGAAGTAGAAGATGCTGTGAGGTGCTTAGCTTTTTTGAGATTTTTGAGACACCGATTTGGCTTTGATGAGAACGGCTGTAGTTTTTGTTTAAATGACATTGAGACTGTGGATCATTTATTCTTTAACTGCAGAGTTATTAAAGAGTTTTGTTTTTGGTTTTCTTCTAAAATTGCAGCTCCAGTTCATTTGGATGTGAAAAAAAAAAAAAAATGTTTTATATGGGGTGGTGATATCTAACAGACCCGAAAATATTGTTCTTAATGTCCTACTATTGCAAGGGAAGTTTTTTATTCATAAAAACAAATTTTTAAAGACCAAACCACTTTTTAGTACTTTTCACAAGGAGCTCTGTTTTTATTTTCAGTCTCTTAATTATATGAAAAAGAAAAATAGCTTGAAATTACTTAGTTTGGTTAAGGATTACAAACTTAATGAATACCCCTAACGAAAGTTAAATTGTTATTTATGTTTTTTTTTTTTTTTTGTTTATTTGTACTATTATGTTAAGTCTCATACATGTCGTTTTATGTATGTTCAATATGTTATGTTGGACAATTGTGGTTGTTGTCATTTGTAATGGTGCTGATAATAACACAACTCTGTAATGTATCTGTTGTCAATAAAAAAAAAAAAAAAAAAAAAAACAACCCAGAAACAGAAAATGACTCAGTCTATTTAACCCCCCCAATAAAAAAATCAAATCATAAATCAGACTCATGATGGTTTCAAACTGACGTGTTTCAGGGCTGTGGTGCAGCGGTTCACACACTGGTCCACAGTCAGGGGTACCTGGTTCGATTCCCGGCTGGACGCTGTCTGTGTGTTTGACTGGAATTAACGCGTTCTGGTCCTGGTTGATGTGTATTAGGGGTGGTTCCGGTTCGGCTCCATCAAAGCTGGACTCCGCTTGCAAAAAGATCAAACGAAAGTTCCGGCGCGTGCACGCTCGTGGACGCGCACTGAAGTGCAGTTTCACTTTTCATTCTCAGTCTTCCGAACTCTCCTGGGGTCTCGTCGTTTCTTTGGACCGGACTTCGACAGAAATCTAATCCAGGCCGGCACCGGAGAGCAGGTCAGTCCCGGCTCGGTTCTGCCGTGTTCTGTGTCATCCTGACAGCTGTTTAAGGTTCGTTTCCCTCGCAGGGAGGCCATGGCTGACGCGCAGAACAAGCGGCCCGCTTTTGAGGAGGTAAGACGGCCCGGTTCTGGTCGGATGGACGGACGGAGGGAGGTGAGTGGTCGGGGCTGCTGCTGCTAACGGACAGGTGTGATTTCAGGAGGACGGCCTGGAGGAGGCCCGCAAGGAGCTGAAGGAGTTCAAGGTGAGCGGGTGACCCACCAGAAAGGCTCGGTTCTGGACGTCTGAAGAAAGTTCTTGTTGGACAGAAAGTCGCGGTTCCGTTTTTAACGATTAGAAAAAAGAAAAAAACAGGAAGGGTGTTTCCTGCTCTGACAGTAGGGGGAGCAAGAGAGTGGCCTCGGAGAGCAGGAAGTTCTGATAAAGTTCGAGTCCCATTAGTTCTTCTTGTTGACATTTGTTGTTAAATAAAGTTTGAAGGAGAAAAAAAAGTCCCATTTCACGCATCTATGATTGACAGTTAGGTTAGCCTCATGCAATGCATGCTGGGTCTTCAATATGGAGAGCGGTTTGTTATGTTCACACGGAGAGAAGAACAGAGAAAAGTGATGACGTTTCTCCTCAGAACTTTCTCTGGAGGTTGAGGATCTTCTGCCTCCTCTTCCTCCCGAGGCCGGTCCTCGTGGTCCAGAACCGAAACGTTTGGAGCTGCTGGGTCGAGACCAGGGGTGAAAGTAAGCCGGAACGGTCCGGAGCGGCGTTCCGGTAAATGATTTGAAGACGGAACGCCGTTCCGGCTGGAGAGATCAGCTGTGCGGCCAGTCTTCACTATATAACACATGACAGAAGCCGCGGTCGCTTTTATGGAAGAAAAATAAGAAAATTGACATTCGAGCTGAGAGCAGGCAGGGCTTTATTTGGATGTTTGCATTGTTTTTGTGGCGCATCAGACAGTTATTGAAACCCGTCTGTCTCTCTCTCGCTCGCTCACTCTCTCTCTCACGCTCTCTCTCTCTCTCCCTCTCTCTCTCTCTCCTGGTCTGCGCTCTCTTGCGTGCGCCAAGTCTGGCTGCGTCCCGAGCGCTGCGGACCCCCGACTTTCTGAACAGCAGGCGCACCAGAGAACTGCAGCTGATGATACCCAGGAGTTCGTTCATTGTTCTGTCTAAATTCAATGCACATTTATTTAAAGATTGAAAAAGTGAATCGTGACGTGAAATAAATAATTAAATTATTTAAATGAAAAAGTAAACAAAAAAGATGCAGAGAAAAGTGAATCAGATTTTTAAGAGGAAGATCCAAAAGTGAGGATGACGATGTGCTGAACAAATCTTCTAAAGGAGATGATGAAGAAGAGAAAAGGAGAGATGGAAGTTGAATGGAAAATGCCAGTAAGACACCAGGTCCATCAACCACAGATGAATTTTCTATGTTGCCAGATTATTCTTCAATTTGGACAACTGACAATATGATCTGTTTAAAGTCCCCCTCCAAAAAAAAAAAGAAAAACTATTTTTTGAGTTTTTAACATGCCTGTGTGTCATTTTTCTTCTGAAAGAGAACAAATGTAATCATTTTGTTTTTGCATTTCCTTTTAATCTCTGTTAATCAAACTGTCACAGACAGACTCTGTGTGAATGAATGATGTTCTTTCCATCACAACAGCTCTCCTGCACTAAACCCTCATCTGGTCCGGCTAGCGTGTCTAGTTCAGGTTCTGGAGAAGAGAAGATGCTATCTTCACATTGACAGCAGTCAAATGAGCCGCCGTTCACATTTATGTGGTCCAATCAGCATCACTGGATTTTTGGTGTGAGTTTCATCCAATACTTACGGCAGCAGGGCTGAGAACGCTGGAAAATCTCCAACAGACTCCACGGAGCTTCTTGATGTGACCACAGAAATGTGAACGGCGGCTCATTTGACCGCAGCTGTAAAGGATCTGTGAAAGTTTGGTCCATGAAGTTCTTCCTTGTCCAAACTAATGTCCAGCTCAAAACAAAACTGCTAGACATTTTTGTGGTGCAGCGGTGAAGACTCAGAGCCACCATAATCAGACAGGGGAGGGTCCGAGACGTAGCAGGTCAGCTTCGCTCAGCTCCAGAAGCCACGCCCCCACAGAGGAGTTTTCACAGACCAACATTAAAACATTACTTTTTAAGACATTAAGGGTCTGCGATTTTGGTTAAAAACAACATAAACATAAATAAAACACTCCTGAGAACGTTTTTCTTCTTAAATAAAAGTAAAAATTGCCATATGGGGACTTAGTCTTGGACTGTGGGTGTGTGTTTGTATGTGTGTGTGTGGGGGGGGGGGGGGGGGGCATAGTACCGGCATAAACAAAAAATCTACTTTCACCCCTGGTCGAGACCATAGATATATATTACATTTACAAGCTCAGTTCTATAGATTCTGTCGTAAATCTGTAACACTAGAAGGTGCAGTTCTTGCACTATTTACAGCTTAGTTTTTAGAGATAATAAAATGTAAATATATCACTTCATCCGTCATTTTCTAAGCTTTAATTCGAGCCGTGTTTTATGGAAATCGGTTAAAAACCGAGAGAGCCAGGACAGCTGTTGATAATAACGACCACAACACAATCAGAGATGGGCGGGGCTTATAGACTTACACCAGTTGACCAATCAGAAAATTCAACTGCAGTGCCTCGTTCCAACCTGTAGGGGGCAGCACACAGACAGTTTAATTTTCAGGAAATAAACCAGTTTATTTTAATTTGTTTCTTTTAAAGCCCCTTTATTGGAGCCAGAAAAAGTTGATTTAGGGTTTGGTTACCCTTTAAGCATCTACAGTCTCAGGGCAGACACTCTACCACATGCCCACTGAGCTGGTTTGATCTCTTCTATCCAGACCAAAGTGCAAAAGGCTGAAGACCTGAAGTCCAGGCTGATCCTGGAGAGTCTGGAGGAAGATGAAGCCAAGAAGAAGGCCCAGGATGAGATGCTGGCGTGCATTAAGCAGCAGAAGTCCCTGAAGGAGGAGTTCACTCAGAACATGAGTAAAGTGCAGGTAGGAGGAGGTCCGCTCTGACATGACCCAACCCCTCAGAGAAACCGACTCTCACTGTCGCTCCCTCCATGAAGGATGAACTCCAGAGGCTCTCCAGACGGAAGCAGGACCTTCTGGAGAAGCTGCGTCAATATCAAGAAGAACTGAAGGCCAAGCGAGCCGAGTCCTCCAGCCTGAAGCAGAAGTTCACGGTCAGCGTTCTCCTCCTCGTGCGTCTCCTTCTCCTTCAGCAGTGGAGGAGCGCAGTGGATAACCTGCTCCTATCGTTCCAGATCTGCGCTCAGATCCCAGAAACCGACGTGAGGTTCGTGGCTCCTGAAGAAGAGTCCGGGGAGGAGAGTCCCTGTGACGGGCAGCCCATTCGAGGAGTCTTCACCATCATCCAGAGGAGCGGGGTTCCTCTGAAGGGGGGGCAGGCTCTGCTGACCTTTGAGGAGGAGAGAGGTAGGTCCCAGTCTGGCTGCTGGAGCTGGGAGACCTCCGAGACACTTTTTAACAGTCTCTCTGACCCCCCAGTGGCGTCTCAGATCCTGAGGATCGCCCGATGCCAGGTCTCCTGTGATGACAAGTCTGTGTACGTCAAACCCAAACGGGTGACGGTGGATTCCTCCGTGAAGTTTCAGGTACGAGTTCATCTGAAGAACCAGAACAGATTCTGTTCTGAAAGTCAGTCACCAGAAGAACCTTCTTGTTCGTCATGAATGCAGGTGAACCTGAACGTCTCCAGGAAAGACTTGAAGGTCTTCGGCGTTCCTCCTGCTCTGCCGGAGGAGAGGATGAAGGACCGGTTGGAGATCAGCTTCTGCCGGCCGAGCAGAGGAGGCGGGGAGGTGGAGAACGTGGAGTACGACAAGGACAGCGGAGAAGGACTCGTCACGTTTCTCCATCCTGGAGGTACGATGTTCTCAGTGGAGACCCTGGACCGGAACCGGACTTCTGTGAGCCGGTTGAGGTCAACGGGTTTAATAAAGAAGCTAAAGGCATCGTTGGTTCATCAATCCTTCTTCTGAGGGTTCAGTTCCCCGTGAAGAACGCAGATGAGGTGGGGGATCCCTCAGGGATCACGTCTTCAACCCTCACTGTTCATACTTTGAGGTGAATCTTGGTTACCCTCAGAGGAGCTCTTCCTGTTTCTTGTGTGTGGATAGTTGAAGGAGAGCTCTGCATCTCATCCGACCAGCTTCACTGATCCAGACTGTTTCTCGTGTTCATGTCTGGCTCATCTGGACGGTGACGGCTGTGCTCTGGTTTGATGTTTCTCCATGAAGACCTGCCTTCCGTGTTCAGATTCTCCTCTGTTTACTCTTCTGCTGGAGTTCTGTACGTAGAAGTTGCTGCAGGTTTCTCTGCTGAACTTTGTGAACCTTCACTGAAGAAGCGTAGCGGTTAGAACGACCCGCAGGCTGGTGTCAGGCCCGGTTACAACCACGGCCTTCTACAGAAATGGACTGAAGCTTCAGGTCACATCCACTCCAGGAGCCGGATCTCCTCCCATTGCTGAGCCCCTCCCACTATGTTAGTGGAACCGCCTCCTCAACCTAACCGTGGAGACGTATCCGGGGGCCATACAGAGCCCTGAGGAACTCCGGGACTGACTGTGTGTTTGTAGTTGCAGACAGACTGGCCCTCAGAGGAACCTACGACGTTCATCTGGACTCTGCAGTGGAGGTGAAGGTTGGACCTTTGTACAACTATGAGCTGCAGAAGTTCCAGGTAATGTTCAGACTGACTAACTGGTCTTCTGTTTCCTTGCTGTCTGCTTTCTCTGAACTTTCCCCAAAGCTCAGATTCATCCAGGATCTAAAGGTTTACCTGTCTGATGACATCTGGAGGATTCAGGAGCTAAGCTAAGTCTAAGCTCAAATCCTTCAGGTGAGTTCCTGTAGACCATGTGACCTGCCCAAACGACAGTCACTAGAGCTTCAGACACCTGGTAACATCTGAGAAGCTGGTCTTGGGTTTTCTCAGACCCGCTGGTCTCAGGTCTCCATAGACCCGCCGGTCTCGGGTTTCCTCAGACCCGCCGGTCTCGGGTCTCCATAGACCCGCCGGTCTCGGGTTTCCTCAGACCTGCTGGTCTCGGGTTTCCTCAGACCCGCCGGTCTCGGGTTTCCTCAGACCCGCTGGTCTTGGGTTTACTCAGACCCGCCGGTCTTGGGTTTCCATAGACCCGCCGGTCTCGGGTTTCCATAGACCCGCTGGTCTCGGGTTTCCTCAGACCCGCCGGTCTAGGGTTTTCTCAGACCCGCTGGTCTCAGGTCTCCATAGACCCGCTGGTTTCGGGTTTCCTCAGACCCGCCGGTCTCAGGTTTCCATAGACCCGCCGGTCTCGGGTCTCCATAGACCCGCTGGTCTTGGGTTTCCTCAGACCCGCTCGTCTCGGGTTTCCTCAGACCCGCCGGTCTCGGGTTTCCTCAGACCCGCCGGTCTCGGGTTTCCTCAGACCCGCTGGTCTCGGGTTTCCATAGACCAGCTGGTCTAGGGGTTTCCTTACACTCGTCGGTTTCAGGTCTCCTCAGACCCGCCGGTCTCGGGTTTCCTCAGACCCGCCGGTCTCGGGTCTCCATAGACCCGCTGGTCTCGGGTTTCCTCACACTCGTCGGTTTCAGGTCTCCTCAGACTCGCTTCACGCTTTAGTCCATCTCTCAGACGTTTGTGGAGCATCAATATCTCCTGTGAAGGCCCAACAGCTGATCTGTGCTACTTTCCAGACGTTCCGTGGGACCATGACCCGGACCATCCTCCTGGATGACATCATTGACGTGGAGGATGAGGAGGACCTGCAGGACCACCTGGAGATTCACTTCCAGAAACCCAGCAACAACGGCGGAGAGATCGAGTGCATCAAATACCTCTCCAAAGGCAAAGCTCTGCAGGCGTTTTTCTGCGAGGATACCGAGGACGCCTGAGCCCCGCGGACCGGACCAGAACCTCTTCATCAGTTTATGTGTTAGAAATCCAGAATCCTGTTTCCTGTTGATTCTTTCGTCCAGATGTTCTCTGTCCTCTCCAGCAATGATGGGTTTAGTGTTCTGTGCTGTGATTGGAGGGTTAAAATAAATAAATCTGATTGACTGACTCATCTCTTTCATCTACAAAATAACGGACTCTGCTGAGTCACGGAACCCGAAGACCGTCACTTCCAGGATCTCGTCAGGTGTTCTGCTCAGCCGGGACTGGGCAGAACCGCGCAGCGGGTCGGTGTGGTTCTGTCCAGTCCTGGCTGGGGACAGCAGCTGAGCGGGTCGTGTGAGAAACGACAAAAATATGAGTATTTCTGAAAACAGAATCAGCTTCAGGTCTTCTGGAAGCTGTCCAAAGGTGGAGGAGGGTTTCTAGGAATATATTCATTTATACATCAATAAAATTAATATATGTCTATATAATAGTTAATACATTGACAGTATAATCCGTAAATGTTCATATCTCTATGGTTAATAAAAACGTACGGGTGGGATGATGCGTTCAGGAAACTCCTTTTGATTTACTAAATTAAATAATTACACATCTTTTTATTCCATCTGAAACATTAAAATCCAAAACAAAAGGCAGTATAGCATCTTACAAATATGAAAACTTGAACAAAATCTGAGCATCAGATGAAGAAGTAAATATGTTTATATAAAACATTTAAACATAGAATACGAACAATTACATTCAAAGAAACAAAGGCAATTCAGGAATTTTATAGAGTTCTTATTAAGTATTTTGTGGGATTTATTAGAAAGTATGAGATCATTTCTGAATGACTAAAATGGTGGCGTCTCTTTCAGAAAACAACATTTATGAATATAAAATCAAATAACTAAAATGTTTAAAAAAATAAATGTAATATTGTTTCTCCTTTTCAATAAAACCAAATTGACCGTTACTGTAAATGTTTTTTTATTCTTAATTTTGTCGTTTTTTTGATAAAGTTTGTGACAGAATTTTTCTTCTAACAGGAAATTAAAATAATTGATCTTTAAAAATGTTTTGAAACGGAACTAAAAGCGTCGTTGATCACGTGTCTTTATCATGTTTAATCGGTGGCCGTGAACGCATCACTCGGGTCCCCGGTTGGGTTCGGTTCGGTTCTGTTAAGGGAAACGACACAGTGGTCAGTTCACCTCCCCGCCAGCACAGGCGCTCGTGCGCGGTCACCTGCTTGTTCCTACAGCGAGTGCTTCACCGCGCATGCGCAGTTCCAAGGTGAACGTGTTTTGCTTTTGGTAGTTCGGTCGGTCGGTTCTGCGCCGTTCCGTCTTCATAAATCCCAACACACAGCCGGTCCGGTCCGGAGAGGACACCGCGTGTTCGGACTTCTTCTCCTCAGATCCGGTTCCGTTCTTCCAGAACTCCGAGGTTTGGGTCCATTTGTCTCCTCCAAACAGAACCGAGTCACAAACAAACATTTATTATGGAGGTTCAAACGGAGAATGTGGGCGGAACCTTTTGGACCAATCAGAGAGCGGCTGTATCGAGTTGACCTCTGAAGAACTTCCAGAACCGACATGAGTGTTGGTTCTGGAGCAAACAGAACTCCTTCCGAACCTGCAGCTAGAAGGAAAAGTTTGGGTCATCTGGACGTGGGGATGACGTCATCTTTGGATGACTCTGCTCAAGTAAAGATTCTGGTCTGGATTAACTGCACCAGAATCCTTCAGAACTTATCAAACTTATTTGGTTGCAGCAGAAAAAAGGAGAGAATTGCTTTACCTCCCGCCCCTCTCCCCATCACCCATCAGCTGTTCCTCTGGTTCTCCTCATCTTGTCCTGTCTGTCCCAGTCTGATTACGTCATTACAGATTGAAGCTCCGCCCCTCCTGCTGCCAGCTTCATCAGAACTCTGAAAGTTCTTTGTGTTCTCCAGCAGAACCGGCGGCCCGGTGGACCGCGGCGGGATGGCCAGCGTGAGTTCTCCCTCTTTGTTTCCTTCAGTCCGGCCCGGTTCTGAGCGGTCCGGTTCTGGAGTTGGTTTCTGTTCCCCTCTCATGGTTCTTCTGAACTAGTTCTGAGGTTAAACGGGTCGAGCAGAGCTGTGTTCTGAGTATCCCTCGGGTCCAAACCATCGGCGCCGTTGATCCTGATTGGACCTCTGCTCCTCTCTCAGGTCCTGTGCAGCAGAACCAGGCTGGTCACTTACCTTCCAGGGATCCATGCTTTAGTGCGGCGTGTGGCTGGAACCAGAACCAGAACCTTTGCTGCAGCCGGAACCGCTCGCTCCGCTGAGCCCAACAGCAGCCGGGCCCCGACTCTCACAGGTGCTTCAGAACCGTCGCACGCTCCTCTGGGTCCAGTTCAAGTCATGAATAAAGTAAAGCCAGAACCAGAACCACACAGGAACGGGTCCGAATTCTGGTACTGCTGAAGGTTCTGGTTTGAATCCAGTTTCTTTCTTTAAATTGGAGGTTCGATTCCCGTTTCCTTCAGACTTCTGTCTGTGAATGTCCGATCACGTCGGACTCTGCTCCTCCTCTACACCTCCTCCTCTACACCTCCTCTTTCAAACCACCTCCTTCTCCTCATCTCCTCCTCCACACCTCCTCCTCCACACCTCCTCCTCCACACCTCCTCTTTCAAACCACCTCCTCCTCCTCATCTCCTCCTCCACACTCCTCCTCCTCCCCACTCCTCCTCCTCATTCCTCTCTCTCCCTCTCCTCTCCTCCTCCTCATCTCCTCCTCATAATTCTCTCCTCCTTTTACAAATCTCCTCCTCTTCATCTCCTCCTCCTTCATCACACTCCTCCACCACCTCCCCTCCACACCTCCTCCTCCTCATCTCCTCCTCCTCATCCTCCTCCTCCATCTCCTCCTCCACACCTCCTCCTCTAAACCATCTCCTCCTCCTCATCTCCTCCTCCACACCTCCTTCTCTAAACCTCCTCCTCCTTCAAACTTCCTGCACCACTCCTCCTTCAAACCACCTCCTCCAAACTGCCTCCTCCCCACCTCTTCTTCCAAACCTCCTCCTCTACACCTCCTCCTCATGTCCTCCTCCACACCTCCTCTTTCAAACCACATCCTCCTCCTCATCTCCTCCTCCACACCTCCTCCTCTACACCTCCTCCTCTACACCTCCTCCTCCTCCACACCTCCTCCTCTAAACCACCTCCTCCTCCTCATCTCCTCCTCCACACCTCCTCCTCCTCATCTCCTCCTCCTCATCTCCTCCTCCACACCTCCTCCTCCACACCTTTTCTTCCAAACCTCCTCCTCTAAACCTCCTCCTCTACACCTCCTCCTCTACACCTCCTCCTCCACACCTCCTCCTCCACACCTCCTCTCCACACCTCCTCCTCCACACCTCCTCCTCTACACCTCCTCCTCTACATCTCCTCCTCCACACCTCCTCCTCCACACCTCCTCAGGAGGTGCAGCTCAGACCTTTGCTGTTGGGAGTCAGAGCAGTCCTCCAAAGGGAGCAGGTGTCCTCCTCCTTCTCTGACTCTGTCTGTTGCTCCTCTGCAGGAGTTGAGGGGAGTTCTGAAACTCCCCGGGGGCTGGAGGACCCTCTGGAGAAGCGCCTCCTGCTCCTCATACATTCAGACCTCCTCTGGGTGGAGGAGCAGAGGAGCAGCTCACGTAAAACCCTGAATCCCGACGTGATGCTTCCCGGCTGCAGCAATGAAGACCCCAGAGGAGTTTGTGTGAGTCCTCCTCATCATCATCATCATCATCATCATCATCATCGTCCTGTCCTGTAGGGGTCGCTGTGGTTCCAGCAGAGAACTTCTTCCATGGAGTCTCTGTTTCTCTGTTCGATCCGTGTACCTGCTGACCTTCATACATGTTTGTTGACCTCTGCTCCTCCTTTGTGGCCATTGGACGATGACATCACAGCCTGTGATTGGACAGACAGAAGGAGGCGTGTCTGTGGGGGTTCTGATCCGTGTGTGTTTCTGTCAGGATGAAGGCCGTCCAGCTGTTCCTCAGGTTCCTTCTGCCGATGCCTTCCCCGGCGGCCTAGGCGTGGAGTGTGCCGTCCAGTCCTGCCCCCGCGTCCTGAAGAAAGGTGCGTCTCTGCTCCTGGGATCTCTTCCACGTTTGAGCGGTTCTGGACCGGACCGGTTCTGATGTCTGCTCCGTGTGGTCGACAGATTTCAGATCCATGTTTCCTGAAGAGAGGCTGTCGGAGCTGACGGTGGTGTCGGTGACCCAGAGGACCCACAACGACATGACGGCGTGGTCGTCCCAGGTGGAGACGGAGAGGCTGGAGATGCTGGAGAAGGTGAGCCCTCATCATGGAGCCTCCTCCTCCGTGCCTCACAGCTAAACGTCTCCAGGTTGTTCTCCTGGTTTAAGGAGAGCGCTCCAGCAGAAGCGAGGAACCCTTTCAGTCCTCGCCGCTTTCCTCTTGGCGCTGGTTCGTCCCGTCTCGGGTCCGCGTCAGAACCGCCGCGTGACGTTCAGAGAGCGAACAGCTGAGACCCGGTTTCTATTTTGACCTAAAACTCACCAAAAGCGACGACTTTCTTCGGAAGTGACGAGTCTGATCCTTCTTCTGATGAAATCTCTGCTTTCATCTGCCGAGTCCGAGTCAGAGCGGCGGCGGGAACTTCCCCGTCTCCGACGATAGCGTCCACTGTGACAGGTTTTTATTTGAAAAGCGTTCCTTGTGATGTTTGAATGATGATGATGAGGTTTGGAACCAGAGTCCCACGACCTAAACGTCTTAATGAGACGCTTCGTGTTGACACTTCGAGCCGCTGGGGGCGTGGCTTCTGGAGCTGAGCTGAGCAGCCCCGCCCCTGATAGTTCTGTCTCTCTAGCGTAAATCTTCACCGCTGCTACATAAAAATGTACATGCGAGAGAATCTGGCGTCTAGAGAGAAAAGGCCAGAAGCCCCTCCCCCTGCCGGCGGTCCTGACCTGTAACCGCTGTTTAAATCTTTCAACCTTTTTTCCTCGTTTCTTCTCTTTTTTTCAAACTTTTGCTCCGTTTTCATCTGTGGGACGGAGAACATAAAGTGTAGTTTTACAGTTTGAACAGAAAAAAGGGGCGGAGCCTTCTCTGTCTATTTGAAGCTCATTTGCTCTCAACTGACGGACACTTACAGTTTATTTAAAAGTTCTGAAAAGTTTTTAAAACATCATTCTTGAAAGGATTTCCTAAAGTTTAGGAAATTCCCGCCGATTGTTTGTGGCGCCGCGTGGCGTGAGGCCCCTCCCTGCTGCACCTGCGCTCACCTGTCGGCCGTCCGTCATGTTTTTCTGCTCTCAGTTCGTCCTCGGAGCCTCAGAGATTTGCTCCGCCCTCCAGAAGAAGGGCTTCTGGGCCGACTTCATCGACCCGTCGTCCGGCCTGCCGGTGAGACCCCGCCCCCCCCATTGGGCCCGGTGCATCATGGGAGGTGGATCTGGCGAATGACCGCTCCGTCTTTGCTCCTGCAGTTCTTCGGCGCTCACACCAACAACGTTCTGTTCGAGACGGACGAGCGGTACCGGCAGCTGGGCTTCCACGTCGAGGACCTGGGCTGCTGTAAGGCCATCCGCCACCCGGCGTGGGGGACGCACGTTTTCGTGGGGGTCCTCTTCACCGACGCGCCGTGCGGCGTGCTCACCGAGCAGCTGGACTGCGACTGAGGGGCGTTCGTGGTCCGCGCGGACGTTAACGAGTCGTGAAGACACGCCCACTGCTGGTGAGGACCCGCCCACTGTCACGGAGACCCGTCTGCAGCTGCAGAGTGAGGACGGTTCACTCAGACTCGTTTCCATGGAAACCTTTGATGTGGCGAAACTGATCAGCTTCAGGTTTAGATTTTTATTGATCAGAAACGATGAATGTTTGTCAGAATAAAAGCTGGTTTTGAACCTTCGTGTTTATTTCAGTGTCAGAGTTCAAACAACGGTCAGACGCTCCTCCACGTCTGTGATGTCATCACGTCTGTTTGACTCCAGCAGACTCATGAGCCCTGCTGGACTCTGACCCGGCCCGGCTGACCCGGTCCGGCGCTGACCCGGTCCGGCTGACCCGGTCCGGCTGACCCGGTCCGGCGCTGACCCCCTCCACCCTGGCAGCAGCTGCTGGGCGGGGCTCTGACCTTCAGGGGGCGCTCTCGCCTTGCTTTGACCTTGGAGAACAGACAGAATGACCTGATCCAGGTGATCGGTGACATCAGACAGAACTTGGTGTCAGAACTCACGTGCACAGAGGGAACCCGGAGCACACAGCTGGGGGGGGTCTCTCGGGCCGGGGGAGGAGCCACCGCCGGACCCTCAGCCAGCCCCCACAGGTCAGCAGCAGGACCAGCAGGAGGCCGAAGGCCCCCAGCAGGCCCTTCACCAGATGCACTGGGGGGGCAGGGTCAAAGGTCAGTTCATTCTGATAAGCAGGAACCTTCAGGGGGGGGGGCAGTGACCTACGGCAGAGCCTGGGCGGAGGCGCGCTGGTGAAGGCGCAGCGGGCTTCACTCTGGAGCGTGTTGCGGTTCAGGAAGGACACGAAGGAGGCGCGGACGCAGTACTCCGCCCCCGGCTCCAGGTACGACACCACGTTCTCCTCCTGGAGGGGCAGCAGGAGGCTGAACTGGAACACAGCAGGTGAGGGGAGGGGCCTGATCATCAATCGCCTGGATGTTCTCCTGGAGCCACAAAACCTGCAGGTCTGACTGACTGACTGATCTCTTTCTCCGCCTCACATCTGAGCAGCAGAAAGTTCCTGCTTTGAGTTTGATGGTAGAAACTTGAATTTCTCTCTGATCAGGAGAACTTCAGGTAAAGTCGGATCCACGGTGATGAAAATAAACTCTAAGGTTTGTTGTGAGTCTCGTGCGGTTTCCTCTCGTCACGCAGAACGGCGCTCTGTGGGTTTGCTTCCTGCTGTTTCTCTACAGTTTCATTTCAGATGAAATCAAAGTTTTTTCTGGTTTACTGCACAGGAAATGGTGAATGGTGTATACTTGTACAGCTTGCTACCCGAAGGCCCAAAGCGCTTCACAGTCACACACATTCATACACTGGTGGGGGCCAGAGGACCAGCAGGAGGCAATTCGGGGTTCGGTGTCTTGCCCAAGGACACTTCAACATACGGGTGGGCAAGGAATCGAACCCACGATCATGAGACGACTGCCCTACCACTGCACCACGGCCGCCCAGGACATGTGTCCAATCAGAAATCAGGTTCCATCTGTAAACGGGAACGTTCGGCGCTCCGCTGACTGAACCGGGACCCTGAACGCATCAGAGTACGGAGCTGAAACCAGGCCAGAAGGATTTGAACCCAAATGAAAAGTTGCTGATTGGCTAAACAAAAGTAAAATGGCCGATCCTTTTCTACAATAAACTGAATTATTTTCAGCTTTAAATGCTCCGTTTTTTTTAGGTTTCAAAACTCAAAATTTCAATTTCAAAACTTTTTTTTGTTTTTGTTTTGGAATCTAAAAAGTTCAGTTTCAAAACTTTTGGCCCCATTGTGGTGCTTTGGGGCGGGGCTAACACGGAGGACCAATCAAAATCGATCAGCTGATTCACGTTGATCGAGTTAATAGTTGAAAAGTTGCCCTACGTCAAAGATGGTGTTACTGTGGTGTCGCCGGTGACGCGTGGGCCTACAGGTGAGAGTACAGGTGAGGTCAGTGTCACCTCCTCCAGAAGGAGGTAAACTGGTCTACACCTTCACCTCCTTCTGACAGAGATTCACCTCCTTTCGGAGGAGGTGAAAGTGGTTACACCTTCTTGATAAGGAGGTCAAGCTTGTAACGCCTTCACCTCCTCCACAAGGAGGAATCTTTCCTCCTGCAGTTCTTCTCTGCGGAAGATCAGATGAAGATGAGACTTCTCCTCCCGCCACAGACTGAACCTCCTCAAACTTTCCCTCCACTTCTGGTGGAGCAGGAGGTGGGCCTACCTGGGTCCGGTCCCTGGTTCTTTCCACGTGCACGTGCACATCACTGTGCGCTCCTCCCACTCGGAAGCTCCTCCTCAGCTCCGCAGGAACACGGAGGCGCAGCACCAGACAGCTCCCGCACCCGGAGACGGACACACCAGGAGGCCCGAACACGGCTGTGGAGACGGACCCGTGAGCCGAGGAGACGCAGGACGCTGTGTGAACATTCAGGACGTGGAGGTGTAGAGCGTTTGTGTGTCGGAGCCTCACTGTCTGACATGGGATCGAACGCGCCGGACTCGGTCCACCGGGACGTCTGGTTGGCCGTGACGGCACAGACCCGAGCTCTGTAGGTGCTGAAGGGGTCTTTGAAGGCTTTGGTTAGGTTACAGGTCTGCCCCGCCCTCAGACTCCAACACGCCACCACCGACTTCCAGGACTTCCTCCTGCAGAAACACAGAACCGGGTCACAGAACCGGGTCACAGAACCAAGTCACAGAACCGGGTCACAGAACCAAGTCACAGAACCGGATCACAGAACCGAGTCACGGAACCGCCTCCCCCGTGGATCGGTCAGACTGCAGACCTCAGTCGTCCAGAAGGAACTGGGGCATCACCCGCAGCTCACCTGCAGCTCACCTGCAGCTCACCTGCAGCTCACCTGCCGCTCACCTGCAGCTCACCTGCTGCTCACCTGCTGCTCACCTGCTGCTCACCTGCAGCTCACCTGCTGCTCACCTGCCGCTCACCTGCAGCTCACCTGCAGCCCACCTGCTGCTCACCTGCCGCTCACCTGCCGCTCACCTGCCGCTCACCTGCCGCTCACCTGCAGCTCACCTGCTGCTCACCTGCAGCTCACCACCTGCTGCTCACCTGCCGCTCACCTGCAGCTCACCACCTGCTGCTCACCTGCCGCTCACCTGCCGCTCACCTGCCGCTCACCTGCCGCTCACCTGCCGCTCACCTGCAGCTCACCTGCAGCTCACCTGCTGCTCACCTGCTGCTCACCTGCTGCTCACCTGCAGCTCACCTGCTGCTCACCTGCAGCTCACCTGCCGCTCACCTGCCGCTCACCTGCAGCTCACCTGCCGCTCACCTGCCGCTCACCTGCCGCTCACCTGCCGCTCACCTGCAGCTCACCTGCCGCTCACCTGCCGCTGCACCTGCTCACCTGCAGCCACCACCACCTTGCACCTGCCGCTCACCTGCCGCTCACCTGCCGCTCACCTGCAGCGCTCACCTGCTGCTCACCTGCTCACCTGCAGCTCACCTGCCGCTCACCTGCCGCTCACCTGCCGCACCTGCTCACCTGCAGCTCACCTGCAGCCCACCTGCCGCTCACCTGCCGCTCACCTGCCGCTCACCTGCCGCTCACCTGCCGCTCACCTGCCGCTCACCTGCAGCCGGTGTCGTAAACACCAGCTCAGGTGAACAACATGTGACGCAACCGTCTGAGCTGAAATGAAACAGAAGCTTTGAGGAAACGCTTCTGTTTCATTTGTGTCAGAAGCTCCTCCCTGTCTGAAGAGCTGTCACTCTAAAGTACTCTGATTACTGAGGCAGGCCCGCACCATCAGCCCTCCTCCTCCATGCACTGACAGAATGCAGCCGTCACGGAGGAGCTGGAGTGGGTTCCACCGTCTCATCAGCTGATCTTAGATCCCAACCAGATGTTGTCAGTGAACAGTGATTGGTCTGAGCGAGCACTTCCAGTTTGGAACGCCAAGGGGGAGGGGTCGCTCAGTCCAGTTCTCGTGTACTGTCAATGATGGAATGTATGTATTTTATAGATGGGGTTATAAGAGAAGTCAGTGAGGTCAAAGGTCAGGTCATCCCGTGAACTTAAACATACAGATGTTCACCAGATTTGATGTTATTTGTTACAAACATTGAAGGTTTATTCCCAAACTAAAAGAACAAAACCCAGCAGTGGAAGAATGCTGAGGAGAAAAAACAAAAATAAAATAGTAATTTTTAAAGTAAGGATTACTTTATTAGCATTCATTTACTTTATATTATTTAAATGTCTAAACTGATGTCTGAGGTTCACATAGATGATAAACTCTGTAGGTTTTTACATCCATGTTGACCTGAACACGTCTGGTTTGATCAACTCTACCTCCAGAATGAACAGATTTATATGAAAGAAAAACTTTTTTAATTTTTATGAGTTAAAGATCAGATTATCTTATACCGAACAACATCGGTTACCAGCTGAGATGATCCTGTTGGAACAGAGCAGCTTTTATTTTGAAAATACGTCTTCTTAAATCACATTTTAAGAGATGCTAGGTTCTCTTTATATTTTCACTTTTCTTTGTGCCAAAAAAAACAAAATTCATGTTTAATATTAATAAGCAGAAGGTAATGAATGCACTTGTAAATGTCTTAAAGGTTAAAGTCTGCGGCTCCTTCTAGGTTTGGATCAGAAGAAAACGAGTCCAAACGGATCTTTTACTGTTAAAGGTTGCCGACCTCTGGGTTATCAATACATGTTTACTTCACTCATTTTAATTGATCTGTAAAAACTGATTAGAATAAGGAAAATTCTTACAAACAGAAAGTTTTCCTACATTGTATCGACCCGTTTACTTTCCGGATCGAGTAGTGAGTAACTGTGACTACAGTTACTCTGAATCGTGTCGAGGAGGCCGGTGAGGTCAGTGCTGCGTCAGCTCCAGCTACAGCGAGCTGATGCTGAAGGCAGAGCGCCTCTTCCTCTCTCTGTTCTTACTTACTGATTCTGAAAAGATGCTCAAAATCACCGTTTGAAGTTCAGAATTCTTCTCAGTAATCCGTGGAAAATATCCGGATCATTTCCGTCTTCCTCTTTATGAACTGGAGTTTGTGTCTTGAACCGCAGCAGGTTGTGTCAGATCCTCTGAGCCGTGCTGCGTTCAGGGTCCTCCTGACAAACCAGACCTTTTCTCCTGCAGTCATGGAGACTTTTGAATCTAAATCGGGTCAGAAGGAGACCCCCACCCCCCACCCCACCCCCCCAGCTCTTCCTGGTTTCTGGGTCTCAGTACCTGGAGTTGGAGACCTGGACCCTGAAGCTGGCGTTGGGGGGGGTGCGGCCCGGGCGAGAAGGTGAGGGTGTGCTGCAGGTTGTAGGAGGAGATGGACACGTTGGAGGGCGAGGGGAGGGCTGCACACATCCCTGCTGGGAGGTGGGACAGAAAGACAGCATGACTCCTGAAAGCTCTTCATCCAGAAACATCTGACGGGGTCTTCTGCCCCCCCCCTGAACCCCCACACACAAGCACACCGGTAACCTTCACCACAGACATCCTGCAGGTTTACCCATGAGCAGCAGCAGCAGCGGCGGCGGCGGCGGCGGCGTGCACGGCCTCATGGTCCTCCGGGCTCTGACGGCTCACCTCTGGACCGGGTCTGTGCTGCAGTTCTGCAGGAGGAGGCGTCGGTTGGGAAGTGGGAGGTGTGAAGCTGAGATGAGTTTCTGTTTCCACAGAAGCTCCTCCCAGAGCCGGGTGACAGTCAGATGTTTGCAGACCTTCTAACCTCTGCTGCAGACGGCACGGCCTCCTGTGGGGGGGGGTCAGGTGTGGGCGTGAAATGTCCGGGAGGAAGAAAATAATGACAGTATAAAGGAAGTGGCGAGTCCTGAACTGCTGCAAGAAGGAAATGTTCAAAGTCAAGGCCCGGGGGCCGGATCCGGCCCTCCGGGTCATTTTATTTTATTGTTATTAATGACCCGATGTTATCTCTTTTCTAACTTGTATAATTTGACAAAATATATTTTAATGGAGAGTAAAATATTGAAAGTTATTTAAGATTTAAGTTGATTTATTCTGGAATAATATTCCTGACTTTTATTATTCAGAATTATGTTAAAAAGGCTAACTTTTTGGACTATTTTGGCATTAACTAAGAGTTTTTATGCTAATTTGGAGTTAAGCTAGTGTTTCAGCTGGCTGTCAGCTTCAGTGATTTCAGCTTTTAAATCTTCAGCAGCAATGTTATCTTAAGCAGTAATGTTATATATTTAGTTCTTAATTATGTTTAAAAGTTTCGGTCTTAAAGTTTTAAGAACTGGAGTGAAGGAGGTTTAGCTTCACATTGTCACAGTTTAGCACACCTGTCTAGAAAGTGGGTCAAGCTGTGCTAAACTCTCTCCTGCGCCGCCGCAGCAACCAGCTGTGCAGCAGCGGCTCACCCACAAACTGCTGTAACTGAGCTGCATAAAACACGTTAGTGCACGTTTGCCTCCCCCCCCCCCATCCCTGCCTGATGACTTTAGTTTTCTGAATTTATCGTTTCTTATTTACACGTTTGTTTGTTCTTGTTTCTCATTTTTATCTCCTTTAGAGAAGCAGAAATAAAAGAAAGAAAATCCTGAGATTTAACCATTGACTGAAAATGAGAACTGGACTGAGTGCCCCCCCTCATCCAAATTGGAAGTAGCTGCTGCCTCCAACAGATTTCTGTGTAGAGATGATCAACTGTAACTCTGTCAGAATAAACATTCTTGCTCTGATACTTTGGTAGCATTGCCACATATGTGTTTACATTTAAATCTGAGCAGGAATGTCTTTTACTGATGGAATAATGATAGAATTCAGAAATGGCTTTTCCATGTGAGAACCCGGGTTAAAATGGTCATGTATGTATGTATGTATGTATGTTGTTGAGGTTGTGTTTGAATCCATGGTGGTGGACTTTTTACCTACATCAGAAAAGGAGTGCTGGACTACAAACATGGCTACATGGGGACTTCCTGTCACCCAGGTGTCAGCCTGATTACAAATGAGAGGAGAATCTGTGAGAGGAAATCAGCTGTGAGAGGATCCCGAGTGAAGATCCCGAGATGATCCCGAGTGAGGATCCCGAGTGAGGATCCCGAGTGAAGATCCCAAGAGGATCCTGAGTGAAGATCCCGAGTGAGGATCCCAAGTGAGGATCCCAAGTGAGGATCCCGAGTGAGGATCCCAAGAGGATCCAGAGTGAGGATCCCGAGTGAAGATCCAGAGTGAAGATCCCGAGTGAAGATCCCGAGTGATGATCCCGAGTGAGGATCCAGAGTGAAGATCCAGAGTGAGATGAGGATCCGAGTGAGGATCCCATAGTGAGATCCCAAGAGGGTCCAGAGTGAGTGAATTCCCGAGTGAAGATCCAGAGTGAAGATCCCGAGTAAGGATCCAGAGTGAGGATCCCGAGTGAAGATCCCGAGTGAGGATCCCAAGTGAGGATCCCGAGAGATCGAGAGTGAGATCCCGAGTAAGAGTTCCGATGTGAGGATCCCAAGTGAGGAGATCCCAAGAGGATCCAGAGTGAGGATCCCGAGTGAAGATCCCGATAGGATCCCGAGTGGAGATCCTGAGAGGATCCTGAGTGAAGATCTCGAGTGAAGATCCCGAGTGAAGATCCCGAGTAAGGATCCCGAGTGAGGATCCCGAGTGAGGATCCCAAGAGGATCCAGAGTGAGGATCCCGAGTGAAGATCCCGAGTGAGGATCCCAAGTGAGGATCCCAAGAGGATCCCGAGTGAGGATCCCGAGTGAGGATCCCAAGTGAAGATCCCAAGAGGATCCCGAGTGAGGATCCCGAGAGGGCCCTGAGTGAGGAACCCGAGTGAAGATCCTGAGTAAGGATCCCGAGTGACGATCCCGAGAGGATCCCGAGTGAGGATCCCTAGTGAAGATCCCGAGAGGATCCCGAGTGAAGATCCCGAGAGGATCCCGAGGGAGGATCCCAAGAGGATCCTGAGTGAAGATCCCGAGAGGATCCAGAGTGAGGATCCCGAGTGAGGATCCCGAGTGAAGATCCTAAGTGAGGATCCCGAGAGGATCCCGAGTGAGGATCCCGAGTGAAGATCCCGAGTGAGGATCCCAAGTGAGGATCCCAAGAGGATCCAGAGTGAGGATCCCGAGTGAAGATCCCGAGTGAGGATCCCAAGTGAGGATCCGAAGAGGATCCAGAGTGAGGATCCCGAGTGAAGATCCCGAGTGAAGATCCCGATAGGATCCCGAGTGGAGATCCTGAGAGGATCCTGAGTGAAGATCTCGAGTGAAGATCCCGAGTGAAGATCCCGAGTAAGGATCCCGAGTGAGGATCCCGAGTGAGGATCCCAAGAGGATCCAGAGTGAGGATCCCGAGTGAAGATCCCGAGTGAGGATCCCAAGTGAGGATCCCAAGAGGATCCCGAGTGAGGATCCCGAGTGAGGATCCCAAGTGAAGATCCCAAGAGGATCCCGAGTGAGGATCCCGAGAGGGCCCTGAGTGAGGAACCCGAGTGAAGATCCTGAGTAAGGATCCGAGTGACGATCCCGAGAGGATCCGAGTGAGGATCCTAGTGAAGATCCCGAGAGGATCCCGAGTGAAGATCCCGAGAGGATCCCGAGGGAGGATCCCAAGAGGATCCTGAGTGAAGATCCCGAGAGGATCCAGAGTGAGGATCCCGAGTGAGGATCCCGAGTGAAGATCCCAAGTGAGGATCCCGAGAGGATCCCGAGTGAGGATCCCGAGTGAAGATCCCGAGTGAGGATCCCAAGTGAGGATCCCAAGAGGATCCAGAGTGAGGATCCCGAGTGAAGATCCCGAGTGAGGATCCCAAGTGAGGATCCGAAGAGGATCCAGAGTGAGGATCCCGAGTGAAGATCCCGAGTGAAGATCCCGATAGGATCCCGAGTGGAGATCCTGAGAGGATCCTGAGTGAAGATCTCGAGTGAAGATCCCGAGTGAAGATCCCGAGTAAGGATCCCGAGTGAGGATCCCGAGTGAGGATCCCAAGAGGATCCAGAGTGAGGATCCCGAGTGAAGATCCCGAGTGAGGATCCCAAGTGAAGATCCCGAGTGAGGATCCCAAGTGAGGATCCCGAGTGAGGATCCCAAGTGAAGATCCCAAGAGGATCCCGAGTGAGGATCCCGAGAGGGCCCCGAGTGAGGAACCCGAGTGAAGATCCTGAGTAAGGATCCCGAGTGACGATCCCGAGAGGATCCCGAGTGAGGATCCCTAGTGAAGATCCCGAGAGGATCCCGAGTGAAGATCCCGAGAGGATCCCGAGGGAGGATCCCAAGAGGATCCTGAGTGAAGATCCCGAGAGGATCCCGAGTGAGGATCCCGAGTGAAGATCCCAAGTGAAGATCCCAAGTGAGGATCCCGAGAGGATCCCGAGTGAAGATCCTGAGAGGATCCCGAGTGAAGATCCTGAGAGGATCCTGAGTGATGATCCTGAGTGAAGATCCCGAGTGAGGATCCCGAGAGGATCCCGAGTGAAGATCCTGAGAGGATCCTGAGTGATGATCCTGAGTGAAGATCCCGAGAGGATCCCGAGTGAAGATCCCGAGAGGATCCTGAGAGGATCCAGAGTGAGGATCCCGAGTGAGAGACACAAACAATGTTGACAGCTGCTGGATTACCAAACTATCGTAGTAGAGCGTGCAACACGGTAAGCCACGCGTGTGCAACCTGCGGACGGAACATTGATGACCTGTGAATCGACTTTAGACTGCTTTCACCTTAATGGAGGAGGACGCCAAAGGGGCGTGGTGATGGTGTAAATAAGAACTGCATAAAAAGACTTGGGTGCATCTGGGTGAAGGACTGGGGAAGGACTTGTAGAGTTTCTGTGTAAATTAAGAAAAAAATAATAACAGAAGAAGAGCAGATTCTTGCGTCGTTTTTGGATGTTTGTGGGTGTGTATAAGATGAAGGAAAACAAAATATAACTCTATTTGTTTCTGTAGGACGTTCATTTATGCCCCTGAGTTTTTGTTTGTAATACTTTGCTGTGATGCGGTCTTACACTTTTAGAACATATTGATAATCTTATTTTCAACCTAATGGTGAAGTGGTAAACTGACCAATCGGATCCGGCCCCCGGGCCTTGACTTTGACAGGTGTGCTCTAAACTGAATTTGAACGCTGAAGATATAGTGCTGAAAGCTGAAGATGCTTAAACTGATAGCTAAAACTGTCGAAGCTGATAGCGAGAAACACTGTAAACTGATAGTCAACTAAAATATTAGCCAACAGCCAAATTAGTCCAAAAAGATATATATATATATATATATATATATATATATATTTATATATATATATATATATATAATACACTTAGGTTAGCCAAACAGCCAAATGTAGCTGAAATATTAGCTAAACTCCAAAATAGCCTAAAAAAAATCGACCAAAATAGTCCATAAAGCTAGCAGAATGCTAATTTTTAAAACCTTAAAACTGTAACTTTTTAACATAATTTGGAAAAATAAAAGTCAGGAATATTATTCCAGAATAAATCATCTTAAACCTTAAATAACTTTCTATATTTTACTCTCTATAAAAATATATTCTTTTTCAAAATGATACAAGTTAGAAATGAACCCAAGATAACATCGGGTCATTAATAACAATAAAATAAGATGATCTGGAGGGCCGGATCCGGCCCCCGGGCCTTGACTTAGACACGTGGTCTAAATAGCATAAACCATTTACTAAAATAAGAGGGGGGGTGACCTTTGAGGACTGTCTGGAATCTGGAGGAAATGATGCTGAATACGAGGGAGTAAAAAACTGATAAAAACTTTATTGACAATCTCGTCATCGACACATGTACCCGGAGCCGTCATCGTCCTCTTCCTCCACCACTACCTGTTGGGGGGGCAGGGTGGCTGGGACACCTCCTGCCAGCTCTTCCTCTGGCCCCGCCCCTTCCTGTAACAGTTCGCTGAAGCTGAGGAGATGCTCCTCCTCCTCCTCCTCCCGGTGGAAGATCAACGTGAGGAAGTCGACCTCCTGAGCCCCCGCCCCCCCGTCCAGCGGCTTCCTGTCACCCGTTCCCTCCCCCGCTGTGCTCCCTGGTGGTTCAGCGCTCCTCCGAGGGTCCTCGGTTACCGGAGCGTTCGTGTGGGAGGGGGGGGTGGCGGGTGTCAGTCTGAGTCCAGACGATGAATAAAAGGAACTGGACGCCCCCCGCCCCGTGTAACCCTCCTGACTGCTCGCCCCGCTGCTGTCCGTCCCCCCCCCTCGTCCTCGCTGTCCTCGGATGAAGACCGGCTCAGAACCGTCTGCCCCCCCGGCCGGGCCGCGGGCCGGATGCTGGAGAGAGACGACACCGACTCGGGGAGGGACTGGACCAGAACCTTCTCCAGGTGGTCGATGGTTGTCTGAAAAAAGCAGCTGGTTAGAAACTGGTAACCAGGTTTGGATGATCCAAGTTCTGCAGAACCCGGTTTTATGGCATTTAGATCCGGTTCTGTTGGGCAGCGGTGCTCGATATGGTTCCACTGATGATAGCAACGCCGCAGGAGTAGAAAGCCGTTTTAACGGCGTGTCCTTGAAGGCAGCACTCACCAGAACCGACGGGCGCTTGCTGAGGCAGAGGATTCTGGTCCACAAGAACAGACCCACGAAGACGACCAGAACCGTCAACAGCAGGCAGAGCAGAATGGGGAGAAGCAGCTCTGCAGGAGGACACGGCAGTCATCCACCACCACCAGAACCCACCCAGAACCCTTCCAGAACCCGAGCGGTACCTGTGCTGTAGAGGCTGTCGGTGTCTGCACACACAGGCTGACTGAAGTTGGAGAAGATCTGATCCAGAGTGTCTGAGAAGCGGACCGAGACGCAGTACCGTGTGCCGTAGGACAGATGCTGCCGGACCTCCTCCCCCATGAAGACCCGGTCTATCAGAACCTGCAGACAGCAGCCCAGATGTTAGAACTGCAGAGCCACGCTTCGTTCTCCTGATTCTGAACCCGGTACCGGTTCTGCAGGTTTGCTGCTGTCCCTGATCTGGAGCTGGTACTGGATCCGTTTGTAGTAGCGGGACAGGTCGTCGTGGGGGGGGCGCAGCTCAATGGAGAGGCTCCTGTTGCGGGGCGTGAGGGTGAGCAGCGGCAGGTCCAGATGTTCTAGGAGAAGACCCGGACGGACTTCAGTCTGCTTCCTGCGCAGCCGGAGCAGACGTCTGCGTCTGCGTCTGCGTGCACTCACCCGCAGGCTTGAACCGGGCGACCTCTGCGGCCGGCGAGGTCCGGTTCACGGCCTCCACCCGGATGTCGTAGCTGTCGAACGGATCGTCTCCCAGCACCCCCGTCAGGTTGCAGGTCCGCAGGACGCTGCCGCAGCCCTCCACCTCCGTCTCCACATGCCTGCAGACAGGAGAGCCGTTTGACCACAGCCTGAGGGACAGGCCCCGCCCCCCGGCGCTCTGACAGGTGAGGCGTGGACACGCACCGCGCCGTACTCTTGGTAACTCTGTAGGTGGTTCCTGGGGGGGTTCCTGGTCCAGGCTCCCACGTCAGGAGGTGCTGCAGGTTCCTGGAGGTCAGGGTGAGCCGGGTGGGGGCGGGAAGCTCGCCGACCGCTGCAACGCAAACATCCGCATCAGTTCTGTAGAACCAGAACCATCCAGGAGGATGGATGACGGCGGTCTCAAGTCGGGATGAGGAGGAGGATGGAGGACGCAGAGGAGGAGGACGCAGAGGAGGAGGAGGCAGAAGGAGGAGGGAGCAGAGGAGGAGGAGGGAGCAGAGGAGGAGGACGCAGAAGGAGGAGGACGCAGATGAGGAGGACGCAGAGGAGGAGGACGCAGAGGAGGAGGACGTAGAGGAGGAGGAGGATGGAGGACGCAGAGGAGGAGGACGCAGAGGAGGAGGAGGCAGAAGGAGGAGGGAGCAGAGGAGGAGGACGCAGAAGGAGGAGGACGCAGATGAGGAGGACGCAGAGGAGGAGGACGCAGAGGAGGAGGACGTAGAGGAGGAGGAGGATGGAGGACGCAGAGGAGGAGGACGCAGAAGGAGGAGGACGCAGAAGGAGGAGGACGCAGAGGAGGAGGATGAGGCAGAGGAGGAGGAGGCAGAAGGAGGAGGGAACAGAGGAGGAGGACGCAGAGGAGGAGGAGGATGGAGGACGCAGAGGAGGAGGACGCAGAGGAGGAGGAGGATGGAGGAAGCAGAAGGAGGAGGACGCAGAAGGAGGAGGACGACGCAGAAGGAGGACGACGCAGAAGGAGGAGGACGCAGAGGAGGAGGAGGATGGAGGACGCAGAGGAGGAGGACGCAGAGGAGGAGGAGGATGGAGGAAGCAGAAGGAGGAGGACGCAGAAGGAGGAGGACGCAGAGGAGGAGGAGGATGGAGGACGCAGAAGGAGGAGGACGCAGAAGGAGGAGGAGGATGGAGGACGCAGAAGGAGGAGGACGCAGAAGGAGGAGGACGCAGAAGGAGGACGACGCAGAGGAGGAGGAGGATGGAGGACGCAGAGGAGGAGGTCGCAGAGGAGGAGGAGGATGGAGGAAGCAGAAGGAGGAGGACGCAGAAGGAGGAGGACGCAGAGGAGGAGGAGGATGGAGGACGCAGAAGGAGGAGGACGCAGAAGGAGGAGGAGGATGGAGGACGCAGAAGGAGGAGGACGCAGAAGGAGGAGGACGCAGAGGAGGAGGACGCAGGAGGAGGACGCAGAAGGAGGACGACGCAGGAGGAGGAGGATGCAGAAGGAGGAGGACGCAGAAGGAGGAGGAGGCAGAGGAGGAGGTGGGATGGAGGTGGAGGTTCGCCGAGAATCTGAAGGCGATTCTGATCATTTGGATGCTTACATATATATTTAGCACGTTTCCACCTTCAGACACCCCCCCCCCCCCCCCAAACCATACGAGGTTCAAAGTCCCCCCACTCACACCAAGTGACCCCCCCAGTAGAAAATGGTTTAATCCATCTCCAACTGAGCTCCACGATAAGACGACTGATCGACTCGATTAGTCGTTACTTTTTATCATATGATATCAGAATGTAACAAGCTGAAAGCTATAATAGCATTATGCTAGCTTCATGGACTATTTTGTAGTTCAGGTTTTTTAGACTAATTTGGAGTTTAGCTAATATTTCAGCTACATGCTAGCTATTTTGGCCAACTTAGACTTTTTTTTTCTAGTTCTTTAGGCTAATTTCACATTTAACTAATATTTTAGCTGGTTAGCTTCAGTGATTTCAGCTATCACTACTAGCATCTTCAGCTATCACTACTAGCATCTTCGGCTATCGGCACTAGCATCTTCAGCTATCAGCACTAGCATGTTCAGCTATCACCACTAGCATCTTCGGCTATCAGCACTAGCATCTTTGGCTATCAGCACTAGCATCTTTGGCTATCAGCACTAGCATCTTTGGCTATCAGCACTAGCATCTTCGGCTATCACCACTAGCATCTTTGGCTATCAGCACTAGCATCTTCGGCTATCACCACTAGCATCTTCGGCTATCAGCACTAGCATCTTCGGCTATCACCACTAGCATCTTCAGCTATCAGCACTAGCATCTTCAGCTATCAGCACTAGCATCTTCGGCTATCAGCACTAGCATCTTCGGCTATCACTACTAGCATCTTCGGCTATCAGCACTAGCATCTTTGGCTATCACCACTAGCATCTTCGGCTATCACCACTAGCATCTTCGGCTATCAGCACTAGCATCTTCGGCTATCACCACTAGCATCTTCGGCTATCAGCACTAGCATCTTCGGCTATCACCACTAGCATCTTCAGCTATCAGCACTAGCATCTTCAACTATCACCACTAGCATCTTCGGCTATCACCACTAGCATCTTCGGCTATCAGCACTAGCATCTTCAGCTATCACCACTAGCATCTTCGGCTATCAGCACTGGCATCTTCGGCTATCAGCACTAGCATCTTCAGCTATCACCACTAGCATTTTCGGCTATCACTACTAGCATCTTCGGCTATCACTACTAGCATCTTCGGCTATCACTACTAGCATCTTCGGCTATCACCACTAGCATCTTCGGCTATCACTACTAGCATCTTTGGCTATCAGCATTAACATCTTCGGCTATCAGCACTAGCATTTTCAGCTATCACTACTAACATCTTCAGCTATCACTACTAACTTCTTCAGCTATCACCACTAGCATCTTCAGCTATCACTACTAGCATCTTCGGCTATCAGCACTAGCATTTTCAGCGATCACTACTAGCATCTTCAGCTATCACTACTAGCATCTTCAGCTATCACTACTAGCATCTTCGGCTATCGGCACTAGCATCTTCAGTCATCTTACATCATTCATACTAGTTATTGCAGGTAATGCTACATATGTAGTTTTACTAGGTTCTCACTGTAAAGCTAATGATGGTTCTGATCTGTGCTTTACATTCAGTCTGTGTAACAGGTTCACAATGTGCGACAGAATTACACATAAATGCATTTTTTTCTTTTTAATTAGGTTGCATGCTAATAGAGGTGAGCATGGTGGATATATTTTTCTTTATATTTAATTTCTGTGTTCATTTGAACTTTGCGTGTTTTAGTTTTGGGCTGTCGGAGCGCGGCACATGCCGACGCCATATTAAAGGAGACTCTTCCGATGTCACGTGACTTCCTGTTGTAGCACATCCTAAAAAGTAACAGCGCAGAGACGAAGACGGTTCCATGTGCACATGACCCGATCAATTGACTAATCGGAAAAAATAATCGGTGACTATTAAAAGAATCGTTTGTGGCAGCACTAAGCTCCAAACAAATGAAATCACCTCAGTCACCATTTTTTCATGATACGGACGCCGCCATGTTGGAGCCAGACGGCGTCAGTGATTAGTCAGTCGGTCTGAGTCGAGGTTTCTAATGTAACCGTTCTCACCAATCAGGGCAGAGTTTGTTGGAAGGCCACACCCCTTCAACTTGAAAAAGAACTACATGGTATTTCTCTAAACGTTGGATGTGAGGGGCCAGTGGACTCCGCCCATTTTTCTTGAAGCGTCTGATTGGTCAGTTTAGAACTTGAACTAGAGAAAAATAATTTCAAGAAATAAAAAGATGATGAGGTCATCATCAGATCCAGAATGTTTCTTCTGACCAATAGAATGCTGTCCATTTCTATTGGAGCCAGCAGGTACTTCCTGTTTGGAACACGAGGGGCGGGGTCCCTCAGTCCAGTTCTCATATACAGTCAGTGGTCCTGGCCAAGGATGGGGTGAGACTTGAACCTCTGCTCTGACCTCAGAGCTTTAGTGGGTTTCTGCCCTTCAGGAGGATTTAATCCAGAGTGGATTTGACCTGACTGACCCTGAAGTGTCCCCATCACGTGGTCCTCGTCTGACAGGTGAATCCAGGAGCAGAACGACACCAAAAACAACCCAGTTCAAGATCGGAACATTTGGATTATTCCTGTTTGATCCAATGATCTTCAACAGAACCTCAGATCAGATCAGATCAGATCAGAGGCGGAGCTTCTCTGTGGTTCAGTACGGGGTTCTGTTAGGATTCTCCTCTTCACCTGTCCGGGAACTCACCTGCAAGGACCAGCGGCAGCCAGGTGACGATCCAAACGCGTGACGTCATGACCATCAGATGATCACCTCCTCGAGAACACGCGGCGCGTGCCACGCCCAGATGCTCCTACTGTCATTCTGACACCACCGTGCCGCTCCGAACCGGGCCGAAGCCCAGCAGCAGTCCGGTTCTCCTGCGGTCCCCAAACTCTCAGCCCACCGGCGCACGCGGCTCTGTTCATCCAGAAGTTCAAGCGATGGCGGGAAACCCCCACCCCGCCCCCAACGGTATCGAGAGACCGAACGGAGACCGGGACAGTGGAACGGAACCGACGACACCTGATCGGAGCCCCGGAGAGACCCCGAACCAAGGCGAGGAAGTGAAGACGAGGAAGGGGCGGGGCCACCCGCTGCCTTCACGGACCTCCGGTCATCCGAGCGCCGTCCGGAGAGGAGTTCGGCGGCGGTACCGCAGAGGTTCGACGGGTTTCAGCCTAAGCTAACATGTGAGTTCAGACAGCTGACCCGCTGCTGGTTCCGGGAGCAGACCCGCTGAAACAGCACCGCGGCTCTGCTGTGAGTTCAGGTGTTACGGACATTCTAACGCTCAGATTTACAGAGCAGAACCTGAAGGCAGCACGGCTGATGGGAAGTCACGTGACTTCTGAGCGGTCTGCATGGAGCGAGTCCCGCCAAAGAACTTTCTTCATGATTCATCCTGTTTTTATCTTCACCAAATAGAAACACATCAGTGGTTCAGACGTTTAAAGGTGAAGATTCCAGAAGAAGCTGCTCAGGAACGTTTGAACGTCAACATCTGAGATGTTTAGTGTGTTTTAAAGAAAGAACAACAACAGCATTTAGTCACCTTTTATATTATGTATTTATAAATGTTACATTTACTTACCAAATATTAAGCTGGCAAGCTAAATATTTCATTTTAAGCAAATATTTATTTATAAATTAAATTAAAGATTTTATTTATAAATAAAAATGTAGATTTAATCTAAATGAATGTATTTTCTAAACTAAATGTTTAAGTTTTGTGACTTAAATATTTAGCTTGGATCTAAATATTTAGTTTTAAACTAAAAAATATTTAGTTTTTGACTATATATTTCTTTAATAACTGAATATTTAGATCCAAGTTGAATATTTAGTTAAAAACTAAATATTTGACTTGAAAATTTAAAAATGTTAGAAATATTTCATTAAAAATGAAATATTTAGTTCTGTACCTAAATATTTATAATTTGTGTAAATATATAGAAAAACTAAATTTAAAAAAACTAAATTTTAAGATCAAAACAAAATATTTAGTTTGTTAATAAATATCTGGTTTAAAACTAAATATTTCGCTACAAAACTAAAATATTTCATTTGGAAAATAAATATTTAGATCCAATCTAAATGTTTAATTTGCAAACTAAACCTTTCATTTTATAAAATTATAGTTTTATTTTGTAAGCTAAATATAAATGGTTAGCTTAAAATTAAATATTAGCTTGCTAACTAAATATAAATGTAAGATTTATAAATACATTAACTTAAAAGGTAAAAATTGGAGTCCTTTTCTCCTGAGAAATGCTAAATATCTAAAAATATTGATGTTAAAATGTGACTTCCTAGATTCACAAACAGAACCCCATAAGCATCAGATCAGATCAGATCAGATCAGATCAGTCTAATCATAATCCTCTCTTTAAACCAGGGCTGCTCATTCCTGGTCCTCAAGATCTACCAACCTGCCTGTTTTCCAGCTCTCCATGTACTGCTTGCTGCTGATTACCTGGACCAGGTGTGTTCTTTCAATCAGATTGTGGAGACATCTGACTGAGCCAATCAACAGCTGGCAGGGCTTGGAGATCTGGAAAACAGTCAGGGTGGTAGATCTCGAGGACCAGGAATGAGCAGCCCTGCTTTAAACCTTCACTTTATATAGAACATGCTTCAAAAGAAAAAAACTAATTCAACTATAATAAATGGATCAAATCCATGAGCATTTGTTTAAACTATTAGCATTTTTCTTCAGAGTCACAAGGACAAAAGCTGCGTTTGGACTCTGACGGTCAAAAGTTCTGGAGAAGAACCAGAACTTTCAGCTGCTGGTAACTATAATGAAACCTTTATCCTGCTCACGCCATGGTCACTAATGAAAGAAAAGAAGATTCTATCAGTTATTTTAGTCTTATCTTTAACAAGACATTCTAGAGAGTCGGACTATTTGACACGTTGTCATGGTAACAGCTACAGAACCTGCCCATCTCTGCTCCTGCTGTGTGAGGACCAACCAGCGGAGCACAGTGGGTCACCCTTCAACACCAGAGGTCCGGTTTATTGTAATATTTCAACTGTTGACTCGATTCATGCAGTTCCAGCAGATTCTGAAGGACCAAAGCGACTCGTTTAGAAAAAGCAGACTCGATCATGTTACCGTGACAACACCTCACTGAGCCTCGACTGCAGAAGGAAAGTGATCTAGATGCTGATGGTCCTGATAGAAAGTTCACCTCTGACTATTGATGATGATCAGTTTTTGCATCGATACAGAACGTCTGAGCTGTGGAACCACAACGTTTGTTTTCAGTCTGCAGGTTCATTCTAATGGCTGTATATCTACGTCTTTGTTTTCTTGCAGTTATACTGCAGACATAGAAGTTTCTGGAGTTCTGCTCTTCTTACTGTTGATGTGTTTTCATCACAATTTACATTTCTGGGTTAACGCTTGATCTAAATGTAAAGATTTCACTCGATAAAAATGAAGGAGAATGTTTTCCTGTTTTTGTTCTAAAGCTGCATTTCTTCTTAGAATGTATCCAGTGAAACATTATTAGTGATGAATCAAACAGAAATGTGATAATCGGATGTATTTTTCTAATAAATCAACAGCACTAATTCAAACTAAACGTACTAAATGAGCAGTTTTGTGTATTTTGATTTTGTGATTATTCACAGATAAGTGGTCGGCTAATACTTTTAACTAAAAAGAATTGATTGATTTTGTATTTGATTAAAAATGAGATCTTATAGAACAATAAATGAGTGAATGATGTTTACGAGTAACCAGTTAAAATGTGATCAGAAGCTTGAAAACTTTTATTGACAGGATAGGAGTCCATAGGACTGAGATGGATTTGGCAGAACCGGTACCACCGGTACCACCGGTACCTGCTTCTGTGCTGAACTCTGACAGGTGAGCAGGCAGCGTCACTTCCAACAGTTACCCACACGGGGGCAGTATTTAGTAAAACGAGCCCCTCCCTGGATAGAGGGACATCTGAAGAGGAGAAGTGGAGGTTCTCCAGGCGCCAGCACCTCCTCCACTGCAGTCACTGCGACAGCTCTGCAGTTACTGCGACAGCTCTGTGCAGTTACTGCGACAGCTCTGCAGTTACTGCGACAGCTCTGCAGTTACTGCGACAGCTCTGCAGTTACTGCGACAGCTCTGCGCAGTTACTGCGACAGCTCTGCAGTTACTGCGACAGCTCTGCAGTTACTGCGACAGCTCTGCGCAGTTACTGCGACAGCTGCGCGCAGTTACTGCGACAGCTCTGCAGTTACTGCGACAGCTCTGCAGTTACTGCGACAGCTCTGCAGTTACTGCGACAGCTCTGCAGTTAATGCGACAGCTCTGCAGTTAATGCGACAGCTCAACGCAGTTACTGCGACAGCTGTGCAGTTACTGCGACAGCTCTGCGCAGTTACTGCGACAGCTCTGCGCAGTTACTGCGACAGCTGCGCAGTTACTTCGACAGCTCTGCGCAGTTACTTCGACAGCTCTGCGCAGTTACTGCGACAGCTCTGCAGTCACTGCGACAGCTCTGCAGTCACTGCGGCAGCTCTGCAGTCACTGCGACAGCTCTGCAGTCACTGCGACAGCTCTGCGCAGTTACTGCGACAGCTCTGCGCAGTTACTGCGACAGCTCTGCGCAGTTACTGCGACAGCTCTGTGCAGTTACTGCGACAGCTCTGCAGTTACTGCGACAGCTCTGTGCAGTTACTGCGACAGCTCTGCAGTTACTGCGACAGCTCTGCAGTTACTGCGACAGCTCTGCAGTTACTGCGACAGCTCTGTGCAGTTACTGCGACAGCTCTGCAGTTACTGCGACAGCTCTGCAGTTACTGCGACAGCTCTGTGCAGTTACTGCGACAGCTCTGCAGTTACTGCGACAGCTCTGCAGTTACTGCGACAGCTTTGCACTTACTGCGACAGCTCTGCAGTTACTGCGACAGCTCTGCAGTTACTGCGACAGCTCTGTGCAGTTACTGCGACAGCTCTGTAGTTACTGCGACAGCTCTGCAGTTACTGCGACAGCTCTGCAGACGCTCAGACGGCGTCGGAGTGTTCATGAGATGCGGCAGGAGTATTTCCTTTTATGAAAAGGAAACCTGCACAGATGAAGGGCAGAGTTCATCATCCGTGTCTCAGGTACTCTGAGAACTCCTCCTCCTCCTCCTCCTCCTCACTCTGCATGGCGCCATGTGCACGGCTGCCCTCCTCCTCCTCCTCCTCCCCCTCCGCTGGCTGAAGCAGCAGCACACACACTTGATCTTCTGATGGAGTCCCAGATCCATCTCGGCTTAAATGCTTCAGGAAGTCCTTGCGCTCTTCTTCCTCGTCTTCATCACCTGCAGTGAGTGAGGCCAGCACGACTGAAACCAGATTCACGTTGGAGAAGATCTCCGGGATCCTCCTCTCCTCTTCCTCCTCCTGGACTCCAGTCTGACTGCTGGTTCCTGCGATTCCCCCCTCCTCTTCGTCTGCTTCTGTTCCATCTTCATCATCTTCATGAACCTCCTCTTCCTCTGCAGATGCTTTCAGACTCTTAAAGACATTTTCCGCAGCCTCCCGTCCCTCCCCGCTCCCACCACAGGATTCCAGTTCGGAGTTTTCTCCGGAGGAGAGTTCTGGAACTCTGTCCATGTAGAGGGGCTCCACACCCTCCTCTTCCTCATCCTCTGAGGACGTGAGACTCGCCCTGAGGAGCTGAAGCTTCTGCTGGGTCACGTGAGGAGCGATGGAGACGGGGTCCAGAAAGGTCTTATCCGGGGTGAAGACGGCTTTGGCCGGGCGAGTCTGGGGAGAGGAAACGAGAGCATGAACGTGATCTCTGTGATGAAGATGCTGAAGGTCATCACAGGCTGCTGGATGAAGGTCATCACAGGCTGCTGGATGAAGGTCATCACAGGCTGCAGACGCTCAACCAACTGCAAACTCTTGAAGATTTAATCCACAGGATCAGCTGATTCAGTTGGATCAGCTTGTGTGCACCTTAAAGAACATTATCCCACTTCTACCACGATCACTTACAAAACAAATCAATATTCATCAATTATTAGTATTTTGATCTTTTTTAAGCTTAAATCGATTTTCACTAAGAGCAGAGTATTTGAGACGTAGAGCAACGTGTCGTCATGGTAACGCTGACAGAGGTCAGATGAGTCAAATTTCATCCATCTAACTTACATGTTTACCCTCCTGACTACAATACCCACAATGCTCCTGCAATCCATCAAGCTATTTGGGTTTGTAGTTTATGAAAGTTGAACGATTTGACAGATTTTTGTGAACCACAGAAAGCATAACCACAATTCTTAAATTGGGCACACGGGAATTTGTCTCTTTTTAGGCAAAATTCAAGGATTTAAAAGCATCATATGCTCCAAAAATTAAATTAGCTCTGATTTAATTTGAGTTAATTTCCAGATTTTTGAAATCTAGTGTCGTGGGTGTTCTCAGGAAGAGTATTCCAGAAACCAAAATGCAGCAGCAATAATGGTTGCAGACGCGCCAAGGTTAGTTTTCTTCTTTTATTAAAGAGGACGAGCACATCAGTTGCTCACAAGGGCCACATCAGCATAAGCTCCCCCGCCCCAAACATTTTCCACTTCCCTTTAAATCCACTAAGCCCCTCCTAGTGGGCGTTGCAATCAATTAACAATTTAACAGAAAATAGTTTTACAACAACTTTTCATAAATAAGAAATAAACAAAAACATTTCTCAGACCAACTCAAAAATCATCATCTGTTGTAAACAGGAATTCCATGTTCCACCTTAAAATAAAACAAAAGACAGTTTCAGGTAAGTCACGTGACCGGCAGGATCCGACGCTGACTTCCTGTAAACAAGAGAGCTCCAGGTGTCTGCATGATCAGTTATATGTGAATGTATGCTATGGATTACGAGTCGGCAACCCTGTGTGCACCCAGGGAGACCTGCAGAGGGAGAGGGACAGAGAGGAACGTAAGTACGTAAAATGAATGGAGCGCGTGTGTGGCTGCGGGTGTGTGAATGCGCGCGCGTGTGCGTGCGTGTGTCTGAGTGCGACATTCAAGGTCAGGCCAGCATCTTGTATCTTCCCAAGGATGAGAGACAGGTGTTGAAGATGTTCCTCCCAGGTGTTACTGAAGACCACCACGTCATCCAGATAGGCTGCACTGCAGTAGTCACATCCCTGCAGCACTTTGTCCATCAGCCTTTGGAACGTGGCTGGTGCTCCATGCAGACCGAAGGGCATCACTGTAAACTGAAACAGTCCAGCAGGTGTTTTAAATGCTGTGTACTGCCTGCATGTGTTGGTGAGAGGTACCTGCCAGTAGCCCTTGCATAGGTCGAGGGTGGTGATGTACTTGGCAGATCCGATCCTCTCCAACAGATCATCCACCCTTGGCATTGGATATGCGTCAAACTCAGAGATGGCGTTCAGCTTCCGGAAGTCGATGCATATCCGCAGCGAGCCATCTTTCTTGGAAACAATCACCACTGGACTGCACCATTCGGAGTTGGAGGGCTCGATGACACCAAGCTCCAGCATCTTCTTCACCTCATCATTCAGCTGTTCCACTAACCTCTGTGGTACACGATAAGGTCGTTGCCGGATGGGTTGTCCATTTTTGAGCCGTATGGTGTGCCCAATGAGTGTGGTCTTGCCTGGCTGGGCTGAAAAGAGAGACGGAACTTTGTAAAACAAGTCGAGTAACTGTGTGGTCTTTTCAGGGGACAGATGTGACAGAGATGGAGAGGTTGGTTGTGTTAGTGGTCCTGGCTCAGAGTCCACTTCTTCTTCGACCTGCACCTTCCTGACCATCAAGGCCTTCTCTGGTGGATTAAGATAGTTAGCACCACCTTTCCATTCTTTGAGCAGGTTAACATGGTATGTTTGCTTGTCTCTTTTCTTCTCAGGATGGTACACCTCGTAAGTGACAGGCCCCATCCTGCGGACAATAGTGTATGGCCCTTGCCACTTTGCCAGGAGTTTACTGGAGGAGGAAGGGAGAAGCAACAGAACCTTCTGACCTGGCTGGAGTTCACGATGCCTGGCCTGCTGGTCGTACCACATCTTCCGGCTCCTCTGGGCTTCATGCTGGTTCATTTCAGCCTCTTCCCTGTACCGTGCCAACCGTTCTCTCATCTCCAGAACAAACTGGATTACACCCCTCTCTGCGGTGTCGGTTGGTTTGGCCTCCCATCTCTTCTTGAGGAGATCAAGCGGACCTTGAACCTCCCAGCCATAAAGAAGCTCAAATGGGGAGAACCCCGTCGAAGCTTGAGGAACTTCCCTGTAAGCAAACAGCAGAAATGGTAGCCAACGTTCCCAGTCTCTCCCTGTGTCACTTACGAATTTCTGCAGCATTCTCTTCAGGGTCTGGTTGAATCGTTCCACCAAGCCGTTGGTCTGTGGGTGGTATGGGGTTGTTTTGATTGCTGAAACGCCCAACTCCTTTTGGAACAGCTTCATCAACCTGGAGGTAAAGTTGGTTCCCTGATCGGTAAGAATTTCATCAGGAATTCCTACCCTGGAGAAAAGCTGAATCAACGCTCTCATGACGGCAGGAGTGGTTATGGTGCGGAGGGGAAAAGCTTCTGGGAACCGAGTAGCGTAGTCACAGATCACCAGGATGTATTCATGACCACTGCTGCTCTTGGGCAGTGGTCCGACAATGTCCATGGCAATCCTCCTGAAAGGTGTGGAGATTACAGGAAGGGGGTGCAATAATGCTCTGTCTGACTTATGGGTTATGGCAGTTTTCTGACAAGTAGGGCAAGTTGCACAGTACTTCTGAACATCAGAATACATGGATGGCCAAAAGAAACGTGAACTAACCCGAAGATATGTTTTGTGCCGACCTAGGTGACCTGCCATGGAAGTGTGTGTGTGCGAGGTGCATGATGAGTGGCCTGCAGGAGGTTGGAACAACTACACGTTTGTGATCACCATCAGCTGCATACAAAACATCATCAACAATAATAAACTGAGTACACCCCAAACATTTGTCATTTTTAGTTGTCACCTTATCAAACAAAGGCTTCAAGGTTACATCATTTTTTTGCAGATCTGAAATGTTATCAGGTATTTTAAACATTTCAGCCGTCATAGAAATCTCAGGCTCGGGCAGCTTAAGTTGTTTTTCAAACCGTCTCTGACGTCGAGACTTTTTAGGCATTTGTTTGCCATTTTCAAAGAGGCTGTCATCAACAGGTGGAAGACCTTGGACCCCGGCTTTGGCCTGCGCCCTAGTAAGCACGGGTGCTGAGACAGTGACATTAACCTTAGCTTGGATACTGGGTTCAGCATGTTCAGTCAACAGGTCTTTTAATACAGGTAAATCGCAACCCAAAATCAAATCAACAGGTAAATTGTCTACCACTCCAACAGTTAGTAGATATGGTTGCTCGTTAACAGTTACAGTTACATCAGTTTTTGGGTACAGGTGCTTGTCACCATGTACACACACCACGTTTGTCTGTCTGCTATAGTCCAGACCACCAATGGAAATTAGATGCCGTTTAATCAAAGAAACAAAACTTCCAGTGTCCAACATAGCAGTAACCTGCTGTCCATTCACAGTCACAGACTTGAGAGGCTGCACAGTGTCTGCATCAGTGGTGGCAGACCCTGTACTCAAATTGGTCTCTAGTCTAGGTGCATAGCAAGCACCTGTGAATTTAGCCTTGCGAACTGGGCATACAGAGGCTTTGTGACCAGGCTGTTGGCAGTAGAAGCACACAAAGTCCTTACCAACCGTTCGCTGACTAGGGGCTGGGTTGGTACCTTGAGGTGCCTGGTTGAAGACTCTCTGTGTAGGACCAGGTGGGCCGGCTGGGACAGGACGGCGCTGATCCCCACCAGAGGGTCTGGTGGATGATGTTCCTCGTCGGGCGTTGAAGTACTGCAGCGCAAGCCGGGCAGCAGTGAGGCCGTCCTCCGGTTCGTGCTCCTTCACCCACGTCCTCACGTCTGGTGGAAGTACCCTCAGCAGCTGCTCCAGGATGATGATCTCCCCGATCTGCTCCTTGGTGTGTTGCTCCGGTCGGATCCAACGACGGTAGAGGCCCTTCAGTCGGTGGTACGTCTCGGTTGGATTCTCCCCGGCTGGCACAACCACAGACCGGAACTGCTGGCGATAAGTCTCTGGTGAGATGTCAAACTTTACCAGGAGTGCGTCTTTCAGGTCTTTGTAGCAGTGGGCTTGCTGCTCGTCCATTGCTGTGTAGGCCTCCAGCGCTTTACCAGACAGCAGTGGGACTAGGCGACACGCCCACTCAGTCTCTGGCCACCTCCAGGTTTTGGCCATGCGCTCAAAGCGTAACAGAATAATTTTCAATGTCCTCGCCTGCTTGATATGATGGGATCTTTGGTTCCATGTAGGGCCTCCAATCAGGTAGGTGTTTGACTGGTCCTGAACGCTGAGAGTGGTCTAACCAGCCGTCGTCCTCCTCAGGCCTTGCTGGACGCCGTCGACGAGACGATGCAGCTGGTGTTGGCAGCTCCATTCTTGGGCTGCCGGCTGTGGCAGAGCTTGGTCCAGCGACATCAGGGGTAGCCTTCTGCTGCCGACTGGGATGGTGCTCTGGTTTGGCCATAGAAGCACTCAGACCTTGAAGTGCAGCGACGAGGCTGTCGTCCCGCTTCTGCTGTCCATGAAGGAAGTCCCTCATCATGGCTACCAGGTCAGCTTCTGGGCTTTTGGGTGGAGCTGATGGTTCAGCAGAGACATCAGGCCCATCTTCAGGCTCCTTTTCCTCCTCCGAAGACGAAGAAGATGATGGTGGTGGGCCCGCATCAGAAGTTGGCTCCATCTCATCCTTCTGGCAATGGAGAACCTTGCGTACCTTTTTACGGCCGGCCATCTGCGTATCCCACTTCTGACACCAAGTATGTCGTGGGTGTTCTCAGGAAGAGTATTCCAGAAACCAAAATGCAGCAGCAATAATGGTTGCAGACGCGCCAAGGTTAGTTTTCTTCTTTTATTAAAGAGGACGAGCACATCAGTTGCTCACAAGGGCCACATCAGCATAAGCTCCCCCGCCCCAAACATTTTCCACTTCCCTTTAAATCCACTAAGCCCCTCCTAGTGGGCGTTGCAATCAATTAACAATTTAACAGAAAATAGTTTTACAACAACTTTTCATAAATAAGAAATAAACAAAAACATTTCTCAGACCAACTCAAAAATCATCATCTGTTGTAAACAGGAATTCCATGTTCCACCTTAAAATAAAACAAAAGACAGTTTCAGGTAAGTCACGTGACCGGCAGGATCCGACGCTGACTTCCTGTAAACAAGAGAGCTCCAGGTGTCTGCATGATCAGTTATATGTGAATGTATGCTATGGATTACGAGTCGGCAACCCTGTGTGCACCCAGGGAGACCTGCAGAGGGAGAGGGACAGAGAGGAGCGTAAGTACATAAAATGAATGGAGCGCGTGTGTGGCTGCGGGTGTGTGAATGCGCGCGCGTGTGTCTGAGTGCAGCTATCAGCTGACGGTGCTACACCGTCACATCTAGATCTACCAAAAACGATGAATTAAACCGACACTACCTACCGCTAGATTGAGACAGTCTTTTATTTTGAAAGGAAGTGATGTGAATCTTCTATTAAAAAATGAAAAAATTTTATTTATGTGATAAAATTGATGTTTATCATATTTGTGGCTCCTACTGGGTTGTGGTCAGTGAAAAGACCAGTCAGGTGTAAAAACTCAAAATTTCTATTTTTAAATACTTTTTTTTTCAGTCTCAACTCTTTTTTTTTTTTTTTTCAAATCCAAAAATTTCAGTTTCAAAACTTTTGGCGCCGTTGGGGCGGGGCTAACACGACGGTAACATCAGTCCTGGTGCGTTCACCGACTCTGAAAACTGGGATCATTACGGTCAGAAAATGAGAGTTTACTCTGTACTATTATCATTGCGGCTGCAATGAGGCTCCGCCCACCACAAAGGCACTCTTGACCATTGACTGTATAAGAGAGCTGGACAGAGTGCCCCCCCCCCCCCCTCAGACTGGCTCCCTCAGACTTCCGTAGAGAATCTTTCTTTTTTTCCAATGACAGTAGAAGTGTTTGAGGGCTTCTCCAGAGCTCAGCCTCAGAGGAAGGGGCGTGGTCTTCCAACACGTTCACTCAGAATGGTTGCTATAGACATGTGGACCAATCAGTGCTTACTGACATCGTCTGGTTCCAACATGGCGACTGAATCGCCTTTGTTTGGTTGGAGCCAGAAGTAATCAATTTTCTATGGATGACATCACAGTCGTTCGGTCCAGGTCTCTGATACAGTCAATGAGCCCAATTCCTAATGACGACACTGATTAACATGAGTGTAAAACGAGCCTCTCACCTTGAGAGCGCTGGGCCTGCGGGCCTTCAGGTCACACAGGAACCCGGTATAGTGGAGACCCGACAGAACCATCGCGGACAGGATGAAGAGAGGAATTAGAGAGGTGACCACGGGGCTCACACCTGCACCACCTGAGGACACAAACACACGAGACGGACGTCTGAGCCCACGCGGCTCCAGAACCCGACCAGAACAGACCGAAGGACGGACCGGAACCTGTCTCGTTCTCTGCGGGGCCGGTGAAGGCGCAGCTCCAAGCAGACGGGATGGTTTTTTTAGGGTTTATGCTGGATATGTCCGCCTGCACGCAGTACTCCACGCCTCCACGCAGGTTGTCTAAAGTGACCGTCTTGTTGGGCGTGGTCATCTCCTGAGACACAAACAGAGGAACCGCCATTTCAGACGAGCTCGAGGTGACGGGAGCCTCGGCGTCTCTCTGCAGGAAAGAGAGCGGTTCAGGTTCTGAAAGTCCCGCTCCGATCGTCTTCCCAAACGTCTTTTCATTACAATGATAACGTTTTGTTTTCTAGGACTAATTATCTAATTATGACAGAAAATTTAATTTAGTTTTGGTGTTTTGACTAAAATAAGATTTAGTTTTAGCTGCAATTTAGTCGAGTTAACTCTATTAATTTTAGTCAAAATTTAGTCGACAAAAATATACAATAAAAGTAAAACATTAATTAAATTTACTAACTATAAATAACAGAGATTTTACTAAATCTTAAAAAAACCCAAAACTGTTTACTTCACTTTGCTTCCAAACTCGTCATTTCTGCAAATTCAGCTTCAACAACTTCAAACACATTCAACAATAAATGATAATTCCATCCCATTTGTGATAAATGTCTGAACATAAAAGAACTATTGAAGAGATATTCAAGCTCAAAACATGCAGAATAAACCCTCATCAGGGAGTAAAGTGTCCTCCTGACCCGGCGGTCTGCAACCTTCAACATCTAACCAGACCTTCAGGTTAAATTCTGACCCACAAAACCCAGTAGAACCACAGAGTTTAACTTCAACCTTTAAATACATGACTTATTGTTATAATGATAAATGTAAATGAACTGTTGTTTTCTCCATCAATAAAACATAACTATAAAAAGAAAATAGTCTTTTAGTAACTTTTGAAGGGTTTTTCAAAATAAAAGACAGCTTATGTCAGAAAGGATCATCTCAATGCAGCAAATGTAGGAGATGGTGTAAAGAAAAACGGTTTATTTGACTTTTTGTGGTGCATCTCAGTAACTTAGATTAAATCAGAGCTAATTAAGTGAATGGTTTGAATTTTTCAAGCCATTTGTTAAAAAATAGAAAATGTGCAGTTGAATTCTGGCTGTGCTTAGTGACCTCAAACTGGTTTTCTGAGATAAACGGAACTCAAAAGTCTGTTACACGAACTTGTGATTCACTTACTTTTTAAAATGTGAACTTGTTATGTTTCTTTAACCACAGAGCCATAAGGGAGGGGTAAAAGAGCCATAAGGGAGGGGTAAAAGAGCCATAAGGGAGGGATGAAAGAGCCATAAGGGAGGGGTAAAAGAGCCATAAGGGAGGGGTAAAAGAGCCATAAGGGAGGGGTAAAAGAGCCATAAGGGAGGGGTAAAAGAGCCATAAGAGAGGGGTAAAAGAGCCATAAGGGAGGGATGAAAGAGCCATAAGGGAGGGATGAAAGAGCCATAAGGGAGGGGTAAAAGAGCCATAAGAGAGGGGTAAAAGAGCCATAAGGGAGGGGTAAAAGAGCCATAAGGGAGGGGTAAAAGAGCCATAAGGGAGGGGTAAAAGAGCCATAAGGGAGGGATGAAAGAGCCATAAGGGAGGGGTAAAAGAGCCATAAGGGAGGGGTAAAAGAGCCATAAGGGAGGGGTAAAAGAGCCATAAGGGAGGGATGAAAGAGCCATAAGGGAGGGGTAAAAGAGCCATAAGGGAGGGGTAAAAGAGCCATAAGGGAGGGGTAAAAGAGCCATAAGGGAGGGGTAAAAGAGCCATAAGGGAGGGATGAAAGAGCCATAAGGGAGGGGTAAAAGAGCCATAAGGGAGGGATGAAAGAGCCATAAGGGAGGGGTAAAAGAGCCATAAGGGAGGGGTAAAAGAGCCATAAGGGAGGGGTAAAAGAGCCATAAGGGAGGGGTAAAAGAGCCATAAGAGAGGGGTAAAAGAGCCATAAGGGAGGGATGAAAGAGCCATAAGGGAGGGATGAAAGAGCCATAAGGGAGGGGTAAAAGAGCCATAAGAGAGGGGTAAAAGAGCCATAAGGGAGGGATGAAAGAGCCATAAGGGAGGGATGAAAGAGCCATAAGGGAGGGATGAAAGAGCCATAAGGGAGGGGTAAAAGAGCCATAAGGGAGGGGTAAAAGAGCCATAAGGGAGGGGTAAAAGAGCCATAAGGGAGGGGTAAAAGAGCCAAAGGGAGGGATGAAAGAGCCATAAGGGAGGGGTAAAAGAGCCATAAGGGAGGGATGAAAGAGCCATAAGGGAGGGGTAAAAGAGCCATAAGGGAGGGGTAAAAAGAGCCATAAGGGAGGGGTAAAAGAGCCATAAGGGAGGGGTAAAAAGAGCCATAAGGGAGGGGTAAAAGAGCCATAAGGGAGGGATGAAAGAGCCATAAGGGAGGGATGAAAGAGCCATAAGGGAGGGGTAAAAGAGCCATAAGAGAGGGGTAAAAGAGCCATAAGGGAGGGATGAAAGAGCCATAAGGGAGGGGATGAAAGAGCCATAAGGGAGGGATGAAAGAGCCATAAGGGAGGGGTAAAAGAGCCATAAAGGGAGGGGTAAAAGAGCCATAAGGGAGGGGTAAAAGAGCCATAAGGGAGGGGTAAAAGAGCCATAAGGGAGGGGTAAAAGAGCCATAAGGGAGGGATAAAAGAGCCATAAGGGAGGGATGAAAGAGCCATAAGGGAGGGGTAAAAGAGCCATAAGGGAGGGGTAAAAGAGCCATAAGGGAGGGGTAAAAGAGCCATAAGGGAGGGATGAAAGAGCCATAAGGGAGGGGTAAAAGAGCCATAAGGGAGGGATGAAAGAGCCATAAGGGAGGGATGAAAGAGCCATAAGGGAGGGGTAAAAGAGCCATAAGGGAGGGGTAAAAGAGCCATAAGGGAGGGGTAAAAGAGCCATAAGGGAGGGGTAAAACAGCCATAAGGGAGGGATGAAAGAGCCATAAGGGAGGGATGAAAGAGCCATAAGGGAGGGGTAAAAGAGCCATAAGGGAGGGGTAAAAGAGCCATAAGGGAGGGATGAAAGAGCCATAAGGGAGGGGTAAAAGAGCCATAAGGGAGGGGTAAAAGAGCCATAAGGGAGGGGTAAAAGAGCCACAGGTGGCTCCAGAGCCGCAGGTTGCAGACACCTGTCCTAACCCATGTCATTTACCATGACCAGCATACGTGGTTGTTATACCGCCGCCGGCCAATAGAGGGCGCTGTTGTCATGTAAGACGTGGTGGAGCTGGAGATTAAACTGTGACTGCTTGCTCAGAAATACACAACAACATAATAACTTTATAAATGTCCTCCAAAAACAAACAAGCATCACTTAAACGTAAACCTCTGAGCTCCAGAGCGCCTCCACGAGAAGAAAAGCGCTTTGATTTTGGTACATTCCTCCACAGGGTTTAGAGAACCGAGAGTACGAAGGACAGGAAAAGATCTGACGAAAAAAGACGGGCGGCTGCTGAAACACAAGTCAAGAAATGAAAAAGGGAAGTGTGGAATACATTTGATCTCCAGTGAAATATACAAAAAAAAACCTTCACAGATGATCAACATGAAAAATGAGCAAACAGCTGAACATTCAGCCTCTATTCAGTGTATTTCTAGACCACACTGTACGAGCGAGTTCCTGCAGACCTCATTCAAAAGAAGACTCCCTTTCTATTCCTCTCAGTTGTTAACCAGCCGCGAGCCCTTACCTCCACTTTGCCTTGTTGTCCTTTTCTCCAGAAGACTTTAAAAATAAAGTCATAAAACTTCTGCACGTCTTTGACGCCGGAGTGTCGGTCCACCTCGGGAAGAGAGATGTTGACCCGGAGGCAGGTGCCGCATTCGGACAGGGTCAGTTTCAGAGGACCGACCTCATCTGGGAGGGAGAAGAGCACGCCGGCGGCGTCAGACACGGAGCAGACGCTGCAGGTCAGAGCGGCGGATCGTCCCGGGAACTTACTGTCAGTGTACGGGTCGAAGCTGACCTCGCTCTCTGCCGATCGGCTGCCGTTGAAGTTTGCCGCGACCCGGAACCTGAACATCCTGAACATCTTCGAGGCATTCAGCTTCAGCACCACGGATGTTTGATGGGTTGGACGAGGCAGCTGCTTGAAGGGTTTAGTATTGACCCTAAAAGAGAGACGTTCAACCGTCAGAGGACGACCGCGACGGTCCAAGATCAAAACCACAAACCGGAGGAGGAGAAGTTGACAGGAAGCTGATGGAGCGGCGACAGGAAGTGAAGGCGTGTTGGAGCCTTCGTCACACACACGGTGTTGACCCGTACGGGTCCGGGGGGGGGGGGGGGGGGGGGGGCTTTGGTCATTCGTGTCCATCGGTCAGGCTGCAGCAGCGAGCGTGCACGCATCACGTGAACAGCACGAACGGGCAGGGTATGGGGGCGGAGTTAAAAATAAAAGAAAATCAGTTCGACACGCCAGCGCCTCACCCACTCCCCCCACCCCTGTTGTAGAAGTGTGGCCCGCAGCACGCCCGTAGGAAAACAGACATTCTCTCTCCATGGTTCACTGAGCATCTATGACCTTCATATTACCTGAAGGTCATCTGTGGTGACCGTCTCCGCGGTATCCACCTGTAGGGTCAGCTGGGACCCAGACTCCGCCTGCGGGGTCAGCTGGGACCCAGACTCCGCCTGCGGGGTCAGCTGGGACCCAGACTCCGCCTGCGGGGTCAGCTGGGACCCAGACTCCGCCTGCAGGGTCAGCTGGGACCCAGACTCCGCCTGCAGGGTCAGCTGGGACCCAGACTCCGTCTGGGGGGTCAGCTGGGACCCAGACTCCGCCTGCGGGGTCAGCTGGGACCCAGACTCCGGCTGGGGGGTCAGCTGGGACCCAGACTCCGCCTGTGGGGTCAGCTGGGACCCAGACTCCGCCTGTGGGGTCAGCTGGGACCCAGACTCCGCCTCTAGTAGGAGGTCCATCTCCTTACACATCTTTAGCTGACAATGTTTTGATGTGTTTAAAGGGTAACCCAACAGGGGCCGATTTGAAAAATGTAAGGAAGGGGGCGGGGCTACACTGCGTCTGCAGTAATAGAAAGCGATGCCAGTTTCATTAATTGACTGTATATTGTGATATTTCTATAGTGCAGGGGTCTGTAACCTTTAATGCTAAAAGAGACATTTGTCCTTTCAAAATAAAATACAATCTGTATCAAATCAGATCCTCCTGTTGCAGCAGATTGACTTCAAGTGATGATGAAAAAAAGTGATTCATTGTCACTTTGGTCACTTTTTTCTTCATAAACAACATCGGAGTAAATTCTGATTTTATGATAATATGTTTTCATAAACCTGCAGTTAAATTGTCTCTTAACTTTAACACATGTGTCTCTTTTCTGTATTCTAAGATTAAAGCTTTTGTCATTATTTTGCTCAGTTATCTCACATGGTAAATATAGAATCATAAACAACAAATCTAAAACTAGCAAAACATTTATTTATCCAAATTATTTGCATTGTTTTCAAAGCTGAAGCTGGAGCGGCTCCAGAACCTCCGCGTGCAGACTCCAGCTACAGTGATAATGATATCCGTCTATGGTTTCACCGCAGAACTTCTGTGGAGGTTGAGGAGTTTCTCTGCTTCAATATGAGTGTTACAAAACGAGATGCCAGCGACAGGGGATACAGATTCTGGCAGGGATGCATATCTTTGCACGACACCTGTCACAGCGAAGGGTTAGCACAGGGGTCGGCAACCTAAAATGCTGAAAGAGCCATATTGGACCAAAAAACAAAAAACAAATGTGTCTGGAGCCGCAAAAAATGAGAAGCCTTATAATGAAGGCAACACATGCTGTATATTAGCCTGCTATCAAAATGACTAAGTTGGTTAAAAATACATAATGAACCTTCATGATTACATGTTTATGTAATCCTGTGGTGATCACCACGTGACTACACTGTTGTAGGATGAAGTTTAACTTCATTACAATATTAATGAATTACAACATGTTTCATTGTTTTGACAAAATTAAAGAAATGCAATAAAGAAATCTGATTTCTGATGTCATTTTGAGGATTCGTAAAAACAACAATGGAACGTGCATAATGTGCTCCTTATCTGGGCAACAGAGTGCAATAACACGCAGCATACATTTATAAAAATAAAACAGCAGCGTTTTGAAAAGGTAAAGTACATAAAATTAGATTAATACAGTTAAAGTTTGATTTCTGTGCAAATGAGAAACAAGTCAGAGCATGGGTAAAACGCAGCAGCATCTTGTTATCTCTCTCTCTTTTGACACCAAATCAACAAAGCTATCCTCAGGCCTGAGCAACAAAACACAATAATATCTTGTGTATACGTGTTATTCTAAATATATACTGAAAAAAATAAAAAATTACGGAAGCCGAAAGCACCCTGCTCTTCTTTTTTTTTTTTTTTTTTTTTGATCATTTTCTCGTGATAACGAGATAATCAATAATGAAAAATGAAGCATCCCGCTCTCTCTTTCCCGCACGGAGACGCCAAAACATCATCTGTTTTAAGTCTCTTTATTTTGTGGTTAACAAGAAAAACAGCAGCAGAACATTCCACAAAAGTTGTATTTAGTCTATTTTCTTTTATCATTTTATTAGTGGGGATACCTCAAACTCCTTCACTCCGTCTCATGCACCAGCCCTCCTCCCTATATTTCAGTGGCGGGCCGTGCATTTCACACCTAGGCCTTCAGTAGTGCTCCGTCTGAATCAATCCAACCCTCACAGCTGCGACACACTTCTGCCTTATTTCTACCGAGTGGTCCAGAGCGGACTGGATCGGGCGGACCGGACTTTATAGCCTTTATGCTACAAAATGGACCCGGCAAGCAGGTCCAACTAAGGCAAATTTTCAACCCGGTCTCATTGGAAAACGGAATGGACCCGAGAGGGCGGAGGCCTCTGTCGTCACACGATGTAACCCATTTGATTTTACGACAACAGGAAGAAGCGTCCGACCAGAGCTTTTCCCAACTCAAGATCAAAATTGAAAGTTCTATCTCTCTTAAGCTGGATTTTTCTTTACCGCGGTGTTACTTTCTGCTTTGATTCCCGACCGTGTTCGGGGATGCAGGGGAGATTTTCTCCGTCCGAAGAACTGCTCTTCCTCTGGGATTCTCCTCCATATTCTGAGTTTCAGAACATGTGGAGCGTTTGAAGCCAAATAATCAGTCTCACTTTTTATTGTTACTTTTCCTTGCACTGCCAATTGACAACAACAGTCGGCACGCTCTCTCTGCCTTATTTTCTTTCTCTTCTCGCAGCGCACGCTGCCTCCCTCATGCACGCGCGCATGCACTCTTTCCCCGCCCTCTCCTTCACTGAGGAGCTAAAACATACAGGTTGAAGCACGCACACTCATTTCACAACACCTGCGATCTTCTTGCAGAGAATAATAAATTATTTCCATACAATATTTTCCTTTATTCGCGGGGGTTGAGGACCGGGGAAACGTGCGCGCGCGCAAAGACACACACACACACACCAGTTCCCGTCTCTGTGTTTTCTCGACCCCCGCGGATGAAGAATGTCCGTTATCGATCCAAACTCATCAAAAACACTTCTGATCTGCTTAAAAACATTTATTGAAGAACATTGGAGTGTTGATCAACATGAAGAGATTTTTTTTCTTTTTAATTCAGAACAATAGATTGTTCTGCAGAGCAGCACCAGATTATAACGATCCTCCGGTTATCTTTTTCATTTTCACTGCGTTTCTGAGTCAGCTGTTACAGCTTCTCGTTCACTGTTTTGACACGCAGCTACGTCATCAGTCTACACCCGTATGGGCTTTCATGGTCCAATCCTCAGAAATGCTCACTCAAAATGCCAGGAATTTTCGAGTCCGATCCAGTCCGCTATGGACCGCTCGGTAGAAATAAGGCAATAGTTTCCTCTGTTTGTGGATCCAGCGCTCTCATCATGTCCCGAAATGAAAGTTCCTGCTTGCCCAATAAAAATGAGAGTCTATCATTTTTTCAAGATTTCCATATTTTTCTTCACCTTTTCGTTGTGCAGCTCCGTTTCCCTGCGCGCGTCCTCGCTCAGCTGTAGATCTACTCTGGTTTTCCACAAAGTTTTGGAGAGCACCGTTGCTTGTAAATGTCCGGTGGTGCGCTGATGACTCGTTGCTGCCTTGGTAAGGCAAAACAAATCCAGTGTGGCTCCAAACACCATGTTGATCAGTGGCAAATAACAAGCACTCCAGAAATACAATTTACAGCGTTCCTCGGAGCTCGTAGTTAGTGGACTGAAAGTGGCGGACAAATCCTTTCCCCGGTTGTGACAGGCTTGCTAGCTTCGGAGTTGCCCGACCTTGTTTAACAATTTCCAGCTTTTCTTGAAAAGTCCGTCTTGAAAATAGTTTTGACAGCAAGTCTGCCACCAAATCCATTTCTTCTCCTCCTTCATCCATTGTGGGTTGACAAAACAGCTATCAAATCCACTGTTTGTTCGTACAGCTCGCTACAGATTCAGTTTGCTAGCTCTGGCTGGTACGCTCTCTGACTATCCAATCAACGCCTGTGAAAATGCTGACGTTTCCGTACGCCTGCTAGAGGGCCTTGGTGTCGCCAACTCCAACTCTGATTGGTTGAAGCAACAGCTTGCTCAACATTTATTTTATGCCACAGGGCCCGCAGAACTGATTGTGAAGGCCTCCGGGCAGATTTCTTTGACCCTAGCAACAAATAGTGCTGAAATGTGATTGGCTGAATGCTTACATATGAAAATACACGTGTGGAAGCAGCGCAACCAGGGGGCTAGCAATGAAAGGAAGCGGACAGACAATTTGGAATTATTGAATACTTATTCATGGACAAAATATCATTAATATCAGTCTGTGATTCAGATATTTTTAGGCCAGCAGAGAAGGCCTTGCAGGCCCTGACGGCCCACCACTGCTATATTTACCCCAAACCTCCGAACAGCTGATTGACAGATCACTGCGCATGTTGTGTTCAATGAACTCTGGACATTAACTATTTCCGCTACTATGCTGTTTTCATTTTTATACAATCCTCAGAAAAAAAACAGTTTTTCAGAAAAAATGTCAACAATATTTAATCCATCTATTTTATAAGGATCAGTTCTGGGGTTCAATGTTTTCTATGATAAACTGCTTTGTTTTGCTGCCGGTGTCCAGAGGTCAGTGAACGCACCATGCAGACACGCTCGGCAGACCAGAATCCTGTCAATCTGTCTGTGTTTGTTTGGGGTTAAAACAATGATTAAAACCAAAAACATATTTCCCTCCCCCATCTTCTTCCATTTTCCAACATTTTTGAAATAGCGCCAGGGAGCCACGAGATAGCGCTTAAAGAGCCGCATGCGGCTCCAGAGCTGCAGGTTGCTGACCCCTGGGTTAGCAGGTCTGAAGGAGACCGCGTCTGAGAGTTGTAAAATGACGCTAGCATCTTAGCTAATACAGGCTAACGTATTAAGCTAACAATCCCGAGTGATCGCAAATCCATCCCCTTGATGATTTCTATAGATTCAATGACAGTTGCACTAAATCAATGTTCTCCAACCTCCAAGTCTATGGAGCTAAATCGGGGCCAATATTATTTGAAACCAGAATAAAATATTTTGAAAAAAATATTAATATTTGGCTAAAAAATTGGTTTAAAAACTCAAAATTTCAAATCTTTTTTTCAGTTTCAAACCTTTTTTTTTAGTTTGTGAACCTCCAAGTTTCAATTTCAAAACTTTTGGCCTTGTTGTGGCGCGTTGGGGCGGGGCTAACACGAGGACCAATCAAAATCGACGAGGGTGGTGTCTTCAGATTCGATGCCTTCACCGGCTCTGAGAACTGTAATAATTACAATCAGAAAATGTCTGTTCAGTCTGTTCTGTCATGGTCTGAAGTTGTCCCAAGACATGTAAAAAGCAGAGTTTTATCGCTGTATTTTGAGGTGTTACAGGTGTGTGTACTAAAGGGTGCGGTTAAAATTGGTGAGTAGGGCCTTGACAGGACATCTCCTGATCGCTCACAGTGATGCCCCGTCACCCTCTCACCAACGACCCTACATGTCTATTGTGCAAATAAAACCAAGGGGAGGGGCAAACCCATGCAGTGGCCACAGGAGGCGGGGCCACTGGTAAGTGGTCGCCTCCTGCAGCGCACAGACAGGTTTTGACTATAATTTCAGTAACTTATTTTAAATGGTCAAAACTGTGGCAGCACTTTTAAATCCTCATTTATAGAGAGAAACAGCTCAAACAAAACTGTTTGGTTGCTCTTTAACGTGGTTGAACGCTTCGGCAGAAGCATTCCTAACAGCTGGTTGGTCTGCATTTCTGCTGCAGACTCTCCAACTCTCGTTTTTACAGCGTCGTCACGTGCAATCTTTAGATTATTTCTGACACAAAGGTGCCTCAAAACCAACAGATGGATTGATGTCAGAAGACAGAGCGCTCTCCTCCCTCATAGCTCTGTGAGCGTTAGATCAGAAATGATGTCTGAGGAGCGTCGAGGTCGCGGCGCCGCGTCGAGGTCGCGGCGCTCCTCCTCTGGAGTTACCGCTGAGTTACAGCAGAGACTGGAACAGGTTTTCATCTCCACGTTGAGACTTCCTCTCACTGCAGTCAGTCAGGGGTTCCACAGGGCTCCGTGTTTGGTCTGATCTGGTCTTCATAAAGGTTGGGAAACATTCCAACTAAGAGATCTATGGTTCTTTTGCAGACTCTTCAACCATTCTAGTCTGAAACGTTCATCTTCTCTGCTGAAGCTGAACCTCATACTTCTATTGTTATGCAGATGACACTCTGCTTTACTCGTCTTTTAATCTAGAATATGTTTCCTACTTTACCAAACTTCAAGGTTGACAGACGGATTAAAAGAAGTCAGAGGTCAGAATGAGACGTTGAGATCTTTTGTGATCTGAACTCTCACATGAATCCATCCTCTGCTTCAAATGCAGCTCGGAGCAACAGAACACAAACTGAAAGTTTGTTTTTCATCCGTTTCTCCACGTCTTTAATATTCATCACACCTGAACGATGTTTTAACTGAAGCGCCAGGACTTCAGCGAGCAGAAGATGAGATCATCTGAAACTGAAAAGGCGCCCCAACAGGAAGATCCGAGCGTCACGCTTCTTCAGGGGAAACCAACCTGAAGAGAAAAACAACTTCTGCCAGACCTTCCACCAGAGAAGACGCCCGACAGCGAAGGGGGTGGAGCTCCCAGAACCGTTTCAGTCTGAAGCCAGAAACCGTCTGATGACACGGAGCTGAAAACCTTCATCACATCCTCATCAACACATTTACGCTTCATTCAGGTTCTGTCCGACAGTCCACAAACATGAGGGGCGGAGCTTCCGTCAGGTCAGGGCTTCATCTCAGACCCTGCAGGCCTGAGGGAGCGTGTTGATGCTGAATGAGGAACAGAAACGGATCCTTCAGGATCTGATCTTTAATCTTCAGCAGCAGCACTGAGTTCTGCAGGACTCGAGTGTGACGATCATGAAAATGTTCTCCATCCTCCTCAAAGACTCGTGTGTGGAAGTCACCGATCGTCCGCAGTCCAGAAGATTCTAAAGAAATCTCCTTTCCAAGTTTGTAAACAGAGAACACCCCCCCCCCCCCCCCACCTTAAACCATGCGATGTTTCACCAGGAATCCTGCAGAGCGGATCGGGATCCAGACTCCAGATCCTCTGGGATCCGCTCACACGCTGAGCGTCGGAGAAGAAGGTCGGAGCTCTTCAGGATTCTGTCGGATTTTTCCAGAAATATTCTGTGATTTCAGACAAAGACAGACTGACAGAAAACCAAAGAGATGGAAAAGAAAAAACTGAATCCAGTAACTGCAGGATCGTCTGGAAACCTCCGATATGACCACGATTATGTTTAAAATCAATCATGGATTTCTGACTAACTGCAGTTTCTGGATTTTTTCTTCCATTTTTGTCCAATCAGAAGCTCTCTTCTCCCCCTCTGTCAAATGCCGTACATTATTATTTATAGCTTTAAATACTACATGAATCAGAAAGATCAAGATCGTCATGAAGAGAGTAGAATCTCTCATGTGTCGATTCATGGATTGAGATTGAATAAAAGTCCAGAGTAAAAGTTTTAATGAAGATGAGCTGCTGTAAAAGTATAATGTGGACAAAGATACTTCATACATTTGTAAGAAGTTTATTAATGTGGCTTATGATGCTAATAAATGTCTTATTAACACCCTAAACCTCATTAATAATGTTTATTAACGTGTTAATGAAGCTCATTAAGGAATCTCACTGGAAAATTTTCTCTGGTCTGTTTTTTTTCAGGAAAACATTGTGATTAATCGGATTTTTTCATATAGATTTACAGCAATAATTAAAAATGAAAGTTCTATATGTTCAACTGTGTGTGATTTCCTGAGTGAAACCTTTATTTGAACTGAATCGACGCGTCTGAATGTTGAGTAGGGGTGCCACAAACGATTATTTTAATAGTCGACTAATCACCGATTATTTTTTCCGATTAGTCGACTAATCGGGTCATGCGCAAACTGGATGTAAAGACGCTGAAGTTGATAACCAGCTGAAATATTAATTAAATGCCAAATTAGCCTAAAAAATAAATAGAGCCAAAGTTAACCAAAATAGCTAGCATACTGCTGAAATATTAGCTAAACTCAAAATTAGCTTAAAAAAACAGAAAAATCCTAAATGAACCAAAATAGCTATGTCGCTGAAATATTAGTTAAACTTAAAAATAGCTTAAAAAACTAAAAAAAGAAACCTTAAGTTAGCCAAAACAGCTAGCATGTAGATTAAATATTAGCTAAACTCCATAAAAGGCCAAAGAAACTTATTAAATGCCAAAATAGTCCAAAAAGCTGGCAGAATGCTATTATAACGTTTAACTTTACTACACTCTGACTTCATACAATATAAAGTAACGATTAATCAACTATTAAATTAGTTGTCGACTATTTTAATAGTCGATTAGTCGACTAATCGTGGCAGCCCTAATGTTGAGGAACAGAGATGTCCGTCCTGCCGGCGCTCGAGGTGAAGCACAAACACATTTGTGTTGGTGAGCGCGGTTTGCACCTCACACCCCCCCCCCCCCCCCCACATTCACGCAGAGCGACTCTGCCTCTAGTCCGACTCGGAAAGAACCTTCCCGCCTCTGCATCTGCCCGACTCGACCGTAACGACGCGCCGCCGCTTCAGGAGGTAGCTTCTGGTTTCTCTGAATCTGCGACTGAGTCACAGGAAGTTCACCAAAATCTGCAGTTCTTGGAAAAACAAGCAGCCTGCGGTGGGGGGGGGGGGGGGGGGGGGTCCAAACCACCAGCTTTTCTAAAGAACCGAGTTTGACGCCTTCTGACATTTCCGATGTACAACAGAAAAAGAATCAAATCTAACAAAGTGACAGATCCTGCAGAGTCCAGAACCTCTTGGTCTGGATTGTTCTGGTTTAATGAGCGGGTTCTAATGATGGTTCCCTTCCAGAAACATCATTAGAACCCAGAACACATTCTGAGGTGAGGTCCACAAACGTCCACGTCCAATAAAAACACACGTTTGGGATTCTGCCGTCAAAAGTTTTTCAGTCTGTTTTCTCTCTGTAACAAACCAACAAACATCCACTGAAAGCTGAACTTCGACCAATCAGGGACTCCGATTTGGCATCTTCTTCAATTTACGGAACTGTCTGGAAATGAACCATGGAGGAGAAATGAACATTTGGAGTCCAACTGGAATTCTATCACACCAAGTCTAGAGCTGTGAAAGAAAAGCATAGAGCCAGATCCACCAGAACTGCATTCCCAGCTGGAGGTCCATGCGCCGGGATCAGAGATCCTAAGTGTCCCGTTTCTGCCGAGCAAGCACCAGAAAACGGAAAAACTAGAGCGAGACGAGTCATTCATCCATCCATCCAATAATATCCATCATCCATCTTCTTCTTCCTCCGCTCATCCCGGGACCTCCCCCCAGTGGGATATGTCGGGACAGCGGTCAGCTGAACCACGGCGGCCCAAACGGTGACATCAGCACCGTGACACGAGTCCCACGAGCGACCAGCGGCGTCTGACGCTCCTCATCATTTACTGAAGTGTCCCTCCACCTGCACACCTGTGTCAGGTATCAGGTATGCCAGTGCTGGGTTCAGAACATCTCGTGCTAAAGCCCAGACTGTGTCAGAGGCCCGGTGTCAGTAGAACCAGGTTGGTTCTGTTTGTCAGACAGATCAAGGAAGAAGTTCCTCCTCCTCTTCCTCAGAGGGTCAGAACTGAACCCGGGTCAGAACTGAACCCGGACCAGAACGTCCAGAACCAGAGTGAGGCCTCACCTCTTAAAAACCGTGTACTCCGTCCCCGCAGGAGTGCCGGGTCCCGGATCCCACCGGAGCGTCGGGAAAAAGTTTCTGGAGTCCACCGACAGGTTGACAGGAGCCGGCAGGAAGACGGGGGCTGGAAGAGAGGGGGGGGGGGGGGGGGGGTCAGACCTGATCAGGTTTAAGCTCCTCTCAGGTGAGCTGCTGAGCTCCCGCCCACCTGAGCAGGTGAATTACAGGTGAAGACTTCCACACAGAGTTTGAGAAGTTCTGGGATTCTGAGGGACCGATCCCTCTGACCCCCCCCCCCGGATTATCTTTAGAGGAGGGGGGCATGACTGGATCTGCTGGGACAGATTTCCACCTGACAGGTTCCCTTCACTCTCATTGGCCGGAGACTGACAGGTGATGAAGGTTAACCCTCAAGTGGTTCGACTTCTCTGAAAGGTTCAGTGAGATGAAGATCTCTCGGCTTTGAATGTCTGATGACCGTCGGACCTTCTGGACCTTCAGGAATCCAGAACTAAAACCGCGCGTGCGCGTCAGACCTCCAGCGGGAACGTTAAGACGAACAGGAAGTGCGCGTTTACCCAAAAAGTTCTGGAACTAAAGTTATCTATTTTTACAAAAAGTCCTTTAACGCATTTGCTCTCTCGTCTGGTGACGTCAGAGCTAAATGAAAGTGCTGCTCACCTGAACCAGGTATGCGCGCGAGGCAGAACAGGAAAAGCAGGAAGCTCGTCCTCGGCTCCATCCGTGGACCGGTTCGGAGTCCGCGAACACCCGGACGGTCCGAACACCGAGACGCCTCTGGCGGAGCACGCGCCTGGAGCACGCGCCTCACTCTCAAAGTTCGTCCCGGGCAGCACGAGGATCGGCTCTGGTCCGGAACCGCCACCAGGACCCAGAACAGCCAAATGATCCGCAGCGACTCCAGAAAGAAAAACGAAATCTGATGACGTCACAAACACCTGATGACACCTCCTCCCTTTCAAAGTAAAAGCCTTTCCAAACGCTCTGGCGCACATGAACGCGCACTGACCGCGCGCGGGCGGCTGTGAGATTCTGATGACGATCCTCCAGAGAAACAGAACTTCACAACATCAAACAACTGCGCATGTCTGATGCTGTCAGCTGATCCCGGCGGAAGTGTCCTGAACGCTCCTCGTGTGCAGTTGTCCTGCTGAGGATGTCCTCCAGGGGGCGCTGCTGCCCTTCCATCTGCTGTGCTGCAGCGGCCTGCATGCAGCTCCCAGGCCAGAGTCAGCGTTCGAATCCGGGTCCACATTTCCAACGGGATCCAGGTTTCCCAGAATCCTCTGCATCCCCTCCTGAGACGGTCAGAGGTCACTGAGGGGGGGGGGGGGGGGGTCAAACCTGGAACTCCAGTTTTTTGTTTGTTTTAATAAATAAACTTTATTAGCTAAAACTTAATAAATAAATGTTAATACTTAACATAAAGTAGTTTCCAGAATTTTTAATAAAGTCGCTATATTTTTTTACTTCAGTAATGAAAACTGGTGAAAAGGGTTTAGCAGATGTGTATTTACATTTATGAATGTGAAATTTAGCTAAGAGAAAAATGTAATTAAATATACAGGTTTTATCATCTTCTCGGTGTTCCAAAAATATGTGTTTAAAACAAAAAGAAACATCAGGAAGAATGTGTTTTTAACCAAATGAAGTATTTACCTGGAACTCCTGTTCTGAGGAGGACAGCTGTGTCCTCCTCCTCCCGCTGCAGCAGGTTCTGGACGACCTCCAGCGGGCCTTCGTCCGGACGTCCTGTTTTCATCCAGAACCGGCGGCAGCAGCTGGACCAGCAGGTTATGCAACTGAAACAGTTTGTTCTGCGTCTGGAGCGAGCCGGGACGCAGAACAGACGCTTACAGAGCAAAACACAGCCGAGGACGGAAGGGTCCAGAACCGGTTCAGCCCAGATCTGATGATTCAAGACAGACTAGATTCTAGAAGATGTTCGTCTTTAATGAGAGGAAAACAAATAATGAAACAATAGAGAACGAGAGAGAGAGAGAGGTGGTGCTCCATGGTATCAACAGGATAATAGAGTCTACATTAAAACATATTCACCTTTAATAGAGACGGGACAGAACATATTCACGGTTCTGTCCCGTCTCTATTAAAGGGTTACATCATAACGATCCCTTTGATCTTTTAATCCTCAGAACAACCCCTAAGCCCCTCCCACACCCACCGAAACAAGCAGTCCTCGCGTGCTTACATCACAAGTTGAGAACCGCCCCCTTCATGAGGAGTTAAGCTCCGCCCCCCAGGCTAACACAAACCCCTTCTCCATGAAGCTAGCTGTGATCAGCTTCGAGCAGACTGTCTGTTGTGATCCAGTCAGTGATGAAACTCTCTGGAGGAATCTGTCCGACATGTTGGGATGAATCCTGATCGGATCAGAGAAAACAGACGGGGATGTTGGGAAGGGAGCAGACTATTTCCTGGAGGAGGAAGTTGGGAGAACTGGTTTGAACGTGGATTATTGTGCAAAAGCAGAAGGTTCACGTCGTCAGGATCTGCTAATCTGATCCTGATCCCATCATTGCATCAATCCTGACATGTTCGTCTGCTGTTTTCACCACAAGATGATCCGTCGGCATCACCTCCGTCGGAGCAGGATGACGTCATGAAACTCAAGGAGTTAAAGGCGGAGCCTCAGAGATCGAGTCCTTTAACGTCCCGGGGTGAAAATAGTTTACAAAAATAACTCTTATGACATAAATAATTCATTTTTTAGTGTTCCAGAGGTAAAGTATGATCATGTATGTGGATATATTTTATTCTGAAAGACTTAAGAACATGCAGGGATCTTCGAGGGGGAGGGGCTAAAAGCTGGAGAAGGTCAACAGAATCTGTTTTTTCTTGTTTTTTATGCTTTAAATAATATATTAGGAAATGACTCCTCAGCTATGTGACCTGTGATGCAAGTGTCATTTAACAATTTATTGTTAACTTGAGTTCAATTTATCATAGATTTGGAAAACATCTGAAGCATTAAAACACTGGAGGCTTTTATTTTGACATTGTGCTCCTGTGTTTGAAACACAGATCCAACAAATCAACTCTCTCCTGTCCTCTAAACTCTTGATTTGATTTATTTAGTTTCCGACCTGTAGTGAAGAAGCCATAAATAGGGTTCTTTTATTGTGAAAAAGTTTCATTTTGTACTTCCTACCACACTTCCTGTCCCTGCGTGATCTTTGTCCTGACTTGATGCTCCGCTCAGTCTTCGGGCTGAGGTAGAACCAGAACCCGCCTCCTGGACTTCAACCTCCTTTGAAGCTGTTGAACGGTTGCTAGACCTGAACTCTCAGGTTTCAGCTGCTTCACTGAAACATATTTTCAGTTCTCTGAGGAGCAGCAGAAGTTTCTCTCACTCTCTGAGTCGATGTACGACAGAACACTGAAAAGGATTTTGTAGCAACTTTTTTACTTAAATCACTAACAAGAGTTAATCGATATAAATTCAAATGAAAACTAAAGTCGGGGCTTTTTGAATGGAGGCATAAAGGGGAGGAGCTCTGTGTGCTATGGCCCCTTTAACATACTATTAACTCATGATGTTATTAACTAGCTTGTTATTGTTAAACGTGCTTATAACAGGTTATTAACATGATGATAATCACATTTCTGGACATTTTAGAAGAAAGTTGTCGTTTTCTGTGAGCGTTCCACTCTCCACCATCTTCAGGAACATCTGTTTCCTTCAGTTTTCTGTTTAGTGCATCTTTATCCTGCAGGCGGATCTGAACACAAACCCGGACCAGCAGAGGAACCAGACTTCTACCAGACATCCTGGAATCATTTATTCATTAAAGTTAAATCCATTGAACCCAAACTCTGGATTCTGTTCCGTGATAATAAAACTCCAGGCCTCGAGGCCCGCTGTGTCTGCATGACGGCTCCACTCATGACTGGTTACCTGCTTCAGGTGTGTCCAGCCAATCAGAGCCTGTATGTTGGAAAACATGCAGGAATGCGGCCCTCGAGGCCCAGACTTGGCTCCACTAATCAGATTATAACGAGTTACCGTGGAGATGTTCTCCAGACTCTCTGTAGCATTTGATTGATACTTTCAGCATGAAAATGTCATTGATGTTGTAGTTTCTTTGCAAATCAAATCAACATTTCAAATGGAGAGAGTTAGAGAACATCAGAAGAACATTCTACAGCAGCGTTCGTCTCTTTGCAGATGATACTGTCTTCTCTTCCGGTTCTGTCTGAGAACCTCGTCTCTTCATTTTACATCATAAATAATGTTCATCCACCAGCATCACGTGTCCCAACTATCTACACGAGGACGTCCGGAGTGGAGAATGACGTCCCAGGACCAGATCCAGACTAGAGCTGCCGAGTGTCCTCCGTGTCGTCGTTGTCCAGCTCAGAGACCGGAACGCCGTGAGTTCAAATCCACAGACGACTCTAGAAATGGGACCTACTGTCCACCAAATGATTCCCAATCCAGCTGTCTGCAGCTCAGAGGGGTCAAATGTGGAGGACAAATTTAAGTTCCATGAAACCCCTCCCCCCCACCCCCCCATACACCCCCTTATCGATCACAACCCTTTGGATCTCAGTAGTTTCCACAGATCTGGAGCTCTGGACTCTGTTAGTAGACAAACGTGAAGAGGAGCCTCTGCGGTCCTGACCCGGGGTCACTGGGGGTCACAGCGCTGTCCGAAGACCCGGTCTGGGGCGGATAGAGGGGCAGCACCAGCAGGGGGAAGAGCTGGGAAACGGCAGCAGCCGGGGGCCCAACCACAGTGTAGGCCTTCAGGGCGGAGAGCCCGTTGAAGACTTCCACATCCACCAGGCTGATGTGTGAGGAAGGGGGCGGGTCAAGGGAGAGCCCCCCCACGGCTCCTGGAAACACGCGGATCTCCTGGCTGGGGAAGGAGGCCCCGGGGGCCGCGCTGTGGATCCTGAGGGTCCGCAGACCCAGCAGGACGACCTGCTGGCTGTGCAGCCTCTGTTCTCCGCAGAAGGACAAGCTGAGCTGGGACACGGCGCTGGCGTTCAGCAGCTCCTCCAGGACCCACAGCTCCTTGAACCAGACGTGCAGGGGCCCGGGGGGCCGGAGCCCACCGGGGGGCAGGGAGGAGCGCGGAACAGGCTGGCAGTGGCACCGAGAGTCAGCCAGGGGCTCATCGCAGTCCTGGACGGGCGCAGAGCAGCTGCAGTTACGCAGACTCTGACTGTAGGGGGAGCTGTTCAACAGAAGCGTGATGTTCAAAGAGTTTATGGGAAAGGGGGCGGAGCTCAAGAGGATCAGCCAGCACCATGGCAACGCAGCAGAGGAGCTCATTGCTGGGCTCATCTCGATCTACATCCTCACAGCGTGGAGTCCTCAGGGAAGCTGTGGACAGAAGAAGAAAGGGACGATCACCAAAAACTCCGGATCACCCGGAACCCCCCCCAGAGAACAACACCCGAATCACACTGCACCAAACAGAACCGGAGCGGATGTGGAGAATAACCATGAGAGAAATCAAACCTTTTTTAACGTGTAATAGACCTTAAAGCTCTGGAGAGCTCCAGGACCAGAACTGAAACCCGGTTCTGTCACAGTGTCCAGCATACACAAGTGGACTCTGGTACCGGTCAGATTAGCTGGAGCTGGAGAAGTCTGAGTTCTGTTGATCTAATGATCTGAATAAACTCCAACTCATCAGAACTAAAGGTTCTGGGTTTGACCCGTTAAGCTCCAGGATTTCTGCTCTTTGATTTACTGTCACGCTCATCCGTTACCAGAATTATTCCAGCCGCTCGTCTCTTCAGAACCTGCCGGAATCATTCTGTCAACGGATGAAAAGGTTCTGTGTTGAAGCGCCACCGACCCGTCTCAGGAGCTAAAGGGTTGAAGGAAAGAATGGAAGAAACGAAAAACCTGATTAAAGAAGGAGTTGGACCAGAACCTGAGACCTGAACGGGGGGGGGTGTTAGAACCAGACAATGCAGCTGAAACACAGACAGAACCAGCAGGGCAAAGTTCTGACCGGATGAACAGAATCAAAGCAGAACCTTCCAGAGCAGTTCCTGAGCCTCCGTGACGCACTTGAACGCATCACACACAAAGCTCCCTCTGTCTGTGCTCTGCCCCTCCAGCCCTGCATCTGTGTTTTTACAGGGGGGGGGGCTGAGTCCCTCCTGGTGCTGATCCAAATTCTCTCACTGCACTGCACTCTCAGAACTGGGCCGTCTGTTCAGCCGCAGAAGCTGAAAATGGAAACAGAAAGTCAAGTTTTCCTTCAGCAGACGGACTTTCCGGGTCGGTCCAGAACCAGGTCTCCTTCACTGACCAAATGGAAAATAGGAGATTGGAGTTATTGTGTGGAGCTGAGGTTCTGCACGTGTGCTGTGACATCATCCTCCTCTCCACATGTGTTTCGTCAGGACTTCACCTGCAGAAGGTCGACCTGCAGCTGGACACCTGGATCCGTCCACGCTGATCCAGAAATGATCCCAGAATGCATCAGAGAAACTCTTCAAATGATCGGAACCACAGACCGGGTCGGTCCAGTTCCACAGAACTGAAGCAGAACTCACACTCATCACCGGCAGAGGAAGGAGGAGACAGGAGGAGACGGGAGGAGAAAGGAGCAGCAGAGGGGAGGCGTCACTCACGTTCGGATCAGGAAGGACTCCTCTCTGATGTGTCGGTTCTCCATCTGCGAGGCTCTTCCATCTTTCCTGAACTCCTCCGCCTGAGTCTCTCCTCCTCTTCTGGGAAACGCCTCCCCCTTTCAGCCAATCTCCTCCTCCAGAGCCTGTGACCTCCTGCTGCCCCCCTGTGGTGGAGCATGTGTGGATGGAGCTTCTTTAAATGTTCTTTTTCTTGGTTTAATGAACATATTTAAATTAAAATCTTGTTATTTTATTTTAATCTTATTTAAATGATCACATCTTTACCGTTTCTTTGAATGTTTTAAACACTTTGAATTGTCTCTACATGAATAAACTCTCCTGTCAGCGTCTCTCGATGGATTTCTGAGCCTAAAATGTTTTCAATTCCACGTTAAGTAACATACAACACATGATCAGGCTGATCAAAACTGAGTTTTTCTCTCTTCCCTGAAAGCTTTCAGAAACAGATGAGGTTCGGTCTAATGAAGGGTGCAACAGCGCCCTCATGTGGCAGGAAGCGGGATGACAGGCGATCATCATAAAGATGAAACTGAAATATTTGTTTGATCCATTGATCCGTTTCCATTGATCGTTGACTCTGCAGAACATCAGCGCAGTGGGCGTGTCTGAGAAACAGAAAAACGTCTCAAGTCATCCGTTCATTCATCAAACATGTTTTCTGCTGTTTGACATGAAGCCTCAGAGTTTGGAACAGCTGATGACATGCTGGAAATGACTTCATGAGGGATCATCCAAACAACTGTCCCGTTTATGGGAAACACACTGAAAAAACGGGATCAATTTACACAAATTCGGTCATTTGCTCATTTTAAGTTTTTAAATTAAATTTACATTTTTGGTTGACTCAACTCAAAATTTAATTTATAAAACTGGATCAATGAACGAAAGTTCTGTCATGTTTCACTCTGGACTCTCAGAACCTCAGAGGGATCGAGCCTCCTCCCGGGACAGCGGCTGGTCACGTGCTCACCGCGCTCATTAAGGTGATTGGGTCCAGGTGCGGCTCGGTTCGGTGCTGCGGGATGGAGCTCAGGTGAGTGGATCTTCATCCTGCTCGGCTTGTTGGTGAACTTTGGAGTCAGATGTTTGCTGGAGCTGATGCAGAACTTTGGAGGTTCTTCATGAGACACAGGAGAAGGTTCGGTTCGGTTCGGTTCCTGAAAGATTTAATTGTTTTTCTGTTTCCGAGAACAGATGATTTTTTTCTCTGAAATTCCGGTAGTTTCAAATACATCATTTACAAAAATCACTCCTAAATCATTTCAATAATAAACGTATTAAATTGTGTATTTTATGTTTGTGGGTCTGAGAGCAGCAGCTGCAGAACCTCCAGTTGGATCAGAACATTTTCTGTTCAAGAAGGTCATAATTTGTTTTTCTTTGGTCTCCATATCAATAACTGTAAAGTTAACATTAAAATTGGTCATGAGAGCAAAAATCTGACGATTATAAATGTAACTGGAGCAAAATACATGAAATTGGTTGTAAATCTTAAACGTATATTTTTTGTTTCTAATGTTAAAAGCTTCGCTGTCCAAAAACTCATGAAGTGTAATGGTGGCTGTTCTTGTCTCTTTCCCAGAATTCCTTGCTGGAAGAATGGCGTCTGTTCAGGAAGAAGACACGTGGCGTCAGACCGGATCTTCACCGTGAGTCTTTGGTTTGTTGCTCTGGCCGCCGCGCCGCTTCTTCTTCTTTTCTCCGTTTTCTCTAAACTTGCATTGAAGGAGATTTTATTATCAAATATGGTGGAAATCCAGAACCAGAACCGTCTGGTGCCGTTCAATAAATAGAACATTCTGTAGTTTCTTCGATGTAGCTTCAGAGTTTTCCTCCGTCTCGTCGTTCGCGCGCTCGCTTCCGCCATTTTACATTTTCTGCCATTTTGAGAACGTCTGGATCTTCATGAAGGTTTTTAACGCACACGCCACGTCCAATCACACGGAGCGCTCCATGGCGTCCTCTGAAGGTACGTGCATCAAACTGTCCCGCTGCTTCTGTCCGGCGCCGTGCCGCCGCTGTACGACCTTCTGCTGGTCTTTCATGGCCGCCGCGCCTCTTCCTATCTTCTGTGGGATGTTTTTACTCCATTTGGATCATTTTAGCTCCGCCTCCTCCTTGTTAAAGGCACCTTCAATGCTGTTTCCTTTCTGTCTGAGTCCAGGTTCAGTAACAGGTTCTGGTTCAGTAACAGGTTCTGGTTCAGTATCAGGTTCTGGTTCCGTATCAGGTTCTGGTTCAGTATCAGGCTCTAGTGATGCTCTCTGAGTTGTGGAAGGTCCGGTCTGGTCCGGATCAGTTCTAGGAAGGTTCTGGTTTGGCGGCGGTTCTCTGGACCAGCAGGTTGAGGTTGTTGGGCTGGAGCTGCATTAGTGAAGTTGGTTCTGGAGGTCCATCAGGGTTCTGTCTTCTTCTGCTGTGATCGGGTCCGTTTGTGCTGCTTTTTCCAGGTGGTTCTATGACAGGTAAGACCCGTTCTTCATGCGTTCGGCCTTCCCGCCGTGGTCGAGCCGTGTTACTGCGCTGGTTCTGATCATCCCATGTCTGTGACGGTCTGTCTGACCTGGACTCTGAAGGGGTTTGGTTCTGATCAGTGGTTCTGGTCGTCTTTGGTTCACCAGTTTAACTTGGAGTCATTGGACACGGACTCGCTCCAAATGCTGGTCTGAAGGTTTGGTTCTGTTGGTGCGGTTGTGTCCGTGATGGTGAGAGCTCCGCCCACAACCAGGAAGCTGTAGCTCAGGGAGGACTGCATGCTCCGCCTTCCACATCCACCGGTGTCGGTTCTGCATGTCTGGGAGGTTCTTGAGTTCATCTGGATCGGTTCTCCACTGCTTTGGTTTTCTGGGTCCATTTGGGTTCTGTTTCCATTTGATTCCCTTTTCTGACATTTTGATCCTCTGATCACTTGTTTCTCGTTGGACCTTCAATCTGGTTCTGGTCTCGTTGGTTTAGATCCTGTTCTCTAATCGGATTCTCCTCCAGTTTCTCTTCTTTCTGGATTTTCTGGATCTGGTTTATCCGGGTCTATCCTGCTGGATCTTCTTCCCTGGATCTGGTTTATCCGGGTCTATCCTGCTGGATCTTCTTCCCTGGATCTGGTTTATCCGGGTCTATCCTGCTGGATCTCTCTTCTCTGGATCTGGTTATCCGGGTCTATCCTGCTGGATCCTCTTCTCTGGATCTGGTTTATCCGGGTCTATCCTGCTGGATCCTCTTCTCTGGGATCTGGTTTATCCGGGTCTATCCTGCTGGATCCTCTTCTCTGGATCTGGTTATCCGGGTCTATTCCTGCTGGTTTATCCGGGTAGTCTTCTTCTTCTGGATTTGCGTTTTATTTCCGGGTCTATCCTGCACTGGAATCCTCTTCTCTGGATGGATCTTCTTTTCTTTCTTCTTCTTTATTCTCTTTCTGGTTCATATTTAAAAGGTTCTCAAACTTCAGTTAAAACCTTTTAACTTTAGAACTTAAACTGTGATTTAAATGAGATTTCATTCAGTAAATGAACATCGTTCTCTTCTAAACGTGAAGCTCAGATTAAAAGGACTGAAAACAGCAGGAAAACATTAAATGTTAACAAAAGGAAAAGTTCAGTTTTAACACTTTGATGCAGGTTTTTTTTTTTTTTTTTAGCTTTTGTGAGTTTAAACTTATTGTCGTGTGAATTTAGGTCCAATCAGGACCTCAGTTCAACCTTTAGTTGAACGTTTTAAAGCTGTAAATCTTTGGGACAACCGTCTGTAAACCAACACGTCTCCTTCCTGCAGCAGATTCCAGATCAAACGGGATCTTCAGCAGATCCAAAGATCTGACAGATTTCCTTTAATGCAAACGCTCAAAGCCGATCAGAAACCTGTGGAGAGGAAGCCAAGAGGAGAGAACGTGGAGCCAAACGCAGAGGATTCATGGAAACACCTGGAGGAATCCATCTCTATCAGCTGATCCCCATGTGGAACTGGATCAGAACCGGATCATGAAAGTACGACTGAAGCTGAAGCGCATGCTGCTGTTTCTGTCCCTTTAAGCTTCTACTGACGTCAAACTCTAGAGGATCTGCTGATCCTCAGGAGAACGAAGCTGCTGGAGGTGGAGAGCAGAAACACCAGAACTCTGAACAAATGGAGTCAAACGTCTGTGTGGAGCGGCTGGGATGGAGTCGAGACCTCTGGGATTTGAACTCTCAGGATCCGTCCCGTCTTCAGATGAGACGGACCTGTTGAACCAGAGCGGAGATCCTCGTTTTATTTTGAAAATCTTGTTTTTCTCTACCTGTTTCATCTTCTAACAGCAGCTCTTCATCTTTTAAACCATTCTCAGGTTGAATGTGGTCGTTCTAAGACACGGTGAGGTTTCTGAGTTCGGGTCGGTTCTAAATCGATTCTAAGGAAGTTCAGACTGAACTGAAGCTGCACGTGCTGCTTTAATCTCTACTGTCATCACTTCCTGCTCGTTAAATCCTCACAGCTGAGCTCGCTGGATTCTACCTTGGATCCTGGTGGATCCTGTCTGCAGGTAGAATAAACTCACCTGAAGCCTCCAGGTATCGGGTTACAGATCAGCTGAAGCTCAGCTGCAGGTGTGGGGGTTGAAAAAGGGTCAGTTCTTTAAAACAGGTTCTGGACGCTCTTAAATGGGCGGGGCTAAATACAAACGAAGGTTTGAATCTGTGACTCGTTGGTTTGACTGGATCTCCCCAACAGTCAGAAGTGATGATGTCGACTCATCGCTGATCCGGTGGTTTCATGTGTGATCAACACGTTCAAATCCCACAAACCTTCAGGTTCTTCCTCCAGCCGGGATCAGAATTCCACCTGAGGATCCGCTTGGATCATGGATGATCTGTGATTCAGATTCCAGGGTGAAGGTTTTACAGGTGTTTTTAAAGCTGATCTCCAACATTTTACTGAAAGGTTTCTGTGGTTCTGATCCAGATGATCCGATCAGCGGTCCTTGTGGTGTCAGAATGATCCGATTCTGAAGGGAATTCTCTCCTCCAGGTGTTTGACTTCATCCTTTTCAGGAAAGTCTTCTCCTGTTTCCTCTGACAAACGTTTTCAAACCATTTTAATGTAAACTTGTCGGTTCGAACAAACGTCTGGTTCTGGTGTGAACGGCCGGTTCTGTTGGTGCTGTTCCAGAACCCAAACAAACCGTTCTCTATAACAGGTCCAGCTTTACCTGAAATGGTTCAATGAAGAATCTTCTGTGGGTTCTGGTTTAACTTTATTCCTGTTTGATGAACTGTTATGGTGTAAATGTTTCTATGGACGGAGGAACGTCGACGTCTTTTTTTGTGAGTTATTCAGTAATGTTGTTAATAAGCATGCCCCAATCAAGAAGCTCAGAATAAAGACCCGTCATAGCCCCTGGTTCCACCATGAACTTACCGTTCTTCTCCAACAAAAAAATAAAGCGTGGAAAAAAAGCCAGATCTACAAAATCTCCAGCAGATTTACAAGCTGTTCGAAAAGCAAAATCAGATTATTTTAAAGAACAGTTTTCTTTCTGTAAATCAGATTCAAAAAGATTTTGGAAAATCATACGAGAATTAGAAAAGAAACCTTCTCCTACACTGTCCATGATATTTTAGTATCAGATAAGATGCAGATGGTTAACTGCTTTAACAAACATTTTACAAACTCAGATGCTGTTTCTGAAAGTTCTTATCCCATTTCATCAGCTTCCACTTCGCCCATAGCTCCCACTTATTCTACACGCACTCATGGTTTTAACTTGCAGCCCATTCTAGACGGTGAGGTCTTGGAGGAGTTGAAAGTGTTGGATTCCAACAAGCCACCAGGTTTAGATGAGCTAGACCCTTTCTTTTTTAAAATTGCAGTCCCTGTTACAAATATTTGTAATCTTTCGCTCCAGACTGCTGAAATCCCTCAGGCCTGGAAATCGGCTCTGGTGCGTCCACTCTTTAAAGGTGGGGATCGCTCTGATCCCAACTGCTACAGACCAATTTCCATTCTCCCTTGTCTAGCGAAGGTTTTAGAAAGAATTGTAAATAACCAACTTACAGACTACCTCAAAAGTCACAACATTTTGTCTCCTGTCCAATCAGGTTTTAGGTCTGGTTATGGGTGCACAACAGCAAGTCTTAAAGTTCTTAATGATATTACATCTGCTTTAGATTCAGCTATTTTCATTGATTTAGCTAAAGCGTTTGACTCTGTAAATCATTCCTGCCTTATTGAGAGGCTACGTGATGTTGGTATCTCTGAGAACTCTTTGTCATGGTTCTCCAACTATCTCAGTGACAGAAAGCAGTGTGGTAAGCCACTGGTGTACCACAGGGCTCCATCCTTGGACCCTCTCTTTTTACAATATACATCAATAACATAGGTGACTCTGCTGGTGATTCTCACATTCATCTCTATGCAGATGAAAACAAGACAAAAATCATGTGGTTTGGAAAAAAGGGTCATCTACCACAAACCCCCCCCCCCCCTCCCCCCCCCCCCCCCCCCCCCCCCCCCCCCCCCCCCCCCTATCACCACACTCGATGGAACACCTATAAATCAAGTCTCAAATTACAAATATCTTGGCATCTGGTTAGATGATACATTATCCTTCTCAACCCATATTCACCATCTGCAGTCAAAGGTTAAATCTAAAATAGGTGCTCTGTACAGAATGCGCTCCTCCCTCACCTTCTCTGGTTCAAACAACCATCCTGCCCATTCTTGATTTTGGTGACAGATCTGCTAGTAAAAGCTGGACCCCCTGTATCACTCTGCTATTCGACTCATAACAAATGCTCCGTTCAGAACTCACCACTGTACACTTTATTCATCACTGAACTGGACTTCATTATCCACCCGCCGTCACTGGCTACTGTTCATTTATAAAACTCTACTTGGTCTTTCTCCACCCTATCTGCACCACCTTTTACATACCTCATCCTCTGTGTACAACACACGCACTTCAAAGCTGTTATTGTTAAGAGTCCCAAATCATCCAGTTGTCTGTTTGTCGGTCGATGCGTTCAATTGTGCTGGCAGCCATAGAGAACAATGACTTACAAAAAACTCTGAAATTGGACACTTTTATATCAATAGCAGATTTTAAAACCATCTTAATGACTATTTAAAAGATGAATGTTTTTGTTTCTCATAGTAATGATTTTAGGGTATTTTATTTTTTTTTATACTGTTTTTGTGTCTGATTCCTTTCTGATTTTATTCTGTTTTTATTTTCTTGAATCTCTTGACCTCTTTCCTTTTCTCAAAAGGTCTTGCCTTTTGCCAGGCCACAGTTGCAAATAAGAATGTTGTTCTTAATCTGTCCTGCCTGGATAAATAAAGGTTAAATAAAAAAAAAAAGTCTTGGTATTAAAGACTTAAACTGAATCCAGATGGATTATATTTACTGTTCGGCTGGTTTGTAATCTTTTCTTCCTGGAAATGTATCGACCGTCGATGTTCAGGTGAACTTCTGATCCTCCAGCAGAAGTTTGGATTTCTTTATCTTCTGGATGTTTGAACTGCAGGACGTCAGATGGACGAAGTTCTCGTCTGAACTCTTTATTCATCTTTCTGTGGAGGAACTTCCAGGAATTCTCAAAGTCTAACAAGGAAGTGGAGAAACGTGGAAACTACCAGGAAACTGGAGATGAGTCGGGATTAACGTGACCTGAGGACCCCCCCCAGCTGGAAAAGTGAGTGGATGAAGTGAACGTGGTTCCTCAGTCAGAACTGAACCGGACCTGAAGGTAACAGAATTCAGGAATGATGGTAAAGTAACATCAGACTCCATGAACAGACTTTGGATCTGCAGGAACTCAAACATCCAGACGCTGCTGAACGTTAAGCTGCAAATGTGAGAAAATGTCTTCATGTGTCGAAGATTTACTGGAGCAACAATAAGGAAAAACGTGAAAGTGTAAAACATAAAAAAAAAAACCTGAAGTAAGTTCAGATTTTAGTGTTTAATCAATAAAAAGTTTTAAAACTAAAATACTTTCAGATTTCTAAGCAAAAGATTCAAAGTGATTCACTTATTTATGAAATAATCTACAAAATGTAAAATGATAAAGTTTATATTCAAATGAAAGTTGAGGTCTAAACTCTATATAATGTAAAGTTTAAATACAAACTCAACAAATGTTTATCTGGAAAGTTTCATCACAAATCTAATGAATTATGAATAAAACTGAATGCTTATAACTCCTGGAATCAAACTGATCCTCCTGGTTGATGTAATCCTCGTTCCATTGATCTGAAAGATCAGAATAATCCTGGTCTGGTTAGGTAATGCAACCACAAGGGAGCGCCGTCCTGTACCGGTCCCCAGTCCGGGTAAATGCAGAGGGTTGTCGGTGAGGGTCCGACATAAAACATGAACCGAATCTTCAGAAATCCCTGACGGTCCCTGAAGGCAGCAGCTGAAATCAAGAAACTTTTTTACAGAGTTTTACATCATTTTGTGCAGAATGTTTCATGGTCTGATAATAGGAATATAATCTTGTTGGAACATATTTTTAAATGTAAGAACATAAAACATTTTCATCAAAACATGATGAGCGCATGTTCTGTTAAAAGGAGAAAATTGTTGGTCATTTGACGTTGGACTGCAGTTCTGTTTCTGTCCACCAGGTGGCAGCTCTGTACCGTCAGGAACAGTTTGAGTTCAAGAACCTCCATGTTTCCTGAAGTAAAGATGCAGTTTCCTCTTCAGGCCGAGTCGTCTCCTTTTATAGTTCTGATGTCAGAGGAAACGGATCATCTGGAGGTTCTGGTGGAAGATTGGAGGTGCATGAGGTCGGTCCACATCTCTCTGGAACCAAAAGTACTGACTGAAAAAGCCCGTCTCATCAGAACCCTGGAACCATTTGGGTTTCATCCTCTGAAGTCGTTGCTTTTTAGAAATAAACGTTTTTAAGTTTGAACGATTAAAGGTTTTAGAAGAACTTTACAGACATGTTCACTCTCTGGTGCTGACCTTCTACCAGAGGTCATGCGGGTTCAGGACGGGAATCGAACCTGCAATCTTCTGATCCCCAGTCGACCGCTCTACCAGAGTTTGTTACGGTGGCCATGAAGTTCAAATGGCATCAAAATAAATTCCTTAATGCAACTGAAAGATTGGAACAACAAACGGCGTTAAGAACATTCCAGAAACGTACAGAGACAGGAAAGTGTGGTATTATGGGATGTCAGGGATTGATGATTTCATCATAAAGAATCTTTCTGTGGATTCAAAGCTTCACTTTGATTTTACTTTAGTTTCTTTCATTTTTGTTAGACTTTCTTTTGATCTTAAATGTTTTCATGCGGTTTGATTCAGAGCTGCTGCGATTGGTCGACTATCACCATCAGCAGCATCATGTGGATGTTTGTCCCTCCAGGGCCGCCGTAGTCTGTGTTTAACAATGTCCAGCAGGAGGCAGTCTGTACCAGCTCAATGTACCTGCTGGGGGGGAGGGGGGCACGCTGATTACCCCCCCATGAAGTTCTCAGGTAGCAGATGTGCTGCAGCTCAGGAGCGTAAAACGATGACAGTCAGGTTGTTTCACGCCGACAGGATAACCTGGACCCCCCCCCCCCGCACCCCCCCACAGATGGAGGAATCGTCTTCAGAAACTTTATTGTTCAACAACTGAAACTTTCTTCATTTCTGCTCAGATTTCTGTTTTCTTCTTGGATCTCTGCTGGGGTTAGAGTGTGCACGTGAGCGTGCACGTCCTCTGTGCACGTGAGCGTGCTCGTCCTCTGTGCACGTGAGCGTGCTCGTCCTCTGTGCTCGTGAGCGTGCACGTGAGCGTGCTCGTCCTCTGTGCACGTGAGCGTGCATGTGATCTTTTCACATTAAGAGTCTAAAATGATCTCAAACTAACCTGAACAGAGTTTGTGGTTACCACCTAAACAAACCTGCTGGGCCCCCACCCCCCTGGACCCTGCCTGCTGACCCCCCCCCGCTGACCCCCCCGTGAATACAGGAAGATCTTGACTGGCGCTGCAGGCTGAAGGAAGGGATGGGAGTAAGACGATCTCTCTGGAATGAAAACTCCTTCAGTGCAGAGACTCGAACCGCGACTGAGGGGTCATTCTGCTACCCCCCCCCCCCCCCAGCCTGCGTCAGGGGGTCAAATCGATGCGTCGCCTCGCCTTTCCGTGGAGCGTCAACTTTCACCCCGACTCAACAAAGACGGAGAGTAAAGAGACGGTTTCTGTCACGGCGCCGAGCAAACGCCGACCTGGAGGGAGGGGCTGATGGAGGAGGGGCTTACTCAGGTGTCAGGTGCTGAAGGCGGTGTCCCACAAATGTCTGTTGATCAGAGAGAGACTGGAGGAGGCGGGACGTCCTGCAACCATCAACTCTTCAGTTTCTGACTTCATCCTGTGGAAAAGAGTAAAAAACTGGATTTATATTTATATTTCTATATTTACAAAACTTTTCACTATTTTGGTCTCAAGAAAAAAATTAAAAAGCCTTTTTTAAAAAAAATGTAATTGTTTGACATTTTAAACGGTAGATATAACATTCTTTCAAAATAAGAGACCCATAGACAGAATTATCTTAATGCAGCAAATTAGTCTAAGTGACATAATGTCAGCAAAAATAAAGTTTATTGTATCCAGAGTTTCATCAAATGAGATCTAATGAAATGACTTTAAATATCATTAGAGTCCTCAGGTCCTGGTGGTTCTGCTCTCCGACCTCAGAGACTTTCTGGGTTTCAACTTGACTGTTGGAGGATTCTTGTCATCCTGACGACTTTCAGCTGTTTGTAAAGTTTACGTTGATTTACTTTAGTTTCCTTTAAAACTCACAGCTTTTAATGTGAGCCTCAAACTAAAAGAACAAAACCCAGCAGTGCTGAGGGAACCGGACCAACCAGCACCGACTGAAACCTGACCAGATCCTAACGACCTGGATCAGGTGTGGATCAGAACTCTGTCCTCCAAACATCTACCTGTTTGCTCACCTGAACCTCTGATTGGCTTCCCTGTGACCCCGCCCCCACCTTCCTGCAGTTTGTCATGGTCATAAATCCTGGAGCTCGGTGGGTCAGTCCCGGGTGGGAGCAGGAATGTTTTCCGTTCATTGATCGGAGCGTCGGGACACAATGGCTGAAGATCCGGAGGAGCAGATATCTCATTGATCCAGTAAATATTAGTCTGATCTCTGCAGATGTTTGTGGAGTCGGATCACCACAGGAGATCAGAGAATCTCCTCCACATGATCAAGATAATCTGGGATTCTCTGCAGGGGAAACTTTGGAACTCTGAACTCATTTATTCCCACCTGGTTTCCATAGAAACCATCTGTAGAATCAGCAGAGATGTTCTTGAATTCCAGCGTCGAGAGCTTCAAGGAGCAGCTTTGATCTCCTCTGACCTCCTGCTGAGGAGACGGTTCTGTCATCACAACCCCCCCGTTTATCTCCAGAGGAGCATCCCATCCCCATCCCGCCTGAGGAATGCGTCCCCCTCTGCAGGAATGTGGAGGAGGCGACGAGGAAACATGGAGTCTCTGCAGGCGGGGGGAGTCCAGTTGGTTCTGGTTCTGAACGTCCGTGCTGCAGATCGAGATGGACTTCAGTGTTTCAGGACGTTCAGGTCAGTGGACGACCGGCAGGTGAGTCTGAGGAGGGGTCGCAGGTGCGTCTGCAGGAGCGTCGGAACGTACCATTATGGTGGGTGGGGTGAGTCTGTCATGAAGAGTTCCTGAGGATGATGGAAGTTCAGAGTCTTCACGTCACACTCGAGTCCTGCGGTCTGTAAAAGTTTGAGTCATTTTCTACTGGTTCAAACTTTGCAAAGTCTTATTTTGATTCTGCTGTATTTTCATTACAATGTGTTTTGTAAACAATAAATATGAATTATGCTTTTGTGGAACAGAAACTGAAACTGAAACTGGTGTTTCCATAAAATGTGAGATGATTTTCTACAGAAGCCAGTTTCTGTACCAGACGGGATCATAACAGATCTGGAATAAACAGATTAGAGACTCTGAACCTGTGGATTCTGGTTCTGAAGGAGTTCTGGTCTGTGTGAGAGCCCACCTCCTGCAGCCGGTTTCCATCTCATCTCTGCCAACACGGCGCTCTCGCACCAGCGGCGCTCTCGCACCAGCGGCGTTCCGGCTGCGCGTCAGCCCGCCATTGTTCTGCTCGGCCCGTTTGTGTCGTCTGAACAAACGCTGTGGATCCCAGCAGGAAGAGCCGCTTTCTCTGCCATGTTTGAGAGCGACGGTGAATCGCAGCACGTCCTGAGAGCTGCTGAGGTCATTCAAGACGGGAACTCGCTCAGGATTACTCCAAGTAATCTATTACTTCACTGAACCTCAGTTTGCTCTAATATGGAGCGACTTGAGAACTTAAGACGCCTGACGGTCCTGCAGAGGAGATGGAGTCATGGAGCACGGTGGAGGGAGTGTGATGGTCTGTGCTGCTTCAGTCAACTGGGGCTCAGATGTTAGAAGGCAGCACCCCCCCCCCCCCCCCCCCCCCCGTAATCTCCTCTCCTCGCTCCTGTGGATGTTCTGACCCCCCAGGCCTGAAAAGGTCATGAGAGGGATCAAAACGGGAGGAAGAGGAGGAGCTGTGAGGAAGGGTGTTTGCTAATTGAAGCAGATAAGAATCGTGTTTTGGAGATGAAGGAAACCGGGGGGGGGCGTCCAGGTGAACGGTGAGTCTGTGGAGGACCTCCCCCGCATGAAGGAGCTCAGCTGAGGAGCATCAGAGCTGCTGGTTCACACCCAGAGGTTCTGGTTCTGATCCGCTCTCCTGTTCTGAGCTCAGCTCTGTGCTTCCTGCTGCGCCTCACCTGCAGACCTTTACCTGAACACGTGAACACCTGCAGACCTTTACCTGAACACATGAACACCTGCAGACCTTTACCTGAACACATGAACACCTGCAGTCGTGGAGATCTTCACCGCATCCAGGAAATGTTTCCATGGAAGAAAAACACAAATCCTAGTCCTGAAGGAGAACCCAAAAGGAGAGCAGGAGCTCTGCAGAATGAGCAGAACCAGAACCTCATCTGAGCAGCTGCTTGTGATCTAGATCTTTTCTTTCTGGCTGCTTAAAAACTGAGAATTTGGAGGATTTGGACTGAGGATGAGTGCACAGATTGGAGTGCAGACGGTCAAACGCGCAGACGGACAAACGCGCAGACGGTCAAACGCGCAGACGGTCAAACGCGCAGACGGACAAACGCGCAGACGGACAAACGCGCAGACGGTCAAACGCGCAGACGGACAAACGCGCAGACGGACAAACGCGCAGACGGTCAAACGCGCAGACGGTCAAACGCGCAGACGGTCAAACGCGCAGACGGACAAATGCGCAGACGGTCAAACGCGAAGACGGGAGCGCAGACATACAGCAGACAGAGCGGCTCCGACAGGCCTGGGAAAAAGGTGAGTGTGTGTGTTTGTGTAAGTGTGGGGGGGGGGGGGGGGTTCTCATGTCCGTCCCACTTTTGTCCCTCAGCTGATCCCACACTGATAATGTCTGCCTGCACAGGAAGCTGCACAATGCCAGGCAGGTCCTGAGGAAGGGGCGGAGCCGAACCACACAAACACGCTCGGGGGGGGGGGGTCTGCAGATCCAGGGCTGATCCTCTCGGATCTGAGTCAGAATCCTGTCAATCCTAACGAGCGTGTGAAACCCAGCTCCAGCCATGCGGGGTGTCTGTCCTCCTTCAGAATCAGCAGGAGGTGTTCAGGAGGAGGAGGAGGAGGAGGTGCTGCTGGCTCCTCCTCCTCCTCCTCTGAGAAATGTTCAGAACGTCCATGTAGCACCTCAAATGCTGATTTCAGACCAGAATCTCTCTAGGTTCAGAGGAGCAGTGGATAGACAAAAAAATAAGAACAGACCATAATAATGAGTTTTTAAAGTATTTGATTATTTATAAAAGAATAAGACACAACAAAAAAAGTGATGACATAAATGTTGAAAATTAAAACAGAAACCCAAAATAAAAGTTATTCACCATGACCTTTTCATCTGTAAAATAACCTGGTGTTGGTCAGATTCTACCTTGCGAGGATTTGATACTTTTATGTTTTCTTTATCATCAAACCTTTTTTGTTCAATTTACCTTTTTTTATATTAGTTTCTAAATTAAAGTTTTCCTATATTCAAATGTTTTAATTTAAACCTTTAAAACAATTGTTTCACAAAATGCAATAAACAAAAATACAGAACTCCTCAAATCAAAAGGATATTTAAAGCAAAATACAAAAATGAAAATCCAAACAAAACATATAAAGAGTCAGTTCTGTCCTCCAGTAATGTTCTTAAAGAGGATCCTGGTGACTCGGCACCTGTGAAAAAGATGCAGGTCGTGTCCCACCACGAGTGTTTGCAGTTCCTTCCTGTAGCAGACATGGTTCCAGGGTCAGATGTTAGTGTTCTGACTCCAGCGGGTCGGCTCGCCATCAAACTACTTCTGTCCTCTGCGGTGAGCGGGAACTCGAACGCGTTCACAATGACGGTGAATCTGAGCAACGGAAGAAAAAACATACAAGAGCAGTACATAGAACACATGTAAACATCAGTCTGCACTTCATTACAGGTCACGCTAACACACTCTGCACTGTGTGAAATGCTGCTAGCTCACACGAGGGTTAGCTAGCTAACGGGACCTCGTGACTCGTTAGCTAGCCAACGGGACCTCGTGACTCGTTAGCTAGTTAACGGGACCTCGTGACTCGTTAGCTAGCTAACGGGACCTCGTGACTCGTTAGCTAGCCAACGGGACCTCGTGACTCGTTAGCTAGTTAACGGGACCTCGTGGCTCGTTAGCTAGCTAACGGGACCTCGTGGCTCGTTAGCTAGCTAACGGGACCTCGTGGCTCTTTAGCTAGCTGTCAAAAGGGCAAAATGAAAGTCAAAATAATATAATTTCAGCTGTTATCCCGTTACAACATAAATTAAAAATAATTTTCAGTCTAAATCAAAATATTACAGAGAACCAAATGAAACGGAAATATTAACAACCCACCAAATCTTCATCAGTATAAAACAGAAATAAACTCCAGCCGTCTGGAGGAACATCTCACAGTTTTCTTTCAGAGAAGACAGCAGGGACGACTCGCTGTGTTCTTTATCCTCAGTCAAATCCATCCAGATCTGATCCAGACCAGATCCTGTATCCCTCGGCTGAAGTTCTGTACTTCAGAGTAGAGCGCCCTCTACAGGATAAAGAAAACATTTATTACCATAAGTTCTAGTAACCTGGGTTACATCCTCGTCTTCATCAGGTCTGTGTCGGTGCTGCAGCATCACCAGTGAGAGAAGGCTGGAATGAGAAGGAGATGTGATCCCAGTGATCCCAGATGATCTCATGTCATCTGGAAATGTAAACAAGCAAACAAAGCAGAGCCCCCCCCCCCCCCCCGTAATCCATCCATTGGCCTGAAGGATCCTCAGAAGAAACAAAAGTTCATTTCAGAGGGGGGGGTCAGGAAGAGGATGACCCCCCCATGAGCCCACGGGGGCTTTCTCTGATAGTACAGGTGTGTGCACGTGTGCGTGCATGTGTGTGATCATCCTCTTCATTGGGGGGGGGTTAAACTCTACAGAAAGGAGTATAAATGAGAGCAGTGTGGGGGGGGTGGGGGGAATTGAAACACAAGCTTCAATCCAATGACAGCTAATGAGACATCATTTGAATCCCAAAGGATTCTGGGAGATGGGGGGGGGGGCAGCACTGAATGAGTGAGAGTGGATTCCCAGGGAGGAGCCCCCCCCACCACAGCTCCATGTGAGGAAGTCCTGGGGGTGGGGGGTGTTTGTTCTTCAGAACCTTCTCACCACCATGACAGGAAGATCTCAGATTCTGAACAAACTTGAGTTTTACCTGCACAGGTGAGGAAGACTCAGGTGAGAGGAAGAGGAAGAGTTTCATTCAGATTTCTGATTCTTAATCTAATCCTACATTCTAATCTAGATCCGGAATCATCAGTTTTGATTCCAGTGAATCGGAGGATCTGAACCGTATAAATCACCATAGCAAACATCAGAAGGTGTGTTGGTTCTGACCACCAGGAGGGCGGAGATTGGGAGGGGGGGGAGGTGTGTGATCCTGTGAAGTTGATCTCAACTTATCCCAAATTTAAGAGTGAATTACAGATCAAGTGGATCACAGTGGATCTCTGGTGGATCTCTACATGTTGACAGATGAGTAACTGTTTAATTCCCATCATGCTTTTCCTGTGCCGGTCTGAACTGATCCTAAAAGATCTCCTGGATCCAACTGTGGATTAAAGGAGGATCTGGATGGATCTTCGTTTGCTTTTGGGACGGCTCCGTTCTTCATGCAGGTCTGCTCCGAAATGTCTTCATTTAGATCAAGATCAGGATCAGATCAGATCAGATCAGATCAGATCTGGATCAGTTCATGATCAGATCAGATCAGATCTGGATCAGATCTGGATCAGATCTGAGTTGGATCATCTGCTCGTTCCTGAGTGCAGCGAGCGCCGGTCCCATCTGACAGAGACGGTAAATCTAAACAGTAAGACTTTTTTTGGGGGGGTAGATGTGTTCCCCTCCCCCAATCGCTCAGTACCGTGAAGACATCTTCTGACATCCAGTGTTCCAGACCGGTGAGTGAGGGCCCCCCCCCCCAGAGCAGTGTCCTGCTGTCGGGGCCTCAGTGTGGCCCCCAGGTCTCTCTCTCTCTCTCTCTCTCTCTCTCTCTCTCTCTCTCTCTCTCTCTCTCTCTCTCTCTCTCTCTCTCTCTCTCTCAACAATACTCTTTAAATATTAACTCTGCTCTCCTCATTAGAGCTCTTCAGCCCCCCCCCTCTGTGGGCTACACACCCCGTCAAGCCCTGACCCCCCAACCTGGATGTTGATCAGGCTGAAGAAGCAGCGGGGCCGCCCCCCCTCCCGTAGGCTTCACAAAGGCCAGTGTGGAATGGTTAATGGTGCACGGTGCTTCAGGTCGAGCGCGCCTGGCGGAGACCATCTGTAGAAGATGGGGGGGGGGGGGGGGGGTCCTGTGGTGGGGGGGGGGGCAGTGCAGATTCAAACCCCATCTCTATGGACATGGAGCAGACTGCAGCTGGAGAGCTTTGAGGAGTTTCAGGAGGAACAGAGAACTTCTGTGAGGACGGAGAGGACAACCTGTAAGAGCTGAGCATTATGGGTAAACCAAGCCATCAAAGGGTCCAGAAATGAAGCTGTGGTGGAGCGTCTGCCTCTAAGTCGACGTCTACCCCCCTCCCCCCCGTTTGAAACCCTTCAGAGAACATTTGCTGCTCCTCTCCACCAGATGAGCTCTGCATCTGAAGTGTTAATCCTCCCAGCATGCTCTGCTCTCACCTGACAGCTCTTCTTCTGAAGGACCCCCCCCATCACTGACCCCCTCTCTGGGCGCCTCGCCGGCTTAACTTCCTGAGTGTCAATTGATCTGTTTATCTTCTCCTTTTCCTCCTCTTTGGCCTCTCAGAGAATGTGTGTGTGTGGGGGTCCCCTTGGGGGGGGTCCCCTTTCAGAAATGTGATGCCTTTCATACCCCCCCCCCCCCACACACACACACACACACACACGATGTCGAGCTCTGAGTCTATGACAGAATGAATGAAGAAAAAAGAAAGGAGGATGAGGAGGATGATGACGGGTTCAGTCCTGGGGGGCGTCGGGGGTCTGGGGGGGGGGCTCAGCCTGCAGATGTCATCAGGCCTGTGTTTACCTCTGTCTCCAGGTGCTCCACAGCTGCTGTGAAGGAGGAGGTGTAAACATGGGAAGGTGCTAACGTGATAGAAGCAGCTGCTGACCCCCCCCCCCCCCCCCCCCCCCACGAGGCCGGGGGGAGGGGGGGGGGTCATTTACAGCCAGAAATGAAAAATCTCCATCAAGCAGAAACAAGAGCACAAAGCTTCAGACGTTCATGGATGACACAAAGGGGGCGGGGCCAAAGAGGGAGAGATGTCCCTGCAGAGGAGGCGGAGCTTCATCCCCAAACGTCCAACAACAGCAGGAGATCGGTGAAGATCCGGATCCTGACGGAGGAGAGAACCTTCACGGTTCTGATCCAAGGTTCAGAGTTCTGCTCTTCAGTTTTCTGGCTCCGCCCCTTCACACCTGTGTGGTTGTTTATCGCTGCGGTGGATTCCTGCTCGTCTCTACAGCGAATAGAACCAGAACCAGAACCGTCAGAACAGATGCTCCTCTGGGTCATGGTTCATGTTCTGCTGTTCTGCTTCCCAGTCACATGACTGTTTGTTTGTTTGTTTGTTTGTTTATCTGTGGATCTTCAGGGTCTGATGTTGACAAACAAGTGTGACTGTCAGCAAACAAACATCTTCATGCAGGAATCATCTTCAGGGGATTTGATTTAAACTGAAGTTTAGACGAGACGCTCGTGCTGAAGAGGAGGAGAGAGAGAGAGGAGAGAGAGGAACGAGAGAAGGGAAGAGGAGAAAGAGAGGAGAGAGGGAGAACGAAGAGAAGAGAGGAGAGAGGAGGAACGAGAGAGAGAGAGAGATAGAAGAGAGGACGAGGAGGAGGAGAGAGGAGGAGGAACGAGGAGGAAGAGAGAGGAGGATGAGAGGAGGAGAGAGGAGGAGGAACGAGGAGGAGGAGAGAGGAGGAGAGAGAGAGGAGGAGGAAGAGAGGAAGGAGAAGAGAAACGAGGAAGAGGGAGGAGAGAGGAGAATGAGGAAGAAACGAGAGAGAGAGAGAGAGGAGGAACGAGAGAGGAGAAGGAGGAACGAGGAGAACAGGGGAGAGGAAGAGAACGAGGGGAGAGAAGAGGAGGAGAAGAAGAGAGAGAAGAAATGAGAGAGAGAAGAGAGGAGGAGGAACGAGGAGGAGAGAGGAGAGGAGAGAGAGGAGGAGAAGGAAATGAGGAGAGAAACGAGGAATGAGAGAGAGAGGAGAACGAGGAGAGAGGAGAAGGAGAGGAGGAGAAAAACGGGAGAACGAGGAGAGAGGAGGAGGAACGAGGGGGAGAGAGGAAGGAGGAACGAGGAGGAGAAACGAGGAGGAACGAGGAGGAGAAACGAGGAGAGAGAGGTGAAAAACGAGTAGGAGAGAGGAGGAATGAGGAGGAGAAACGAGGAGGAGAGAGGAGAAACGAGGAGGAGAGAGGAGGAGGAACGAGGAGAAACGAGGAGGAGAAACGAGGAGGAGAGAGGAGAAACGAGGAGAGAGGAGGAGGAACGAGGAGAAACGAGGAGGAGAAACGAGGAGGAGAGAGGAGGTGAAACGAGTAGGAGAGAGGAGGAATGAGGAGGAGAAACGAGGAGGAGAGAGGAGGAGGAACGAGGAGAAACGAGGAGGAGGAACGAGGAGGAACGAGGAGGAGAGAGAAGGAACGAGGAGGAACGAGGAGGAGAAACAAGGAGGAGAGAGAAGGAGAAATGAGGAGAATCAATGAGGAGGAATGAGGAGGAGCTGCTGATGTCTTCATGTGTTTGAATAAACTGTTATAATGTGCTGCATGGATCATCATGCCCCCCCCCCCCCCCCCCCCCCCCCGTGTCCTTTCCTGCATCCGTGTGAATCCGTCCGATTGTTCGTCATCGTGCTCATTAACGTGTTGAAAGGATCCAGCTGGAGGTTTGGAGAACCTTCAACAGTTCTGCTGTTCTGGTTTGATCCAGCTGGAGGTTTGGAGAACCTTCAACGGTTCTGCTGTTCTGGTTTGATCCAGCTGAGCTCCACAGATCCAGAGGTTTTCATTTAAGGTGAATCCAGATCAGAGATCTGGAGCCACACGAGGATCTTCAACCTCCATTCTGGTTCAAAGGAAGGTTCTAGTAGCTGTAAAGTAATCAGTCAGTGAAGCTCCTGACCAGCAGCTGGAATCCTCCAACAGTTCAGCTCCGAGTCGGACTGGAATGGACTTAAAATCCAGAGATCAGTAAACAACCAGAAATCATACATTGAAAGGAGAACTTTACAGAAACTCATCAGATCTCAGCATGAAGTTGGATATCTATCCGAATAACAACAGGTCAGTGTCTTAGGAACAAAAGGATGCCAAGTCTGTAAATGAAATAAAAGTTTTCAGCCTACAGAGGCTCAATTGTGTAGACACCATCAAATCAGAGTGAAATGAAGATGTGGCAGGATAGTCCATTTTCTCCAAAACTTAATTTCTGCAACTCTAAATGCTTTTCAGTATCTTGTGTGCCCCCCACGAGCTTGTATACATGCTTGACAACATGGCGGCATGCTCCTAATGAAACGACGAATGGTGTTTTGTAGTATTTCCTCCCAGATCTGTGTGAGGGCATCCCTGAGCTGTTGTACAGTCTGAGGAGCAACCTGGCGGCGCCTAATGGACCCAAACATAATGTCCCAGAGATGTTCTATTGGGTTTAAGTCAGGGGATGGTGAAGGCCATTCAGTTGTTTCAATTCCTTCATCCTCCAGGTACTGCCTGCAGACTCTTGCCACGTGAGGCCGGGAGGTATGGATCCTGCTGAGGGGTTGAGGACCTTCTACGGCCCAGAATAACCAGCAGTCTCCTGAAATCTCCTCCATGTTCTGGAGATTGTGCTGGGAGACACATTAAACCTTCTTGCTGCAGCACGTGTGGATGTTCCATCCTGGAGAAGTTGGACAACCTGTGCAACTTCTGTAGGTTAAGGAATCTCCTCATACTGCCAGTAGAGAGATTTACCCAAGAGTGGAAAACCAGCCAAAAAACTTGAAATGATCTCCACATGAACACCAGTCCTGTTTGGAGGGTTTTCTAATTGTTGCCACTGAAGTGCACCTGTTGTTAATTCATGAACACCAATACAGATGAAACTGATGAACGAGGCCCTCAGCTGCTGAACCAACAAGAACATTATCAGACAGTTTTACTTCAGTTCATGCCAGGACCAAGAAAAAAGTCTTCCTTTCATTTTTGTGAGCAGTATATTTTTTTAAAAAAATTTTAAGGATTTTAAGAGCACCGTTAACCATTTCTGATTTAATGAACTGACGCTCCATCTCTGCTGACATCACACTCTTACTGCATTTTGTCTTTTATTTTGAAAGGACTTCACGTTAACTTCTGTCAAAAGTTTCATATTTTGAAAAGAGCTATGTTTGTTTCATTTATACCATAACTCACTTTTTCATTCCTAGTTACCATAGCAACATCATATATTAGCATCTTAACCTCTGAAGTTTGTGTCTCTGACTTGTAATCTGGGAGAAATCGACTCGAATGACCTGCAAACTTTACGTTTAGCTTTTGAAAGGTCAGCGTTTGCAGCTGATCGGATCCAGAAAGCACCAGAATCCTCTGACCCGGCCCGCTACACTTAGCAGAATCCAAACGTGGAACGGCGCCGTCCCAGCCCAAACTCTGGACTCAAACGTGCTCCTGTAGCTCCTCCCACTCTGCAGCCTCAGTCCCGGAGGAGGAGCCACGCCGACCAGCAGCTCGCCAGATGTTGTCCGGCGCTGGCGGACAAACGGACGGCGCTCTGATTGGACCCAGACGGCCGGCCTGATTGCGCTGACAGAATGAGTCAGAGTGTGATGACGGCTGCTTCAAACTGACGGATCCTCCTGGGAACGCCGTCTTCCCGGGGGCGGAGCCAAGTAACATGCAGGAGAACAGCTGCAGAGACGAGTCTGACGTCTGATGGGACGGTGGTCCACCAGCGGGGGAGGGGAGGGGGGGGGGGGTCACAGGTGATCCAGAACCAGAGGACGACGGATCGGATCAGAAAGACCAAACGCAGAGAACCCGCCCACATTTCCCATCATGCTCGGCTGAGAGGTTTCAGACCAACAAGCACGTGACCTCCACGGGCCAATGAGCAGAGGGGGAGGGGCTACTTCACTCCTGCAGAGAGACAGAACAATGAGGCCAAAGGTTCCCATCGGGGAGGAAGAGGCCGGGTCGGGTCGGGTCGGGTTGGGGGAGGGGCTTGTTATCATGACTGCAGCTAAAGCGGCGCTAATCGTGGGAAACAAAACACGGACGGATCCAGACAACCGCAGGAACAGAACCACCTGGTTCTGGTTCTGCTTCAGAGAATCACACCAGAACTTCTCTCCTCAGAACCAGGGGTTCTGGTTCCTCTGATGCTGCTCTGTGGTTACCATGGTTACCGGCATGGTCAGAGCAGACCAGTGGGACGTTTTCTTCAGAGGTTGGGGTTAACTCTCCTCGTCCTGATGATTTTTCTTCTTTTTTTGGGGGGGGGGGGGGGGGGGGGGGATGGCGTGCACGTGAGCAGCTGTAAGCTCACGTGCACGCCATGCTGGCTGTCCGCTGCAGCTGGACGGTTTCTCAAAGGCAAACGTTAATCCTCACAAGTGATGCACGGCGGCGCCCGCGCGGCATCCTTCACGGCCGCATTAGACGCCATCGATGGACGGCAACCCCCCCCACCCCCCGAGGAGGGGGGGGGACGGTTTGACTAACAAAGCGCCACAGAACGTGCACGTGTAAGCGCCGCGTGACCTTGTCCCGTCTTGATCTTCTGCAGCTTCTGAAACCCGGAATCCTGGTTCTGCAGAACCGGACCGATCCGGTCCTGAAGATTTCAGATGAAAGAAACAGTTTCTGGAAGTTTCTGCAGAAAAGTTTCACAGATTTAGTTTCTCCTTTTTACCTTTGAATGCAGAAAATAAATTCAAACTTTTTACTTTTTGGAGATTTAAACTTTTCTTTAAATTAAAGCTTTTTAAAAAACATCGTTCTTAACTTTGATCATTTAATTATTTCTGTTTTAATGTTTGATATTAAACTCATCAAGTTTCCTCTCTGCTGATTTTTGACGGACGGATGACATCAAACGTTCCTGATGACATCAGTCTGACCTCCATGACCTTCATCCACAGTCGGGGGGGTAAAGACGGTGAAAGTGGTTCTGACCCGGTTCCTCTGGATCCATCTCTCGTCTGCAGCGATGCTGTGTGAGAAATCCTGAGGCGGGGGGAGGCGGGGCTTAGAGGGTTGGGTGTCACCTGCAGCGTCAGCGGGACGGCGTGCATGAGCTGGCATGAAGGAGGAGGCTCAGCGAGTCTGAGGGGATTATGGGCGGGGTCAAAGGTCAGGAATGGAGAGAGCATCTCTGCTGAATCGGCATTCTGGGATTAAACTTCCTGATCCGGATCCGTCTGCGTTCGGCTTTTGTCCTGACGGAGGTCAGCAGGAGAACCGCAGAGGACGCTCCTGCTCACCACTCCTCCCTGAAGGAGAAGAGGAGCGGCGTGTGAGTCTGCTTCAAATGAGGAGTTCAAACCATCGACAACCAAAGAGAGGAGGTGATGGAGGAGAGGAGGTGATGGAGGAATGGAGGTGATTGAGGGGAGGAGGTGAAGGAGGGAGGAGAGGAGGTGATGGAGGAGAGGAGGTGATGGAGAGAAAGGAGGTGGAGGAGAGGAGAGAGGAGGTGAATTGGAAGGAGAGGAGAGAGGTTTGAGATGCGATGAAGGAGGTGATGGAGGAGAGGAGGTGATGGAGGAGGAGGAGGTGGAGGAGGTGATGGAGGGGAGGAGGTGATGGAGGAGAGGAGGTGATGGAGGAATGGAGGTGATTGAGGGGAGGAGGTGAAGGAGGAGAGGAGGTGATGGAGGGGAGGAGGTGATGGAGGAGAGGAGGTGATGGAGGAGAGGAGGTGATGGAGGAGAGGAGGTGATGGAGGAGAGGAGGTGATGGAGAAGAGGAGGTGGAGGAGGAGAGGAGGTGATGGAGGAGAGGAGGTGATGGAGGAGAGGAGGTGGAGGAGGTGATGGAGGGGAGGAGGTGATGGAGGAGAGGAGGTGAAGGAGGAGAGGAGGTGGAGGAGGAGAGGAGGTGAAGGAGGAGAGGAGGTGATGGAGGAGAGGAGGTGGAGGAGGTGATGGAGGAGAGGAGGTGAAGGAGGGGAGGAGGTGATGGAGGAGAGGAGGTGAAGGAGGAGAGGAGGTGATGGAGGAGAGGAGGTGGAGGAGGTGATGGAGGAGGTGATGGAGAGAGGAGGTGAAGGAGGAGAGGAGGTGAAGGAGGGGAGGAGGTGATGGAGAGGAGGTGAAAGAGGGGAGGAGGTGATGGAGGAGAGGAGGTGGAGGAGGTGATGGAGGAGAGGAGGTGATGGAGGAGAGGAGGTGAAGGAGGAGAGGAGGTGATGGAGGAGAGGAGGTGGGGAGGTGATGGAGGAGGTGATGGAGGAGAGGAGGTGAAGGAGGAGAGGAGGTGAAGGAGGGGAGGAGGTGATGGAGGAGAGGAGGTGAAAGAGGGGAGGAGGTGAAGGAGGGAGGAGGTGATGGAGGAGAGGAGGTGATGGAGGAGAGGAGGTGGAGGAGGAGAGGAGGTGATGGAGGAGAGGAGGTGAAGGAGGAGAGGAGGTGATGGAGGAGAGGAGGTGGAGGAGGAGAGGAGGTGATGGAGGAGAGGAGGTGATGGAGGAGAGGAGGTGATGGAGGAGAGGAGGTGGAGGAGGTGATGGAGGAGAGGAGGTGATGGAGGAGAGGAGGTGAAGGAGGGGAGGAGGTGATGGAGGAGAGGAGGTGAAGGAGGAGAGGAGGTGATGGAGGAGAGGAGGTGGAGGAGGTGATGGAGGAGGTGATGGAGGAGAGGAGGTGAAGGAGGAGAGGAGGTGAAGGAGGGGAGGAGGTGATGGAGGGAGGAGGTGAAAGAGGGGAGGAGGTGATGGAGGAGAGGAGGTGAAAGAGGGGAGGAGGTGATGGAGGAGAGGAGGTGGAGGAGGTGATGGAGGAGAGGAGGTGATGGAGGAGAGGAGGTGATGGAGGAGAGGAGGTGATGGAGGAGAGGAGGTGGAGGAGGTGATGGAGGAGAGGAGGTGATGGAGGAGAGGAGGTGAAGGAGGAGAGGAGGTGAAGGAGGGGAGGAGGTGATGGAGGAGAGGAGGTGAAAGAGGGAGGAGATGGAAGGAGGAGGAGGTGATGGAGGAGAGGAGGTGAAAGAGGGGAGGAGGTGATGGAGGGGAGGAGGTGATGGAGGAGAGGAGGTGAAGGATGGGAGGAGGTGATGGAGGAGAGGAGGTGATGGAGGAGAGGAGGTGAAGGAGGAGAGGAGGTGGAGGAGGTGATGGAGGAGAGGAGGTGATGGAGGAGAGGAGGTGAAGGAGGAGAGGAGGTGGAGGAGGTGATGGAGGAGAGGAGGTGATGGAGGAGAGGAGATGAAGGAGGAGAGGAGGTGATGGAGGAGAGGAGGTGAGAGGAGGTGGATGGAGAGGAGGTGATGGAGGAGAGGAGGTGAAGGAGGAGAGGAGGTGAAGGAGGGGAGGAGGTGATGGAGGGAGGAGGTGAAGAGGGGAGGAGTTGAAAGAGAGGAGGTGATGGAGGGGAGGAGGGGAGGAGGTGATGGAGGAGAGGAGGTGAAGGATGGGAGGAGGTGATGGAGGAGAGGAGGTGAAGGAGGGGAGGAGGTGATGGAGAGAGGAGTGAAAGAGGGAGGAGGTGGTGGAGGGGAGGAGGTGATGGAGGAGGAGGTGATGGAGGGGAGGAGGTGATGGAGGGGAGGAGGTGAAGGAGGAGAGGAGGTGATGGAGGAGAAGAGGTGAAGGAGGAGAGGAGGTGAAGGAGGAGAGGAGGTCTGGTTTCTGCAGAACTCCTCTGGATCCAATCAGAGCGTGACGACAAACGACAAAGGTTCAAATCCCAAACAAATGTGTGTGGGGGGGGGGGCAGAACCTGGTCAGACAGAAACCTCCTGCAGCCGAGATCTGAGGAGGATAGAGAAGGAGAAGAAGGAGAACGGCCCACCGTGGAAACCCATTAGACCCCCCCCGCTGTCATTCCACTGAAATCATTGGAACCAGCGCTCCCCCCCGGCCCTCCGGGGTTTATCCATGGTTCTAAGAGTTTTTGACATGAGGACAGAACTGGACCTCCGGAACCACCATGCTCCACCCCCCACCCATAGCGGGTTCTGACATCATCACAAAATGATGTCTCAGAAGGAACCGGAAGGTTCTGGTCGGGTCGGGCCCCCTCAGAGGTGCAGGTGGGTTTGGGTTCAAAGGTCAGCTGAATCTGGACTCAGAACCCAAACGAGCTGGATGAAAGTGTAGAACCCTCCAGAACAATGAAGCTGTTTGTGCATCATCATCATCATCATCCTCGCTCTGATCATGCCCCGCCCATTCTTTAATCAAACTCCAGATGACCCCCCCCCATACTGAACATTAACTCCATGATGTCCGTCATCACAGAGCGCCGTTTACTCGCTGACCTTTCAGCGCTCGCATCGCCGTATCATCACCGATGCCCCGCCGGGCCGGGCCCCCCGCACGGCGTGACCCCCCGCCAGGCCGTGACCCCCCAGCTATGAGAAAGTGATCTGACGTTCTCAGAGAGATCAACCAAATTACCTCCTGAAGGAGAAACGGGAAGCAGCTCCTCATGGACCTGGAGCAGATCCGGGTTCTCTGGTCCTGAAAGGTCCAGCCCCCCAACCCCCCCCCATAGATTCCTGATAGAGATCACTGGGGAGTTTTCATTGTGTCTGTGGGGAAGGGGGGGGGGTCTCTGTAAAAACAGCCGTCAGCATTTCCGCTGCTGCTAATCGCTGAGATGAGGACCCCCCCCCCCCCCCCCCCAGCTTCCCACACTGAGCTGCCACTCAGCTCCTGCACAGCTGTCAGACCCCCCCCCCCCCCACACACACACACACACACACATGGAGGTGTTTACTCGGGGACGCTCACACACTCGGCTCGCCGCGTCACCGGACTCCGTGCCCTGCGGCCCCCGGCAGACCGGGCGGGTTCCCAGGAGCCACTGGAGCTGGGGGGGCGGGGTGGGGGGGTCGGAGCAGAAAGAAAACAATCAAGTCAGCGGGCTTTTTGGAGGGGGAGGAAAAGGAAACTGCCCGCAATAATCCACCGCAGGAAGCGGGAACAATGAGACCTGCTCCGAGATTCACTAATAAGTCTTCTGGGGGGGGCAGTATGATTGAGGAATCACATCTGACGTGAACTTCATGCCCCCCCCCCCCCCCCCCCCCCCTATTTACCTGAGAAACTGTAGAAGTCAAAGTTCTGAAGATAAATAAAATCTTCTCTGTTGTTTTATTGAAGAGCTGTTATGAGATATTCAGAGGTAGGGGTTGGATTGAACATGATGACTCCATAACAAAAACATGAAGCTGATGTGATCCTGGAGAGTCTCCACAGATGTTTCCATCTGCTGAGGAACGCAGGAACATCACAGAGACTGAGGGATGATGGATGCAGGTTTGGATCTGTGACGTGAACGTCTTCAGATGAAGTCAGAACGTCGACCCAAACATTTCTGATTGGAACTTTCTGACAGTTTTCAGAGCTGTGGAGGACTTTTATTTTGTTGGTCTGTGGTTCACTTCCTGTTTGTGTTCTCACCTGGTTTCAGGTTCTGTTGTTCTGGTTCTGGATCTGCTCTGGTTCTGGTTCTGCTCTGGTTCTGCTCTGATTCTGGATCTGCTCCGGTTTGGATCTGGTTCTGGATCTGCTCTGATTCTGGTTCTGGATCTGCTCTGGTTCTGCTCCGGTTCTGGATCTGCTCGGGTTTGGATCTGGTTCTGGATCTGCTTTGGTTCTGGTTCTGGATCTGGATCTGCTTGGGTTCTGCTCTGGTTCTGGATCTGGTCTGGTTCTGGATCTGCTTTGGTTCTGGTTCTGGATCTGGATCTGCTTGGGTTCTGCTCTGGTTCTGGATCTGGTCTGGTTCTGGATCTGCTTTGGTTCTGGATCTGCTCGGGTTCTGCTCTGGTTCTGGATCTGGTCTGGTTCTGGATCTTCTCGGGTTTGGATCTGACTCTCCTGCTCCAGAAAACGTCATTTTGTGTTTTTGTGCGACACGTGTGTGTTTGTGGACGTGCACGTGTACACGTGTGCACATGCACGCCATCTGTCCTCGCTGCAGCAGAACCCGTGGAGCCGTCGCACCGGCCCGCTGGTTCCTGTCAGACCCGACTCCCTCCGGTTCCGGGTCAGAAGACGTTCGTCACAGAATTGCTGTCTGGCAGCACCTGGACGTGTTTCTGCATGTGCAGGCAGGTGAACGTGACAGACGCTGACATCACAGCAGGTGGCAGCTCACGCCGCTCAGAGGGCGGAGTCAGCTGTCATGAGGCTCGCCGCCGCCGCCTTCTGAAGCCTTTTTGATGCCAGCCCTCCCGGTCGTTTGTAAACGGCTTTGAAGACGGCGCCGGCGGCAGAAAACAGCTTTGAAGTGAAGGTCTGCGGTCTCTCTGAGAGGAACCAATCAGAGACGAGCTGACGGTCGTTCACGCCGCTCAGCACAAGCGGATGGAGGACAGGAAGAAAGCGTCAGGCTGGGGGGGGCACACAGTCACAACACAAACACAAACACACACCTGGACAGGTTCCTTCAGTGACTTCCTGCTTCCCTAATGACTGCATGCTCTGCAGCTAGCATTAGCCGTTAGCTCTGGAGAGTTTCCCATCAGGGGGGGCAGTCATGAGCCACTTCACAACCTCGTTGTGTAACACAAACACACAACAGAACCCAGACACAACACTCCCAGCTGTCTGTCACGGCTCACGTGTTGCTGCCGCCGTTGGCGTGCGTTGGCGTGCGTTGGCGAGCGTCCTCGTCTCCCAGCGTTTCTGTGGGAACCTGAGGCTTCTCCAAGGTCACGGCTCCTCCTCGGGACCTCACTCCTTTCTCAGGCCGCACTTCCTCCTCTGCAACAAAAGCTCTATTTTTGGAGCATCTTCCTCCGACGCTGACTCGGAGCGACTCGGTGAAACCCCAGGCTTAGGCTCCTCCCACCAGCAGCAGACAGCAGGTGATGTCTGGAGCTGACTCAAACCGGACGCCACGTTGTCTCGGGTCAGCGTTTTATGACCACACATGTCGATTCCTTTGGTGACTCTCAGACAGAGAGGACACACTGCACGAGTTACCTGCATGCAGGTACACTTCCTGTTGAGCTGGAGGCAGACAGGAAGCAAACCAGGAAACAAACCATCACTTTACTACGACTGATGACATCATTTAGGATTTTAAACGATCACCACCACTCCAAAAACCTGTAAGCAGGTGGGACCAGCAGGTTGGACACGCCCACCACCTGGTGAAGCTAAACCAGAGCAGGGGAGGGGGGGGGGGGGCTGCTCCTCTGCTTACGGGTCAGAGGACAGGAAAGGCGGGCCGGGCGTCGCAGGGATGGACCAGCGTTTGTATTCTTTTTCCCAGAGGCGGCTATATTTATGTCTATTGTTTTGGAAGCAGAGCAAAGCTCGTCTGAGCGCACGTGCCCCCCCCCCCCCCCCCCCCCCCCCGCGGCCTGATGAGTGGGCGTGGCCGTCTTCTGACCACATTCTGGCCGACGTCCAGTAATGAAAATAACACATTGACCAAAGGATGACCACAAACAGACAGCGCCGACCTTTCTGCAGATGAAGTGGGGGGGGGGTTGGGGGGGGGTGACGACGGTCACGCGTGTTCATAGTAATGTGAATATAAATAAGACTGTTTTTGTACACGACAGTAATCGGATCAAGTGGATCTGAAGTCACAGACCAGAGTTTTTCCCAGAATCCAACAGGACGGAGCTGCTGGCTGTCTGCAGACCAACCAGGCGACCGCCTGTGTCCACCTGTAAGGACAGTCAAACCTGTTCACCTGTGGTGACCTGGACCAAACATCAAAGTCACAGACGTTCAGTCAACCAAAGAGAGAAGATATTCATGGACTCTCATCTATGGGCGTGCTGCGGGTGACAGGTTGTAGTGAACACAAAACGTGAGGATAAAGTTAGTGAGATGCAGGTGAGCTCCTTCCAGGTGTGTTCACGTGACACGTGCAGGACAGGTACGACAGCCTCACCTGTACATGTAGCTTCCATTGACCTTTTTCACCTGAACGAACCACATGTTTCACAATGGTACGTTCCATCTTCATGATGTGGCTCAAGGGAACTGCAGACACTCCTGTTCTCTAGTTTAGATGCAGTCTGTGACCCTCCACGGACCGGGACGACCCAAAACCCACAGAACCCGTACGGACCGACCCCTGATGATCTCGGAGCGTGATCCAGATCCAGAACAGTTCTGTTGGAAATGGATCTTCTATTCAACCTTTTTAGTCAGTAAAATAATTCTAAAATCTGCCTTTAAAGGAGGTCATGAAGAAAAGTTCTGATTGGTCAGACACAATCTGGCAGCTTTCAGCTCGGGTTGGACCACATGGGAAAACCTCAGAAGAATGAGGGCCTCTCTGTTGTGAGTGAGGAGGTGCAGGAGCTCCTTCAGAGAAAATCATCAGGGGGAGCTCTCTGCAGACAAAAGGAGGAGTGCTCCTCAGATGGGAGGAGATCTGAGGAGTCTGAGGAGATCAGAGGAGATCAGAGGAGTCTGAGGAGATCAGAGGAGATCTGATGAGATCTGAGGAGATCAGAGGAGTCTGAGGAGATCTGAGGAGATCTGAGGAGTCTGAGGAGGTCAGAGGAGATCTGAGGAGTCTGAGGAGATCAGAGGAGGTCAGAGGAGTCTGAGGAGATTAGAGGAGTCTGAGGAGTCTGAGGAGATCTGAGGAGTCTGAGGAGATCAGAGGAGATCAGAAGAGTCTGAGGAGATCTGAGGAGTCTGAGGAGATCAGAGGAGATCAGAGGAGTCTGAGGAGATCAGAGGAGTCTGAGGAGTCTGAGGAGATCAGAGGAGGTCAGAGGAGTCTGAGGAGATCAGAGGAGTCTGAGGAGTCTGAGGAGATCTGAGGAGTCTGAGGAGATCAGAGGAGATCTGAGGAGATCTGAGGAGTCTGAGGAGGTCAGAGGAGCACCGTCGGCGTTACAGAAGAAGAACTTGCAGCAGAAATCTCCGTCTGGTAGAACATCGAGGATTCTTTTGGAACGAACAGGAGCAGATCTGATCTGAATGACAGCTGTAGCACGGAGGTGGAAGGTTCAGGATGTGGGATATTAACTGTAATCAGATTACTGTCGTGTAATCTGGAAGGTCGTCTGAATTTTGGTGCTGGGGAGTTTGGTTAAACATGAAGCTCTGGTGGTCCTCACAACCCCCCCACCCCACCCCCCACCGCCTTAATCAAAAACACTGTGTGTAAACAAGCCCCCCCCCACAAAGGTCTGATGCAGACGGTGAGTGTTATCTCAGCCCCCCCCCCAGCATACAGTGTGAGAATCCTGATGGAGCAGAAATGTGTGTGTGGGGGGGGGGGGTCAGGAGGTCACACATGCTGGTTAATGTAATCAAGCAGTTTGTTTGTGTTTGCGTGAACATTTGGTTAATTATTTCTGAGGGGGGGGGTCGATGCTGGGTCGTAAAAAACCTGGGAGACAAACAGCAGCAGCTGAGGAGGAGGAGGAAGAGGAGGATGAAGAGGAAGAGGAGGAGGAGGAGGAAGAGGAGGAAGAGGAGGAGGAGGAAAGAGGAGGAAGAGGAGGAGGAGGAGGAAGAGGAGGAAGAGGAGGAGGAAGAGGAGGAGGAAGAGGAGGAGGAGGAAGAGGAGGAAGAGGAGGAGGAGGAGGAGGAGGAGGAGGATGAAGAGGAGGAGGAAGAGGAGGAGGAAAGAAGAAGAAGGGGAGGAGGAGGAGGAGGTGGTGGAGGAGGAAGAGGAGGAAAGAGGAGGAGGAGGAGGAAGAGGAGGAGGAGGAAGAAGAGGAGGAGGATGAAGAGGAAGAGGAGGAGGAGGAGGAGGAGGAAGAGGAGGAAGAGGAGGAGGAGGAAAGAGGAGGAGGAGGAGGAGAGGAAGAGGAGGAGGAGGAAGAGGAGGAGGAGGAGGAAGAGGAGGAGGAGGAAGAGGAGGAAGAGGAGGAGGAGGAGGAAAGAGGAGGACGAGGAAAAGGAGGAGGAGGAAGAAAGAGGAGGAAGAGGAGGAGGAAAAAGGAGGATGGTGGAGTAGGAGGAGGAGGAGGAGGAGGAAGAGGAGGAGGAAGAGGAGGAGGAGGAAGAGGAGGAAGAGGAGGAGGAGGAGGAAAGAGGACGATGGTGGAGTAGCAGGAGGATGAAGAGGAGGATGGAAGAGGAAGAGGAGGAGGATGAAGAGGAGGACCGGGGTTGATCCCTGCTCTCGGCTGTAGCAGCAGCAGATTCTTCTCGTTACCGTGGGAACCAAAGTCTCCAGTGATGAAGAAATCAAGAGTTCTTGCATCTGCATGAAGCTGAGAAGATAATAGGTCCCATGTGCTGATGAGGATCGTGGGCGTTCAGCTGGTTCTGGTTCTGTTGGCTGCAGGCTGGTGTGACAGACCCGCTGACAGAGTTCTGGTCCTCCATGAGAGAGAACCCGCTCCACACATGCACAGCAGAAACCTCAAAGTTCTCCTCACATTTGTCCCCCAGCTGGAGGAACTCCTGATTTATGAACAAAGTCAGCAGAAAGAAATGAGGAGATCTTCATACCAGAGGACCTCTCCAGCTCCGGCAGAAAGCATCAGAAGTTCTGGAGACTCAAACCCAGCAGCTTCAGAGATGCTCTTCACCTTCACAGTGAAGCTGAAGGTTTCTGCTAAAGATCCAGAGGAAGCCCGGGTTCTGTAGAACCTCCAGGATGGGTCGGTGGCGGTGGGGCGGTGGATGTGGGTCGGGGGCGGTGGGGCGGGGGGTGGTGGAGGACCTCCGTTCGGGTCTGGACGGCCTCCAGGCCTCGCAGCTTTCTGATGGACCCGCCCCTCACGGCTCCGGCTGCAGCGTCCCACGATCTTCTCCAACTCCCCACAGATGGCTTTCTGCACTCCTGTCTTTTTCTAATTATCAATTTTTAACGGGTTGGGGGGGGGGGTGGGTGGGGGTGGGGGATCAAAGGCTTTCCCGTCCAGAGTCGGGGGTCAGAAGAGTTCAGCTGCGCCCCGGAGACGCAGCAACTTTTTCAGCAGATTAACAACAGACTTCAGCTCGTGGGGGGGGGGGGGCGCTGCTGTATGGGTGAGGGCGGAGCTTGTCTTTCATGTTTGGAGGGAAACGGCCGTGTGGGTCTGCTCCGCCTCCTGATCCGCCGCTGGTGTTATCATGTAGAACTTTATATCAGTTATTGATCATTTTCAGCTGATCAGTTTGACGTCTGCTGATGATTCCCATGAGATAAAAATCTTACAAATGTAAAAATGTGTTTTAAAGGATAAAAATTGTTTTTGAAAGAAAATATTATGACTTTTCATTTGCAGATAAGGATTTTTTATTCTTAAAACTGTGAATTTTGTTGATTTCAAGTCTGTACCTTGTGTGCAGAAATCCCTCCACACCTGCGCAGAGCGCTACTGAGCTCTGGCGGCACCCGACCGTGTGGGCTAACGTTAGCGCGCCGGAGACCGACGACTCGCCCGCTGGTGGCTACATTTGTCTGACAGAGAGTCAAGAAGACGGAAAAATGTCAAGTTTTAAGACGACAAATCTCACAAAACATCTAAACATTCACCACAGCGATGTGTGGGAAGAATGAGCTGCTGCTAGCGCTAGCTAGTGTTAGCCTGGCTAGCAGTGACCATCGACTGTTGAAGGAATCTTATAAACGCTAATGTCATATACAGTCAATGGTAGTGACATTAGAGCCCTGGACCAGCATGGATGGTGAACGTTTGTTTGTGACGAACGAAGAAAGACAAATCTCTGCTGTGGTTTCTTTCTTTTTGTCAGTCTGGTTTGTAAAAGAATGTTTCTGAAAAGTTCATTTCTGTCAGCAGTTTTAGTCTTTACCTGCTTGATTTGAAAAATAAAACCACATTTAGTTTTTGTATTTTTTCTCCTCAAACCTCCAAGATCTCAGCAACACTGAGATGGGTTTGTTCATGTATGTTGTCAAATGTTCAGGTCCTGTTACTGTAGTAGTGTCTAATACTACTGTAGTAGTGTCTAATACTACTGTAGTAGTGTCTAATACTACTGTAGTAGTCTCTAATACTACTGTAGTACTGTCTAATACTACTGTAGTAGTGTCTAATACTACTGTAGTAGTCTCTAATACTACTGTAGTACTGTCTAATACTACTGTAGTAGTGTCTTATGGCTGTAGTAGTCTCTAATACTACTGTAGTAGTGTCTAATACTACTGTAGTAGTGTCTAATACTACTGTAGTACTGTCTAATACTACTGTAGTAGTCTCTAATACTACTGTAGTAGTGTCTAATGCTACTGTAGTAGTGTCTAATACTACTGTAGTAGTGTCTAATACTACTGTAGTAGTGTCTAATGCTACTGTAGTAGTGTCTAATACTACTGTAGTAGTCTCTAATACTACAGTAGTAGTGTCTAATACTACTGTAGTAGTCTCTAATACTACTGTAGTACTGTCTAATACTACTGTAGTAGTGTCTAATACTACTGTAGTAGTCTCTAATTACTACTGTAGTAGTCTAATACTACTGTAGTAGTGTCTAATACTACTGTAGTAGTCTCTAATACTACTGTAGTAGGGTCTAATACTACTGTAGTACTGTCTAATACTACTGTAGTAGTGTCTAATACTACTGTAGTAGTCTCTAATACTACTGTAGTAGTGTCTAATACTACTGTAGTAGTGTCTAATACTACTGTAGTACTGTCTAATACTACTGTAGTAGTGTCTAATACTACTGTAGTAGTCTCTAATACTACTGTAGTAGTGTCTAATACTACTGTAGTAGTGTCTAATACTACTGTAGTACTGTCTAATACTACTGTAGTAGTCTCTAATACTACTGTAGTACTGTCTAATACTACTGTAGTAGTCTCTAATGCTACTGTAGTAGTGTTTAATACTACTGTAGCAGTGTCTAATACTACTGTAGTTGTCTCTAATACTACTGGTGTCTAATACTACTGTAGTAGTCTCTAATACTACTGTAGTAGTGTCTAATACTACTGTAGTAGTCTCTAGTACTACTGTAGTAGTGTCTAATACTACTGTAGTAGTGTCTAATACTACTGTAGTAGTCTCTAATACTACTGTAGTAGTGTCTAATACTACTGTAGTAGTGTCTAATACTACTGTAGTAGTCTCTAATACTACTGTAGTAGTCTCTAATACTACTGTAGTAGTGTCTAATACTACTGTAGTAGTGTCTAATACTACTGTAGTACTGTCTAATACTACTGTAGTAGTCTCTAATACTACTGTAGTAGTGTCTAATACTACTGTAGTAGTCTCTAATGCTACTGTAGTAGTGTTTAATACTACTGTAGCAGTGTCTAATACTACTGTAGTTGTCTCTAATACTACTGGTGTCTAATACTACTGTAGTAGTCTCTAATACTACTGTAGTAGTGTCTAATACTACTTGTTAGTAGTCTCTAAGTACTACTGTAGTAGTGTCTAATACTACTGTAGTAGTGTCTAATACTACTGTAGTAGTAGTCATCTAAATACTACTGTAGTAGTGTCTAATACTACTGTAAGTAGTAGTCTAATACTACGTAGTAGTCTAGTAGTACTCTAGTACTACTAGTGTAGTGTCTAATACTACTGTAGTAGTCTCTAATACTACTGTAGTAGTCTCATATAACTGTAGTAGTGTCTAATACTACTGTACTAGTCTCTGGTACTACTGTAGTAGTCTCTAGTCTTTATCCTCAAGTCCTGAGTCAATAACAGACAAGTCCAAGTCGATTCACAAGTCTAACCTGCCTCTAGTCATCTCTAAGTTCTTGAAAGTTTCGAGTTCTTTTCCACAATAGTCATATTTTTTACACAGACCATGTGTACTTTTACTAACTTTATGTATTGATCAACATGTTATAAGCATATTAGATCAATAAGCTCTGGATTCATGGATCCTCTGTTGATCTGTCTTTAATACAAACTTCTGATCTGCTATAAGGAGAATTCATCCAATCAGCAGAAAAATCATCAGAACTTTTGAATCTAAAAATCTGTTGTTTTCAAAAGAAAAGTGGATTTATTTTTATGATCTGAAATGGTATCAGAATGTTAGGACATAATTAACTGAGTTGTTGTAGTTTTGTTCTTTTAAAGTTTCCTGATTATCCATTTTCTTTTCTCCTGAACATCTTCTTCATGTTGTCGTTTCTCAGAAATAGGATTTCATATTTGAGTTTTGACTGAAGTCTCTGTTATTAAAATGATGAATGATTAAAATCAAGAGTTAAAGAAAACCTGAGCGGGAGTTAAAGACACGGCAGGTGTGTGATCTGTTAGAACGTAGAAGATCCATGAAGGAGCGAGTGAAAAGAATGACCTCATTCTGAAAGAAAGGCCCCCCCCCCTCTGTAACTTCTACATGGAGGCATCGGGGCTGATAAGAAGCTGCTACTTTAGTTTTAACACAAACAGTCTCTCTGCGGGGTGGTGGTGGGGGGGTGGGGGGTGTCTGTCTTCAGGCAGACCCCCCCCCCCCCCCCCCCCCCCCCCCCCCCCCCCCCCCCCCCCGCAGATGATGGGCGCCCTCAGCTCCACCTCCCTGCTCTTCGTCCTGAGGAGGCGGAGCTTCATCCAGGAAGTCCCTGCAGACCGGACCGCAGAACCACCGACGGTCCAGAACGTCCGATTCTGATTGTTGCTCAACACTGAAGATGTTGGGTCGAAAACACAAACGTGGACGTCGGGGTAAGAACTCCTCGCGGCCTCACTGTGGATGTAGGAGGAGTGGGCGTGGCCTCTGGTGACCTGCAGCATCTGCAGAGGTTGTTTTTACTGTCACGGTACGATGAGCAGATTTTATCTGTATCGTGAGCGGTTCTGTGACACCGCCCACATCAGACGGTTCTGGTTCTGGTTCTGAGTGTCATCCGTGTCAACGGTTGGATTTAAATCCGCTCAGCTGCTTCCTGATGCTCGTTTTTCCCGCCTCCGAGCTCAGGGTTCTGTTTCTCCATCTTTAGATTTCGGTTCTGCCTCGGTCCGGTTCTCTCACCGTCTCGGGTCGTTCTGTCGTTTTCGTGTCGAGCAGAGATTTGATCCAGAAAGATCCGGTTTACCAGCAGCGTTTACATTTGGATGAAAACATGTTGGTTTGATTACCCCCCCCCCTCCTCCCCCCCAGGGGGAAGGTGCTAAACTGTCCCGTAGATGTATGACTTTGGGACGCAGCAGCTCAGCGGGTCCAGGCAGAGGTCGACCCGCTGGCGGCGGGGCGTCCTCGGCGAGACAAGGCCGGCTCAGAGCGGGCGGGCCCCCCGCCGCGTGCTGGGGGGGCCGCGGGAGCGCTCGGGGAGGCTTCAGTTTCTGCCACTGTCAGTGAGATGGATGAGGGGGAAGCTGTGGAAGGTGGGGAGGGTGACAGCTCCTGACACGCGGGCGCCACATCAAACACGCTCGCACCTCACACGAAAACCAGAGAGCCGCGGTGCACCTCTCACGTGCACACGTGCACGCCGCACAAAGAGCTCGGCGGCGAGCCCACGCCGAGCCTGAGACAGCAGCTGATGGATGCCACCATCCATCATCCAACAGTTAACCCCACATCCTTTGTGGAGTACGACGGTGTCACTGCGGGGCGGGGGCAAACCTCAGAGCTGGGGGGGAGGAAATGTGGTTAACTTCAGGTCCGACTGATCGGTAATCCGGATTAATCTGCACCTGAATCCCAGCTGGGATTCAGTTCATACGTTCCATCGACATAATAAACCTGGTGCGGTCTGAGCCCCCCACACCAGAAGGTCTGGACCACAACCTTCTCCAGTATCTGGTGAGGTCTGAAACACACCCCCCCCCCCACCACCACCACCACCACCACCATCACCAGATACTGGAGAAGACCTTCTCCAAGTCCAATCAGATTCAGAACTCTGTTCTTCATTTTTGTCCGTTTGGATCCAACAGAAAGAAAGTCTGGATGGAAGATTTTCCTGTGAAAACCAGAATCCAGATCCAGACCAGGATCCTGATCCGGACCAAAATCCTGATCCATATCAGAATCCAGATACAGACCAAGATCCTGATACAGACCAGAATCCTGATCCAGACCAGAATCCTGATCCAGACCAGAATCCAGATACAGACCAGGATCCTGATCCAGACCAGAATCCTGATCCAGACCAGGATCCTGATCCGTATCAGAATCCAGATACAGACCAGAATCCTGATCCAGACCAGGATCCTGATCCGGACCAGAATCCTGATCCATATCAGAATCCAGATACAGACCAAGATCCTGATACAGACCAGAATCCTGATACAGACCAGAATCCTGATCCAGACCAGAATCCAGATACAGACCAGGATCCTGATCCAGACCAGAATCCTGATCCAGACCAGGATCCTGATCCGTATCAGAATCCAGATACAGACCAGAATCCTGATCCAGACCAGGATCCTGATCCGGACCAGAATCCTGATCCATATCAGAATCCAGATACAGACCAAGATCCTGATACAGACCAGAATCCTGATACAGACCAGAATCCTGATCCAGACCAGAATCCTGATCCAGACCAGGATCCTGATCCGTATCAGAATCCAGATACAGACCAGAATCCTGATCCAGACCAGGATCCTGATCCGGACCAGAATCCTGATCCGTATCAGAATCCAGATACAGACCAGGATCCTGATACAGACCAGAATCCTGATCCAGACCAGGATCCTGATCCAGACCAGAATCCTGATCCGGACCAGGATCCTGATCCAGACCAGAATCCAGATCCAGACCAGATTCCTGATCCGGACCAGGATCCTGATCCGGACCAGGATCCTGATCCGGATCAGATTCCTGCTCCTTCAGGACGTTTGAGGAATCGTCTGAGAGTCTCGGGTCTCCAGAACCTCGCCGTGAGAGCCGCTGGCGTGGAGTCGGACCTTGGAGTCCTCCTCCCCGCTCCGGGTCGAGTTTCACACAGCTGAGCGGCCGCTCTGGACGTCAGCGTGACCCCGTCTTCAGGAAGCAGCCATTGTTACAGAGCGGGACGACGGCGAGCAGCAGTCGCTGTGAGCTCTGGACTGTTTGTTAGGCAGCGTGGGGGGGGGGGGGGGGTGATGAATGTGTCTCTCTTCCTGTTTGTGTTTCTCAGGAGAGCTGCTGTTCCCATGCTGAGTCACACCCCCCACATCTGGGCCTCACGTCTGCGCACAGTCACTCAGAAAGGTGGCACCAGGAGACGGAGGCACAATGAGGAGTTTGGTGACCCCCCCCCACCCCCCTGCCGGGGAGGACTTTAGGGTCCAGTCCTCACAACCTGTGCTAGATCCTGGCCGTTCTGGAGGTCCAGCTTCTTCCTGTCGGCACCAAACTCTCCGTAACGGTTAGAACCTGACCGTCCATACCGCTCCACCACAGCCAGTATTGAGCTCGGCAGGTGTTGGTTTTGATCTGGTGAAAGCTGACCCGATATTTCTGTTCAGATCTTCTGTTCTTTCAGTAGAACAACAGTTTCAGTTTGAGTTTTATTAAATCGCTTCTTAAAGCAGCTGATTATTCAATGAGGGAGTCTGACTTTTTCCATGACGGTAGATTGAAGCAGTGCATCATGGGATATCTGGTCTGACTGTCATGAAGCTGCTGGATCTCCTGGTCTGCCTGCTGCGTTTGTGGTGATGTCACAGATCTAGAGCGCTCGCAGCGTCCCTCCGCCCGGTCGGGTTCTGAGCTTGGGTTCGGGCAGGTGGACCGGGCTTGGGTCCAGATCTGGTTCTGATGTACAGCTAACACAGCCCGGTCCAGAAGAGGATCGGCTGTTTGCTGGGTAATTCTGGCTGTCATGGCGTCGTGGGCCGGTCCTCCGTGTTCTGACACATGTGGTCGATGACATCATTTGGACTGAACGACAGTTAGGATAACATATACAGTCATGAAGGGATGGACTGAACCAAACGACCCGACCCCTCCCTGAACCAGTTCTACAACCAAAAGACTGCGATGGACCGGCTGAGCGTCCAGGTGGACCAGCAACGGCGAGGGCCCCGACGACCCCGTGACCCCGAGAGAGGTCAGCGGACCTTCCTGCTGCAGGCGGAATGGTTCGGCCTGAACAGTGACTGCTCCGTGGTCGTTTCTGCCGCGGTTCTCTTCTGGCCCCGCCCCCTTCTAATGTTGTCAGTGGAGATGATGCTCCAGCAGGAAATGAAACCGCTCTCCAGAGAGGTTAGAAGTGACGTTCTGAGCATTCTTTCATTGATGTGACCCTTAAATCGGGTCTCCCCCCCCCCCCCCCCCCCATGTCATCCATTACTTTGCCCTCAGAAATTCTCCACCTCCACCGTCCTCCTCTTTTGTGCTGCTCTGCTCGGCCTCACCAGCCGGAGGTGAAAGGCTGTTCTCATTCGGGGGGGGGGTTGCTTTCAGGTCCGCCCCCCCGCCCCCGTGGCTCTTTATCCTCAGACTCCTGGGCCATCAACATGACAATGTGACAATGTGGCAGGACTTTCTAAAAGAGATCCTGTGTTTGTTGAGTGTTTTCTCCCCCAAGAGCGCGGGGGGGGGGGGGGGGGAGGCAGGAAGGCTCCTGTGAAAGAGAGAGAGAAAGGGGGGGGGCAACTATGATCAAAGGATGTGACAGAGATGGACTTTTTGATGAAGTGGCTGCAGCTCTGCTGTGAACTCTCACTCGAGTCAAACGGGATCCGAGTCTCGGTCCCAGCTGTCAGTCAAACCTGTACGGGACACTCGGGTGACCTGCACCAGATATCAGAGTCATAGACGCTCAGGGAACTGGAGAGAGAAAATGTTCCTGTTTTTATCTACGGGTGTGCTGCGGGGGATGGGTCGTAGTGAACACTTCTACAACACGTAAGGTCGGTAAGGAGCCAGTACTCACAGGTACTCACCAGTACTCACCGGTACTCACAGGTACTCACCAGTACTCACCGGTACTCACCAGTACTCACCAGTACTCACAGGTACTCACCAGTACTCACCAGTACTCACCGGTACTCACCAGTACTCACCAGTACTCACAGGTACTCACCAGTACTCACCAGTACTCACAGGTACTCACCAGTACTCACCGGTACTCACAGGTACTCACCAGTACTCACCGGTACTCACCAGTACTCACCGGTACTCACCGGTACTCACCAGTACTCACCAGTACTCACAGGTACTCACCAGTACTCACCAGTACTCACCGGTACTCACCAGTACTCACCGGTACTCACCGGTACTCACCGGTACTCACTGGTACTCACCGGTACTCACTGGTACTCACCGGTACTCACCAGTACTCACCAGTACTCACCAGTACTCACAGGTACTCACCAGTACTCACCGGTACACACTGGTACTCACCAGTACTCACCGGTACTCACCAGTACTCACCAGTACTCACCGGTACTCACCGGTACTCACTGGTACTCACCGGTACTCACTGGTACTCACTGGTACTCACCGGTACTCACCAGTACTCACCAGTACTCACAGGTACTCACCAGTACTCACCAGTACTCACCGGTACACACTGGTACTCACCAGTACTCACCGGTACTCACCAGTACTCACCAGTACTCACCGGTACTCACCGGTACTCACTGGTACTCACCGGTACTCACTGGTACTCACTGGTACTCACCAGTACTCACCAGTACTCACTGGTACTCACTGGTACTCACCGGTACACACTGGTACTCACCAGTACTCACCGGTACTCACCAGTACTCACCAGTACTCACTGGTACTCACCGGTACTCACCAGTACTCACCGGTACTCACCGGTACTCACTGGTACTCACCGGTACTCACTGGTACTCACTGGTACTCACTGGTACTCACCAGTACTCACCAGTACTCACTGGTACTCACCGGTACACACTGGTACTCACCAGTACTCACCGGTACTCACCAGTACTCACCGGTACTCACCGGTACTCACCAGTACTCACCAGTACTCACCGGTACTCACAGGTACTCACCGGTATTCACCAGTACTCACCGATACTCACCAGTACTCACCGGTACTCACCAGTACTCACTCTTTACTAATGACTAGAGTGTGGTATAAGGACGCCGTTCGACAGCATCACCTGTACGCCATGAGTGAGTGTAGGTTTCATTGTCCAATACTTCATGACACTCTGACCACATAATGGTACGTTCCATTTTCATGGCGTCCCTTGAGGTGGCTGTACGAGCCTGAAGGGAACTGTAGGCCACGCCCCTAAAGATGCAGCCGCTCCTCTAACACCCTCCACGGACCGGACGACCCACAGAACCCGTACGGGTCATCTGTGTGCAGATGCTGAACCAGAAGGTCTCTTGAATCCACGTTGTACAGAGCTGCAGGTGTGGAGCAGCATGCACAGGTGAGCAACCAGGAGAAGAATTATGAAGAATGAATCTGGCAGAGGCGTCGACGACCGGTCCCACCAGCCTCGTCTCAGGGGGGAAGGACTGCTGATCGTTTTCATAAGATCACAGAGGGGTGGGTTCTACTGGCTGTGTTGAGTGTTCTTCTCAGTATTTGGTTCAATCATTGATGTTGACCTGTCTCTCCTCCTGGCTCCTGACACACAGCCGAGAGAGGAATACATAAACTCAACATCTCCTTCAAAAGTCATAAATACGGTGGATGTTCCATCAGTCGAATCATCTAAAAGAAATAAATGTCTTTAAAATGTATTAGATATACGTAGCATAAACAGCATGTATGAAGATAAGAAAACGGGTTCCCTCACCCAACAGTAGATAGGCTCCAGCAACCAGGTGACCTCAAAGAGGATTGAGTGGGTTTAGAGGATGAATGGATGATGGATGGATGGATGGATGGATGATGGATGGATGATGATGGATGATGGATGAATGGATGGATGGATGATGGATGGATGGATGATGGATGAATGGATGATGGATGAATGATGGATGGATGGATGGATGATGGATGGATGGATGATGGATGGATGATGGATGGATGGATGATGGATGGATGATGGATGAATGATGGATGGATGGATGGATGGTGGATGGATGGATGATGGATGGATGATGGATGGATGATGGATGGATGGATGATGGATGATGGATGAATGGATGGATGGATGATGGATGGATGATGGATGGATGGATGATGGATGAATGATGGATGATGGATGGATGATGGATGGATGATGGATGGATGATGGATGGATGGATGATGGATGGATGGATGGATGGATGGATGATGGATGGATGATGGATGGATGATGGATGGATGGATGGATGGATGATGATGGATGATGATGGATGATGGATGATGGATGATGGATGGATGATGGATGAATGGATGGATGGATGATGGATGATGGATGGATGGATGATGGATGGATGGATGGATGGATGATGGATGGATGGATGGATGGATGGATGATGGATGGATGGATGGATGGATGATGGATGGATGGATGATGGATGGATGGATGGATGATGGATGGATGGATGGATGATGGATGGATGGATGATGGATGATGGATGGATGATGGATGAATGGATGGATGGATGATGGATGATGGATGATGGATGGATGGATGGATGGATGATGGATGAATGATGGATGGATGGATGGATGATGGATGGATGGATGGGATGGATGGATGATGGATGGATGATGGATGGATGGATGATGGATGAATGGATGGATGGATGATGGATGGATGATGGATGGATGGATGGATGGATGGATGATGGATGGATGGATGATGGATGAATGATGGATGGATGGATGGATGGTGGATGGATGGATGATGGATGGATGATGGATGGTTCACATTTAAATGTCAGAGAATAAACGGATGTTTTGTGTTTAAGCGATGGCAGCTCTGTTCTAACACAGATGACGGCCACTTTTGATGACATCATCAGGTGGTAACGACATCTGAATCTGAAGACACGTTTTATCTACATTCCTCTGCATGGAGGGGGAATAGTCTTCATCAACGTGGGGGGGGGGGAGGAACGGGGAGAGAGGGATGTTCACTTTGTGTAGATTTGTTTTTAACACTTTGTGTTTTTAATATGTATTTTATTTGCTTTCATGTTAAGCGCCTGCTATACAGATAAATAAAGTTTGATTTGGAGTAATTTGATCATTTTAATGTTTAAAAGCTACATTTATAAATACATGTTTAACTGTCCAAAAAGCATAAATATTTAGCATTTTTTAAACGATAAAGTCAGACTTTGTGGCTCTGTAGCTTCTGGTCTGGAAGAAACGAGAGTAAATGTCTCTTTTAGGGTAAAACAGACCCTGCTTTAGAGGATCGAAGAGGGTTTTTGTTGGAAAGGAATTTTTACTGATGATATTGCACAGAAAATCAGCTGTTTTTGTGTTTGAAGATGATGTCATTTCAAATGTTTCTGTGTTTGTTACGTTTTGGTTCCTATAGGTCCGACTCCTGCAGATTCTTGTTGTTTTAGGGATGAAACAACAACATAAGATGGAGATCAGCCGATCATCCGGGACTGGAGGGGAAGCTTCTGCTGGATCTTCAGGATGAAGGCCCGCTCTCCCTCAGAACCTCCTCACGCGTGAACGCAGAGCTGCTCCGCTCATCTGTGGTCATCAGAGAAAGCGCCTGACACCCGTCAGCTCGCCGTTTCTTTCCACTAAAATTAGACGCAGCTGCAGGTAATTGGGAACTAAGTGATAGCAGCGATCTGTCCTGATGAAAGGCTCTTTCATTTGGAGCTGGAGAGCTGCGACCTTTTGAAAATGATTCACTGGACTTCTGAGTCATGTGTTTTCAAATATAGAAAATCCCGTTTATTTTGAGCGCAGGACTCCGGGGAGAGTTCTCACAATGGCCTCATTTTGCTGAGGATTGTGTGGTTGTCAGTGTGTTGTTTTGTCTTATCTGATGCTGGCGTAGCCCGTGTGAGCCTCTGACAGCGGCGTTTAAACCTGGACAGAGTGGGACGGAGGTCAAACATGACACTTTCTCCTGAAGAGTGGGAACAGCTTCATCTCAGAGTTCTTTGAAGCAGCATGTTGTGTTTCAGAGCTTCCTGTTTGGGACGGCGTGCTTGCTTTGGGTGGAGGCGTTGAGCGCGCCCGGTCCGTGAACCATGAACAGCCAGCAGTCTCTGATGGGAACACCAGACTGGGTCGTGGTCGTGTTCAGACTTCTACAGAGGATTGTTGTTCTGTGACCTTTAACCTCGGGTATATTTCAGTAGAAACGTGAACAAAAGTATCTGCATGGTGGTGTAGTGGTTAGCACCGTCACCTTAGAACCTGGTTCAAATCCCAGCTGGGATCCTTGTGGTTTTCTTCTGACTCCTCCCACAGTTCAGGAACATGTTTCATAGGTTCACTGCTGGTGACCTCATTAGGATGTACTCCACCTTCAACAGTCACTGGTTGGAACCAGCAAACCTCTGATCAGTGGATCCAAAAAGGCTTTTTTGGTTTTTTTACTATAGTAAATGTTTTTTTTTTTTAACAAAAGTACTGTAATGGAGATGTAAAACTTTACTAACATTAGATGTTTAGTAGACCTCTATGTGTAAATATCTTTCAGAACACTGCTGGTGGACCTCTAACAGAGGAACTAAACAGTGTTCCTGTAGATGTGTGTTAGATATCTAATCAACATTCTGTGTTCCATGTTAAATCTTTGCTACGACACGACTGATTGTGGATTTGAACCCACAACTTTCCAATGTCAGGGTGGACGTTTCTCCACCAGACCACCAGGCTGCAGTTCATCCAAATGATGCATAAACATACAGTATGATGGTAATTATTTAGAAGATAGAGTTTAAGAATTTAAAATAACCCTCTTTGTCACAGAGTTATGAAGTCAATATGTTTTAATGATCAAATAAAATCATTTCAATTATTAAAGGAATAACATAAACTTCTGGAACAGCAGCAGGACTCTAAAGTGAACAGAAAAGAACTTGATAATCGATGCTTCTGTCTATCCATTTATTAAATCGACTTCATCCCTTAATGGGGTAATGTAGATGCTGGAGCCTATCCCAGCCAGTGAACGCAGAGTTCACGCTGATGGTTCTCCAGTCTGTAACAGACCCACAACCATGCACACCAACTCCTAAAACACAATTCATAATGGCCCATATGAAGTATGTTGTTGGAGTTTGAAGCTGAAGACAACAGAAAAATATTACTTTAACAAACAAAAATGATGGTTTCATTCTTTTTGTTGGTTCTTAGAAGAAAAAATATGACATTATATTTTATTTATGTATAAACTTTATAAATAATGGACCTAATACTGGACTTAAATGAACCCAAGTCTCACTGAAAGCTTACTAATGATCTAAAATAATAAATACAATCTGACTGCAGGCTCGTGCACAAACATCGATAAATGAACATGAAAAACTTTATTTAAAACCCGGGAAACTGCTCTCAATTTAATCTAAAAGAACATCTAATATTTTGTTATATTTATCTCCCGTTCTGATCAGAACTAAACGAATCTTTATTCTGAAGGAGCCGCTGCCGAAGACTGACGGAAAATCCCGACGGCCGCGATGCATTCTGGGAAGCGGCGACTCGGGAGGCCGCCATCTTTGCTCGTAAGGACAAACATCGAGTTTCAGATGATTTTCCTCCGAATCAGAACCATTCAAGCGATTCCAGCGGGTCGGGTTCTGTGAGCGCCGCGTGCAGAGAGCAGCAGTTTGGCCTCAGCCCCGAACCGGAGCGCCGCGACCGCCGCCGTTCAGCCGGTGAAGATGGGCCGCTCGCGGAGCCGGAGCTCGTCCCGGTCCAAACACTCCAAAGGCAGCAAGCACAGCAAGAAGCGGAGCCGGTCACGGTCCAGAGACCGGGAGCGCTCCAAGAAGAGGTCGAAGTCCCGGGAATCCAAGCGGAACCGGCGCAGAGAGTCTCGGTCCCGGTCCCGGTCCACCACAGTCACGGCCCGCAGAGAGCGCGCCGCTTCCCCGCCGGAGCGCATCGACATCTTCGGGAGGACTCTGAGCAAGAGGAGCGCACTGGACGAGAAGCAGAGGAAGGAGGAGGAGGAGAGGAAGGTGGAGATGGAGCGGCAGCGGAAAATGTGAGCATGTTTGTTTGGACGGGGCTAACGCTAGGCAGCTAGCGCTTAGCAGTTAGCCGCTGACGTCACCAGGCAGCGTGAGCCCGCGTGCCAAGATTATCGCTGTCCACAACAGTGCGAGCGCGAGCGCCCTAGTTCTGCTTTAGTGTTAGAAACCTTCAGAAAGGACGGATGTGACGTCAGAGTTCCTGAATAACATGATGGGGTTCAGGCAGGATGAGCAGTTGATGCTGCCGCCGCTCACCTGGCGTCCTGAGGCCACGCCCCCTGCAGCTCACAGGGCTGCTTTACGGCTTTGACACATGAAATGTCAGGTGATCGAGTGAACAGCCAATGAAAGCAGACGCTGCTGGTTCCAGCTGCTCCTGCGTCAGATGTTTAATGGAATGCAGGGCAGAGGAACTGTCCCAGCTGGACCCGTTCTAATGCTGGTCTAACCTGGTTCAGACGTTGGGTTTGGGTCCATGAGGCCCGGCCCGGAGCGCTGAGAAGCAGTCCGATCACCTGCTGACAGGTGACTGCAGCATCATCCCCGTGACCTCAGACCTTCTCACAAACGCCGCCTGTTCTGTCCCCGCCTGCAGCCGGCAGCAGGAGATCGAGGAGAAGCTGATCGAGGAGGAGACGGCGCGGCGGGTGGAGGAGCTGGTGGCCAAGCGGGTGGAGGAGGAGCTGGAGAAGCGGAAGGACGAGATCGAGCGGGAGGTGCTGCGGCGCGTGGAGGAGGCCAAGCGCATCATGGAGCGGCAGCTGCTGGAGGAGCTGGAGCGCCAGCGGCAGGCCGAGCTGGCGGCGCAGAAGGCCCGAGAGGTAACGCTCGGTCGTTCACGGCGCACTCCCGCCCCCCCCGCTAACAGACCCCCCCACATTCAGGTCCTCCAGGGCTTCACCTCCACCTGCAGATGATGACGACGCCTCCTTCCTTCCTCCTCCTCACAGTTACCATGGCGAGCGAGGACGCAGCTCTAGATCATGTCAGCCTTCCTGGGGGGGGGGGGGGGGGGGGGGGGGTCAGTCAGCTGGTTCTGGTCCAGCAGAAGACACGGTCAGAGCGCGGTTATTCGGCGCCGTTGTTCGGCTCTGACGGGGCGGGGTTTAGTCTGAGCGCCGCAGGAAGCCCCGCCCTCGGCGTAGACGTTTAAGGCTTCCTGCTGGGCCTGGCGGGGGAGGGGCTGCCCGGGTCACCTGCTGATGTTCCTGATGTTGTGCTCCTAACGTGCTTCTCCTTCAGGGCTGCAGCTCTCTGACACTGTTCTGTGCATACTTGTGTTGTTGTTGTTGTTGTTTTTGTTTGTTGTTTTTGGAAACACAACCGCCACCTCCTAAGTAGCACTTGACCTGAGCTGGCCTGCAGCCGTTCAGCTCAGCCGTGATTGGCCCGTACTGTAAGTGTGCCGCGGTGGGCTCTCCTCGAACACACTCAGACACAAACACGTGAGCGCCGCCCTGAGCGAGCGAGCGGGCGGTTAAAGCTCCGCCCCTTCATGTAGCTTCTCAGGCCAGGAAGGGCGTAGGTGTGCGTGCATCGGTGAGCTAAAACCACACCCTCTTCTGTCTTCTCCTGCATCTCTGATATTAAGACAGCAGCAGCTCTGGCTGCCAGGGTAACCGGGGGCTCCGCCCCCTTCTGATTGGTGGCCTAGCCGTCACATGTTAATGGAGGGAGGGGGGTTAGCGGGTGTTTCTGTGTGCTAACGAGCGAGAGGAGAGCTGGTCTGAGCCGGAGCGGCGCGTGTGCACGTGCGTGTGAGCGTGAAAGGTGAGCGTGTGGGCGCCGCTGCGGGGCGCCGCGCACGCACTAACATGACGCCGTGTCGCCCATCCAGGAGGAAGAGAAATCCAAGCGGGAGGAGCTGGAAAAAATCCTGGAGGAGAATAACCGCAAGATCGCCGAAGCTCAGGCCAAACTGGTACGAAGCTCCGCCCCTTCCTGCTCTGCTGACGCTCACTTCCTGTCACTGCCTTGTGTGTTCGTCTGTCTCTACAGTTAAACTTAATTCCACAGGATTGGATCCTGATCTTTCAGATCAAATTTGATCTTGAAGATTAGGATCTGTTGATCCTGCTGCCTTTAATCCGTTTAAAACCCTGACGGGTATTTCTAAACTTTGAATTAAATCCTGGATCATTTGGATTCTGAAAATGAGGATTAATCTGATCCCAGCTGGATCTGATCCTCCTTTTAAAACCTGTTTATTTGAACATTGGATCAGATGTGAAATGGATGGATTCTCATGAAAACACAAACATCAACAATGATGCAAACACTGAGGACAGTCTGAACCCAGAATCCTGTCCTCCAAGTTCTGCTCCTCCTGGAGATCCTTTCATCCATTCATGTTTTTGGAGACGTTTCAGTCTTTAAATCACAAACGTTGTGAACATGAACGGCTAGAATGGCACTAAAAGACTTTTAAATAAGTGCAAACCCGTAAACTCTGGGGATCAAATCAGGATCAGCTTAAAATAAATAAAACCAGAAGAACTAAATGTTGAAGTGAAGGTCCAGCTGGACGGAAAAAAAGGTTCTGTCCAGTTTGTCCACATGATGAATACTTATGAACATTAGGGCTGTGGATCGTTGCTCAGGTGGTGATCCGATACGATTCACAAGTTGAACCACGATTCTTACTTTTTAATATAATGTTTATTGCTATGAGAATATTTACTAGATGGAAGAGAATTCAAATTATTTGTATAATCACCAACATTTATACATTTATTTAGAACAGTAGAACAGAATAAACAAAACTTATTTTAAAAAATCCAAAAAGATTCAGATAGAAAGAACTTTTGTTAGTCATATTAAACGTTTTTTTTTTTGTCATCCTTCTGGTTAAGTTCAGCAGTAACATAAACAACATAAATTACTGCTCTTTTGGATCATTTAACAACAAAACTTAAAAATGTTCCCCACATTTTTTTTTTATCCTCAAAGTTCTTCAATATGTTTCGGTGCAGAGCCCGTGTGAAAAAGTATTTTTTTTCCCCCCGCAGCAGAATCATCTGATTCACGTTGATTCCATCCTCCTTTCAGCAGCGTGAGGCTGCGTTTCTTCAGAATAAGATGGAGTTTCGTTAATTGCTTCAACTGTTGAAGAGTTATCATAACCAAAAGAATGTAAACACTGAGATAAAGCTCAGATCTTAAAGCTAATTCATTTTTATATTAGTTATGTCAGTGAACAGAACTTCAGTCTCAGTTTTTGAACGGTAAAAAACTCTCACTAGTTTTACTTTGAAAACCGGAAGTTTCTCCGGAACTAAGCAGTGTTTACTTTCGGTTACTACCGCGGCTCTTTCTGCTTTGTTTTAGTTCGTAAACTTATAATGATACATTAATCTGAATTCCAGAAGAAAAATACATCATTACCAGATAATATTCTGATCATATTTTACTACAATTTACTATATTTATAAAGATCGCAAATCAGCGATCTTGGACGTCACGAATATTTGTACTCGGGAGCAGATCGTGAATACTCGAGCACCCGGATACTCGTTACAGCCCTAATGAACATCATCCGAGATGACATTTTGTTCCAAACGCTGTACAGACTTCCTGGATCCAGGAGAAAGCTCCGCCCTCTCTCTGATCCTGTGGGCGGGGCAGATCTGGAAATCCCAATCTGAGCAGATTTGACCAGATTTGAACTTTTGAAATGCCAGTATAAGAAGCTGTGATCTGTGGGGTCAGATCAGAGGTTATCCGGATCACTTTAATCCTGATCCAAAGTTTTGGTGTCAGGATGACTGACGCTGGAGTTGAACCTTTCCCGTCCTGCATTTGGGTTTTTGTCTGCTCACGTTAATCCGAACTCCTCCTCCTCCCTCCTCCCCCCCCCCGCAGGCGGAGGAGCAGCTGCGCATCGTGGAGGAGCAGAGGAAGATCCACGAGGAGCGCGTGAAGCTGGAGCAGGACCGCCAGAGGCAGCAGAAGGAGGAGCAGAAAATCATCCTGGGCAAAGGGAAGTCCCGCCCCAAACTCTCCTTCACACTCAAGGCGGCCGACTGAGACCCCCCCACGCCTCCGCCCTCGCTCGGCGCCCCGCTCATGTGTCCGTTCTGCTGTCCTCCTCGTGACTCCGCCCGCCGTCCTCCGCCCGAACGCTCGCTTCATTGTGGAAGCGTCAAAGGAAACTCTGGAGGGGGGGGGGCCGTGGGAGAACTCACCTGTCCCGTGAGGGCCACCGCCGCTCCCCCCGGACCTGAGGAGGCGGCGGCTCCCCCCCCGAGACCCTGACTGCCCCCCCCGCCTCATCCGCTGCACCGGGACTGATTTGTTCATGTTTCTTCCTGCTTTTCTGTTCGGAGGCGGGCTTAGCCTGCAAGTCTTAATCTGACCCCGCCCCTAAAGCTCAGCAGACCACAACGCCGTCAGCGCTGGGCCTAAAGACCCGCCCACAGCCTGGCAGCACAGGTTAGCCCCTCCTCCCCTTCATCCTCTCACCCACGTGTTGTGGTGTGCTGACCCCCCCCCCCGCTCTCTGTCTGAACCAACACCCCCCCTGTAGTCAGAGGAGTTTGGGAGGGGGGGTCTGTGTCATTCTTAGAGGACGCTGCAGTTCAGGTAAGAGCAGGTCAGAGGTCAGCAGGTGTGTGTGTGTGAGTGTGTGTGTGAGAGACCTCAGGTGGGTATGTTTAAGGTTATCGTGTGGACTCTTGGGTTGGTCACGTGATGTTAAGGGATGAACAAATCAATAAATCCATGGAATGCTTCACGTCTGCTCTTCATTCCGGCGCCTGCAGGGGGCGCTGCAGTCCGCGCTCTGGCGGGAAGGTTTGCTGAGGCGGAGGGGCGGGGCCTCTTCAGCCGAATCCATCATCAATAATAATGTGGTTAAAGACGAAACGACGTCATCAAAACGTTCATGGGAGATTTCAGCTTAAAGAAACTTACGTTTAAATAAAGGATTTCCTGGAAAACGGATTTAAAAGATGAATTTATGTTGAAATTTAAAAAAAATAACCCTGAATTATAAAATAAAACATGTATGTAAGTATTTCCATGTATGTAACAGAACATGTATGTTCTGCATTGATTACATTCACTGAATCAATCAGTTTATATATTTTCAATAATGCCTCCTTCATAAGGTGGAAGAAAGTTTCATCAGAACGGAGGTTCCGGATCAGATCTGAGATCATCTCGGATCAGATCTGAGATCATCTCAGGCCCCATGAAGGACGCACGCGGGACCCCCGCGCGCGCGGCCCGCGCTGACAGAACCGCCGTCAGGAGAAACTCCGTGGAATCGAACCGAGAACCGTTTGATCCTGGAGTCCAGAATGATTTTTAACAGTTTCTCTGTCACGTTCGCATCACGCGGCCGGTGCGTGAGCGTGCGTGACCCCGCAGCGTTCAAGTCAGATGAAGATGAGAGCTGCAGTCCCGGTTCTGGTTCTGGATCCGGTCCGTTCTCTTTACTTTGACCCTCATCTGAACGAGTGACCCCCGTACCCCCATCCCAGAGCGGAATGCATTCACCCACGACGCGCGCGGAGGGGGGGGGGGTCATCAAATTAGAGTGTCTTCACCGACACCCCGCAGTGGTTATTCTGGGGGAGGGGGCTTCCTGCCCCAACCTTTTACCTGCGGACTTCCGGGTCAACTTCCGGTTGAGTGTTCGGATCCCCGCGGATCTTCAGGTCAAAAACTGATGGATTTGTGTTCCGGCCGCCGCCGCTGGGGGGCGCTCTCCCCCTTCAGAGGAGCCCGGGAAGACCCGCCGGACCTCCGCGGATCCTGATGGGGATCAGATTTTGAGGGCCTGAAGCTCCGCGTGCGCAGGTGACCCGTCAGGTGAGGCGCTTACGTCACGTGACTCTGAGGGTTAACGTGAAAATGTTCGGGAATTCACCGAACTTCTCCACCGAACCGCCGTGACTGACGGCTCTTCTTCCAGCTCCGCGTCCAATCAGCGGAGCGGGGGGCGGCGCCCGCGAGGCCCCGCCCCCCGCACATATTCCCCGTCCGCGTCCGTGGCGCTCACTCTCCTCCCGGTGTCGGAGCGCGCGCGCCTGTGGTTCGTGCTGGTCGGACCTCGAGTATGAGAACTTCCATTTGTCTCCTTCCACATTCGATCATTCTCTCCTCCTCTCCACCCCCCCGCCTCATTTCTTCGCCTCTTTCACCCACAGTTGGTCGCTCCCTGCCGCACCCCCCCGCCCCGGCTGACCGCTCCAGCACCGGTTCCGCTCTGTGGATTTGGGTTTTCTCTGAGGATTTACGGATGTTCCGCAGTCGCTGCGCCACTTTGGCATCAGAGGATGTATTTGCGCGCTGAGCGCGGAGGACAGTGACGCGCGAGCCGTTGGAGCAGGTCTCTCGTGCGCAGAGGCTGATGCTCCCGCTCTGGACCCGGATTTAAGCCCGTCGGTTCTGGTTCCGCTCGTGTTTTTCCTGAGGACGCAGGGTTCGGCTCGGCTCGGCTCCGGGTCACCATGGGGAGGGACTCGATGTGGAGATATTATTTTGGAGTTTTGTTTGTCGCCTTCAGAGTGGACCTGTGCCGCGCGCTCATCCTGGAGTCCATCTACTGGAACACGACCAACAGCAGGTGAGTGCGCGCGAGCCGCGCCGCGCCGCGCCACGCCGCGCCGGACCACCGGGACCCGCAGCCGCGCGGGGCTCTCCTCCGGGCCCCGCAAAGACACGCGCGCGCTCGTCATTCCTCCATAAAGTCGGTAGTGTTAGACGCGCGCGCGCGCGCGGCGCCGTCCTCCAGAAAATCCGCATCAATTCAATAAAAACGAAGAAAAACACATTCTGGCTGCCGCGTGCACGCGCGTGCACGGACCCGCCGTTTGTGGGTTTTTGGTGAAACGCAGGTCGACCGGACCCAGCTCAGTTCTGGGAGTTCCGGATCGGTTCGTGCGCGCTCTTTGTCCTCAGTCGGTCCGTCTGGACCGGGTCTGAAGTGGAGCGGAACCGAGAGGCCTCGTGACCCCAGACTGGTCTGGTAAGGACGGCGATCCGAACCCCGGCGGCTCGGTCCGCTGACCTGCCGTCCGAACTGCTGCAGTTCTTCTGTCTGCAGCCGAACTCTAACTATAAATGTCGGAACCGAAACATTTAAATCTGCGACTCCGAGGATCTCCGGGAGGAGCTGCTCCTCCTCGCTGCTCCTCCTCGCTGCTCCCGCGGCCCGGGAGGCTCCTGCTGCGGAGCGCGGAGCGCCGCGGCGGCCGCGGACGGAAACAGGTGTCCGCCGGAGGCCGAAGGTCCGGACCGGCTTCTGAGTCCGTCCGAACCACAAGGTTAAATAAAGAGGATTCTAAGAAAATTACAAATCAGGAAAAACAATTTTCTGTGTCAACTAAGAGAAATTCTTTTTACGCATGGAAACACACACACCACGCATATATATATATATATATATATATATATATATATATATATATATATATATATATATATATATATATATATATATATATATAATTTAAAATATGTTAACATTTAAATAAAAGAATGTGAGTGGATCCATGTGTTTTCTTCTTTATTTTGGGTCAGAACCACAGGAAAACCCGCGTGACGCCAAACTTTGAAATCATCCCATAAACTCTGATAAATCTGGTGTGAACTTCACAACTACTGTGCTGTAAATAAAATCGTCTTCAGGACGGAGACGCGGGGCGCGCGCGCCTGAATAAACTTACATAAACTTACTACTAAAAATAGTAAAACAGAAAAGTAAAAAACAAAACAGTTTTTCCTTCAGATTCACGTGAATTCAAACATTTTCTGATTCTTTAGCGGAGAAAATAATTTCTTTTAAAATGTTTGTTTCTGGACTGATTATTATGGGATTCCTGTATGTGGTGCGTAAAGGCCGCAGACGGGGTGTGTGTGTGTGTGTGTGTGTGTGGGGGGGGGGGGGGTCCCGCTCGGACCGGGGACCGTCTAATTCCAGCGCAGGCAGCCCGCGGGAAGGTGTGGATGAGAGCTCCGCGCTGTTCGCGCGCCGCCGTCACGCATGAAAAGGGAAAAGGGAAAATGACCTCACCCCCCCCCCCACCCCCCCTCTGGTAATCCATTTTGTATTTGGGAGCAGAAACAAAGCCGCGCCGCGCTTTACACGGGTCCTTCAAGCAGCAGCTCCGCACTTCATTACCAGATTACACTGAAGCCCCAAAGGGCCTTTGTGACCGACCGGGCACCGGGTGGGGGGTGGACCTCTGTGGATGCGGGCTGAATGAGTGATGAGGACCCCCCCCCATCTCCAAACCTAATCTGTCTTTGTGATGGAGAAAGATATTTTTAAATCCTAAAAAAAGAGAAAAAACTTCAGTCAGCCCCCCCCCCCCCCCCCCAACCCCCCATCCCAGAATAAAGTTTTACTTTTTCTTTCTGAGATCCGTCAGAACCAGAACCTCAACGAGGAGGAGGACGTAGACCAGAACACACAGGAATGTCCTCCAGAACCTCTCAGGACGGAGAAAGAAGCTTTACGGACTCAGAACCTGAATGGTTCTGATCCGGTTTGGAGGAGTGCTGGGGCTGTCCCAGATACTGATGGGGGGGGGAGTCACAGAGTCTGCAGAGGACTCACATAAACTCCACAGCAGAACCGAACAGAACAGAAGTCCAGATCTGTGTCTGGGGGGGTGTTCTGGACCACAGAACGTCCTCAGAGTCTGACCTGTGTGGATCACTGGAAGCTGATTGGCTGTTGGCTGAGGCGACTCCTGACGGAACGCCGACGCCTCCAAACGTCCAGAGAACGTCTCGGTCACAGAACTCCTCCAGAACTTCTGTGGTGGGGGGCCGAACGTAACAGGAAGAACTATAACCCCCCCCCCTCCAGGACGGTCCGTTCTGCTGAGTTTGGTCCAAATCACGACGAAAGTTCTGACGCAGAAACACATTTCAGATGTAAAAAACTAAAACAATAATAAGACAGAATAAATAATAAATACGTTTAAAGAATTTATTAAAAAATGTATTATTACATTTACAATCTATAAAATAATTATGAAAACAAAATTCCCAAAAGAACTAGAAAAAAGAAAGTAATTTAATGAAATGAAACGTTAAAACGATGAATCAGAATTCTGGGACGTCTCTGATTGGATGAAGAGGTTGGAGATCAGGAGAAACCGCCACGCCAAACGCCATCATTTAATCCGTGACGTTTTACACTTGCTTGTTTTGTTTTACTCATTTTATTTTCAGTAAAGTTTTTATTTAAATTTAGTTTCATTATTTTTGTAATTCTGTTTTAGTTTTATTTAAACGTCTCAACACATTGATTCATGATTGATTCTGTTATTTTGTTTAACTATCGTGATCTTAATATGTTTTTGTGTTCAGTTATTTATTGATGTGGTTTGTACTTCAGGGCCACCGTAGTTTTTAGAATTAGAAGAGACTCTTACGTCCTTCTCTTCCAACAGGAACAATAGATTTCAGATCCTCTCGGGGATCTGATGGATTTCACCCCAGAGGGGGGGGGGGGGTCATGTGTGTGTGTGTGTGTGTGTGTGTGTGTGTGTGGGGGGGGGGGTGTTGATGCAGGTCCGGATCAGTACCACGGTGAACGTCTGTTTCTGTCTGAAAACCTTCAGCTGAGCTTCATGAACGGAGACGGAGCAGAAATCTGATCCTGATCCTGATCCTGATCCTGATCGTGATCTGACTGATCACTGGATCGAGGGTGGGGGTGCCGCAGGGCTGCAGAACTGGTCGGTTGAATTTGGTTGCAGCGTTTTTCCGTGACAGCAGCTGAGGAGGAAGTTTGCAGCGCAGACAGTAAACAGCTCGTGGTGCGTTCGGGTGCTCTCGTTCATCTCTGCAGGAATCCACTTCCTCTGGTGATTCTCTTGGAACTCCTTCCAAGATGGAGTTGAAGGTGGAGCTTCAACTTAGTGTTTACTACAAAAAAATCATCACTTTGATCACATACAGACACGCACACACACGTACACACACGTACACACACGTACACACATGTACACACATGTACACACTGCATGCATCTCCTCTGACATCACTCAGTTCTTTGTGTTGTAATAAAGCACAAAGTGGGCGGGGCTTATAGGGTTTGCTCCACCCACTTTTTATTTGATTTTTTCAACCATAGTGTCTGAATTCCTTCATGACATAGATTCACCTCCACACAGATCCAGAACACATAGAATGTCATTTATTCCACCGAGTCGAGGAGATTTCTTTATTTTTCTTTCATGATTCACTTATTCTTTACTTCTTCATTATTATTTTTCTCTGTACAGTTTTGACGTCTTTAGCTCTTCAGCACTTTCAGCTATTAAAACATTCAGCTCTTTTCATGTGTTTAGAAGTTACTAAGAATTTCAAGGCTATTTTGGGATTTAGCAAATATTTTAGCCTTATGATAGCTGTTTTGGCTCAATTGTAATTTATTTTTATTTTTACATTTTGTTTTAGTTAGCTATCAATTTCAGTGTTTTCAGCTTGTAGCTTCAGCATTATCTCAGGTAATGCTGCTTATCTAGTGTTTAAAATGTTTTAGTTGTATTTTTCTATAAATATTAAAAATGAATTCTTTAACATTCGTCTATATTTCATAAATTTTATAAATGTTTGCGTTTAGGCTGTTGTTTTTCGGTTTGCCCCGGCCCCCCAGCAGAGGAGGAAACATCGGGGACCCCTCCTTTTGTCGCGCTGTCTGAATCTGATATTCCTAGAAATTTCCCAGAATTCTCTGTGAGAAACGATCCTGCATAGACGTTCACTCGGTTGGGGAATATAGACCATAATGCATTGCAGTTGAACAACTTTTCTGAAAAAAGGATATAAATGAGAAAACATCATCATCATCAGAACACGGTGGTCATAAATGATCGTGACGTCAGATCCTCAGCGTGACGATGGCGTCTGAGTGGTTCTTAAAAATTCCAGAACATTCTAAAGACTCCAGAGTTCAGCTTCAGCTGTTGTTGCGTCAGCAGTAATTGGGCGGGGCTAAGTCAACTTTGACGCTCTCTTGGGTCCACCCACCCAAAAGTTGCTCCCTTTCAGACCTGCCTCCAGTGGTCATTTGGGGAACTGCAGGATGTTTCGGTCCATTTCAGTCTTTGGGTCTTTCTGGAGAACCAGATCAGCCGGATCAGAACCCGGCATGGAAAGGGTTTTTTTCTCATTTAAATCAAGCTTTATTTAAACTCCAGATGTAGTTTCTATTGTTTCTATTACAGATATCAGTGTTGCTTAGCAACCAGAGACCCTCAGAACCTCCCTTTCTGCCTGTTTGTGTTCTGGTTCTGAGTCTGTGGGACTTTCTCCCCGGCAAACGTAGGGCTGTTGTTGAGGTTCAGTCTGAGCAGAACCTCCGGGTCCGGACGGGATCAGATTCACTGTTTTTCACTGTTCTGAGTCGAGTTTCTCCGTCCAGAACCACCAGAACCACCAGAACCTGCTTATGACTACAGATCCTGCCTCACCTCATCTATGCACGTCCTCACGTGCACGTCCTTCTGTGCACGTCATTCCATGCAAATCCTCACGTGCACGTCCTCACGTGCACATCCTCACGTGCACGTCCTTCTGTGGACACCCTCCCATGCACATAACCAGCATGTGTAAGGTTTCCGTGCACGCCCTCTGGTGCACGCTCTCTCGTGCACGCTCTCACGTGCACGTCCTCAGCTGAGCTGCATCCCCTCCGGTTTGCTGCAGTGACCTTAACCTGCTCTGCAAACATGCACGTCTGACAGAGCGCACGTGCACACACACACACACACACACACCTGTCTTCCTGCATGAATGAATGCTTCCTGCTCACAGAAACGTGCACGCTCTCTGTTGTCCTTCAGGCCTTTCAAGCACACACACGTGCACACCAGCCTACATGCAGGAACACACACACGTGCACGCGCACACACACGCCAGATGGGTCCTTGAATCCTCCCGAACTCGTCTTTCGCCCTTTCTCTGGTGGCGGTGCACGCCGTGTACCTCTGCTGAGTGTCTCCCTGGGGCGGGGGGGGGTGAGATAAAATAACTTCCTCGGCCTACTTAGTCGCAGCGGCGTGCACGTCTGTGCTTGTGTCCAGCTCGCCATGTGCGGACGATGATGCTGTCGGAGAGGCGAGCGGCCGCTCTGCATCTGGACGTCCTGCGGCCCCCCCCAGCCTGACCCCCCCATCAGGGGGCGGGGCAGAATCTGTCCGGTAGACGGTAGAATGTTCTGACAGAACCCGAGCAGAACCAAAGATGAAGGTTCTGGTTCTGAGTCATCTCAGCAGCTTCAGTCGCGTTTGTCTTCTGACTGAATACTTCTAGGGGGGGGGGCTGGCAGAGCGGCAGGAGGGGGGGCCGTGGGGGTGCATGATGTTTGTGGACCCCCGTCTGTTTGGTATGCGTGTGCCGTGACTCCTTCCCTCCCTCCACCCTGCAGAGCGCTGCCTCCTCTTCCTCCTCCTCCTCCTCCTCCATGCCCTTCATCGTTGCTCCTTCGTCTCCTCGGTGGTGTGTATGGGGGAGGGGGGGTATTTTCAGACATGGGGGGCTCGCTCGGCCTCCATCATCTAAAATTTATGCTACCGAGTAATTACTCATCAATAATGGAGCCGAATGTCAGATTTTGGTTTTTGTTGTTTGGAGATCAGAGATCACAGGATCTACTGAGGATCACCTGATTCTCTGAGGATCACCTGATTCTCTGAGGATCACCTGATTCTTCTGAGGATCACCTGATTCTTCTGAGGATCACCTGATTCTTCTGAGGATCACCTGATTCCTCTGGGGATCACCTGATTCTCTGAGGATCACCTGATTCTCTGAGGATCACCTGATTCCTCTGAGGATCACCTGATTCTTCTGAGGATCACCTGATTCCTCTGAGGATCACCTGATTCTCTGAGGATCACCTGATTCCTCTGAGGATCACCTGATTCTTCTGAGGATCACCTGATTCTCTGATGATCACCTTATTCTCTGAGGATCACCTGATTCTTCTGAGGATCACCTGATTCCTCTGAGGATCACCTGATTCTTCTGAGGATCACCTGATTCCTCTGAGGATCACCTGATTCTTCTGAGGATCACCTGATTATATGAGGATCACCTGATTCTCTGAGGATCACCTGATTCCTCTGAGGATCACCATGTAATCCCGAGGATCACCTGATTCCTCTGAAGATCACCTGATTCTTCTGAGGATCACCTGATTATATGAGGATCACCTGATTCTCTGAGGATCACCTGATTCCTCTCAGGATCACCTGATTATATCAGGATCACCTGATTCCTCTCAGGATCACCATGTAATCCCGAGGATCATTTGATTCCTCTGAAGATCACCTGATTCCTCTCAGGATAACTTGATTCCTCTCAGGATCACCTGATTCCTCTCAGGATCACCATGTAATCCCGAGGATCACCATGTAATCCCGAGGATCACCTGGCTCCTCTCTCCCTGCAGGTTCGTGCCGGGTCACGGCGTGGTTCTGTACCCGCAGATCGGGGACAAGCTGGACATCGTGTGCCCGCGGGTGGACGGCGGCGCGAGCGACGGCGTGGAGTACTACAAGGTGTACATGGTGCCGCGGGAGCAGCTGGAGAGCTGCACCATCACCAAGGCGGACACGCCGCTGCTGAACTGCGTGAAGCCGGATCAGGACGTCAAGTTCACGCTGAAGTTCCAGGAGTTCAGCCCCAACCTGTGGGGGCTGGAGTTCTTCAAGGGGAAGGACTACTACATCATCTGTGAGTACGGAGCCCCGCCTCCTCTTCTGGGGGGAGGGGTTTCTGAGACGCGGAGGTGGACTGAACCATCTGCGTGGCGCCGATGGGGGGGGCGTGTTCAGCAGATAAGACCATCTGCGAGCCCCCGCCGCCGCCATCTGTAAGCTGTCACAGTGAGGAAGGCCATATTTCTGAGTGAACGGGGGGCTCTGTTTCTGGTTCTGAGTTCAGCTGATGGGCCGCACACCGACCCGTGTGCGGATCCTGGGGGGGGGGCAGTTTAAACCTGACGGGCCGGTCCAGGTCCAGCATCCAGCTGGAACCTGTGTGGGAGGGGGGGGGTGACCACACCGGTAATGCTGAGTCAGGGGCTTCCTTAGAACTAAAATCTGCATTTTTGAGGCGCACCTGCCCCGACCCGCACCTGCTGTATCCCAGATTAGAGCGGGGTCGCGACCTCTGACCCGCAGGGCCGTAACTGAGCCGGAGGGGGCCCAGAATAGAAGGAGCAGCCCCTCGTGCACGTGCACCCCGACGCAGCGTGCACGCTCATAGGCGGCGTCACAGGAAACAGCTGTGATTGCACCTGAAGCGGGGGGGGTGGAGCCTCACTGGGGGGTTGGATGGGCCTGCCCCCCAGCTGAATCGGTCCGGTTCTGCTCATCCTCAGTGATCTGCGTTTCCTTCGCTCTGAATGTCGGAACGCTGATGGATGCGGACAGCAGCTCTGGGGGGCGGGGCCAGTGATTAGACAGCTTTGGTATTCGTGGCGACCCAGCTTTGCTCCGGCCCCTTTCAGAGGGTCACCGGGGTCCCGGAACAGGCCGAAGGCGCCTGCTGTCACGGCCGATTGAAGCACGGGGCTGTGATGGGCATTAACCAGCCCGTAACCCCGGCGCCAGGCCACGCCCCCACACAGCCACTTCCATTAGATCATAGCAGCCTTTGTCTGTTGGTTTTCTGACAGTGGCAGCTCCAGAAGCCCCGCCCACATCCAGCTCTGCGGGGAAGACCAGTTTCACGTCACGCGGAAGCAGGAATCACAGCAGGAGGAAGATCGACTGAACCCATAAAAACCACATTTTAAAACTTTTGAAAAATAATTATAAATAATAAAAAGATTATTCCAGAATAAATCAACTTCAACCTTAAATAACTTTTAATATTTTACTCTCCAGAAAAATATAGTTGTCAAAAATTACACAATTTGGAAATAAGTTATTATTATTAGTGTTAGTATTATTATTATTAATAACAAATAAAATAAAATGATCCGGAGGCCGGATCCGGCCCTCCGGATCATTTTATTTTATTGTTATTAATAATAATAATAATACTAACACTTATAATAATAACTATTTATTATTATTAATAATAATAATAATAAAATAAAATGATCCGGAGGGCCGGATCCGCCCGCGGGCCTGGACTAGCAGCGCTCGACTTTCATGCAGCATTGGGTCCAGAGGAGGCGGGTCGGTTCATGTCTCCTCAGACTGGGTCGAGGTTCTGGAGCTCCTGATTCTGCAGAGATCTTCCACAGAGGGGGGGGGTCTGGTTTATACCCCCCCCCCCCGAGTCATTGGACTAACAGGTTTATGGAATGTGCAGAGACGCCTCACAAACAGGAGCAGAAGCTTTTAAGCTGCTTTGCCTATAATGTGCTTTTCGGCTCCGCGGGTAGCCGGGAACGGGGGGCACAGAGCGGGGGGGTGGTGCAGGAGCGCGGGGGCTTGTTAACATGCACTTTGTGTCCCTCGCCCGTCGTGTGAAACAGGAAGATTCAGATCAAAATGATTGGTTGCTGTGGGGGGGGGGGAGGGGGGGGGGTGACGACGCAGGAATCAGTTCCTGGTTTTGGAGAAGAGGAGAAGGGGAGAGGAGGGGCTGTTTGGATGGTGGGCAGAGGGGGGGGGGTGCAGAATGGAGAAAACTGGAGGCCGGCTGGTGGGGGTGGGGGTGGGGTGCTGGAGGGCGGCCAAGCCGCTAAGCTCTGGCAGCTCGTTAGCTTCTGTGTTACTGACCTGATAGACCACGAGTGCCCCCCCCCTCGGAGGCTCATGCACGTCTGTCTGACGGCCTCCAGAGGCAGCAGAGACAACAGCACAGCCCCCCCCTCCATGTGCGGGGGGGTCCAGCTGGAGAACCTGCCGGGAGCGGCGTGGAGAGCGCTCGCCGCTCTGCAGCTTCAACACCAGACAGACGCGGAGAACGTCAGGAACCGATCAGGAACAGGGATCAGTCAGAAACGGATTTACCTGGAAAAATGTCGGATAAAAGCCGGAGAGGCTGAAGTTCTATCACGGAGAGACGTGAAGGTCTGATGATCTGTAGTCTCCAGGATCAAGTCTTCTGAACCGACTGATGGACAAATAGAACAGAACCTGCAGGAGAACCAGATTCAGAACCTTCATCAGAACTCTTTCTGTGGATGTTTGTTAATCCAGAACCTGCAGGATCTGCTGCAGGGACCACCGATCTGCTGCTCAGATTATCTCTCCTGCAGATCTCCTGCAGATCTCCTACAGATCTCCTGCAGATCTCCTTCAGATCTCCTACAGATCTCCTGCAGATCTCCTACAGATCTCCTACAGATCTCCTGCAGATCTCCTGCAGATCTCCTACAGATCTCCTGCAGATCTCCTGCAGATCTCCTGCAGATCTCCTGCAGATCTCCTACAGATCTCCTGCAGATCTCCTGCAGATCTCCTGCAGATCTCCTACAGATCTCCTGCAGATCTCCTGCAGATCTCCTGCAGATCTCCTGCAGATCTCCTACAGATCTCCTGCAGATCTCCTGCAGATCTCCTGCAGATCTCCTGCAGATCTCCTACAGATCTCCTTCAGATCTCCTGCAGATCCTGCAGATCTCCTACAGATCTCCTGCAGATCTCCTGCAGATCTCCTGCAGATCTCCTACAGATCTCCTGCAGATCTCCTACAGATCTCCTACAGATCTCCTGCAGATCTCCTGCAGATCTCCTACAGATCTCCTACAGATCTCCTACAGATCTCCTGCAGATCTCCTACAGATCTCCTGCAGATCTCCTGCAGATCTCCTGCAGATCTCCTGTGGATCCATGATCTCCTGTAGATCTCCTACAGATCTCCTACAGATCTCCTACAGATCTCCTGGAGATTCCCTGATCTCCTGCAGATCTCCTGCAGATCTCCTGCAGATCTCCTGTAGATATTCTACAGATCCCTGATCTCCTATAGATCTCCTACAGATCTCCTGCAGATCTCCTGTAGATATTCTACAGATCCCTGATCTCCTATAGATCTCCTACAGATCTCCTGCAGATCCCTGATCTCCTATAGATCTCCTACAGATCTCCTGCAGATCCCTGATCTCCTATAGATCTCCTACAGATCTCCTGCAGATCCCTGATCTCCTGCAGATCTCCTACAGATCTCCTGCAGATCTCCTGCAGGTTTTCCTCCCCTGAATGACCCCCATCAGGAACTCGAGGTCGATGTGTGAACTCTGTCTCAGGGATGGAAAATGTTGAGTGACTGGTGGGGGCTGTTTTTGGTGGGGGTCACATCCTTCCTCTGAGCCGTGTTGTCTTTGGGAAGTGTCTGTTTCTCCGATAGAGGATGAGCTTTTGTCCCGTCTCTGTTCCTGCAGCCACGTCCAACGGCTCCATGGAGGGCATCGACAACCAGGAGGGTGGGGTGTGCAAGACCAAGTCCATGAAGATAATCATGAAAGTGGGACAGAGTGAGTACTGACATGTCTGTCTGCCGGCGCCGAGTCACCTGGGGGGGGACACGCGTGTGCACGCGTGTGCACGCGCACACGTGCACGCAGCAGCAGGGTGACTCTGCTGTCATCTACATCAAACGCTGCAGCTGATTCCATCTGAAGCTCCGCCTCAATCTGACAGACTCTGACCTCAGCATGGAGGCGGGGGGCGTTGTCATGGAGACGGCTCCTGTAGGGGCCTTAAATTACACTGTTAAGTTTGGTCAGCGTTAAACACATCCTGTGGAGCAGTGGTAGACCCCTGCTCCAGGTTCTGGGTTCAAATCCCGGACCATCACCCCCCCCATGCATGACTGCAGGGGTGAACACCGAAGACTCTCCAGGGAAAGACAACAATCCCTCTGTTTTGTTTTCAGGTCCCTCTGACCCCGTTTCACCCAAAGACAACCCCACCAGAGTGCCGTACCCCCCCAAGTCCACAGATGGGAAGGGCACAACCAACAACGTTCTGAAGGAAACCGGTAAGAACGGCACAGTGGTGCAGCGGTTAGCACCGTCAGCTCACACTGAGAGGGTTTGGGTGTGTGTGTGTGTGGGGGGTCAGTGGTCGTCCAGTAATAATGGAATGTTTTCCATCGTCTCCGTGGAAACGTCTCCTGCGCGGCTCCTGAACCTGCTGCGTCTCAGCAGAAAAACGCTCGTTTCCGGCGAATCACGGCGTCAGCAGACCCGCCGCCGCATCCGTGCCGCTATCAGAGCTGCAGCAGCTGAAGGGGGGCTGGGGGGGGGGGGCAGAAACACAGGCTGACCTACATGGAGCTCCTGTCGTTCCATCCAGAGACTCTGTTCTTCACTCTGAACCCACCCAGAGCCCCCCCCCCAGCTGTTGGATCCGTCCAGCATCTGGACCCCCCCCCCCCCCCCATGGGGCCTGTTAACCTCAACATGAAGTCACTTTGATGCATCTCAAAATGTAATTTCCCAGAGTTCCACTCAGCTGACTGAAGGTCATCATTGTACATGATGAACATGCGCGAGGCCTGGAGGGGGGTGGGGGGGGGTCTTTCTGACATAGCAGACAACAGAAAAGGAGGGAGACAGAACCATGATCTTCAAAGCAGCCGTGCATTTTAGAGGAGTTTCTGGTGGGGGGGGGGGTCCTCGCTATGAGATCAAACGCCGCCGAATGATGATCGTCTGCATGAAGTATGAGTTCTCCAAAAACACAAAATCCTGTTTGAACCTTTTGTCACATTTTTGAACCGAACTTTATTCATTTTATGGATTCTTTACACCAGAGGTCCGTTTACCTTGGAAGGGATGGGCACTGAAGGCGGAGTCTGGGCCGTACGGGGTTCAATTTATACCAAAAATATGTCTTTGATCCATTGTCTATGTCTACTGAACAAGTTTATTGAACATTTGTTCAAGTCTATGAACTACTGAGTAATATCTTCTGTGAAACGTCAGGAGCTAACCATACTAGCAACAATGCTAGCCACGATGCTAACAACGATGCTAGCAGCGATGCTAGCAACGATGCTAACAACAACCCTAACAATGACGCTAACAACGATGCTAACAATGACACTAGCAACGATGCTAAGAATGATGCTAGCAACGATGCTAACAACGACGCTAACAGTGACACTAGTAATGATGCTAAGAATGATGCTAGCAACGATGCTAACAACGAAGCTAACAATGACGCTAACAATGACGCTAGCAACAACGCTATCAACGATGCTAACAACGAAGCTAACAATGACGCTAACAACGATGCTAACAATGACGCTAGCAACTACGCTAGCAACTATGGTAACAATGACACTAGCAACGATGCTAACAACTACGCTAACAATGACGCTAGCAACGATGCTAATAATGACGCTAACAGTGACACTAGCAACGATGCTAAGAATGACGCTAGCAACGATGCTAACAACGAAGCTAACAATGACGCTAGCAACGATGCTAATAATGACGCTAACAGTGACACTAGCAACGATGCTAAGAATGACGCTAGCAACGATGCTAACAATGACGCTAGCAATGACACTAGCAACGATGCTAACAACTACGCTAACAATGACGCTAACAACGATGCTAACAATGACGCTAGCAACTACGCTAACAATGACACTAACAACGATGCTAACAACGACGCTAGCAACTACACTAGCAACTACACTAGCAACTACGCTAGCAACTACGCTAACAATGACACTAACAACGATGCTAACAACTACGCTAGCAATTACGCTAGCAACTACGCTAACAACGATGCTAACAATGACACTAACAACGATGCTAACAACAACGCTAACAATGACACTACAAACGATGCTAACAATGACACTAGCAACAGTTGCTACAGACTTTTAAATGACTCCGCCCCTTTCCTGACTGACCCCCCCTCTAAGCCGTCCTCTCCCTCTCTGCCTGCAGACCCCTCCCCGCGAGGCGAGCCGGGCCCTCCAGACGACGGGAAGTCCAGCCCCATCGGCTCGGAGGTGGCCATCTTTGTGGGCATCGCCTCGGGCAGCGTCATCTTCATCATCATCATCATCATGCTGGTCCTGCTGCTGCTGAAGTACCGGCGGCGGCATCGTAAGCACTCGCCTCAGCACGCCGCCACGCTGTCCCTAAGCACCTTGGCCACGCCCAAACGGAGCGGCGGGGGCGGCAACAACAACGGCTCGGAGCCCAGTGACATCATCATCCCGCTCAGGACTGCTGACAGCGTCTTCTGCCCGCACTACGAGAAGGTGAGCGGGGACTACGGACACCCCGTCTACATCGTGCAGGAGATGCCGCCCCAGAGCCCGGCCAACATCTACTACAAGGTCTGAGGCGGAGCTTCTCCGGCAGAGGGCGGAGCCGAGGACCTTTTGGGGCTGCCACGCCCACAAACAGACCCCCCCCTCCAGTTCCTGGAAGTCTTGTTCCTTTTTTTTCCCTCCTCCACGTTTTGCTGCTGGGGGGACGCAGCGAGCAGGCGACGCCGCCCTCTGGGGGGGTTTGGATGCGCCGAGGGGGTCCAGACGGGGCGGGGCGCGGACCAAACGGACAAACTGCCGCCTGCCAGGAGGGAGCAGAGGTTTCCTCACCTTGCTGCTCACCCCCACCCCCCCACAAAGATGGACAGTTTGATTTTCACCACTTTCCTCAAGAGTTACTTGAACATTTTAGGCCCGGCCCCGCCCGTCCCCCATCTCTGATCCGCTCCGCGTTTCAGGTTCTGTAGTGAAGCGGTCGTTCAAACGTGGACACCCCCCCCACCCCCGGCGGAGGATCCTCCACAGTGCAGCACTTTCCACACCCCCCCCCTTCGTCCGCAGAGAGGGCGGGGTCTAGCGACGGCGTCCCGTCTGAGTAGCGAGGGCTCGCCCGTAGGACCTGGGCGATAGGGGCTCCAAGAATCCAGCTCGCCTTACTACTGTTTTATATGCATCAGGGGAAGAAGAGGCCGAGATCTGGCTGCAGCAGCTCTAGGTACTGTAATGTTTACCCCGCGGGGTCCAATGGTTTGGGGCGCCCTAGGGGCCCCGATCAGCGCGACCGGTGCTCTCCTGTTCTGGTGTTTGTGAAGCACAGGGACATTCACGTCGATTCACGCCGTTTCTTCTCCGTCTGGAGGCTTTGGTTTCCATTTTCTACCACATAGATGTACATTTAAAAGAACCTAAAGAGGAAAAAATGAGATACTAAGCAGATTTATTTATGATAGACACATAGAGCACAGGTGTTGTCCGGCGGCGTGGAGAGGAAGGAAGAAGTGATGTTAATATATAACTGTATACGTGCACATTATGCAATCCAGGGTTTGGTTTCTGGGTTCCGTTTGGAGCCGCTGAGGCTGGCGTGCCCCCCCCCGGTCCCGGGGGGCGACCCGGCTCAGCGCGCCGCTCACGTGACCCCGAACAGCTCGCGCCTCCCAAAGGAAGAATCTCACCAACACCCCCATCCTCATGCATGCCTGTGTGTGTGTGCGTGCACGTGCGTGCGTGTGAGGCGGCCCGTGACCCCCTCGCCCTCCGCATCCATCAGCCCATCGTTCGATCAGATCTCACTGAAAAGCCAAGCCTTGTATGATCTGAGGTTTGTGCCTCTGAGAGGCCACAAAATCTGCAAATATGCAATTCTTATTTATTTTTTTAGTCGATCCTGAGAGAAAAAAACACCAACAGAAAGTGTTCTTAACCACTGAGAGACGAAACCACAAACTCCCTCCAGTCTGCTGTTTCTTTCCTGCACCGTTTGTAGAATCTGGACCTGTGTGTTCTGCCCGCGTGCCGCAGAGCAAAGGTAAACTGTGAAAACCAACCCTCAACAGCATCTGGACCCGGCCCGCCGGCGCCGCCGCCGCCGCCGCTCACGCGCGGCAGATTATGACAATCTTCTTAGTTTCTTTGAATCTGGGGCCCCTTCCCGGAGCCCCGCCCCCTCCGGAGGGGGCGGGGCTCCGGGAAGCGCCCCGGGCTTCTGTAAATGCCTTGCTCGTTTGGTCACCTGACTCTTTGCACCGCTCTTCGGTAGGTAAGAAACTGTAAATACGTCCGTGTTTGTAACGTACCTGGATCCCGGGATGTTTCGATAGCCTTACTCACCTTTGTAGGAACGAAAACGAGAAAACTTTCAGAAAAAGTGGAACACACTTCGGTCGAACAGAGAAGAATACTTTTTTGGAAAATAGCTTATGTAAATATGGACCAGAACCCAATAAAACATTTTTATAAACTCTTAAAGTAAGATGTTTTGTATAAAAATTTGAATTTTTTGCTATGTATTTTAGCTAGCGCTCAATGGAAGCCCATTCCCCTCTGCTCCCGTTTTGCACTGTTTCCATGGTAATTTGGTTTCAAAGATGAGAGAAAAGTTGCCAAACCGACTGCTGCATATTTGTGCCATAAGTGTGTACCATAAATATTTATTAAATTAGTTTTTCTTTGGCGTTAATGAGTTCATTTCAGTCCAGTTTGTCAGTAACAGTATTATTATTCTGCATCTTTTGTCGTCACCCGGGTTTTTCGTTTGTCGTGTCCAGGCCACTCGTTGGCCGGACCCCCACCCCCCTTGCCCCCACTCCTGCGGTATGAGACGGCCAGGCTGTGAAAATGGTTTTCAGATGATAAAAAAAGAAGTGAGGATGAACGACACACATTCCACCAGTCTGTTACAAACTGAAAATGTTTTTCAATAAAATCTTTTTCCTATGGACCCGCCCCGTGTCCTGCTTTGTGTTTCCTCCAGTGGAGCGTTCAGGGTTCCAGGACGTTTGTGATGTCATCAAAGAAGGGTTTGTCTGTCATTTCACCTTCAGGTTGACTAAAATGAGATGAACAGGAACATTCAGCTCCTCCAGTAACTGTAGATCCTTCAACAATAGATCCACCGTCAGCCGTTGATCCTTAACGGGAAATGTTGTAAACTTGTACGGCGCTCTTCTATCGTCCTGGAAAACGCCTCACAGTCACATTGACGGTGGCTCCGCTGCTGAACACGCCCACCAACCTTCCACGAGACATGTGTGGGGGTCAGCGTCTCGCCCAAGGACACTGGGGCACATGGGAGGGAATCGAACATGCAATCTTCTGATCAGGAGTTGACTGCCCCACCGCTGCACCACAGCCGCTCTAAGTGTGCAGTAGATCCTAGCTCTGCAGTAGATCTTAGATCTACATTAGATCCTAAATCTGCTGTAGATCCTAAGTCTACAGTAGATCCTAAATCTGCAGTAGATCTAAAAATCTGCAGTAGATCCTAAATCTGCTGTAGATCTAAAAATCTGCAGTAGATCCTAAATCTGCAGTAGATCCTAAATCTGCAGTAGATCTAAAAATCTGCAGTAGATCCTAAATCTGCAGTAGATCTAAAAATCTGCAGTAGATCCTAAATCTGGAGTAGATCCTAAATCTGCAGTAGATCCTAAATCTGCTGTAGATCTTTGGTCTGCAGTAGATCCTCTTTTATTCATTTCTTTTGAACGAACTGTTAAATATTCAAACGATCTTCATGTTTTTCCTCAGAAGTTTTAGAATTTAACTTAGTAAAACTTTTTCAGCATTAGAGCTTGTTCCATTAATTGTGTTTCTATGGAAACCAGCCGGATTTAAGGGAGGAGATGCTTCAGTTTTCCTCGTTTCCCCCCAGTAATCAGCAAGAACCACCGTGTTGGAGCGTAAGGATCAGAACGTGCAGCTGCTGCGTGTGGATTTCTATTTCCCATGATGCTTTTATGCAGACTCCCTCCTCCTGACGCCGTCCTGCTGTGAAGCTGGACTGTGGTCAGATTTTCACTCCGCTTCTGTCGTCGTTCTGGAGAAGACCCAGATCAGAGTTTCAGCTTCATCCAGAATCATTTTTCTGAAAAACAAACAGTTCCTCTTCCTGATGCTCAGCGACCGAAGGCGTGTCTGCTGTGGGCGGGATCGTGTTTCCTCTCCCCGCCACGGCGAGGAACAGAAAAGCTTTCAGCCAAACGATCTCTGAGCTGGTGAGTCAGCCAGCCTGCAGACCGGCCGAGCTGCCAGTGAGTCAGGAGGACGGCCTGCCAAAAGCCAGCAGGCGGCCGTCCCCTCCACCGGAGCGGGCCGGCCCCCGTCGGCTCACGCATCCATCCAGACGCCAGGGCAGCGGTCCGAGTCTGAGAGCTGCAGGCCAGTGCGCAGCGTCCAGCCAGACTCTGATAGGTTGGGGCGCCAGCTTCATGGCGTCGCTCGTCCAGTGTGTGTCAGGAGCTGAACAGGAGCAGGAACTGAACAGGAGCTGAACAGGAGCTGAACAGGAGCTGAGCAGGAGCTGAACAGGAGCTGAACAGGAGCTGAAAAGGAGCTGAACAGGAGGTGAACAGGAGCTGAACAGGAACTGAACAGGAGCTGAGCAGGAGCTGAACAGGAGCTGAACAGGAGGTGAACAGGAGCTGAACAGGAGCTGAGCAGGAGCTGAGCAGGAGCTGAACAGGAGCTGAGCAGGAGCTGAACAGGAGGTGAGCAGGAGCTGAGCAGGAGCTGAACAGGAGCTGAACAGGAGGTGAACAGGAGCTGAACAGGAACTGAGCAGGAGCTGAACAGGAGGTGAGCAGGACGTGAACAGGAGCTGAGCAGGAGCTGAACAGGAAGTGAACAGGAGCTGAACAGGAACTGAACAGGAGCTGAACAGGAGGTGAACAGGAGGTGAACAGGAGCTGAGCAGGAGCTGAACAGGAGGTGAACAGGAGCTGAACAGGAACTGAACAGGAGGTGAACAGGAGCTGAGCAGGAGCTGAACAGGAGCTGAACAGGAGCTGAACAGGAGCTGAACAGGAGCTGAACAGGAGCTGAACAGGAGCTGAGCAGGAGCTGAACAGGAGCTGAACAGGAGCTGAACAGGAGCTGAACAGGAGCTGAACAGGAGGTGAACAGGAGCTGAACGTCTCTGAGGCTGAAATCCCATCAACAATCTGAAGATGTTTGAAAGGACAGAAGTTTGTCTGGTGAGGCTCTGCTGTCAGAGGATCAGGAGACCATGAAGCTTCATGAGCAGACGGGTTCTTTTCTTCTTCATAAGATATTGCAGACGTGATCTTCCTGCATTCAGGATGCATTCTCATCACTTCTAGAGGTCCAGAACCTGCAGCTCCAGATCCACATGTGGATCTATCATCTCTCCATGGTGGATCCTAAAATCAGCCCACCAAGATCCAAACTAAAAGAACAAAACCCAGCAGTAGAAGAATGCAGAGGAGAAAAGAACAAAAAAGAAAGAAAATAAAATAAAGTAGCAATTCTTTCAAGTAAGAATGACTTGATCATCATTTGACCTGAAGATGTCTCGTTTGTTCAACACTTCAGCCAGAATGATCAGATTTCCATGCAGTTAAACCAGATTATCTTCTGCTGCTCAACATCAGTTACAAGCTCAGATGATCCTGTTTGGTGCAGAATAAACTAAATCACTTTTTGAGAGATGCTACGTTCTTTTTTTTTTTGCTTTGGTTCATGCAAAAAAGAGACATAATTCATATTTATTAGTAAACAAAGAAGATCATGAATGCACGTCTAAATGTCTTAAAGGTTAAAGTCTGCGGCTCCTTCTAGATCTGGATCAGTAGAAAACGAGTCCAAACGGATCTGTAACTGTTGAAGGTTGTGAAACGATCATGAGACGGGTCTCCTGACATCGCTGGGCTCGGACTCTTCAGCTCTAATGACTTCTGCACAGACGTGAACTTTAGTTTCATCCACTAAATGAGCTTAGCTGCTCGCCTCTGAACAGTTGGACAGGAGGGCGGTTGCCATGGTGACCGCACAGTTCCATCTCCTCTTTTCCACCATCGTCACATCTACTTTTTGAAGGTTTGGGGATAAATTTGATCCCAATCTGCACTGATTTGTGGGTTTTTTTCTGTAATGATGATCCAAATCTTCTTTGTAGGTGAGAAATCTGGACACGGACGCACGATGAAACCGTTTAACACGCGTGATGAATCAGTCTACAGGAGACAGAAACGCCTCTGGAGCTCCTCTAGGCAAGAATGTTTTCAGCTTTATGGGAAAAACAGCAGCAAACTTTGAATGTGAAGCTATAGCAGAAGAGCAGGAACAAGAAGAACCTTCTGAAACGGAACGGAATCATCTGAAGAAAAGTCTGAAAAGAAACAAACCAAGAGTTTCAGAAGGACTTCCATCCCTGTCCAATCAACCAATCAATCAATCAATCAATCAATCAAATCAATCATACTCTATTAATCCAAAGGGAAACTGGTCTGGACCGTCTGATCTTCACGTCGTGAACGTCTTCAGCTCAGAAGAAACAAACTGGATCTTCTCTGATAGGGACGTCCTGATCAGGTGTTTTAGGGCCCGATCCGATTCCGAGTCGTCGGATTCTGTGGCTTTGCCGATACCGAGTCCTGATCCGATACTTTTGTAACATATTTAAAACATGAACAACTTGAATAAACAGATTTGTCTCTTATTTATATTTCATTAACCTTCTTTTATCATTAAAAACTTCAATAGAACTCTTCTGTGAAGCAGATTTAATAAACAAGTAAAAATAAAGCAAATATAAACTAGAAAAAAAAATAATATTTTCTTGTTCTATAAGTGATAATTATTCATGTGAGAAAGTTTAGTGACTTTAATTTTAATATATTTAGTTGTTGAACATTTCTGACCAAATGTGATTCCTGTCTTCATTTAGAATTATTTAAAATAAATAATAACAGTTTTATCATGAATGTGATGAGTGTTCATGACTAGATCAGATCATTATTCATTTTCATTTATTAGTTTTTTAAGATGATCTGCTTCTTTTTAAGTTCTTCAAACATCACATTTTCAGTTTTATTATCAGAGTAGTTCATTTTCTTAACTTTTATTTCTCTTTCAGATCAATAAAACAGGCATATCAAAGGACAGCTCGGGTCCTAAGGAGTTAAATCACGGCGCTAGCATGTAGCAGTTAGCATCTGCTGTTTAGCATCTGTCTGCAGCACGAAGAGTTTAACATTAAAAGAAACAAACTCTGTCTTTTTCTGTAGAAATGTCTTTAGAGGTTGTTGTTTAGAGACACTAGCTGTCAGTTTAAAGCCTTTTCTAAAGAGTTATTGATCCTGGAAGTCTGAATCTGTGATCGGCTAGCTAGCCTGATTGAACTGTTTACATCAGTCTTCTGCTTGAACTGTTGCTGTTTTCCAGGAATAACATTTTGTGATCTGTTCATGACATGCAGATTCTAGTGGAGATTTATCTGGAATAAGAGGATTGAAATAGAAAGCTCTGATCAGAAGAAGAATAAATGAAATATCTGATCCTGATCTGATCCAGTCTTCAACCACGTGATCGGGCCTGATTTCTGATCACATGATCGGATCAGGACATCCCTACTCTCTGATGCCGGTCCATCATCTGACCCCGAGCTCTCACTCCGATGTGAGCGCTTCAGCAACTACTTTCAGCAAAAAGCATTCCCTCTAGCATTACTGCAGGTGATGCAACTTTTCTAGTTTGGTTTAGATGTTTCATTTGTTATTCAGATTCAGTTGATTTCATCTGACTTCCTGTTTTATTTTGAAGGTCCTGGTGTCCTTCCTGCTGCTTGGCTTCTCGTTGTGAAGGAGGTCAGTGGTTTCCTTACAGGGTTCCTCCTGTAAAGCAGACCCCGCCCCCCCCAGCCAGCTTCTTCAGCCCCGCCTCCTTCAGATGCACAAACAGGACAGGGAACATCCTCCTGCCTCCAAAGTGGGCGGGGCTTCAGGAAGGCAGACATGCTGGAGAAGGTCCAGCTGAAGGAGCCGGTTCTGGAGGAGTTCCTCCTTCTGGCCTCAGCTCTTCAGAATGGATCAGAACCGCGTTGATCCTCATTTACAGCTCCGGTTAGTCGGGAGAGATCCGGTCGGCTGTGCAGAGGACAGCGGCGGCGGGGATGATCCGACGGCGTGGAGGAGAAGGGGATTGTGTCGGAGGAGCAGCTGGAGTTCTTGGCTCGCCGCTCCTTCTCTGAGAGTGGATTGACCTTTCTCATTTCCATGGGCGAGCGGAGCCGGCTCTGGAAGATCCGCTCTGACCCCGTCCTCCTCTGCAGTCAGAACCCGTCCTAAAAGCAGCTCCGATTCTGACATCCTGAGAAGGAAAAGTGCAGCTTTAATCCTGATCTGCAGCTGATCCTCCGATCACAGCCTCTTTTGTTCATCTGCCTTTTCCAAATGTTCAGTGGTGCATGAACGCAGCACGGAGCTGCACGTCGGAGCGGTTTGGGGAGATGTTGAAAAATTAACACAGAAACATGAACAAAGCAGCTCAATTTGATTTGCATTGTTTAGCTGGCTGCAGCGTCCGCATTCATAAATATAAATGGAGGAATTAGCTCTTCTGGCTGCAGCCCCACAAGCCTCGGCGGCGGATCCGGTCCACCGCCACGGAGAGGGAAAACAGACAGGAAGTCCAGGAAGGAGGCGCTGATCCGTGTGATGAGCTGATGATGAAGAGGAGCGATGAAGGCGGACGATTGATGAGAGAGTGAAAAGAATTAAATGTAAAATAATCAGTGGTTGAGGCTCTTCTAAATCCTCTTGAGTGTTTCCTGCAGCAGCTCTGGTTCCAGATCAACACGTCAGGAAATAAAAGGAAACTCTATTTATTATAAATGTGCTTTTATTCTGACAAATCCTTAACAGATGTGTGGGAAAAATAAACTGCTTCCACTGCTGACTGACACGACCGTCCCTCAGAAGATTCTTCCTTTCTTCAGTTTCCCTAAAGCAGCAGAGCAGACGCATTTGGGCATTTCACCACAGCAGTAAAGACCTTTAAAATGATATTATTGTAAATCTACGACTTGATAGAGTAATCATTACTCTAAACCGATAAGAGCTGGAACGCTTGCATTACCTGTGATAATGCTGTTTGTTGAAAGTATTTGCTAAATTTATGAAAAGACTGGAAATGTTGTTAAACAACTATGAAAAGTGTTGAAGTTGGCCTACATTTCTGAAAAATTTGAAGTAAAATAGCTTAAAAATCTCCAAAACATGCTACTATTGCAAACATATTAGCCAAAAATGCTAGCTGGTATCTTAGATACTAGCTAAACTCCACAATAGCCTAAAATTCCTCAGTAAACTAAATCAGTCAAAAGTGTTAGCATGTTGCTAATGTGTTAGCTAAACTCTATTTTTTTTTTAAATTACTACAAAGATGAAAATCTTGAATATATTTATTAAATGTTTGTTTTTACTTAAAATGTTATAATTTGAAAACTTCAGGATTTATTTCCTATGGATTATATTTTGCTCAATATTTCAAAAACTATAAAGTTTATAAATCCCAGAAATCCAAGCGGTGAGGAGAATCACTGGAGTGTGATTGCTGGTTAAGCAATCAGACGATTCTAAATGAACAACAGGTGAGGGAATGCAGGTGTGGCAGGAGAGTCTCTGTGACTTTAGTCAAACATTCATTCCAAACGCTCAGAGGAAACCCTCGTCCCGAGTGCAGAGGTGAAGGCTGGAGTCACACCCACAGAGAGCGCCGCCGGCCTGGAATCCGTGGCGGCGAGAGCCGCCTGCTCTGCGTGAAGCTCCTTTATTGACGTTTTGATGGATGTTGAAGCGCTCTAACCTCTGCGTTCAGAGCGGGATCCTTCTGCCTGCAGGCGCTCGCATTCATGAAGCAAACATCAGCTTTCTGCTGCAGCTCTGGAGGCTCCAGAAAGGAGGATTCAATCAGATCAGATCAGATCAGATCTCTGTGTCTGTGTCCATTTATGACACAGAGGCTGAATCTGAACTGATGCAAAAAGTGAAACTTTTCTCTGATTCCATTCTTCTTCAGCCGGGTTCTGCAGAACCCCAGCATGAGCCGGGTCACTGCCCGGTCCTGAAGAGGAGGATGACTCAGAGGCGCGGCGGTAGCGGCGTCCCCGTCCCTGCAGACTGCAGCAGCAGCAGCAGCAGCAGCAGCTAAAAACGGCTTTAAGTTCTCTTTGATTAAGGAGCAGATGGGATTAAAAATTAAAGCAATAAGATTCAGACCTCAGCGTCTCATTAGCTCTGATTGGAGGATCCATTAAACTGCTCGGATGAAGAGTTCTGCAGAGAGCATCAGTCAGACGGAGGGTTTCATCCTGGTCTCAGCGCCAGGTAAACCCTGAGGGGTTTGAACTCTGAAGGCTCCGCCCCCTCGCCTGCCTCCAGTTCCTGTGAGAAACTTGGTTTGCATGAAGTGAGTGAGCAGAAACAAAGAGCGTCTGTGCTCAGCCTTCATCCTCATGACGAGAAGATCAGAGCCATGAGCTGTTTTCAGGTTCATCATTTAAACTCAATGAAAGATACAAACCTCATCTGGAATTCCCTTTGAACCTCTGTTAGACACTTCAACGCCATGAACACGAGTTGCTCCTCTGCAGAAAAACGAAGCTCTTCTCATAAAGCTGTCGCTGGTTTCTTCCTGCATAATCCAGGAGCACAGAGAGTGCTCTGTCCACCTGAAGCCCGGCTGTTACCTGGTGTTTCTGTCATGTTCCTGCAGAAGGAGAACGCCTCTCTGCTGTAACGCCATTCTTCTGTCTGTAGAGCAGAAGCTGAAGCATCCTGAACACAAACGTTCAGTTTCTATAGAACAGATGAAGATGACTCCCATCTGGACCTTCAGAGTCGGGTCAGAACCATGAAGAGACTCATCCTCAGTGGATCACTGCAGCACCTTTCTAGCTCCTCCCTTTGGGCGTGGCCTCAGTCAATCATCAGGTGTGTTTGAGATCATCATGAAAATATCACCAGAAAGGGGCGGGGCCAAGGCACCTCTCGAGGTAAGTGCAGCACCTGGATGACAACAGAACAATGCATTGTGGGAAACACTTGTGTATTTTTATCTCTTTCTGGAATCAGTGAAGCTAAAACAAACAGGATTTCTGATCCTCTGTGGTTGTTTGTTATTGTTGTCGTTAAAAGTTGATTTTAATCTCAGTTTTGTTCATTTCTCTGAGTCAGTGAGCAGTAAATGAATCCAGACAGATGCTAAACATGGATAAAAAAAGACAAAACAGACAAAACAGTGAAGTGAAGGAGGACAGGAACATTAAGACTTCCTGTCCTCGTTCAGCTCACACTCGCCATCATGTCCGGCACCTTTCCCGCCGTCAGACGCCTGGTCTCACCATCCAGGCCAGGTGTAGGTCTTCTCCAGCACGGATGACACTGGTTTGATCTGACTCCACCCTCTACACTTACCCAGACTTGGGACCCGCTCATGAACCAGAACCGGAGTTCTGGTCGGCGGTCCAAAGAACTCAAATAAACCTGAACTTCATGTAGAGTCAAGAGGACGAGTGGAGGAGCAGAGAGGTTGATCTTCTCCATTTTCTTATATTTGTGATGTTTGGATCTTCCTGATCATGTCTGATCTTCCTGATCATGTCTGATCTTCCTGATTATGTCTGATCTTCCTGATTATTTCTGATCTTCCTGATCATGTCTGATCTTCCTGATCATGTTTGATCTTCCTGATCATGTCTGATCTTCCTGATCATGTCTGATCTTCCTGATTATTTCTGATCTTCCTGATCATGTCTGATCTTCCTGATTATGTCTGATCTTCCTGATTATTTCTGATCTTCCTGATCATGTCTGATCTTCTGATCTTCCTGATCATGTCTGATCTTCTGATCTTCCTGATCATGTCTGATCTTCTGATCTTCTGATCTTCCTGATCATGTCTGATCTTCTGATCTTCCTGATCATGTCTGATCTTCTGATCTTCCTGATCATGTTTGATCTTCTGATCTTCCTGATCATGTCTGATCTTCTGATCTTCCTGATCATGTCTGATCTTCCTGATCATGTCTGATCTTCTGATCTTCCTGATCATGTCTGATCTTCTGATCTTCCTGATCATGTCTGATCTTCTGATCTTCTGATCTTCTGATCTTCCTGATCATGTCTGATCTTCCTGATCTTCCTGATCATGTCTGATCTTCCTGATCATGTCTGATCTTCTGATCTTCCTGATCATGTCTGATCTTCCTGATCATGTCTGATGTTTCATCTCTGGTTCTTCGTCATGTTCCTGGACCTCACAGCTGCTGTCTGGACTTCATTGTCTTCAGTCTAAATCAATAACAATGAACATCTCATTGTAATTCCTGGTGAATTCTGTTTGTTTGAATTCTCCTCAGACCCCCCCAGTGCCGCCCCCCCCACTCTCGTGGTCCTTAAATAGCAAACATGAATCTAAATCAAGGCCAGAGCCAGCGTGGCTGAGGCGGCGTGGACGCGGCGGCGTGGACGCGGCGGCGTGGACGCGGCTGCATAAACACTCGATATCATCAACATGCAGATGATTCGGGAGATTAGCCTCCCAGACCTGCTCCTCACCCTCAGAGCTGCTGGATCTGCAGCAGCATTAACATCTGCATTATGGTAATGGGACAGACTGCCAGCATCTCTTTGAAGTGCAGAGCATAACAAGCTGCTGAGCACAGACCAGACGCTTCCTCTCTTTTAATAGATTCATGGAAGCTCTGAGAAGAAAGGAGATTGTTTCTCTTCCTCCTGCACACGCGAGCCTCCCAGAACCGCTCGGACACGGCGGCGTGCGTGACCCACGGCAGCGTGACCCACGGCGGCGTGACCCAGCCGTGTCTCATAGAGAACATGCATCAGACACGACTCTGTTCAGAAGAGAAGGTTCTGAAGAACAGATGAGAGGAGATCTGAACCTTCTGAGGAGAACACAGTCAGAAGACCTTTGAGTTTCATCATGAATGCAGACGACATGAGGTCATCACTTCCTGTGTGGAGTCGTTAGAACCAAACGTTCTCTCTGCTCCTCCTCTTCTCCAGAACCGACTGCTCTAAAAATAACTACTGTTGTTCTCAATGTATGATCAATAAATCAATCGATCCATCAACTGATCTGAGAAGAACGTCCAACCTCTCTACAGAGATCAGAGACAATCAGATGGATGGATGATGGATGGATGATGGATGATGGATGATGGATGATGGATGGATGGATGGATGGATGTGGGATGATGGATGATGGATGGAGATGGATGATGATGGATGATGATGGATGGATGATGGATGATGATGGATGGATGATGGATGGATGATGGATGGATGGATGGATGATGATGGATGATGGATGGATGGATGGATGATGATGGATGATGGATGATGGATGGATGATGGATGATGGATGATGGATGATGGATGATGAATGATGGATGGATGGATGATGGATGATGGATGGATGGATGGATGGATGATGGATGATGGATGATCAATGGATGGATGATGGATGGATGATGGATGATGGATGGATGGATGATCAATGGATGATGGTTGGTTCACATTTAAATGTCAGAGATGAAACAGATGTTTTGTGTTTAAGCAATGGCAGCTCTGTTCTAACAGATGACGGCCACTTTTGATGACATCATCAGGTGGAAGTGACATCTGGATCTGAAGACACGTTTTATCTACATTCCTCTGCTGGAGGAGGAATAATCTTCATCATCTTCATCTTCATCATCTTCATCCTGATCTCTTCATCTTCATCATCTTCATCATCTTCATCTTCATCATGATCTCTTCATCTTCATCATCTTCATCCTGATCTCTTCATCTTCATCATCTTCATCATCTTCATCATCTTCATCCTGATCTTCCGTCTGTCTCTCTGGGTTCATGGAGACTGAAACTTTCAGCTTCATCTAAGTGACGTTAAAGAACTGTGACCTTCTCCTGAGAACAACGTGACTCCATTTGTTAGGACAGGCATCAGAAAGGTTCCTGTCAGGTTCCTGCTGAGAAGGTCGGAGTTTGTTTGACGTCTCTCTCCGTTTCCAAACAGAACCTCGCAGACATGCGGACTCTACAAACCCAAATCCTCCTTCGTTCTCGGTGACCTTCTCTGTCTTGATTTACATCTCTCACTATTTGGTTTCAGAAATTCCAGGAGAAACCTGGAGACGGGGGCCGGCCAACAGGAGGGGGCGGAGGAGGGGGCGGAGCCCGTCTGTCTGGGATGGACGTGGTTTGCAGACCCGTCCTCTGACATCAGAGCTCCACCGATCAGCCGGTCATTCCTCCAGGTGCTCCAGGCTCCTCCTCCTTTCTGCTCACATATGTGTTCCATCACTTTACTCTCTGAGGAGGCGACGTCGTGGTCTGAGGTCCCGTTTATCCAGCGGGGCGGGTCATGATGAGCTTCCCGCGGGTGGGTTCTGCTCCGGCGTTCAGAGCGAGCAGCAGAACGCCGCTCTCAGCCGGCTGCAGAGACGTTAATTGCTCGGGGAGGATTGCCTACATCTGAGGAGGTGCGCTTGTGTTGGCGTATGCTAATGCGAGCTCGCAGTTGAACCTCAGTAAAGATTTATTGTTTGCTCAGTGTGACCAGAAGCTGCTTCATATTTAAAGGCTGGAATCTGTGGAGCAGCAGCTGATTTACACATGTGGGGATGAGATGTTTGCACCAGATCACACCCACACAGAAGCTCATACAGACGGCGCCTGCAGCTCTTTTACATTATGAATGTATACGTCTGAGGGCTTCATCACGGATGAACCGCAGGAGAAACCACACGCGTGTTCAGCAGAAACACTCCGGATCAGACGTCTGCAGCCCTGCTGGAATGAAGGAGCACACCTGATCCAGGTGAGCAGGTGAAGAACAAGGATGAAGATAAAGCGGGCAGTTCTTCACGAGGAGCAGGGATGGAGACCTGGAGACCTCTGCATTCAGAAGTTCTTTGATGATGTTGATGAAACAGGAAGTGGATCCCAACCGGCCTCACAGTCTGCTTAAGTCACTGGCCGGGGGGGTCTTGGCGGGTTGTGGTCTCTACTGATACCCTCGGTGGGGCCGCGGCTGATCCGGCTGCCTCTGTCCCGTTAGAGCCTGACCAGCACACCCACAGGAGAGGTGCTTGGGGGCGGGGCTCGGATTTGTCCCTGGGACTGGCTCCTTCTTGGCTCCTCCGTCCTTGCGGGGGGTGGTGGGCGCAGGGTCAGGAGCCAGCAAGCAGTAGATGTCCTCTCAGAACCCTCTCCGCACCATTGACATGTAGGGTCGTTGGTGAGAGGGTGACGGGACATCACTGTGACCAATCAGGAGATGTCCTGTCAAGGCCCTACTCACCAATTTTAACCACACCCCTTTAGTACACACACCTCTAACACCCCAAAATATACACTCTAACAAACAAACATGGAAACACACAAGGAAGGTGGAACCTTTGACCTCCTGTCCCCTACCCCATCTCTGGCGGGGGGGGGGGGGGGGACAGCCTGGTGGTCTTGTCTCTTGGGCCCGGTGCCTCCTCCCTACGCCTGGAGTGGTAATCCCCGATATTTAAGATCTAGAGCAGGGGATCAAACCACATCGGAGCCAGGGGGTGTCCAGGTCTTTGAGGTGCGTGTCCCGGTCCTTGCCCTTGAGAACTGGGCCTCTCCAAAAACTCCACCAGTGGGTGGGCCTGGTTGGGCCTTGTTTACATCACTCCTCCAGGACCCCCGTTTCTCTTGGCTGCGCCCCTCCTTGGCGGGGGGTGGGCGGTTGTCTGGAGCTTGGGGTGGGTCTCCCTTGGGTACCCTGGCTCATACCTGGGGTGGGGTGGGTGGATGCTCGGCGCTGCTGGGTGGTGGTGGGTTCTTCTCTGCTTTACATATCTGGACGTTACAGTCATATAGGGAGGTGTGGCTTAGGGAGCCGTTATGTAGAAGGTTGGTACATAGTGGGCCGTTTTCGGTTGTGTAACAGGAGGATCCTGCTGGGGCGGGGCGGGGCGGGTGTATGAGGTTCTGGGGCTGTTGGGGCGTGCGCGCTCCAGCAGCAGATCTCCTGATTGGATCACAGCAGCTGAACCTGCACTCTTCGTCCTTTCCTTCCTCGCCGCTGCGCCTCACAAGAAAACAGCCTGTCTTTCTGACCTCGCCGTCCCGCGGTGAAACGCCGCCGCTCTCCGCCTCCGCCGCTGCCTCCGTCCTTGAAGGTTGGACGTCCGGACCTGTCCAGCGCCGTCTGCTGTTTAACTTTCAGATCAGAGCGTTCAATCTGATCTAACCTCATTTAAATGGATAAATCCACGTCTGGGTTCCTCGCCAAGGTCACCCACACGCGGGATGCTTATCGGTCCGCCTCCTCCTCCTCCTCCTCCTCCTCCTCCTCCTCCGCCTCTTCCTCCTCCTCCGCCTCCTCCTCCTCCTCCTCCTCCTCCTCCTCCTGCAGTATTTATCTGTTCTCGTTTCTCCTCCTGTCCTCCTTCTTCAGATTTTACTCTCAGACCTGAAGTGATTTTAATGAGATGACTGAAACATCTTCTGCTGTTTGATCCCATTCTGCAGCAGGACGTGGTTCTTCTTCCAGTTTGATGCTGAAGTTCTCGTCCAGCAGAACTCCAGAGTTCTGGTTTCATTCTTGTCAAACGTTTTGATCTTCTATTTTGTTCCTTCCACAGAAATCTGCTCCCCAGTTTTCATCGTAAATGCGTGTGTGTTCCTGTGACAGACTGATGACTCACGCTGAGCAGCTAGGATAGGCTCCAGCAACTCCATAACCCTGAGATCCCCATAACTTTTCTCCAACCGGGTTTATTTCCTCCATGTGAGTTTGTGGGACAGACTTCCATCGTTTCCGGATTCTTCCTAAACGACGATCCGTGTTTTTCTCGGAGGAGGTTGAACGTCCTCAGACGAGTGCCCCTCCCCCGCCCTGCCCCACGCACCAATTAAAGGAAGCCGCTCTGCTTCGAGACGCCGTCACGCTGACTCTGCCTTCATTACCCGGCCCCCCCGCCGAGCCTGGACCCAAATCTGCTGCGCTCTGAGGCCTTTGGCCCCCCCAGCTTCAGACTGTTTGACTAAATGTCTATTTCCAGCAGACATGTGTCGGGTCATCAGAGGAACGTTCTAGTGTTGACTGCTGGTTCTGATCGGATCTGCCTCATGAAGCTGCAGAACCTCCTCAGAACCAAAGAAACCCTGACCTCCCTCTGCTAGCTCTTCCAGAACACAACAAGGACCGGTTCTGCTGGACTCGGAGGGGAACAGCAGAATCAGGACCGGCAGATGGAACTAGAACCTGAAAACGATCAGCTCCTGCTGGAAGACCCGCCCACATCAGCACCCACCCCAAGCCTGGTTACCATGGAGACAGACACGGTACGGTGGGGGGGCAGCACACCCAGCTGAGATCAGAGAACCAGGAAGCTCTGAACTCACCTGTGCACCCCCCCCCCCACACACACACACAAACGCAAAGACAAACTATTGACTGTAAATAGAGAAATGGACTGAGCTGACTAAAGAAAAGTGAACGGATTCAGTCGACAGTGTCATGTTTCTATGGAAACCCCTGTCACCAATCAGGAGTGAGTTTGTTCAAAGACCACACCCCTTCCACTGAAAGCAGCTGGAGAGAAGCTGTCAATCAAACGCTGGAGGTGTGGTTTTCACTGAGGCATCTGATTGGTCCGTTTATAACTTAAATAACTTAAAGATGAAAAACGAGGATCATGATGAAGATGTGAGGAAGATTCCAGATCCTGAATGTTTATTCTGACCAATAGAAAGACAGAACACAGCTGGTTATTTCTACAGGGAAGTCTATGGGATCTTAGATCCACTTCCTGTTTGGAACGCCAGGGGGGCGGAGTCACTCAGTCCAGTTGTCATGTAGTACTAGTACAGTCAATGTGACAGACCTGCGTGTGTTTTTCTAATTGTTTCTCAAAACCATCAAGAAAACATTTGTGATCAAATCTTCTGGAGACTCAAACCTGGAATGAAATCGGATCGTTTCATGTCCGTTCACACGAACACCAAATCCAATCCAATCACTGAGCAGAGGGGTGGAGCCAAAGCATCAAGTACAGCCCTGATGGAGCAGAAGAGGAATCTGAACAAACGTCTCCAGAATAAGTCAACTGTCATGAAGAGGATCCTGATGGTCGGATGACCACCAGATCCACTGACCACCAGATCCACTGACCACCAGATCCACTGACCGCCAGATCTACTGAAAACCAGATCCACTGACCACCAGATCCACTGACCACCAGATCCACTGTCCACCAGATCTACTGACCACCAGATCCACTGACCGCCAGATCCACTGACCACCAGATCAACTGACCACCAGATCTACTGACCGCCAGATCTACCGACCATCAGATCCACTGACCACCAGATCCACTGACCACCAGATCTACTGACCACCAGATCCACTGACCGCCAGATCCACTGACCGCCAGATCCACTGACCACCAGATCTACTGACCACCAGATCCACTGACCGCCAGATCCACTGACCACCAGATCCACCAGATCCACTGACCGCCAGATCCACTGACCACCAGATCCTGCTGGGTGTGAAGGACTCCTCCATGAACCAAGCTTCATCTCAGGGGGGTTCCTATCATCATCATCATCATCATCAGTTCCTCTCATCTTCCTCAAACACTTCTGACTTGTAACCTTACTCCAGATGTTTCCTCATGGTTGACTTTTTTGAATGAAACCTTTATTAACAGAAGAATGACAGCGTGACGACGTGCCGCGGCGTGTCGACACGTTGCGGCGTGTCGACGCGGCGTGCTGACGCGGCGTGCACTCAGATGAACGTCTAATCCTAAAGACAACAGCGAGGAGACGGCGGCGATGAAGGATCACAATGACGGAGGAGTTTGAGCCCAGTATCACAGGTCAAAGTTCACGAGGACGGGGGGGGGTCTAGAGGTGCTGGAGATGAGACCGTCAGCCCCCCTTAACCCCCCCCATGTTTAAACTCCTGCAGGAGAAGAAAAAGACAAAAGAGAAACATCCGGAAAGACCTGCAGGAGAAACGACGGCTCACTTTCAGCTCTGGGGGGCCTGGGAGCTCCATCCCGGAGGCGAGTCGGGAAGAGGATGGAGCCGTTCCAGAGTGTGTATGCGGGGTGGGGGGGGGAGAGAGCTGCTGTCATACCTTCAGGGTCATGAGAGAAAGAGATCTGGACTTACAGCGCTCGTGAGCGTGCACGTGAGCGTTCCCTTGAGCTCTCGGATCAGCTGTGGACTGTGGACGTGCACGTCTCTGTTGTCGTGCACAGTCAGCATTTTTTCATAACTTCTGCTCAGACCCCCCCCCTCTGTAAAGCGGGGGCTTTCCCAAAAAACACTACCCCCCCCCCCCCCCCCCCCCCCCCCCCGGCCGTCTCCAGTGACCTGTGGTGCACACAGACCCCCCCAGAAGCTGGAGGTGTGCAGTGAGACCGTCCCGAGCTTTTGTTCTGGGTCTCTTTGTTTGGGGGGGGTCATGTTCCTCTGCGGGACAGACACTGGGCCTTTGTTACGTGCACGTACGGCTGTGCACGGCTGTGCCCCCCCGTGTGGTGGGGAGAGTTCCCATGACCAAGGCGGTGTGGGAGTTCCAACCCAGACCTGGATCAGCAGGTGTGGTATCAGTGTTTGTGTGGGGGGGCCGTGGGAACGGGACGGGTCTGGACCAAACACAGCCGGACCCTCAGAGACACCTGCTGTCCCCCCCCCTCACAGGGTGGTGGGGGGGGGCAGGAGTGTGAACGCAACGTAAACAATCCTGGTTGATTTTAGGGAGGGGGGGGGGGGGGCGTCTATCTCATCAATAACACCCCCCCCCCCTTCCATTGCAACCTTTTTAGCCCCCCCCCAAAGACCCATACTGAGGGAGGGTCTTGAGCGTGCAAGATTGCATACCCCCCCCCTTCACTATGTATAAGTAAAGTCTGGACCCCCCCCTGGAAACTCCTGAGTGATGACATCATCAAATATCCTCTTCACACCTCTGCAGACCCCCCCTCCCCCCATCACCTCATTTTCCATCAACCCCCCCCCAAGACTTATTTTCTCATTTCTGGCCTCTCACTCGTCCTTCGTCTCTCACAGCATAAATGGGGGGGGGGGGGGGGGTGTGTGTGTGTGCAGTTCACTGAGTTTTGATATGGGTGGGTGTGTGTGTGGGGGGGGTTGATCGACAGCCCCCCCCATGTATGAGCAGAGCTGACGTGGATTCAGAGCGTTCTCTCCTCGTTAGACTGTTAATTGAATGACTGGGGGGGGGAGTGTGTGTGGGGGTGTGGGGGGTGTCCCTCAACAGTTGCCGCCGTGATCCGATAGTCTGGTGTTTCCCGGCAGCCTGCTGTGGTGGAGCGGAGGCCTCTGCAGGAGCAGACGTGGTGGACTTCTGCCTCCGCTCTGAAATTAGCATCAACACGGATCTGTGAAGCCCCGCCCCCGGCGAGCAGACTCCCGACACCTGTTCCTGTTTACCCACAGCTCTGCCGAACACGCAGCAGCCGGCAAACAAACACGGGCCCGGACGACCCGACCCGTCTGATGACAGCTGATGAACGCAAACGCGGCGCCGTCAAACGGCGGCGATGATGGAGGGGTTCTGCTGATGTGTCCATGTGGTTCTGATCCGGATGTCAGCTCAGTTCTGTTGATGTGTCCGTACGGTTCTGATCCGGATGTCAGCTCAGTTCTGTTGATGTGTCCGGACGGTTCTGATCCGGATGTCAGCTCAGATCTGTTGATGTGTCCGTATGGTTCTGATCCGGATGTCAGCTCAGTTCTGTTGATGTGTCCATGCGGTTCTGATCCGGATGTCAGCTCAGTTCTGTTGATGTGTCCGTACGGTTCTGATCCGGATGTCAGCTCAGTTCTGCTGATGTGTCCATGTGGTTCTGATCCGGATGTCAGCTCAGTTCTGTTGATGTGTCTGTACGGTTCTGATCCGGACGTCAGCTCAGATCTGTTGATGTGTCCATGTGGTTCTGATCCGGATGTCAGCTCAGTTCTGTTGATGTGTCCGTGTGGTTCTGATCCGGATGTCAGCTCAGTTCTGTTGATGTGTCTGTACGGTTCTGATCCGGATGTCAGCTCAGTTCTGCTGATGTGTCTGTACGGTTCTGATCCAGATGTCAGCTCAGTTCTGCTGATGTGTCCGTACGGTTCTGATCCAGATGTCAGCTCAGTTCTGCTGATGTGTCTGTACGGTTCTGATCCGGATGTCAGCTCAGTTCTGCTGATGTGTCCGTGTGGTTCTGATCCGGATGTCAGCTCAGATCTGTTGATGTGTCCGTACGGTTCTGATCCGGATGATCAATCACTGGTTTCTCAGAGCAGAAAATCCTGAAATCTGTCATTGATTTACCGTCCTTTCCAACTGCTGTCAAATGAGCCGCCGTTCACATCAGGAGCCTGGAGAGTCAGGGATTGGAACCAGGTCTTCAGCCTGTGACATGAGAGTGCCGACCACTACACCCCCGTCCACTCTGATGCTTTCTCTCCCAGTGAGAACATTTCGAGGAGATCTCCGCCTCCGAACCATCTGGCGTTTCGTCTCTGTTGAGATCCCAACATTTGCACGTCTTCTGTGTTTCCGGGATTCGAACGTTCCTCTGCTCCACCAGCATCTGGACGCTCTCTCTCTCTCTCTCTCTCTCTCTCTCCACGAGGATCTTTGAAGCAAACAGATGATCTTGTTGGTAAATATTTGCTGAAATCCTCCTTGAACCGTGGACACACGCCAGCAGCCAGGAGCTCCATCCAAACCAAACAGAAGATCTCCGTCCAGCTTGAATCCCAGCCAGATCGGATCAGATCAGACCCCCCCCCCCCCCCCCCCCCCCCCACGGATCCAGCTCAAACCCCTGAAGGCTGCGGGGTGCATCTCATATGTCTTTTATTTTTGTTTGTTAAATGTTTTATGAGTCTGACCCTGAACGAGACGAAGACTCGTTATGCATGGGGGGGGGCAGGACCCCGCCGGCGGCACCTCGGAGGCGTTTCTGGAGAGTATGGGATGTTCGGGATGCTGACACGGATGAGCCCGCCCCCCCGTCCGCCTGGGAGGCATGTGATTGGCAGACAGCCCACTGACCCCCCCCCCCCATGATCCTAAATCCAAATAAATGTTCTTTCATGAATCTCCTCTCTCAGTCAGTCTGTCCACACGCATGGAAATATGAAGGCAACTCCGTCGCCATGGAAACGGCAGCATCCGTCTGCAGCCGGGTTTCCTGAGCCTCCCTCTGATTCCAGAGGGGGGGGGGGATCTGTGAAATTCAGATGAGAACTGGGAACAGGAACCAGGGGGGAGGAGAGGGGGGTCATGGAGGGACCGAGGAGGGCGGAGCCTCACAGGAGATAGAAATACAGACGTCATTAGAAGCAGCTCTGAGGGCGGAGCTAAGAGACGGTTGAGCAATGGTTGATCTGAAACCATCAACCAATCACGAGTCTCATCGTGCTGCAGGTGGAGCAGCAGCTGAATCAGGGTCAGACACCAACCAGAGGGTCCAGGGGAGGAGCGGGGCGGGGCGGGGCGGGCCATAGAATCAGAGCGGAAGATGAAGCAGAATCAGAGGATCCGATCAGATCTGATCAGATCAGGATGAGATCAGGGATGCTCTTCAGTAAACCCTCGTGCCCTCTCATGGGGTCCAGATGACCCCACTTCCATGTAAAGAAGCAGAGGGGTCACTATGGGTGTTTGAGGCATTCTGCAGGCAAAAGAGAGCAAATCTGTTCAGATTACATCTATAAAGACTGAAAATCTCTGCGACGCGCCCGGATCTCCTGCTCCACCTTCACGCGTTGCTGGAGAACAAGATTCTTTGGGTATGGAGAGGTCAGGGGCAGGTAGAGGTCAGGGGTATGTAGAGGTCAGGGGTGTGTAGAGGTCAGGGGCAGGTAGGGGTCAGGTAGATGATCCAGCAGTGGATTCTGCGTCTGCAGACGTGATCATCCTCGATCAGCTGATCTCTGGTCTCCCCTCCTTCAGAGGAACATCTCAGAGCTCGTTGGAACCATTAGAGCCATAAATTCATTTCTCAGCCTTTGGCTCCAAGCCACTAATTTCTCTCTGATTGCTCTTCATTTTCCTAATTCCCGCCTTTCTGCCTATCAGGCTCTTAATTACGGCCGTGTTCTGTCATGTTCTTCAGCACTTACATCCCCGTTCTGCTCTCAGAGTTTATCCCGGGCGTTCGGGCCGTCCCGCTGACGGTCTGTTTGAAGAAGCACACCTCCAGAAAAGACTGAGAGCTTCTATACAGACACATCTCTGCTCCTCTGGCTGCTGTCTGAATGTCTGATATGATAATTCCCGCCTTTTATCTTCCCGTCCCAGGCTCATCGTGCTCGTCGGGGTGAAGTGGCATAAAGAGGCGGGAGCAGATGGGATCAGGCACGCCGCCGCCTTTTTCTGTAATCCGCCGTGTCTCCGAGGAGCGGTCCGGCTCCGCTTAAGGATTCATGGAGAATTAGGATGTTATCGTTTCTGCTGAAGATCCAGCTGCACCATCAACAAGTTATCTGGGCTTAAGCCAGCTGTGTGTGTGTGTGTGTGTGTGGGGTGGGGGGGGGGGGGGTGGGGGTTCCTCAGGCTGCTCATAACCTGAAAGATAATCTCCATGTTAAACGTTTGTTTCATTCATGGTCTTCTACACGTCTGTCTGCATTGAAAGTGTCTCTCATCTGCTGATCCAACAGAACCTCATTCAGAGTTTCATGGAAGCTGACTCACTTCCTCAGGTGGGGGTGGGGGTGTGGGGGGGGGGTGCAGAGTACCTGCAGCGTTTTAAAGGCTCTGCAGACAGAGCTGCTGTCACTCTGGCACGCTTTGTTCCTGTGACGCTCCAGAAATCATCCATTCATCTCCTCAACGGTTTGCCTGCGAGGTAGAGCGGCTCTGAGCGTGAAGCGGCACGAACGCCGAGCGGCGTGACTCCACCCACACAATCTCCAGTAACGTCTGCACAGAACAGCTACCGTCCTCGCTGAGGAGAAGCCCCGCCCACCCGGAGGCGGACTGAGCGCCGCCCCTCACGGCGTTTCTGCGTTTAAACGACTTTAACCTCAGATTTCTGCTCCGTTCAGTCGAGTTTCAGCTTCAACCCAGAACCTGCCTGAACCGGTTCCCAGAACCACGTGAGTCTGCTGGCATCCTCGCCCGAGGTCACGCGGCAGAACTCGCTGAGGCAGTCTCACGGCTGACCCCGGGATGACGTGATCCCGCCCCCCGTGACCTCTGACACCAGCTTTGTCTGCAGTAATCCCTGCTGGAGCGCCGCCGCTCTCGGGACGCCGCAGCCTCACTCTGTAAACAGGAGAACGCGCGGCGGGATCATCCTGGTTGAAGGCAGTTCAGGGACGACGGCGTTTCGTCAGCAGAATCTTCTGACACGACAGAAGAATCAAGTCTTTCAACGTGTTTCTAGTCTGAGTTTTAACTCGGGATCCATCAGGAAGAATGGATCAACTTTGTGACAGTGTTCTCCAGATCCTTTTGATCACATGAAATGACAAAAACGAACATTTATTTTGAACCCTAAAACTCTAGTTTTGAATTTTCTGTATTTTCCATCTGAAAGTCGACCTGCTGCTTATTTCAAATCATTTTAATCAGTGAAACTTCTCCTCCCTTCATTCAGTCACACACCAGACATAAAATCATCTGGAAAAACCAGAAACCTTAAAAATATGAACGTCTGAGGCTTCCTGTTCCTTTTCTTCTCACAATCTGTTTGTGAAAAATAACGAAACATTTTGTTTTGGGAGAAGTTTGATCCAGCTGGATTCAGGTCTACACAGGTGGGGGCGTGTCCATCCATTCTGAGCGGCTCGTCTGGGATGTTGGGGGCGGGACTTTCACGTTTCTGCAGTCGTTAGACGCCGCCTCACGTCGGTCCTCATCCCAAGATGAAACGGGTTCCTTGATGTTGCATTTCTCCATTAGGCTCCGCCCCCATCACTGCTGCTGCATTAACAGCCGTCAGATCGACCGTATGATCTATTTGTAAATAAAATGTCAATCATAGAATATAAAAACCTTAACAAACATGAATACACGTTAATAAACATCCATGGATCACGTGTTAACACACCAGTGGGAGGAGCTTCTGTCAAACGTTTACAGCTTCATGAAGGATCCAGATGATGCTGAGAGATCAGCTTTCTACTGAGTGATCCTGTCTCCATGAGATCTCTCCAAAACGGTGAGCTTCAGCGTCTGAACGCCGGCGCTTTCAGCGGTACTTCTGTCTCCCCTTCTCTCTTCCCTGGTGTCTCTGATCCCCTCACAAGCAGCAGGAGAAGGGAAGAGTTGGGATTAGGCTCTGCTGTCCCGGAGAAATAAACCAGAATCTTTAGAGTTTTCTGCACACAGATGAGAAGAATGATCAGAAACTCCTCCCATCCACACGTCACAGACTGAGCTCACTTCCTGATTGGTTTGGGCATTTACACTCTGGAAGCCTTTAGCTCCGCCCACATTGAGCCGTGTGGAACACATGATCCAGCAGACAACAGAACCGGACTCTGCAGTGGATCCCACGTTCCTCCTCCTCCTCCTCCAGAGAGGAAGATGCCTTAAAGCGGGGGGGGGCAAACGTGATCCCAGAGGGGGACAAAATCCAAAACACCCTGAGGGAGCGGACGGAAGGAGATGGACGTTTATTTAACGCTCCAAAAGGACGTTTTAGCTCCAGCCTGGTACTGACCCACGTTTGGTACCGGGTCAAGGTTAGGATCCGGGTGCAGCAGCCAGGATGATTTAACTGGAACATCCAGAACATTAGTCAGGTAAAAAAACCAAAACCAGGAGTCGGTTTTGACGCCTGAGCCCTCAGACACGCGTCAGCATGTGAAGACGGGACAGAGAATGTGTTGCAGTTTGTTACAGTGCACAATACCCGCGGGCCGGCCCCGGCCCCGGCCCCCGGCCCCGGCCTCGGCCCCCGGGCCCCCCGGCCCCGATCCATGGAGCCTGAGACTTCCATTTCTGCTCCATCGATCCGTCTCAGCTCACAGTTCGGTTCTGGAGTCTTCTCTCCATCCACAGACCGGGATGGAGGAACGTGCACGCCCGTCCCAGTGATCCTGTCAGATCTCTGAAGCTGCTTTCTCCAGCAGGAGTTCTGCATTCGGGTCAGAACCTCACAGGACCGTGTCCGACATGCAGTGGAATGCATGACCTGCAGAACTCCCACCAAAAATCCAATCTGTGTTTGTACTGACACGCTGGCTGCTGAGTGTGCGAGCGTGCACGGCCCTGGTCATACATCTTTCATGGAGCTCCCGCTGACAGCATGACCAAAGCCTGTGAGTGGTGCCTGCCGGCTCGCCGCTCCGCTCCGCTCGGCGGCGCCGCTCCTGCAGAATGATTAACCTGCAGAGCGGAGGCCCGGTCCCGCTCCGCCTCGCTGATCCATATTCATCCCGCTTTTGGAATAAACGGCAGAGCCAGTAAATCCCAGCGGCGACTTTGAGGCGGGGGTGGAGTCTTGTGGGTTCTGGAGGGTTCTGGAGGGTTCTGATACTGTTCAGCAGGAGAACATTATGTTGAACATCTTTAACGGTGTCCATGGAAACCGACCCAGAAGCTTTCCACGAGAGATCATGACAACAGAACCCAGAACTGCACCGAGAGCCTGTGAGTTCTGGTGGATCAGAACCAATGGAGGGCGGTAATGACATCACCACAGTTCTGAAGGGTCCAAGAACCAGAACCACTGCAGTGGAGACCCCTCCATAAGTGAAACAGTTCATGAACACGCCGGTGGCGTTCACATCGGACCAGTACCAGACAAGCAGGTAGCAGGAGGGAGGGAGGGGCCTCTTCTTCTCCCTTTTATTCTCTCTCCTGACACTGACCACACTCCCAACAATGGTACGTTCCATTCTCACCACAGACTAGATACAGAGAGGTCCCAGCAGCCCCTGCAGGGGTCCGACTGGACCGTTTGGGTGGATTTAGGAAGAACAAGTCCGGCTTTACTGCTTTCCATGTCATGAACAGAAACAAAGAGAGCGAGCGTCACGCCGCTTCAGTTCCTGCAGACGGAGCCGAGCCTCAATTATACAAAACCTTTAAAGTTGCAGGACATTAGCGGCTCCCTAAAAAGCCTGTTCTGCTGTTGCAGACTCTGAAATATACATGCAGCGGCTGTGTTTGCTCCTGACGGGGATGTCATCACTCTCCTTCTCATGTACTGCAGGACGGGGTCAAACGGGGATCTGGGTGGGTGTGCCGCAGTGTTTGCACCATTCTCACGCTTTTATATTTCATGAATCCTTTGAAAAATTGGCCTTTAATCTGCCTTGAATCCAAGTCTGGCAGTTTGATGCTGGAAAAGGAGAAAAAGGAGAAAAAGGAGAAAGATTCTCAGGCCTGGAACAACCGGAGCCTTAAAGACTCTTCAGCCTCCCTGCCTGGTGACTCTTGAGCAAGGCTCGGCTTTGGGTTGAAGGCTGTCAGGCCTCGAGGCCCGACTCTGGAGGCTCTTACAGCTTCAATGAGAGTCTATGATGTCAGAATGTTAAACAAACGTCACCTTAAAGGAAAGGTGTGTCCGACCGGATCTGATGCTGTCGGGTAACGCCGGCCCGGTGAAGAGAATGTAAGCTCCCGTGTTCTGGAACTCTCGTCACGTATGTCGTAAACGTTCAGTAAACAACAGAAGTTTATCTGTGGACTTTAACAGATTTGATGTTCTTCTTTTCACCATGGTTACATCAGTCTATGGATATCACCTGCAGAACCCCCACCACCACCTCGGATGGGGGCGTGGCCTCCTCACAGCGGTAGCTGGAGCCCGTCTCTGTGCAGTTCCTCCAGACTCCTGCAGGAGAACCTCCCGTCTCTGGTGCTCCTGCCAGAGTTCAGCTCCCAGCAGCTGCCGGTCTCCATGCAGGAAGTGAAGCTGCTTTGATGAAGGCTCGCCTGATCTCCCTGGATGGGTGGAAGTCTAAAGGAGGTTTCTGGGTTGCTGCAGGAGGCGGGGCCCCCCCCCCAGTGAGGGCAGATGCTTCTGGTCCCAGCAGGTTCAGAACTGTGACCATCCTGGATCCACGCCCACATTTTCTGGGCCAGACGACCCCCCCCCCCACGCAGAAGGTTACACTTTTAGTTTGGTACGGGGTCACAGAAATGATGGAATGATGGGAGGAGGAGCAGAAACAAACTGTAACTCCACCAGAGGAGGAGGAGGAGGTCCTGAAGCAGATCAATGCTGGACTGCAGGTCCTCAGCAACCTTTCTCTCTGGTTCTTTGCTGTGATTGGACCGTAAACACTTTATGTTCTATGGAGAACAGATCTACTGAACATCCAGACGAGCATCTGACATTCACGTGATTGGTCAGCGACTCGAAGAGCTCCATCCTATTGGCTGCATGCATCAAAGCCTTTGGCCCTGTCCACACGTAGCCGGGTATCTGCTAAAACGCATATATTTTTATCCGTTTCGGCCTATCGTCCACACGTAACCGAAGATTTAAGTCACTGAAAACGGAGCTTTTGGAAAACTCCGGCTAAAGTGAAGATTTTGGAAAACTCCGTTTTCGCGTCTGCGTGTGGACATGCATAACCGGAGATCTACGTTTTTAAACGTCACTCTTTGCAACAATTAGTGCATACACGTCACAGATGCGCCGCTGTTTACATTGCTCAGCATGGACCCGAGGAGTGTGTTAATTATTACGCTGGTACAGATGCTTCATACTTGCTTTTTTTTTACAAACACAATTACTGCTTCTTGTCGAGGAACAAAGGAGAATAAGCGCTTTGCAGTCGGCTATTTTACAACAAATATCGCTTCCTCCTGCTCAGAGATTTTCACTGACTTTTAGGAAAACACTGCCAACTACTGTTCTGGCATGCTCATTACATCACCCAACAGCGCAAGTATGCGGGAACGTGTGGACGGAATTATTATTAAAACGATCACGTGTGGACGCAACCGTTTTTATAAAACGGAGGTCGGCAGATATGCGTTTGTAGAAATACCCGGCTACGTGTGGACATGGCCTTTATCTGCTCCTTCAAGCTTCAGAGACAGTTTGGCGTTTCGTCGCCACTCACGCCTCCTTTTGCGGTCATCATACGGCGTTCTCCCGATACCGAGTTCAGGGTTTATTGTTCATGTGTGTGAGTGTTCATCTCAGACCAGAGATGATGAGAGAAGCTTCACTTCAGACGACCAAACATGAACTAAACGAATGATTCTTCATGACAGTCATAGAGAGGAAGCCCCGCCCCCTCATGTAGACTGAGACTCTTGGGTTTAGCTAAAGACTTCCTGATCGGTAGATCATTAGCAGCTCGGCTGAGCCACCAGCAGGTCTATGAAGGCCTGAGCTCTGACACATGCACACACATAAACACATGCACCCATACACACGAGCACACATGCTAATGTAACAGGCAGTAAAAATAGTCCTCTCTGATCTTGTGACTTTGCCCCATTTTGGTTGCATCTCATCATCCGAGCAGAAGACTGAACCCCAGAGTCACTGAACGTTTGCTCAGACGTCATCTTCAGGAAGGAGGGGCGTGTCTGTAGAACTCAGCAGGAACGCTCGTCTGTGATTGGCTGGTCCAGTGGAGCATTTATTCTTCAGATAAACCAAAATGAAGATTCAGAGGTTCTGGAGAACGCCTCTGAAAACATGAAATGACCAGATTAATGAAGGTCAGACGTAAAAATATGGAGTTTAAAAACAGAAACAGAACATTTTAAATGTACAACTGTTCTATTTTAAAATCTAAAAGGTTCAGTTTGAATCCAGAAAATGTGTGATTAAACCGTGACTCGAGCTCCTTCCTTCCGGCTCAAACACGATCGACCTTCATGCAGACGCTCCTCATCCTCCTGTCAGCGGCCTCTTCATCAGTCTCTCTGCGTGCTCGCTGACATCTCCTCCTCATCCTCTGGCTCCGCTCTTCCTCATCATCGGTCTCAGTTTCAGCGCGGACTGCTGTGTTTGTGTCTGCACATGAAAGACTTTTATAGAGCGTGTAATGCAGTCCAGAGGCTGCTGGCAGAGGAGAATCCTGGGAAAGGTCGCAGGTCAGGCGGCTACGGCCCTGGGGGGGCATTAACCCAGAGCCAGAGCCACGGCGGAGCGGGGAGATGGGCATTTCAGCCTGATGCAGCCTGTGGTGGAGCGGCTGACTGTTGACAAAACAGAACCGCTCAGGATTCGGACTCCTGGAATGTGGGGGGGCGGCCGGCGGCGCTGACGGCTGTGCATTGTCTGGCGTCAGGTGAGTTCCTGTCACTCACAGACATGTTAGAAACTCCTGAAGGATCCCCGGCGGCGCCGCTGGAGACGGGACGCTCTCTGACGGGTCTGAGTCCATCTGGGTTCCTGAAGGGGGTCCGAGGGGACCGTCATCAGGAGTGAGTCTCAAACATCAGGTAAACGCTGCAGCGTCTGCTGACCGGGACAGAACTACCCGAAACAAAACACCTAAAGAGCAGTTCAGAACACGACAAGACAAGAGAAGTTCTCTTCTGTTTTCAACACATGAAGAGATTCTACAAACAGGCTTGAAAATGGCTGAAAAATGAGAAAAAATACTAATAATGATACTGGTGATGTGATCTTTGGTCCATCCCTTCCTGGGACGAGACTTTACTGAGGGACCCATGACCCTTACTGAACATGATGGTGACGGCGCTCTAAAGCTGCGCAGCTGAATGTAGGAAGATTCCATTACTCAGCAGACTTTCATTCCTGAACACATTTAATGTTTTTAGGTGGACTATATAAATCCGTGTATCATTCGTTCATTTGTTTTTCAATTTAAAATGGGATATGAAAAAAACAAACTGTTTTTTCTTTTTCCGTTTTGTGCACCAAAACGAAAAAACAAAACTCGGATAACAGGCGTTTGATTTGGTTTTTCATAGTTTCGTTTCTGACACAGGGGGGGTCACCTGGAAGTAGTCTGCGCAGATTCTTTCTTATAGTGAAAACAGCTGAATTACCCGGGCAGTAACTGTCTTTCTTTAAGGGAAATGGATCGTTTTATTATTGTTTGTGGCTGTAAAGGGAAAATCCGAGACCCAAGGACATGAAAATACATCCGTTCCAGGTAAGAATCTGTTATATTATATTTTTTTCAGTCACATGTCTCTGACGATGTGAGTTTGCTACTTTGATAAGCTAGCTGTTGTTATCTCCTACACGGGGCTGCACAGAGTCCGGTCATGGATTATTAAACCCATTATGAGATTAAATATGAAAAGTTGTTGGCTGTGCATTTAATGAAAAGCTCTAATCAGCAGTGTTTCCTATTTTTTGAACCATATTGTCAGAACGTTAGTGACGGAGCTCGCGACGTCCCCCAAATGTCTGGCATGTGATGCTAGCGCTAGCTAGTTAGCGCTAGCATCAGACGCCGGCGTTGCACCGGCGTAGATTATTCACAAAAATTGAGTTTTGTTTAGCTACATTAAGATAAGAAATTATGAAAAATTACGAATTATGAAATACTCGTCGTGGAATATTGTACAACTTGACAACAAATAGTTATGAGAAAAATGTATTTAAGTTTTGGCAGGAGAACACGTTTGTATTTGTACATGACCCCCCGTGTCAGAAACGAAACTACGAAAAACCAAATCAAACGGCTGTTATCCGATTTTTGTTTTTTTCGTTTTGGTGCGCAAAACGAATGACACACGGATTTATATAGTTCATTTATTTTTGTTTAGTTTGATTTACACATTTCTCATTGAAATGCACCAAAAAAAGTCAAATAAAGTTTTATTTAAATCACTGCTGACATGACACTATATGGATGTGTCTTTTATTCTGAAAGAAAGTATGAACTTCTGTTTTTAATGTATTTATGTTCCAGTTTAAATAAAACAATCGTCCATTTACCCTTATTATAATACCAATGACATAGATCTAAATGTTCATGACTTAAGTTAAACTCTGTGGCTCTCACTGTGAGAAATGGAGCCAAATGGGTTGAAGGGTTGAAGGTTGCAGACCTCCGCTCTGTCCGGGACATCACGACTGAAGAACAGTTTGAAGAACAGAGGAGCTGCTGTTCTCACAGAGGAACCGTCTGAGGTTTGTGAGGTCAGCTGGTTCTAGAAGCTCTGAGGTCCAGCTCAACTTCAGTTCAGGTCCTGCTGGATTCCGGTCTTCCTCGGCTCTTCTGGACCTGGGAGGCTTCCTGACAGCAGCTGATCCATCAGGATTCAGTTAAATTCTCTGTTTAATGAGGGTCCTGTCTGAACCCACATTCATCTGTCAAACAGCAGAAATCAGACAAACTTTGAGCGTTTCAGTTTCAGATTTCAAAAACTGGTCTGTTCTGTTTTTGGGCCAAACTTTTGTCCACTGATGAGTTTTAAAGCTGAGAAATCCAGCAGCTTTGAGTCTCCCAGGAGAGCCATGAGTCTCACAGAATGAAACCCATTACAGACACATCCAGACGCATTCACACACGCCTGAAAAATCCCCCTCGCCTCCACGCTGCTCCAAAATAAACGCTGAAATCCCCCCGTCTTTCACTGCCGGCTGCCCAGCCTCCCTAAACGGTGGGAACCTCTCACTGGAACGCAGCTTCTCCTGACCGGGACGCTGCAGGACTGCAGGGCTCTGAGATGCAGACGCAGCCGGGGCAGCCAGGGCAGACGCAGTTAGGGCAGACGCAGCCGGGGCAGACAGGGCAGACGCAGCCGGGGCAGATGCAGCCAGGGCAGACGCAGCCGGGGCAGACGCAGCCGGGGCAGACGCAGCCGGGGCAGACGCAGTTAGGGCAGACGCAGCCGGGGCAGACAGGGCAGACGCAGCCGGGGCAGATGCAGCCAGGGCAGATGCAGCCAGGGCAGACGCAGCCGGGGCAGACGCAGCCGGGGCAGACGCAGCCAGGGCAGACGCAGCCAGGGCAGACGCAGCCGGGGCAGATGCAGCCAGGGCAGACGCAGCCGGGGCAGACGCAGCCGGGGCAGACGCAGCCGGGGCAGACGCAGCTGGGGCAGACGCAGCCGGGGCAGACGCAGCCGGGGCAGACGCAGTTAGGACAGACGCAGCCGGGGCAGACGCAGTTAGGGCAGACGCAGCCGGGGCAGACGCAGCCGGGGCAGACGCAGTTAGGACAGACGCAGCCGGGGCAGACGCAGTTAGGACAGACGCAGCCGGGGCAGACGCAGCCGGGGCAGACGCAGCTGGGGCAGACGCAGCCGGGGCAGACGCAGCCGGGGCAGACGCAGTTAGGACAGACGCAGCCGGGGCAGACGCAGCCGGGGCAGATGCAGTTGGGTTGGATGGTAGTGGTGAGTGATCCTGAGTATTTGGGCATCAATCTGAAACTGATCCGATCCCGGTCAATACTGTTGATACCAATATTGATATTTTTTGTACATGTGTTGGATCTGACATGAACCTCAGAATCTCAGCTGGTTTTAATCTGCATACAAAGTCTTTACTTTGAATTATGAAAATATTTTTACTTAACTGGAAAAAAAACATTTCTTGAAATAAAAACTTCTTGAAATCAAATAAAAAGTGAAGAAGTGAATAGAAGATTCTACAAACCAACAGAAACGAGTAAATAAGATTCAAAATGTTAAAGAACAACTGGAAGAAATATAAATATTTATAACCTCTCAGTCTTTAAATAGAACAAGAAAAACAGATCAAAACCAGCAGAGAAGATGAATCTGGATCAGACAGAACCGGATCAGACAGAACCGGATCAGTCAGAACCGGATCAGACAGAACCAGATCAGTCAGAACCGGATCAGACAGAACTGGATCAGACAGAACCGAATCAGACAGAACCAGATCATACAGAACCAGATCACAGAAGAACCAGACAGAACCGAATCAAGAACCGGATCAGGACAGAACCGGAGAACCGGATCAGACAGAACCGGACCAGTTAGAACCGAATCAGACAGAACCGGATCAGTCAGAACCGGATCAGACAGAACTGGACCAGTTAGAACCGAATCAGACAGAACCGGATCAGTCAGAACCGGATCAGACAGAACCAGATCAGACAGAACTGGATCAGACAGAACTGGATCAGACAGAACCGGGGCAGACGCAGCATCTCCTCCTGCTCCATGACAGTCCTGCCGGTCCTGTGCTGCAGCGTTCTGCGTGTTTCACACATTCCTGAGTGAACGGCGCCGCGGCTGACGGCGGCGAAGCGGTCACGGTTCCATTCTGCACACGGAGCGTCTCTGCGGGTCACAATGTCCGACCGGGTCAGACGGCTGTCACCACATTCCTCACTCCGACCTGCATGAATGGATGGGATTTCCTGCATGGATCAGCCCTGTGACATGGAATTAGACTGTGACCTCTGACCCGTGGATGCACACACCCCCCCCCCCCAGCAGAACAACACAGACATTGATTTTTCCTGGAGATGTTCTGCTGTTCTGGCGATAATGTTTGCAAATATGAGAGAATGAAACGTTTAGAGTCTCAGAGTGAAACACTGCTGCAGATTCCAGCACACGTGCACGCACGCACACGTGAACGCACACACGCACGCGCCCAGTCAGAAGTTTGAATCCAGACTTTGGTCAAACGTCTGCAGGTTTGAGTCCCCTCAGAGTGGAGGCTCCGCCCCTTTTGTTCTCTGATTCTGCTGAGGAGTTTACAGAGACCTGCTGCTGATTTACCGTCAGATTGGGAGGGGGCGTGGTCGCTGCTTTCTCTAATGTGTCGGCAATAAAACACAATGACAGAGCGAGCCGAGCCGAGCCGTGCGGGGCGGGGCCGAGTGTGAGTCGCTGCACGCCTGAGGCGTGCGGGTTCACACGGTTCAGCTGCAGCTCTGAGAGCGCCGGAGTCTAGAATGCTGAGCAGAAATACAGAAATGATGTCATCAGAAACACAAACACATGAACGAGTTTAACAAACGTGCACAAAGCACTTGTTACACACGTCCACGTCTCCAGTCCTCCTTCAGTGATGCGTTTAAATGCTGCTACAATGCTGGGTCATCACAGTTTCCTTATGGTGGCATTGATGGCGGGACGTTGATGGCGGGACGTTGATGGCGGGACGATGCTTCCCGCCTCCGCTGTTTGTGGTGACATCCTAACAAATGGGTGTTTTGGGAGCGGCCGCGCGGCGGGACGTCCCCTTCACGCTGCTGCTGTTGTTCCAACAAGCTCACCTCCAAAGTGTTGTTGACTAAACTGTTCTCCGGGCCGGGACGGGGCGGGCCGGGCGGGAAGTGGGTCAGCGGAGCGCCGCAGCGGTTGGGATTCAAACAACAGCTCCAGCACTTTCCAATGATGTTTAATTGATGAAAGAATCTTTTATTCATGCAGCTTTAATATGTGGGAGAGATCAGAGGAGAGTCCCAAACATGACTGTCCCGAACACGACTGTCCCGAACACGACTGTCCCAAACATGACTGTCCCTCCTGGAGCCAGCTGCAGTTCCTCACGTGACCACCAGGGTTTATAGCTGGGCTCCGTTCATGAAACGGGATTTCTTCAGGCTAAACTCAAGGACTGAGTGAATATTTTTTTCAACTCTTCTGTATTTTCGTTCTCAACCATGTGATCAATCCCATAATCCTCTGCTTTATCATGTGATCAATCCCATAATCCTCTGCTTTATCATGAGACTTTGATTCTTTGATTTGTCTTTTTTAACATCTTCTTGATAATCGTTGTTTTCTCTGTAGTTAAACTTATAAACGGACCAATCAGATGCCTCAAAAAAGTGGGTGGAGCCTGCCGTAAAAGTTTCAACAAGCTCACTCCTGATTGGTGAGGATGGTTGCCATAGAAACGAGGCCTCAGCTCGACATGGACCGATCACTGCTCTCTGGCTCCAACATGGCGGCTGAATCGTCTTCCTTTGGTTGGAGCCAGCCAGTCAGTCCACTCCCAACTCCTCAACCTACCAGCAGGTACCAGAATGTGGACCGGACCGGTACCCAGACCTGGTACCGGCTCCACGTCTTGCATCTTGAGGGCCAGAGACCCTGAAGAAGGAGTTCGGGACCTGCATCGGTCATCAGAGGAAGGAGAGAGAGGAGCTCCATGAACGTTAGGGTTAGTATCCTGGTTTCCATGGCAACCTCGCCTCCTGGAGCCAGCGTTGTCTTGGTCGCTGACAGAAACTCCCGCTCTGATTTATCACAGATGTTTTCTCTCAGACTCGTTTCCACAGAAACTCGCGGTTTGATCAAGATGTTTCTGCTCGCCACCCGGGAGCTCTCTGACAGGCGCGGCGTTTTCTCGGTTTGCAGCGGAGTGTCACTCGGCGGAGATGAGGAGACGCTTAAGTAGGACACCTAAGAGTGTTTACAGTGGGGGGGGGAGGGCGGCGGGAGCAGGTGATGGGATCAGATACCAGAGGAACGACTGGAAGGAGAAAATTCACTGAGGAGATTCTCCTTCCTCTCTCAGGGGCACAGCCATGGGGGGTGTGGGGGTGGGGGGTTGTGTTTCGGGACCCCCCCCTGGTGTCAAGGACCTTCATGATCTGTTCTCGTCTTCTCCTCCATCTTCTCTCAGATAGTTTCGGGTTCCTCGCAGGGTTTCGTTTTGGTTCTGCGGTATCTCCCCGGGAGCGTTTGTGTCTCTGGCGCCGCTTCCTCAACAGCGGCTCTCATAATTGCTCTTAGGTCAGAATATAATTGGGTCTGAGAAAAGGACGGCTCACAGAAGAAAGCCTCGTCTTCTCGGCTCTGTTCCCCATGAAGATGTTTCTGTGGAGCAGCTTCGGGCTGAAGCGGCAGCCGCCTCGTAGCTCCGCCTCCTCGGTTCAGGAACACGAATCAGAGCGGCAGAAATCCCGTTTCATGAACCTCCTTCTGAAGTTTGATCAGATGAAGATGGAGGATCCAGACCCCCCCCACGTGGTCCAAAGAAAGTTTTACAGAACATTCTGGATGAGGAGAACCTCCCATTCCTGTGAAGATCCCGGCAGAACTCGGTTCCTTCTACAATTAGAGCTTCAGAAAACATCTCATTAAACTTTGAAGGAATTTCTCTGCTACGTTTCCTTTATTGTTTCATTTCCTATTCCGACTTTTCCAAAGTTGTTCTGAAGTTCCTAAAGTTTCTGTCTGAGCTCTACCGGATCAGAACCGCAGCTGCTGTTCTCCTGTTCAGAAGATGTTTGACTCCATGAGATGTTCATTTCTTAAGGTGCTTCAAACATAAATCTCCGGCTCCTCCAGGAAGTCGGTCAAACCCAACGGTTTCCGGGGAAACAGATTCTTTTCTAAATCCTCCGGTTTTGCTCTGACATTCAGGCTTTTCTGTGAAGCTGCAACTTTAAAAGCTTCTTTGATTTTCTTTGGCTGATGCAAACACTGTGTGTGTGTGTGTGTGTGTGTGCACGTGGATGGTTTCCATTGACTCTCCATTGCGTCTGAGCACACGAGCGTGCCCCCGCTAACCTGAGCGCCGCGGCGGCGGGCTGCTGAACACAAAGGCTGCCGGGCCGTGGACTGAATGCTAACGGAGGCGCAGGAATGTGCGCCGTGGGGGGGCCTCCGCGCCGTCCAGAGAGGCACTTAAAAACGCAGTCGGAGCTGTTGACTTGTGGCTCCTTGTGGGATAAGAGGCGGAGCTCCAACACGCAGGATCAATACGAGCCAGCTCTGCGTGTGGAGGATCTAGCAGGAAGTCCTCTTTGTTTACTTCCTGCTGGACCCCCCCCCCCCCCCCTCCCCCAGCTGAGACTTTAAAATCCCGCAGGAACAACCGAGCGCCGCAGATTCGTTCCTCCATCCTTCTTCGTTCTTCCAGCTGACGCCAGCGCTCTGCTGAAGACGGCGTTCAGTTCTTGTTGCTTTTTCTCGTTTTCCCCGGCGCCACGGTCACCAGAGACCGCCACGGTCACCAGAGACCGCCACGGTCACCAGAGACCGCCACAGACCCGACAGAACCGCCCACTGGATTCTCAGAGTCTGGAACATCTGACCTCTGACCTCCAGGAGGTTTGAGGAAGCAGACCTCCGTCCTCTGAGCAGGATCAGAGTTGTGAGGTCCGACCGTCTCCATGGCAACTGACCATCATCCGTATCTGTGATTGTGTTCATGCTCAGCCGTGTCATCAAATAAACACAACAGTTTAGAATCAGATCTTAGCGTTTCTGCCCCCCCCCCCCTCCCCCGACTGAACGAGTGCGTTCACACACTCGGCTGGACCTCCCACACGGTTCCCACACCTGAAACAACAAACACAGACTCACAAACAGCCCGTTGTGTTAAAACAACACACTGATGATGACAAACAGTTTCAGCCTCAAACCAACACAAACATGCTGTGTGTTTGTGTATGAATGAGTGAACGTTCTCACTGCTCCAGGACACCTGAGCTGAAACTGGTTCTGGTTCTGGTCCGCTTTAAAAACTCAACCTTTGTGTTTTTCTGTGTTTGATAGAACAGGTGCTGATGCTGCTAAAGACTTTAGGATGTAAAACTTTCTTAAACTGATCTCAAACATTTCCCAAACTCTTCCCAAAACGTTCTCAAAGGATTTTCAAACTTTCATCAAATCATTTTTGAACAAGTTTGAAACTGTTCTGAAACTATTCTCTAATCTGTCTGGATCCTGGATCATCAGTCTGGATCATCTGTCTGGATCCTGGATCATCAGTCTGGATCATCAGTCTGGATTCTGGATCTTCAGTCTGGATCCTGGATCGTCAGTCTGGATCCTGGATCGTCAGTCTGGATCCTGGATCTTCAGTCTGGATCCTGCATCTTCAGTCTGGATCATCTGTCTGGATCCTGGATCATCAGTCTGGATTCTGGATCTTCAGTCTGGATCCTGGATCGTCAGTCTGGATCCTGGATCGTCAGTCTGGATCCTGGATCTTCAGTCTGGATCCTGGATCAGTCAGTCTGGATCCTGGATCGTCAGTCTGGATCCTGGATCATCGTCTGGATCCTGTCGTTCTCCTGGATCTAGTCCACCAGTCATGAGATCCTGGATCTTCAGGTCTGGAGGATCATCAGGTCTGGATCGGTCGATGCAGTGTGCATCGTCCTGGATCATCAGTCTGGATCCTGGATCGTCTCAGTCTGGATCTGGATCGCTCAGTCTGGATCCTGATCCAGTTGGATCTGTGATCAAATCTGGAGGAGATCAGGCCTCGGGGGTGGATCCCTCCAGTCTGGATCCTGGATCGTACAGTCTGGAATCAGTCTGGATCGTCAATCGTCAGTGGATCCTGTCTCACTGTGGATATGGATCATCAGTCTGGATCCTGGATCGCAGTCGGATCCTGGAGTCTGGATCCTGTCTGAGTTCGCCAGTCGTGAGATCCATGGATCGTCAAGTCTGGATCCTGGATCATCGTCAGTCTGGATCTTCAGTCTGGATCTCGGGCTGTCAGTCTGGATCCTGGATCTTCAGTCTGGATCCTGGATCGTCAGTCTGGATCCTGGATCGTCAGTCTGGATCCTGGATCTTCAGTCTGGATCCTGGATCGTCAGTCTGGATCCTGGATCGTCAGTCTGGATCCTGGATCTTCAGTCTGGATCCTTCGGATCCTTCAGTCTGGATCTGGATCGTCAGTCTGGATCCTGGCCTGGATCCTGGATCAGTCTGGATCCTGGATCGTCCAGTCTGGGATCCTGGATCTTCAGTCCTGGTCGGAATCGTCAGTCTGGATCCTGGATCGTCAGTCTGGATCCTGGATCATCAGTCTGGATCCTGGATCGTCAGTCTGGATCCTGGATCATCAGTCTGGATCCTGGATCATCAGTTCGGATCCTGGATCATCAGTCTGGATTCTGGATCTCGTCTCGTTTGCGTCGTTTTTCCCTCTGAATTTTTCCGTTTCAGCCTGAAGGAGAATCAACCAAAAGCTCCTCCTCCTCCTCCTCCTCCGTTCTGCATCTTCTTCTGCAGCGTCTGTTGATCATTTTCATTTAGCCTGAACTCCTTCCCAGCATGCCTCAGTGCTCCGCGCTCTTGTGTCTCCAGTCTCCCAGGAACGGTAATCTGGAAGCAGATATCTCTCCCGGCTTCCTGCATAATGGATGGAGCTCGGGAGTTCGAGTCCCTGATCGGCATGCCGAACAGTCACATCAGTGCCGTCACGCCGCGGCGGCCGGGCCTTTGGCGGAGTCTGCGCGGTCCACTCCGGTCCCGCCGCGCGGTCCTGCCACCGCTTCTTACGCCTCTTTACTGCTGGCTTCAAAGACGTACAGCATCATCGCCGGCATGAGAGGCTCTTTGAAGGCTCCCCCTCTCTCTCTCTCTCTCTCTCTCTCTCTCCCTCCCTCCTCTCTCTCTCCCCCCGCCTGATGGCATTATTGCCCCCCAGTCCAGAGGAATTATTGATCAGGCTGCTGGGAGGAGAGCGGAGCTGAAAGCTGGCAGAAGCAGAGGAGAAGTTTCTGTCAGAATAAAGACGTCTGTTCTGAGTGACAGCCGAGCGCTGGGAAGAACCGGATTCTGTCTGTTCTTCAGAACCGACCGGAACACGGGAACGCCGCGCAGGGATGCAGATCTGTGTCAGAAATCCGTCAGAACCAGAAATTCTGCCAGAAAGAACTTTATTTAAGGAGGCTGAGGATTTCATCCTCAGAAAACTGGATTCTCTGGTTCTGAACTGGACACGCTGAAGAACAGAACCAGAACAGAATTCATGGTTGTTAGAGGGAACAACTGCTGAAGAAAATGACAAAATGAACGTCTATAAAACCAAAACAGACCAAAGAAGTCGAACCCTGACTAACATGAAACGTGTCTTCTGCGGAGTCGAGCAGAATACTTCCTCTGAAAGACAGTATTCGAGTAATCCTAAGATGCTCCACTTTGGGTCACATGATCATTTCCTTCCATCCAGCAGCTCTGATGCTGAACGGTTCAGTCTAAAGTCTGGAGAGACGGACGCTCTACGCCCGGACCACTCGACCTTCAAACAGACTCCAAGCAGGAGGAGCAGCTTCAATCACTCTGATTGGATAAATATAAATCATATGGATTTTTTTTTTTTTTTTGGGGGGGGTCATAAATAAAACATAAACATGAAGACAAAATGATCTTTTTTAAAAAAAAAATGAAATAGTTTATAACTTCTCCATAGGTTCACATGAAGTCTTTTTAAAATATAAGACACCCTTCACTCCTTTTCAGAGCAGAACTTCTGTGAACGGGTCGTGTGATGTCAGCAGGGATTTAAAGACAAACAACCGTTTATTTTGTGATGAATCTCAGGCAGTTTAATTCAAATGAAAGCAGAGCTGCTGCAGTGACCCTGATTGGTCGTTTTTAAAACAATGTGGTGCATTTAAAATCCTTGAATTTGGTCAAAAATCTGGATTCTGGTTCTGGTTCTGGTTACTGACCTCCACATCTGTCCAAATGTGTCGTTCTGCTGCTGGTTGCAGTATTACAGTCACCATGTTCTGGACCCACACACAGCGACTGATTACTTTCCTGTTTGGTTTACTTTGTACTTTACAGTAATTTTGTGAAATAAAAACATTTGATTTTCTCTTAATGGAGGTCAAAAGAGCCGCATGTGGATCTCTGACTCCTGATCCGGTCCGGTTCTGCAGAACACACCTGCATCAAACTCAGCAAGAGTACATGAGAGACAGAGTAACTTTGAGGTAACTGAGTACTCTGGGCTGTGGGGGTCCTCTGGGGTCCTCTGGGGCCCCGAGCCTTTTCAGTTTCCTCTATTTTACAACATAGGAGAAGGAGAGGAGCATGCTGGCAGGCATGTTCTTACTGCTGTGCAGCCACGTGCACACACGTTAGTCTTGTGCACAGATGTTAGTCTCGTGCACATACTTTAGTCTCGTGCACAGATGTTAGTCTCGTGCACATACTTTAGTCTCGTGCACAGATGTTAGTCACGTGCACATACTTTAGTCTCGTGCACACACATTAGTCTCGTGCACACACATTAGTCTCGTGCACACACATTAGTCACGTGCACACACATTAGTCTCGTGCACACACATTAGTCACGTGCACACACATTAGTCACGTGCACACACATTAGTCACGTGCACAGATGTTAGTCACGTGCACAGATGTTAGTCACGTGCACAGATGTTAGTCTCGTGCACAGATGTTAGTCTCGTGCACAGATGTTAGCCTCGTGCACATACATTAGTCACGTGCACACACTTTAGTCTCGTGCACACACATTAGTCACGTGCACAGATGTTAGTCACGTGCACAGATGTTAGTCTCGTGCACAGATGTTAGTCTCGTGCACAGATGTTAGCCTCGTGCACATACATTAGTCACGTGCACACACTTTAGTCTCGTGCACACACTTTAGTCTCGTGCACACACATTAGTCACGTGCACACACATTAGTCTCGTGCACAGATGTTAGTCTCGTGCACACACATTAAGTGCACATACAGTAGTCGTGCACACACATTAGTCTCGTGCACACACTTTAGTCACGTGCACACACATTAGTCTCGTGCACACACTTTAGTCTCGTGCACACACATTAGTCACGTGCACACACATTAGTCTCGTGCACACACTGGCCGGCAGCCTCCTCGTGCACACTCACAGCACCTTGTGCACGGTCCCAGAGTGGAGCCTGACGTGCCCAGGCGTGCAGGCGGCGTGCACGCGGCGCTCTTCAGTGTAAATGACTCCGACAGTGTTTGTTAGTGTTTCTGATGAGGAAACTGAAACATACGGAGCCCCCCCCCGCCTGTGTTTCCAGAGGGGGCCTCTGCCGGTTTCTGCTTTCTCCCCGTTGATGAGGAATGCGTGCGGCGGCTTTTCCTGGTCGCCTCTCGGGCCCGGAGCGGGTTTGTTGACATTGGTTCGGCGTGGCGGCGTCGGCCTGTTTGCTCAGGGCAGCGCCGGCGTTCTGGAGGACCTGACAAATTAGAACAAGTCCAGGTTTTACAGACAGAAAGGTCAATCTGCGGCGAGAAGATTTCCACATCCTGGAAGCGCCTGCAGCCTCTGCACACAAATAATCGCAATAATCTGTAAAGCAAATAACCAGGAGCAGCGATCCAAGAGAGCGGGAACGGATGACCTCGCCACGGAAAAATGCTTCAGAGGAAGAAAAACTGCGGGTGATTTTAATGACCGCCTCTATCACAACCAATGAAAGTCACTGACGTGAACGCCACGGACAATCTGGAGGTGAAAACTCTTTTCTAGATCCAACATGTGAACGAGGTCATGAGGTCATGAGGTCATTTTAAGAGGGTATTTAGAGGATCACACGAAACAGACTAGAATGTAAAACACGCAAACAGAAACAGCTGAACAAACAAACAAACAAACAAACAAACAAACAAACAAACAAACACAGACGGTGCCTCTCTACTCGTGTGGGATGTGACGTTTGCTTCAGGTGAATCTTCTCATTGGTCGATTCCTGCAGACATTTTTCTGTGTTTTTGAGGGGTCTGCCCCCCCCCTTCACATGAGGTACCAGAGTTTGGATCAGAACCAACCGTACAAACGAGCAGGAAATGAGTTGGACTCCCATCAGACTGTAAATACAGAGAACAACGCGGCAGAAAACAGACAAAGAGGTCCGGGAACGTCTGGTTCTGTTTGGTTCTGTTTGGTTCTGGCACAAGAGGCAGAACCCAGAACCCAGAAGACTAAAGAAAAGCAACATAGATAAACTGAACTAATAGTTGGTGTGAACTAATAAAATGACAGCAGATCTACGCTTTAAAAGTCACCATCAGTAAAGTTTGGGCCCATTTTCAATGAGGAGGTTCTACGTGGGTCCAGAACCTCTGGTACCAACAGCTGAGTGCCCGTCGTCTCCTCAGCCAATCAGCTCTGAGCTTTCATGTTGCTGCATTCCAGGAAAACTTCTGAAGTCGTGTTTAAATCCAGATTCAGGAAGAAACTCTTCAGGTGAGGCGTTCCCGTCATCATCAGGCATGTTCAGGGGGCGGGGCCAGCCCCCCCCCACATGAGTCATGATGACATGATGAGTGAACTGCAGCAGACGACTTCCAGAAGTTACTTCACACACGTACAGAAGCCAAAAAAGATCAACCGCCGCTGCTGAGTCATGACAGCCGAAGGGCTCTGCGCACCTGCAGAACCGTGGACCGGACCCGGGTTCTGGTCCGATGAACACCTGAGGGGCTCTGGTCTCACGTGGACCCACCAGGGAGTCGGCTCCAGTGAGGACGCATCAGGATGGACACAGTCCAAGAGTCTCACTTATTGCTGCCTTTCCCATCCAATCCTGTCGGCTCACCTGGCAGGTGTGGCCAACGTCCCCCGATCGCCACCTGCTGTCTATTTAAGGCAGAGGAGGCCACGCCCAGTCAGGCGGAGCAGAGCAGCAGGCTGGGCTTGTGTTGGTTTGGTTCAGTTCGGTTCGGTTCGGTGCTGGTTTGGTTTGGTTCAGTTTGGTTTGGTTCAGTTCGGTTCAGTTTGGTTCAGTCGGTTCGGTCGGTGCTGGTTTGGTTTGGTTCAGTTTGGTGCTGGTTTGGTTTGGTTTGATTCAGTTTGGTTTGGTTTGGTTCCGTTCGGTTTGGTGCTGGTTTGGTTTGGTTCAGTTTGGTGGGTTTGGTTCCGTTCGGTTTGGTGCTGGTTTGGTTTGGTTCAGTTTGGTTTGGTTTGGTTCCGTTCGGTTTGGTGCTGGTTTGGTTTGGTTTGGTTTGGTTCGGTTCAGTTCGGTTTGGTTTGGTTCAGTTTGGTTTGGTTCAGTTCGGTTCAGTTTGGTTCAGTTTGGTGCTGGTTTGGTTTGGTTCAGTTTGGTTTGGTTCCGTTCGGTTTGGTGTTGGTTTGGTTCAGTTCGGTTCAGTTTGGTTCAGTTTGGTGCTTGTTTTTTGTTTTGTTTGTTTCGGGTTAACGATGCCCTTCTCTGAGGATCTGGACCAGAGGTCTCAAACTGGCGGCCCGCGGGCCATTTGCGGCCCTCAAGTGGAGGCCCCCGAGCCTTTACATACATGTTCAAGGTCCACTAAGTGATATCTTGAGCGTGTCCGCGCTTCTGAGATGATAAATTTATGTTTGGGTGATTCAGCTTCATGCTCTTGGGTGATTCTGCTGCTTTCGTTGCTCAGAAACGTTAGCTTCTGCTGCCTTGTGGCTAGGCTGTTATACAGAAATTTACTTTAGCACAGGGGTCACTAGCTCCTGTCGTTATACAGAAGATTTTACTTAGTAGTACACAGACATGAACAAATGACTGTGGACGCAGAAACATATTTTTGGCACAAATGGGACCCCGTATGGCCAAGCCTCAGCCAGACTCCGCCCCCTGTGCCCTGAGTTTGAGATTCCTGATGTAGACCCGCAGAGCAAGGAGGCTTTGGCCCCGCCCACAGCAGCTTTTTTAGAGTTTTGTTCATGAGCTCGTTATGAGACGAGAACACGTTAAGAACATGATCTTCACTGGAGGAAGTTTCTGGATCTCCTGGAAGTTTCTGGATCTCCTGGAAGTTTCTGGATCTCCTGGACGTTTCTGGATCTCCTGGAAGTTTCTGGATCTCCTGGAATCCGTTCAATCATCCCAGGATTGTCATGTGACCCCCCAGTCTTTGGTGAAATAACAAACGCTCACATTCTGCTCTGATGCTGTAATCTGACCCCCCCCCCCGGCTCATCATCACACCTCATTCGTCCGTCCCCTGCGGGCAGCAGAGGGGGGGTCGGGGGGGTCAGAGGATGCTGACTGTCATCTCAGACACATTCCTCTCCGTTTGCTGACCTCACCGTTCTCATGATGGACGCTCCGACTGAAGTCTGGCTCTAATGAATGACCCCCCCCCACATGAACAGCAGCTTCCCCTCGGGGGGGGCGCCTGGTTATCCTGCAGTGCTTCCTGTGCACGTCTCGTCTGACGTGTCTGCTGTTGTCCTCACAGTCGGATCAGCCTGATGGCTTCATTCATCTGATAAGATTGTTAGAGGATGAGAGTGAAACTCCGCCCACATTGTTCGCGGCCCGCTCCCCGCGGTATCGCGCCGTGACTCACACAAAGCCGGCTCGCGGCTCAGCAATCATTCTCTGTAATTAAAAATCACAAATGCATGATTGCTTCCCCTCCGGCGAGAGCCCCGCCCTCCACCGGGGGGGAGGGTGAGACAACGACCCCCCCACTCAGAGAGAGGAACTCACGTCCTGAAAGTCCCGCGTGGAGGCGAAATGGACCGGAGGAGGGAAACCAGAACCGAACCCGCCGGCTCAGAGAACAGGAAGTGGCGGGGAACGGATTCCTGACAAAATAAGAGCTTTGTCACATCAGGGAGTTCAAAAAGTTCTCATGACGTTTGAGGAAATGTTTCAGGTTTTTAGAGCTGGTATCTGTGGGACTTTAAGGAACTTCCTCCAGAGGTTCTGATAGATTGGATCTCCTCCAGAGGTTCTGATCGATCCGATCTGCTCCAGAGGTTCTGATCGATCCGATCTCCTCCAGAGGTTCTGATAGATCCGATCTCCTCCAGAGGTTCTGATTGATTGAATCTCCTCCAGAGGTTCTGATAGATCGGATCTCCTCCAGAGGTTCTGATCGATCCGATCTCCTCCAGAGGTTCTGATAGATCCGATCTCCTCCAGAGGTTCTGATTGATCCGATCTCCTCAAGAGGTTCTGATTGATCCGATCTGCTCCAGAGGTTCTGATTGATCCGATCTGCTCCAGAATTCTTCTTCCTCTCAGTAGATCCAGGATTCTCCTCTGATTGTCGTCATTGTCTTCTCATTATCCTTCATTTGTTTTCTCCTCATTTCTGGCATGTTCAGACCTGGACCCGCCCCCTGCCCCCCCCGGGTCTTTCACCTTGCAGTGGTGCTGCTCAGACACGTCTGGCCTGAAGCAGATTTCTCAGCAGAGGATCCAGAACCAGGATCAGGTTCTCTGACTTTCTGCTTCCGTCGATTGGTTTCCGAGCTTTCCTGTTTCTGGCTCCTCCTCTTCCCTCCGTGCTCCTTCTGGCAGGTGAGACTTGAACCTGCACCTTCCCTCCCCTCCTTCAAGGTCTGCAGACCCGTCTGAAGCCGTGCTTCCTGAGAGCGTCTGACAGCAGCAGAGAAGCTGCGGACAGCGAATCAGGACCAGCAGAAACAGGACATCAGGAGAGCTGGAGGAGTCAGTCAGGGAGTGCAGGAGATCAGGACATCAAATCAGGAGGCCTCCAGCCACCTGCAGACAAAGAGGAACGGATCAAATCAAAGGAGAGGAGATGCTGTCATACAGACAGTCTCTGACTCCATGAACCAGTAGCATCATCACGGTCTCATCTGTGCTCCTGTTCTTGGTCGTGGACCTCTCCTCTGGCTCGTCGTGGCCGTCTCCTTCTGTCTCTCTAGTGTAAATCTTCATGAAAACATCCATGAATCTGGGTTCTGATCCAGCTGTCTGGTTCTGATCCAGCCGTCTGGTTCTGTTCCAGCCGTCTGGTTCTGATCCAGCCGTCTGGTTCTGATCCAGCCGTATGGTTCTGATCCAGCCGTATGGTTCTGTTCCAGCCGTCTGGTTCTGATCCAGCCGTCTGGTTCTGATCCAGCTGTATGGTTCTGATCCAGCTGTATGGTTCTGTTCCAGCCGTCTGGTTCTGATCCAGCCGTCTGGTTCTGATCCAGCTGTATGGTTCTGATCCAGCTGTATGGTTCTGATCCAGCTGTATGGTGGAGATTTTCCAGCGTTCTCATTGGATGAAACTCACACCAAAAATCCAGTGATGCTGATTGGACCACAGAAATGTGAAGATAGCATCTTCTCTTCTCCAGAACCTGAACAGATGAGGGTTTAGTGCAGCAGAAAGAAGATGATTGATGAAGAACAGAGTCTGTCCAAGACTGTTGGATTGATTTAAAGGAGAAATAAATTATTTCTGATGACATTTGTTCTCTTTCAGGAGTTAAATGACACACAGACATGATAGAAACTCTAAAAACATTATTTTATCCATATATTACACAATAAATAATAAACCGATTGATTCTTGAGACTCTCTCCTGTCCGTACACCAGATGGATATTGATCCTTGTTTTTTAAACTCTAGAGGAATCCTTCGGACCTGGCTGGGATCCAGAGGACCTCCCTCAGAGACAGCTTTACTTTGGAGTGTCAGACAGGAAGAACACAGACTCTCATAATAATGAAGTTTTTCTTCTTTCTTCTTGAAGCTGTGTTGCTGACACCTCATTAGCTCTCCTCCCGACCCGCTCCGCTCTGGTTCTTCCCGGGACACAGCAGCGTGTTCTGAGCAGCCGCCCGAACACCAGCGTCCGGAGAAGCTTTCAGCTTTCAGCCTTCAGCTCAGACAAAGACAGAAGCCGGCTCTCTCAGTGAAGCGTTGAGACAGAATCAGAGGAGAAAGGCCCCAGGGGCCGGTGTCGGGCCTCTTGTGGCTTCAATCATGCACGCCATAATTGGTTCAAACTGAGGAGCAATCATTTTGCACTTGTAGTCAAACGTGTCTTTGAAGAGCGAGGCATGTGCTGACGCGAGTGCATTCTTCTCTGGTGTTTGGAAAGCCCCGCGCTTTAAAACAAACACAATAACCAAGGAGGATGAAGGAGAAACGGGATCATCCTTTCACTCTGTTGGAACGCCGCGCTGGAGGAGGGAATCGAACCTGCAGACGCTTCAGCTCATCACAATATTCACTCTCATCCTCCAGAATCTTTTCCAGGAAAGTTCAGGAGTTGATAAAAAATGGAAAAGTTTCCTCAGAGCTGCAGTGATGATGGAGACTGCAGTCCAGAAATGCAGAAACAACCAACCAGGAGCTTCGGTTCCTCACTTCCTGTTGAACTTCTCATCAGTGATTGGTGGAGGTGGGGGCGGGGGTGGGGGGTAATAAAGCTCCAGGTAGCATCGACTGTTACCACATGCGGAAATGAAACGTCAGCTTGAGAAGCTGACAGGAACCAGAGACACGTCGACACCGGACCGGACCGGACCGGACCGGACACCGGACCAGACCGGACACCGGACCAGACTGGACCGGAACGGATACCGGACCAGACATCGGACCGGACATCAGACCAGACACCGGGTCTCCAGGTTTCAGGTCCTTCCATCCATCTTTACTGCAAGTATTGATGAAAGACTTTCCCTGAAGTGAGGAGCTGATCAAAGACCAAAGATCAAAGATCAAAGGCCGATCCATTCTTGTGTCACACAAAGGCTGGATTAGTTACACCTTCAGAACCTTCAGAACTTCTGTGTTCATGTGTTCTAAAGAGGAACCTCAGAGAAATGGCTTCCCGGTGTTATCTGATTGGTGGTCCTCTCCTCAGGTGTTGTCTGATTGGATCCTGTCTTTCTGTGCTGGGATTGTTGAGTTTTTTGGTGAAATCTCGGTCCATGACAACAAAACCGGTTCTGTCCAGTTTTGCTGAGTCATCGTTCGTTTTCCACACAGCAGAAAACTCTTCAAAGCTGAGATTTGGGTTTTGTTGGAACCTTGAAGCAGAACTCTGTGGCCTGAAGCCTCCAGAGTCGCTCAAATAGACGTTCTTTGTTGGACTGAAATAACTGACCATCTCAGTGGTCCAGTGGAGGAGTGTCCACCCAGAAACTGGAAGGTTGTGAGTTCAAATCCAGACCGAGTCCTATCAAAGACTCTAGAAATGGGACCCAGTTCCTGCCTGCTGGACTGCTTGGGGTTGGATTTGGGGGTAAAACTACCGATGGTTCCAGTGCGGAGCTGTGTCTGCAGAGGGTGTGTCCTGTTCTCTCTCACCTACGCCCCCTCCCCATCCCATTACTCGGGGTCCTGCATGGACAGTGAACCTGTCACTGTTTCACTTCAGCTGATGTTCTAGAATCTAGATCTTCAGTCCTTGAGGATCCTGGGATCCCCCGTATATGTGGTACGGTACGGGGTGACTCCGCCTCCCGTTTACACCTGGGGATCCACACTACTCAGGTGTCACTTGAGCTGAACGTCCTCAGAACTCCTCAGAACCAAATAAGGTCAGACACATCCACCCGCCATCATCTGCTTCCTGCTGGACTTCCTGTGGGGCGGGGCTGATGGTCAGTATGTGGCTGTCCTGGTTCAGGTTTGGAGTCAGAGCTGGGGGGGTTCTTTGGTGGGTGGAGCTTTGTAACGGGCCGTGAACTTAGAAGGGGGTGTGGTCACTGGTGTTGGGGGTTCCTGCGATTGTCCCTCTGGATCTGGACTGTGTGGTTGGTGCTGGGTTGTCATGTGGGCGGTCCTTTGAGCTGCAGATGTCCTGGGGGGGGGTCATAGCTGCTGCCTAGCTTCAACCAGCGGCCTCGCCTTTGCTTTAGTTCTACTTCCTCTGTTACGGTCTCCGTAGTGAACGACCTTTTACCTGGACACAGGTGCCCGCTCACCTTTACCAGGGGCTCACCTGCGAGCCCCAAACCCGGCCTGGCTCCAGAGTGTGTCCCAGAGAAGAATGACTGGATGATTGGTTGTCTACTGTCAAAAGGATCCTGAAGTCTCTTCGTCGTCACTCAGGACCTGTCAGCGGTGAGAGACCCCAACAGGGGGGTCAGCCCCAAATAACGTGGCTCCTGGGACCCCCTGAGCTCCTAAACCAGGTGCTGGTTTACAGAGGGGGAGACAGCATAAAAATACATGTTTGTTCTGTTTCAAAACTCTGAAGAAACATGAAGATAGAAATCTGATGAGCTCATGTTGATGGAGACTTCTGCAGGAGCAGAACAAGAACAAACAGAAAATACCTGAACCATCAACTGCTCATGCAAAACAAAACAACACGCAACCGCCAGCAGATCAGAGACACGAGAGATCAGATCAGATCAGATCAGATCAGGAGAAAACCGTCAGAGTGTAGCAGCTGCTGGAGCGACATTCAGAGATATTTCAGATTAGTTCAGTTCAGATCTGAGACATTCTGAGTGTTTCAGAGTGGATGAGGAGCAGCAGGTCAGTGTCAGTGTGTGTTTGTGTTACCGTGTGGTTGTATTTGTGTGTCCGTGTGTGTTGTTATCAGCGCGTTTGTGAGCACTTCAGCTTCCTGTCTGGACCTCCAGGACCAATCAGAGCTCGTCTGTGGTTCGTTTAGACGTCACGCTCTCGTTTCCTCGTGTTGTCGGGGCAGCCCCCCCCCCCCCCCCCCACAGTTTCTCCGTCTTTTCCTGAAACCTGATGAACTGAAACTGACCTGGAAGTAACAGGAACCACAGCGACCTACAAAGTGCTGGATTGTGTTCATCTGTCGGTCTTTGTTCTTCTGAGGAGCGCAGGAGTCTCCTCTGGACTCCAATCAGCAAACAAGAGGAGAAACGCCGAGAGGGAATCGGAGTCTGAAAGCGTCTGTGAAATCCAGGCGGGAAAAATCCGGTCCAGAATCCTGGAAGAGTGACAGAGACACAGATCTGTTTCCTCCTCGCTCACTTCCTGTTGATGACAGACGTTCACCTACGAGATTTGGTTCAGGTGAACAGAGGCCTTCCTGCTATTCACCTGCAGGTACACCGTGTGTGGCAGCCAGACAACACACCTGAGACAACACACCTGAGACAACACACCTGAGACACGGACGTGAGTTCAGCTGCTATCTAAGAGAGAGAAGAAGACAAAGACACACAACACCTGAACGCTTCACAAACCTTTGAATCAGGTGAGGCCTCGGCAGGTGTACAACTCTGAGTTTGTTATTGTTGTTAAAATGAGAACAAACAAGAATAACAAACAACATTCTTCACATGACGGAAGCAGAAACAACACAAAACAATGACATCAAACCGGAAAAACAAAATCCACCGTCTTACCTGATGTGTCCCTCTCAGGGTCCCAGGACCCCGTCCAGGTACTGCTGGGGGGAGGCGGGGCACACCTGGACACAGGTGAGCAGCCTGTTATAGGGCAGTAAAAAGAAATGACCAGAGAACACGGAAGAGAAGAAAATCTGAAAACATGAAAACATGAAAACACAGAGAATAAGAAGATTCATAAATAAATAAATAAAACTCAAACTGAAAACAACTCTGAAAGTCGGATTTATAAAAGTAAAAAACAAACACTTACCTTCAGAAACAGAAGAGAAAATAATCATGTTTGGGAATGACTCATCGTTTCTGTTTTAAAAGATGATTCTGCTGAATCATCAACATCAGGAATCAGATAATTTCTGCTTTGAGTTGGTCATGTGTGTCTGTGTGCACGTTAGTGTGCACGTTAGAGTGTGCACGTTAGAGTGTGCACGTTAGAGTGTGCATGTTATAATGTGCACGTTAGAGTGTGCACGTTAGAGTGTGCACGTTAGTGTGCATGTTAGAGTGTGTATGTTAGAGTGTGCACGTTAGAGTGTGCATGTTAGTGACGCACGTTAGAGTGTGCATTAGTTAGATAGTGTGCGCACACGTTAGAGTGTGCATGCCACGTTAGAGTGTGCACGTTAGAGTGTGCACACAGGAAGCAGAGCAGACGCTGAGGCCTCGCTGATGCTGAGCCGCTCTGGCAGTCCTGACAGCAGAATCAGATCAGTTCTCTGCTGAAAGACTTCATTTTAGCCGACAGACTCAGAAATGTCAGACCATCAGGGGAACAGGAATAAAAGATGGAGACCCGGATTGAAGCTGCAGAGCAGCGCCGTGATGGGGCGGCCTTTTGGGACGGCCCGGAGCAGAGCAGCAGACGGCGTTCACGACTGTAGCGGTGCTGGAGACGCCACATCAGAACGGAAGACTCCAAAGGAAGGATGCTCGTGCACGAGGCTCTGCCGTGCACGAGGCTCTGGCGTGCACGAGGCCCTTCCGTGCACGAGGCTCTGCCGTGCACGTGAACTTGGACGGCGTTTTCGTCCTGTTCTCTGTTCCACAGATGCAGCAGATGTTTTGGAGGCGGCGCTGCAGCATCACTGGGAAACAATGAGAGCGGGGGGGGGTGTCTGTATGGTGGGGGGCTGGACTGTAGCGGCGCATACAGGAACGCCTGGAGCTGCGGCTCATTTGTCAAAGTCAGACAGACGGACATTGTTCCTGCTAGAACAAACAAACGGATCTTCTCCAGATCATTAAAAAGTCGTCGAGGAACGCCGTCTGGAATAACATGGGGGGGGACAGCCTGGGGGGGATCTGGAAACCATTGCTGCAGCATCTGTGAACAGGACACCGGTGGAACCTGGTTCTGGTTCTGGGTGGATCCGGGTCTCAGGGCACTCGCTCTACAACAGGGAAAGCTTCTCTGTCTGTCCTTTCTGAACCAGAACCGGTTCTGATGCTCACAAGACTTCAGCTGAAAATTGAAGATGTTTGATGAATATCACAAGAAATGGATCCTTCTCCTGAACATGGATCCTTCTCCTGAAAATGGATCCTTCTCCTGAACATGGATCCTTCTCCTGAACATGGATCCTTCTCCTGAACATAGATCCTTCTCCTGAACATGGATCCTTCTCCTGAACGTGGATCCTTTTCCTGAACGTGGATCCTTCTCCTGAACGTGGATCCTTCTCCTGAACATGGATCCTTCTCCTGAACATGGAGCCATCCTCTAGAACATGGATCCTTCTCCTGAACATGGATCCTTCTCCTGAACATGGATCCTTCTCCTGAACATGGATCCTTCTCCTGAACATAGATCCTTCTCCTGAACATGGATCCTTCTCCTGAACGTGGATCCTTTTCCTGAACGTGGATCCTTCTCCTGAACGTGGATCCTTCTCCTGAACGTGGATCCTTCTCCTGAACATGGATCCTTCTCCTGAACATGGATCCTTCTCCTGAACATGGAGCCATCCTCTAGAACATGGATCCTTCTCCTGAACATGGATCCTTCTCCTGAACGTGGATCCTTCTCCTGAACGTGGATCCTTCTCCTGAACATGGATCCTTTTCCTGAACATGGATCCTTCTCCTGAACGTGGATCCTTCTCCTGAACGTGGATCCTTCTCCTGAACATGGATCCATCCTTCTGGAGCTGCAGACTTTTTGAGTTTTCACGACATGTTCTATTGTGTGTTTTAAGACTGTTTCTCTGGTTCTGGTCCGTTTGTGTCCGAGCCGCTCTTGAGTTTCTACAGAAGTCTGCTTGAACATGTCAGTCGTATCAGAATCTTGGCGGCGGCTTCTCTGGAAAGATCTCAGCTCAGCGTCACATGACAGGAAGTATCTCTGTCCATGAACACGTCTTCACTCAGAACCATCTGACCAGAACCATGATGGGTTCATCCTCCAGCAGAACTTTAGCTAACAATCATCATCTGATCATCCGACACTCCTCACACCAGCCTCGGTGTACCCGTGTTGTTGGTGGTTACCACGGTAACGGTGGTCATGGGGAGTGTACACATCTATGAAGCTGAAGTGAATAATACTTCAACCAAACCATGACCGTGTTTTCAGTTTCCTGAATGTTTGTGGAAAAGCAGAACTTTTCTGTGACGGGCCCGGACTCAGAACAAAGGCGTCACTGTGGAACAGACAATGCTTCTTTAAAGGACTCCAACGGTCCAGGGTGGTGCTGCGGCGGCGGAGCCGGCACACCGCCGCTGACATCATTAACAGCAGGAATGTTTTCTTTCTGCTCAGCTTTCTTCTGGGATTCATCCCAACCTCAGTGTCTATGGAAGACAGAACCTCAGGAACCAGAACCACGGGCCCGCAGAACCTCAGGAACCAGAACCACGGGCCCGCAGAACCTCAGGAACCAGAACCACGGGCCCGTAGAACCTCAGGAACGATCAGAGGAACCAGAACCACGGGCCCCTAGAACCTCAGGAACTAGAACCACGGGCCCGCAGAACCTCAGGAACCAGAACCACGGGCCCGTAGAACCTCAGGAACGATCAGAGGAACCAGAACCACGGGCCCCTAGAACCTCAGGAACCAGAACCACGGGCCTGCAGAACCTCAGGAACCAGAACCACGGGCCCGCAGAACCTCAGGAACCAGAACCACAGGCCCGTAGAACCTCAGGAACCTCTAAAGAACATTTACCTGCATTTACGCCTCATGTTTGTTGCTTTTCTCTCCACTGAGAAACTTCCTCTTATTAGCTCATTAGTGGTAGAGTGTCTGCCCTGAGATCAGAAGGTTGTGCTTTCAAATCCAGGCTGAGTCGTACCGGAGGCTCTAAGAAGTGCCTCCCTGCTGGACCTCAGCATTGGTTGGATTGGGGTAGTGAAACTACCAAATAGTTCCTGGCTGAGTCAGCAACTCACCACTTCCTCAGGGGAAGGGTCAAAAGCAGAGAACAAATTTCAGTGTGTGCCGGCTGATGGGACTTGACCTTCAGTTTCTTACAGTCCTCTAAATCCGAGGTTTTTCTTCATCGCTTCTGGTTGTTCATAAGAAGCCTGAGAGTCACTTTGAATCAAAGCTTCTTCTAAATAACTCTCAGCTAAAGCCAAATGAGCTGCCTTTACATCCTGAGTCAGAGATGTTTAGTAAATGATCCAGAGGGAAGAGTCAGCAGAAACAGAACCGAGCTGTTCAGAAACACGATTCGATCAAAACAAGGAGAGAAAAAACATCCATGGAGGAGAAAAACCTGCAGAAGGAAGAAGAGAGGATGAAAGAACGTGGAAGACAGAAAACAAAGAACTTTAGACAGACGTGAAAGTTTGAAGGATGATTCTTCTCTCTCTCTCTATTTTAACCCTTTTAGCGTTATTCTACCTTTTTGCCCCCCCCCATGTCTTTCTTTCTGACCAAAATAAATAATAAATTCCCCCAAATATAAGATAAAAACCACGTTTGTCCTTGAATCCAGTGGAGGTTAACACACATATACTCCTCCTGTGTCTGGAGCTGCATAAACCTCTCCTGTAACAGTAACATCTCTTCACCACTAGAGGGCCTTACTCTGATCTGTTTGATCAGCTGATCGACATCCTCTAATGTTTGAAACTCTTGATGGACCCGCCCACCTGTCAATCAAAAGGTGTCCTGATTGTGTGGAGCTTTTGTCTCGTTCTGCTCTGTCACTGGTTGGTTCTCCCACAGTTTTGTCATGTTTGAGTTTCTGTGTCTCACGTTTGGATCCTTCACCACCATCCTTAACAAACACCAGCTGCAGATCTGAACAATCTGAATGAAAAGAAAGACCATCCCAGCAGAAACAGATCAACCAGTCTCTGAAGCGACCAAAGTCATGTGACCAGACAGAGTGCTAGAATGTTCTCATGATGATGATTCTGATGTGGAGAAACAAATGTGTCAAATGTGAATGGATTACTTGTTCACAGACTTAATTAATTATCTTGAAGAATAGAAGAATCTGGAAAACATCTCCTGAACTGTTCAGAACCAGGTATTGATCTCTGAGTCACACTGCTGGAATAAAGATGTTCTGGATCCATTTCAGGGAGTTGGATCCAATTGGATCCATCAGAATGAACTGTTACAGAATCAAAATTGTTACACAAACAATTCATTGCAGTCAAGTATGTACAGTATTCTCTGTGCTCGGAAACATTCCAAATGAAGAAACCTCATGTCATGAAGGATTCCAGAAAACCAAAGTTATGCTCCAGTGCATGATGGGAAACCCGCTGCAGCCTGCGCAGACAGAGACTGTGACTGCGATAAGGTCTGCTGTGTTTTAGAGAAAATGAATTTGGAATTCCTTCAAACCGGATTTTAAGGCCCTCAAACCCTGAGACATCCCATAATGATCTGCAGGTGTAACAGGCAGTTCTCCTGCTACTGCAGTGTTTCTGTCTGTGTGATTACAAACCATCAGCAAAGTCCTCCACTCGTCTTATTATAGTTTACCGCTCTGCTCCTGGGGGAGGAGGTGGTAGTTAGCTTTAGCGTGTGCGCTGAATGAGAACACGGCGGTAAAGCTGCAGCATGTACCTGCATATTGTCTGGAGCTTGTTTTGGTGGAAGACCAGACACTCCTCTGTAATTAAAGGCTTTCTGAGCGAGAAGGCGGGTTTTAAACGCCACTTCCAGAGAGCGGCAGAGCGAGCGGCAGCGACACCGTTCCTCCGTCTGCTTCCAGAACACGATGCCGACTCAGTGATACCCGAGTCTGAGACCAGAGTCTCTGCAGGTCTCCTGGTTCTGATGGTTTGCAGACGCTCTCAGGGATCATCTGCATCCATCGACCGAAGGGAACCGGTCTCAAAACAGAACCCAGCAGAACTCCACGGCAGACCTCAGAGTGTGTAAAACTGTGGAGGAAACTTCATGGACTCAAACTTTATTCATACAAATGCATGTGCTGCTTGACACGCTCAACATTTAGTCTTCAAGTCTTTCATTGTAAACCATGAACGTGTTCATATATGACCTTTGGAACTCTTAAGAACTCATTATAGGAAAGATGAGTTAGTTTTAAAAATGTCTTTTCCTACCTGGAAGTAAGACAACTTGATCTCTGAGGCTCCGCCTTTCACTCCTTGTGGGTGTCGCCCATTTCATGACATTGACTTCGAGCCGTCCTTTGTAGCGTGTCTGCTGCGTGTCATCCAGTTTAATCGCTGAACCGACAGAGCGAAAACTACACTGGATCACAACACTGGATCACAACACAACACTGGATCACAACACTGGATCACAACACAACACTGGATCACAACACTGGATCACAACACAACACTGGATCACAACACTGGATCACAACACTGGATCACCACACTGGGGGGGGGGGGGTGCAGATTTTAGAGGATTACTCAGATCAGAATAGCGTTTTGGGGTTTTTCATAGTGAGGAATGAACAGTATAAAATAATATAGTATAATATATAACTTAAAGCTCAAAAGGCTGTTTTTCATGGGTTGGGTCTTTACACTTGCATCTCATGACCCCTCACTCAATGAATCCTTTATAAAGTAACTTCACGCTTGAATTTGGGGAATCTCTTCATCACCACAGTGCCCCCCCAAAACCCGAACAGCAATGAGGTCAACAAACTGGTACAAATCATGGCTACAGGAAACTCTCAGCAGCATCTTAGTTTAAACCTGAGTAACTCTGAGTCAGCCCTCGAGTCCAGACCTGGATTCAGAGTCAGAACTGAAACCCAGAGCGAGGCTTCGGCTCCGGCTTCGGCTCCGGCTTCGGCTTCGGCTCCGGCTCCGGCTCCGGCTGATCTGAGGACTTCTTCTGCTGGGAGGTTCTGACAAAGTTAAGTTCTTGAACCAAATGATCACAATTTCATTAATAAATTCTTTATGAAAATGACTCTTTAAGACTTCTGCTCAATGAAATCAAAAGCTTTAATTCAAATGTTACATTTGGACTCTTTAGTCCTTATTTCTATTCAAACGTTTCTCTCAGACTCTCATTCATCCGGATGTTTCTATAGAACGTCTTCAGTTTAAAATGAGAATGCTTTTATCATTAAGTCTGTCACTAATTAAATTTATCTTCACTAAACAACTTTAAACATTTGTTTTTTCCACGTTTCATTGTGTATTATTATCATTAAGAAGCACGATTAGTTTCCATAGAAACACACTCATCTCTTTGTTTTACTCACTAAAGGTTGAACAGCTTCGGCCAGCCTGCAGTTGCATTGTGGGTAATGTAGTTTAATCAGGTGGTTGCATGTCAGCGTTTCTCTGCTGTCGGGTTAGAGGTGGAATCTGCTGGAATCCATCTCCTGCACCGCGTGCACCGCGTGCACCGCGTGCACCGCCTGCACCGCGTGCACCGCGTGCACACGCCCCCTTCAGCACCGTCCCCATCTCTCTTCTCCAGCGCCGTCACCGGGCCCTGTCATTACCTCCGACTGTAATAGACGCTTGTGTTCCAATCGTGTTTTCACTTTCTGGCGGATAAAGAAAATAGTTTTGCAGCCGACTCCTCTGGGGTCCCACGCCGCCGCCGCCGCTAACGCCTGCCGTGTCTCCTGCCTTGGCTGCGGGCCCAGCTCTCCCAGATTGTTCACACAGCAGTTTTAGGAGTCGTAAAGGCCCGCGGCGCTGCCAGAACGCCGTCTGCAGCTCTAGGTGGTCCGTCTATCTGCATGCAGCGCTGATCGTGAGCGGAGAGGCTTCCTCCAGACAGCAGCTGATGAGAGGGAGCAGATAAACAAACGGTACCAGCAGAGGATTATTGTGTGATTTGTTTCCATCAGCCGTCAGTGGCGGCGTTGTGTTCTTCAGGACGGCCTCCTATTCTCTGCTCCTCTCCAGGATGTCAAGGTGTTAGATGGTGTTTACAGAAGTCTTTCTCTTGTTCTTTAGAGCTCAGGGACGCTGTTTGACAATGTGTGAAGGAACAGAGAGAAAAACATGGAGGCTGAGGTAATGGTTTGGGAGGGGGAGGAAACAGAGCAGAGCCATCCTGCAATTGTCTCAGTCGTCTCTCTGTTATCTTTGTCATTTCTGTCTCTCTCCGAGCGTCGCACTCATCTTTTCTGCCGCAGTCCTCCAGCCCCCGTGACCCGCTCTCTGAACGGCAGGCCGGGGATCCGGACCGGTTCAGCCGGGCTGGACCGAGTCCAGTTTGAGGATAGCGTTGAGTTCATTGTGGTTGGACAGATGACATTGATGAAAAAGTACGAGCTGTTTTTACTGACATCCCACGGAGCGTTTTGAACTGACGCTGAGTTTGGTCAACATTAAGAGAAAAAACCACCAACTGTATCAGAGAACCGGAGCGAGTGAGTGTGATGTCATCCACAGGAAGTGCTTCACTCCTTCTTTCATGCAAATTTAGCCATTACAGTCGTCATTTTCTGCATACGGACGGAGCCAGACACCATCACTGAGCAGTGATTGAGCCATTGTTTCCATGGTTACCACTCTGACCAATCAGGACTGGGTTTGTTGGAAGCTTGGAATATCTCTTGAAAGCATCTGTCAATCAAGGCAGGATCCTCCTACTTTTATTGAGGCATCTGATTGGCGCTAACATTGATAGCTAAAAACACTAAAGTTGATAGCAAGATGAAATATTAGCGAAATGTCAATTTAACCCAAAGGACTAGTGAAACCAAAACAGCGACTATAAAGCTAAAACATTAGCCAAACCTGCAATTAAAAACCTTCAAGTTAAAATATTAGCCAAATTAAAAGGTAGCCTAAAAAAACAAAAACTGAAAAAAGCCTGAATTAGCCAAAACAGCTAGCATGTAGCTAAACAACACCCTGAAACATGAAGAGGATTATCAGATCCAGAATGTTCGTGCTGACCAATAGAATGACAGATCATTTATTTCTACATACAAGTCGACGGGATTTTGGTTTCTTGGAGCCACTTCCTGGTTGGACCATCAGGGGGGCGGGGGCCACTCACTCCAGTTGTCATGAGGTCACTGCGCTGGGTTCAGACAGGTACAGAACCCCAGAGTGGGTGTGGCCTAAAGCCCATTGCACACCTACACAGGTGTGATTCCAGGGTGTAATCAGAACTCTGATGTGATGGCGACCAGAACCGGATCTTCACGGTCCTCCAAAGAAACTGAAGACTATCTTCACCACCAATAGATGCAGAGAATCCCGGTCTGGATCTCTGCTCGGATCAGACGAGGACGTTCCGTCTGTACGTCACTCGGAAAACCCTCTAACTTTGGAAATCCGATCCTGATGGGACAGTTGATGTAAACGGTCTCAGAGGAACATCCTCAAACACATGAACCCCCCCCAGAGGATCTGATGACAGCTGAACCCCCTCATGGGGGGAGGAGGTCTTCCAGGAGGAAACTTTGGATCAATCCATGTGATCATTTGTCTTCAATTCCCTTTAAGAGCTGTAGAACAGATGTCCTGAGAAAGGGGGGGTTCTGCCCACAACATGACCACTCTGTGGTCCGGGAACCCAGACGGGACCCACCCTTTGATGCACTGATTGGTTGTTCATTGTTGAACCCCCAGAGGATCATCATCATCATCATCATCAGCTGACCGACACCATCATGGATCGAGCTTCGACCTGATGCTTGTTGGGTTCAGAGTCTCTGCAGGAGAAACCTTCATGACTGAGGCAGTTTGGTTTGTTGTGTGTTTGTTTACGTCTGTTGTGTGTTTGTTTACGTCTGTTGTGTGTTTGTTTACGTCTGTTGTGTGTTTGTAAACAGAACACAAAGCTGCAGCATCCCAGGTTCTTCGTTGAGATGTTGACTTTGTCTTCTCCAGAGAAAGTTCACATGAGGTAAAGCTCCGAGAACTGCAGGACATCCTGGAGGAAAACCCAGTCCAGGAGAAGACCTCACGGGGGGTGGGGGGAGACTGGACTTCACACTCGTCCATCCAGAGGTCACAGAGATGATCTCTCTGTAAACAATGAAGTTTAGGGAACGATTGCTGCACATTTTTTCAGTTTTTGTTTATTTTTGATGCAATAAAAATGAAAAAAAATGTTGAAACAATTAGGATGAAAAAGCAAAGGGGGGGGGGTCTCCGTCCTGACGTCTCCGTCCCGACGTCTCCGTCCCGACGTCTCCTCACTGAGATCTTTCTCTGTTTACGTTTTCTTCTGCAGTGAATATTTGTGCTGCAGCTCCATAAACAGCAGCAGGATTGTATATTATGGTCTTCGTGTTGTTCTGCTCTGACCTGAGCTCTTCTGCTTCCAGATCATCTCGTTCCTGCTGGAGGAACTCTCATGAAGGTCAGATGTTGAAGCAGATGTTTCCTCTAAGCTGAGCTTCTCCAGGCGGAGCAGAATCTCCTGGAGAGGATAATTACTGCTGGGATTGTTGTGGATGTTCAATATTTGGAGAAGATCTGCTTCACGTGTGATTGCTGCTGATAAGGGCCCTCGCCCTGTGGGACGCCTTCATTTATCCTAACTCTGCAGAGATTAAAGCAACTCTTTAAACTCACCGAGGGATCGCGTCTCGGAGCGCACCTTTCCCTCTTTAGACGCTAATTACTCCTCAGTAATGAAGGTAATCAGCCTGGGAGCGCCGCCGCTTGAGGAGCGCCGCCGCTCGGAGAGCGCTCGTTCATGATTGCTGCTATCATTCCGAGCATCTCTCAGCTCGCAGGAAGAGCTGCAGAAAGACGCAATCAGATAAGACTTGATGAGGCCGATTCTCCCGGATGGGGTTTCACACAGGTGAGGTCAGAGAGCCCCGCCCCTCGGCTCTGATGCGGGTCCTGCTGAACACGATAGTGATGCTGCTCCGTCAGAACTCAATCTGACTGTCAGAGATCTCATCAATCATGACAGGAAAACGTTCTGCTCCTTCAGGACTTCACTGCTTCTATTTATATGTTCATAAACTTTATAGTTTTTGAAATTTTGAGCAAAATATTCACCAAATGAATGAGAAATCTTTAAGTAGATTAAATCAAACGTTTAAATCTCTTCCTGTTTTCATCTTTTATACACATTTGAAAACATTTGGAGTTTTATCAGAATTCTACGGTGGCCGGGAAGTGCAAAACAATGATACATTTACCCAAACACATTTACAAGTTCATCAAAACACTTTTACAAATTTATAAAAACACATTTACAAATTTATTAAAACACTCTTACAAATTTATTAGAACACATTTACAAGTTGACCGAAACACATTTACAAATTTATAAAAACACATTTACAAATTTATTAAAACACTTTTACAAATTTATAAAAACACATTTACAAATTTATTAAAACACTTTTACAAATTTATAAAAACACATTTACAAGTTTATTAAAACACTTTTACAAATTTATAAAAACACATTTATAAATTTATTAAAACACTTTTACAAATTTAAAAAACATTTATAAATTTATTTAAACACTTTTACAAATTTATAAAAACACATTTACAAATTTATTAAAACACTTTTACAAATTTATAAAAAAACACATTTACAAGTTTATTAAAACACTTTTACAAATTTATAAAAACACATTTACAAATTTATTAAAACACTTTTACAAATTTATAAAAACACATTTACAAGTTTATTAAAACACTTTTACAAATTTATAAAAACACATTTACAAGTTTATTAAAACACTTTTACAAATATGCAAAAACACATTTACATTTCGACCGAAACACATTTACAAGTTTGCCCATAGTCTGTATATTTGATGGACAACCCCCCCTCCAGAATGCAATTCATTTCCTATGACGTCCAGTAGATAATATAGCGTCTATGAGGTTCACCTTCGACATGACCCGGAAGGGATGGTACAGAGATGAGTTGAGTAAGAAAAAGACCGCGGAAAGGGGGTCGTACAGCCAGTGTTGCCAGATTGGGCGGTTTTGGTTCTAAATTTGCGGGCAAAAATTGCTTTGGCGGGTTTATGGTCGGTTTGGCGTTTTTTATTTCTTTATTATAAAAAAGTAGCGGACTTAGTTAGGCTGGATGGCGATCGGACTTCCACTAATGTTTCCTTGTTCTCAGGCTCAGTGAACGCACCAGGAGGAGATGCTTTATGGTCCTGGGCAGTGTCATTTAAGCCCTTGTTGCCCCTCGCCTGCCAATATATGTGTTCATAAGCTTGGGGCTCGGTGTGGGAGGGGCTTTCAATACATTTTTTTAGCTTGATGATCGCCATATTGAGCTTTGTGTTTACAGTAGTCCTGTCTTGGCTGGTTTACGCCGGGTTTGCACTGTCTGTGCGCTCGCAGGTGTGAGCGTGGATAAATTAATAAAACTAAAATTAGTATCCCATGTCTCTGCTAAGAGGAACTGATTTCTGCCCAAAACCGTGCAGCCCGCTCAGAGTCTGTTCTCGTTGACTCGTCGTCTGCGTGGCTGCGTGCATGTCTGGTGTGTTTGTGCCTGTAATCGCACGCACACACGTGTGCGTGTTATGATTGTATGTTTTCCATATCTACAGACTGTTTAGATACAAAAACATGATCACATTTGTCAATCGCAGTGTTTTATTGTGAAAATTGCTTAGATTTAGAAGATAAACAGGATTTTCTCATGTATGTTGGTGCAACTTCCTGCTAGAATTGACGCGGAGCGCTCGCGGCTCGCGCACAAGATAGAGGAGACGCCGAAACGATCCACTGCACCGCGCGGGCCGTCGCATGTGTGCGTGCGACCACAGGCACACACCAATCAGACACACAGATCAACGTGGGCAGACTCCAGTGCGGGGACAGAGCTGGGTTTATGGGGTTAAAAAACGACAACAGCGAGGCAGACCTATTGTCCCTACAAATTTGCCAGAAAACCAAATTATGTCCACAATCACCACAGAATCTTCCTAAAACCGGGTAATAAACTCCACAAAACGGGCAAAACATCTTCACTTGTTATTCTGTCGGCTATATCGAATCCGAAACTATTGTTTCCGCGGTCTTTTCCTCCCAGAATTCACCTCTGCACCCTTACTTCTGGGTCATGTCGGAGGTGAATCTCATAGACGCTATATTATCTACTGGACGTCATAGGAAATGAATGGCATACTGGAGCGGGGGTTGTCCATCAAATATACAGACTATGGGCAAACTTGTAAATGTGTTTCGGTCGAAATGTGTTTTTATAAATTTGTAAAAGTGTTTTCATATATTTGTAAATGTGTTTTTATAAATTTGTAAAAGTGTTTTAATATATTTGTAAATGTGTTTTTATAAATTTGTAAAAGTGTTTTAATATATTTGTAAATGTGTTTTAATATATTTGTAAATGTGTTTTTATAAATTTGTAAAAGTGTTTTAATATATTTGTAAATGTGTTTTTATAAATTTGTAAAAGTGTTTTGATATATTTGTAAATGTGTTTTTATAAATTTGTAAAAGTGTTTTGATGAACTTGTAAATGTGTTTTTATAAATTTGTAAAAGTGTTTTGATGAACTTGTAAATGTGTTTGGATAAATGTATTATTGTTTTGCACTTCCCGGCCACCGTAGAATTCCCTCTTCATGAGTCGTCTCCCGGCCGTGGTCCGAGGAGCAGAGAGTCGGATCAGAAGAAGGAGTTCCTCTCACATCTGATCTATCATCTGCACGAGAATGAAACTTCAACAAACTCTGAACCAAAGTGGAAATGAAGCTCTGAGGAACTGACTGCATCATGCCGTGAAGGACCGGTCCTGTCAAAGCCGGACCCGGACGGAACCGGATCCTCTGATGGCCTCCTCTTGTTTTCCCGCTAAAGACAGTCATCAGAGCTGAATGAGAGGCCTCATGTTTAGTCTCCCGTCCCTGAGTGGGAGCAGCAGGAGGCTGTGGTCCACCTCCTTCCTTCTGGTTCTCCTGCAGCTCCGACCACAAAGAGTCCAGGAAAACATGGAGCCGGGAGGGATCAGGACGGATCCATGAGAGGATCAGATCACCAGATGATCTGAGATCAGTGGAAGCAGAGAGAGGGTTCGGAGGAGGAGACGGCTCTCTGTGGCGCCCCCTACAGGGAGCAGGTGAAACCTCAGTCCTCCTTCAGGAGTGTCCACGTGTCTGTATACAGATCCTGTTGTCATGGTGACTGCAGTAAACCAGCAGTTCATTTATGCTGCAAACTCTTATAAACACTTTAAACAGAAACTTTCATGAAATGATATTTGATGGTTTGTTTTATAGAGTTTTCCTCCAGGATCATAAAAACAACAACTCATAAATGTATGGAGGAGAAGTGGGGGGGTTATCTGCTCCCCCATCAGTGACGGGAGTTCAGGGTCCGGGAGGAGAGGAAACCACAGCAAACAGCCTGAAAGCTCCGATAGATTACCAGATACCGGGACCCCCCCCACCCCCGAGGCCTCTCCACTCAGCCAGAACCTGACCTGGGGGGGCTTTGGTCTTTAACACCTTCAGAATCCGATTCTGCAGACAGACATCAGACGTCGTTCCTGCTCCAGATGCTTTCTAGAGTCGATTCTTTGACTTCCTGGTTTCTGAAGGACAGAAACGGAGCTGAGGAGGAAGAACACCACCTTCAGTTTTATGCTCCCAGCACAAACAAACTCTGCGGCCCCCCCAGGACCAGAGCCTCCTTCTGACCCCCCATCAGTAGAAATGTGCAGACCTGGCATCTCATCTGGACGATCCTGAGAGGATCTGCTGATGCTCTTCATGGAGGTCTCAGTACTCCCCTCCCTCAGAAGAGACGGCCTCTCCATTATCCGTCCTCTCTCTGCAGAACCAGGACTCGTGTTTTAAGTGGAATTCTCCTTCCTGTCTAACGTGGCGTTCTCTGCTGGAGGACGTGTGAAAACCACGGCGGCGGCAGCGGCAGCTCTCAGGACCTCCTTATTAATAGAATCCATTTCCCGGCATGTCTCCTCCTGCTGAAGGTGTGAAGGAGATGCTCCTCGCTCCGGAGCGGCGGAGCTTCCAGGTGGAGCGCTGTGACTTATTCAGCACTTCCTGACACCTCCTGCAGGTGCAGGACTAATGCAGCCACATCTGTGATAAATGACACCTGGACTGCAGGTGCTCCCGCCGCCGCCGCTGCCGCCGCCGCTGCTGCTGCTCTCTGTTTTAGCTGAGGCTGCACACTGAGGGGGGGTCATAAAAACCACCAACTTCCACTTTAAACGTGTCCCTCTGTCCTCTGTGAAGTTCAGACTCCTCTGGTTTTTCTGCTTCCTTGTGGATCTTCCTGCAGGAACAGGAAGTTAATGTCATCAAAAGACTTTCACTGTAAATCTGGAATTCTTCCTTCATCACAGATTTGATCTAAAAACAGTTTTGATAAGCTTAAAGGAAATAAGAACATTTCTCTGAAGAAAACCTGACAGCTGTGGAATCCCCGGAGCACGGACGCGTTCGAGTCTTCAGCTTGTCCGCCCCCAGGCAGACCTGTGTCCACGATGCCCTCGGGGGGGGGGGGGGGGTCTGAGGAACGCTGCGGGACTCCCAGACAAAGTGACAACATGCACATGTGCACGTGTGGGACACGAGCGCGCACGTGGGCTGAGAGATTTGAATGAAAGCCGGATAATTTCAGAGCTTCAGGACGAATAAACAATCGTATCATTAAAGGAAGAGACGGAGGTGAAGACAGACGGGAGAGAGAATCACATGAGGGGGGGTCCGGGGTGAACTGAGCCAGACAGGGGTTGGGTGGGGGGGGGGGGGGGGGGGGGGGGTTGGAGGATGAAAGATTGAGTTGCGTGGAGGAATGTTAAGTGTAGTCTGGGCCATGAGAGCTCCACGATTATTAAACTGCTGCAGTTACAATAATAAAACACGAGGGGGGGGGAAGGGGGGGTATCCCTACACCCCCTCTGGTTCATTGACTCCTCCTCTTCCTCATCCCCCCCCCAAGCCCACACACTGAGGATTCTGTCAAAGTGATTCTGTTCTTGTTTTCAGTTCTTCTATGAATTCTGCTTTCATTAGATCATCAGATCATTCAGATCCACCAGATAATCAGATCCATTAGATCATCAGATCCACAGACTCCTCTCATCTGATCCCGTCAGTGACGGTTCAGAAGTACCTCGTTTGATCCACAGTGGGAGGGGCTTCAGTAAACACGCCTTCAAATCCCGACACAGACGTAACACAAAGAAGCTGGCGATGACACGCCTAGACACAGCCGCCCCCGGCCCCGTCGCCCAGCTGCACATCTGTACTTTCATGCAGTAAAGTCTGTTGAAAGGCGATCCGCTCGTCAATCCCCCCCGAGGGATTTTCAAAAGCGGAGTTTCAGATGATGGGATTTGAAGGTGTCACCGGCTCACAGGACCCGGCGCAGACAGAACCAGAACACCAAATATCTTCATGTCCCAGAGCTTCCTGCGGATTTAGGAATTCATGCTTTGATCAGAAATCCTTCACGTTCTGCCTCCAGAACACGGGTCAGGCCCACGCCGGCGCCAGGTTCCGTGGATCCAGACAGACTTGAAATCTGTCAGAGAGATGATCCTTGACTAACACTGAGGAGCAGATCTTCCTCTTATGAGCTCCTCAGCATCTGTGCAAGGCCTCACCTGCAGGAACCTGATCTCTGGTCATTAGTTTACACCCAGCCCGCCTCCTCTGACCCGCCCCCTCTGACCCGTCCCCTCTGACCCGCCTCCTCTGACCCGCCCCCTCTGACCCGCCTCCTCTGACCCGCCCCCTCTGACCCGCCTCCTCTGACCCGCCTCCTCTGGCCAGCCCCCTCTGACCCGCCTCCTCTGACCCGCCCCTCTGACCCGCCTCCTCTGACCCGCCCCCTCCGACCCGCCCCCTCTGACCCGCCTCCACTCACGATCTCCGTCTCTCAGGCTTCCTGCGAGCCCTCGCTCAGACGCTGATGACATCAGTGGACCGTCTGATCCAAGCGCCGCGTTGGACTTCCAGCCTCAGAGCAGAGTTGGCGTGTTGATCAAAGCTCTGCCACAGGCCCCCCACCCCCCCCACCAGGCTAATTGGTACGGTCATTTCTGCGTCCCAGCTGGGCTCAGACGAGGCCGGCTGCTGCATGAAACACGATCACGCGGCTTTTAGAGATTTCATTTCTGCTTCTAGGCGTGAAAATCGGTTTGGACTTCCACTGCTGATTATTCAGGTCTCATTTGGAGGGAAATTTCTGCCGCGGTGGATCAGTGAGGATGGAGGGACATTTGGAGATCCTGCAGTAAAAACATCTGATGTTTGAAATCAGAGTAACAATCCTGATGATGAACTGAGGGTTACCGGGGGCAACCCCCCCAAACAGCTACGTGTCACCAAAGTATAAGAAATGACGTGTCAGCAAACAGAAATGACCAAACGTTTCCTTCTGTGTTAGTTGGGGGTTTCATTCCCCGCCCTCCTTCCATTGGCTGATGGGCCGGCCTCTCTCCTGAGTGTTGGAGGGTACAGTTGTTGAAATCCTGGTGTCAATGACGTTCTAAGGTCAGAACAGATTCTCCTCAGGACAGACGTTCAGGACTCTGTGTTTTTATGTCATCGTGTTTAACTACACATTACTGTCTCCAGCATCAGCTCAGAAGATCAAACCTCCACATCTTCAGTCAAAGACGGATCCTCTGAAGGTTTGGAGTCAACGTGAATCCATCATCCCAGGAGGTCCGGACCCTTCTTTTGTTCTCTAGAGGAAATGACATCATCAGGCGCCTTTGTGTGAGTGACCTGTACAACACACATCCCACCTGTCTGAATCTGAATTTATACGTTTACATAAAGAGACGTTTGTAATCCTAATCCAAACATTTGAACTTCGGCGCCAGAGAGAAAGAACCGCACCGCCACCAGACGTTCTGCTTATGAAGGTCAAAGGGGATCCAGAGAGAGACTGTGAGATCAGAAAGTGGGCGTGTCTGAGTGTTTGCGTCTTAGTGTCAATGGATGGTTGTAGGTTTGTGGAGTATTGTGCATATATGTACGTTTATGTTTGTGTGTTTTGTTTAAAAAGTTTAGGACTGCTTCTGAAAATCTTCTGGACTTTTTTGTTCCCACATTTGACCTGATTGAGTGTGTGTGGAATGGAGACGAAGAGTTGTAGAGAAAGTAAAACACAAACTTGTTCTGTGTTTATGAAGATCTGTAGGTCTCATGTAGACCGTCCCGTAGGTCTAATGTAGAACACCCCGTAGGTCTGATGGACACCTTCCTGTAGGTCTGATGTAGACCGTCCCGTAGGTCTGATGTAGACCGTCCCGTAGGTCTGATGTAGACCGTCCCGTAGGTCTAATGTAGACCGTCCCGTAGGTCTAATGTAGACCGTCCCGTAGGTCTAATGTAGACCGTCCCGTAGGTCTAATGTAGACCGTCCTATAGGTCTAATGTAGACCGTCCCGTAGGTCTGATGTAGACCGTCCCGTAGGTCTGATGTAGACCGTCCCGTAGGTCTGATGTAGACCGTCCCGTAGGTCTAATGTAGACCGTCCCGTAGGTCTAATGTAGAGCGTCCTATAGGTCTAATGTAGACTGTTCTATAGGTCTGATGTAGACCGTCCTGTAGGTCTAATGTAGACCGTCCTATAGGTCTAATGTAGACTGTTCTATAGGTCTGATGTAGACCGTCGTGTAGGTCTGATGTAGACCGTCCTGTAGGTCTGATGTAGACCGTCCTGTAGGTCTAATGTAGACCGTCCTATAGGTCTAATGTAGACTGTTCTATAGGTCTAATGTAGACCGTCCTGTAGGTCTGATGTAGACCGTCCTGTAGGTCTGATGTAGACCGTCCTGTAGGTCTGATGTAGACCGTCCTGTAGGTCTGATGTAGACCGTCCTGTAGGTCTGATGTAGACCGTCCTGTAGGTCCTGTGACACCTGCAGGCGCCCCCCCAACAGGAATCTCCTCTGTTTTGGGTTGGGGTGGAATGAGGTCAGAGTTGTGATGTAAACAGAGGAGGAAGATGAAACCTGTGTGGTTGATGATGACTCACAGTGGAGGTCGGTCTCTGCATTCTGATGACCTGCAAACAACGACCTGCAGACTCGATCAGCTGTTGATGAAAATACTTTGAATAAAACTCTTCAGGTTTGAAAAGGGTTTTTTTATTTGGCTGGAGGTCTCACTTTCTGAGAGTTTGTGGCTTTTTTCTTGGTTTATCTGAAACTATTTTCTTTTTTAGTCATTCAGCTCTAAGAACGAGCGACTTACAGAAACTATCAGGTCATCTAAAGTCGAAAAACTGTCATCCTCTGAAGATCAGACGGTTCAAGGATGAAACTGTGAAAAACAGGCTGAAGACTGAAGCTGAAAACAACCGCTGCTTTTCACCTGAACCCATGAGTCAGAGTTCAGATGGAGAGTCCTGCTGCATCATGAAGGAGCAAACATGAATGAAGTGTGAACCTTAACCTGTCAACAGTTCCTGAGAATCCTCAGAGCTTCATTCCCGTTTCGCGCTCCATCTGCAGAGGAGGCGTCCCGGCCTCCGAGAGCATCTGTGTGCTTTGTTGGGACGCTTCGTGCTCACTCAGCAGCTCTCCTGCAGGAGGAAAGGTTGGATGCTCATTATACCTGAGCTGGTATTTTCTGCTCCTCCGGGAACAATTCATCTTCTCCTGAAGTTTGTCCTTGAGCTGATGCCCCATCAGCTGCACGGCTGCTGCACACGTGTCTGGATCAGCTCTGTTCTGTTCTGGTTCTGCTCCGTCTGGGGGAAGGACAGAGGATCTCTCCATCACCGAAACACGGCCCCCCCACGAGCCTCTGGCATCGACAGACAGGACGCCGTCCGGACTCATAATCGGACACAGCAGAACGCTGTGGGGGAGGGGGGAGGGGGTGACTTGGATTCAGTGGAAAAGATGGAAAAATGAGCAAACAAAGGCGGAGCTTCCATCATTAGAGGTCACGGGTTCACGGCCTGGAGAGCAGCACGCACACGCATGTGATGACTGCAGGCGCCAGAGGAGAAAGAAACAAGACATGGAAACACAAGCTGCTCTCTCAACATCATCCATGTCCTCCACGAAGACGATGAAGCTCTGGTAGTCGCTTCACGGCAGGCGGGTCAAGGTAGCGCGCACGGATCACGTGCACAGCACTAAAGGGATCCCCGTTCAGTCTGCAGGATTTGGAAGCAGAGTTAAAGATGTACGACCCACCGGCGTCTCACCTCGTCCTCCTCAGGCCCGCAGCATACCCGTAGATAAACATTTTCATGAGCTTGATAGGGGTCAGCTGTCGACCCCGGACACACGCCCGGATCCTCATCAAACTGACCTAGATCCGCCTCTTACCCGTTTATGAATAAACGGGCTGTAACCCCGCCCTAACGGAGTCAAATGACCTCCATCCACTGTCACCGGGCACGCCGGACGCTGTCACACGGAGAGAAAAGAGAAGACGCCGTCCTCCTTGGGTTTGGTCCAGACTTTACCCACAACCAGAAGAAAAGGTGGATGTTGGCATTTCAATGGAGCAGCTGTGGTGCAGGGGTAGAGTGGTCCACCTCTGATCAGAAGGTTGAAGGTTCGGTTCCCACTTTACCTTCTCGTGTGTCAAAGGTCTGTGGGAAAGACACTGAAGTCCACGTAGCAATCCTCAACATTTCAATAGTCTAAAGACCAGACAGTAAAAGCAGAATCAGAAGAAAAGTTCAACTCCAGATGGATTTATTTTCAGTCGTTTTTTTCATCCCGATTCTGCTGCTTTTAGCCAAAATATGTTGTTTTCCAGGACAGAGTTTCTGCAGAGCAGCAGCAGCTCATTAGAAATTCACCTCTGAGCTGTGGGCGGGGCTGTTGGTGGAGAAACTACCCTGTGTTGATATCCCAGCATGCCTTTGTTTACGGTCTCTCCTGTTAGCTTACAGCATCTAGCTAACATTAGCGGATCATTACGGCTGTATCCCGCCGTCCGGTTCTGACCCAGATTCCAGCTCAGACCAGGAAAACAAAGACGTTCATGGATCCTTCAGCATCAGCGTCAGAATAAGGCGGAGCCTGGAGGCTTTGCCCCGCCCATTTTCAGATCACAAACACAATCTTTTTTGAATCTGCAGCTTGTCTGCTCTAATGTGATTTCTTTTTTTTTTTTTTTTTTTTTTTTTTTTTTTTTTTTTTTTTTTTTTTTTTAACTTGTCCTGTCCAACAGCTGAGCCAACAGATGTGGGCTGAGAGCTTCTTGTGTTGGGCAGATGTTACTGTCACAACAGGGATTTATTGAGTATAAAACTCCTGTTGTATTTAATGCTAAACTTTATTTATATTGATTATGTTTTATTTTATTTATTTATTTTTCTTTGTCGTTGGACCGGACGGAAAAAGGGAAGAGGGTGGGGAGGGGTGGGGGGGGGGAGATAAGATGGCAACAGAGGGAAGCAACATCATAAAACAACCAGGACTAAGTGATAAACTAGAATGGGCGGGGCCTGTCTACACACACGCGTCTATAGTTACACACACACTTGTTGGCCAAAATAGTCTCTACATTTAAACTAAACATACTCACATATACATACATATACTACACATGTAGCAATAGCAATTCCAGCAGCTCACACACTCCATCATACAACCCATTCAGATAAAGACTTTTCATTCTGTCACACAAACGGTTAGTGCTCAGGTGAGTGTTTATGTTTCATTGAGGTGGTGGTGATGGAATGTTACTCAGGGGGAGAGCGCCCGGCCCATCCCCACGCCAAGACCCCGCCGCCGGGCAGCAGCTGCAGCAAGATCCCCCAACACCCGCCGTGGAGCCGCGGAGAGAGACGCCCGCCGGGCAATCCCGCGAGCACCCAGACCGGCACGCGGGACCGCCGCAGAGGCCCCCCACACCCAAGAGCAGGAAGGCACAGGAACACGGAGAGTGCAGGCCCCAGCCCAGCCAGAGGAGCAGCCCCCCCACCCCGCCAGGAGGGCCAACGCGGGACCCCACCCCCGGAGAGCCCCCCAACCCCCGAGGAAGCAGCCCACCACCACCCAGTGGCGCAGAGGACCCCGCCCCACCCCAGGTACGAGCCAGGGCCCCCAAGGGCAACCCACCCCACACTCCAGACAACCGCCTGCCCCCACCGCGAAGGGTCCAGCGGAGAAGCAGGGCAGAGGCCGCCCACCCCCGCCGAGCAGAAGAGAACCCAAGAGAAACAGAGGCCCCAAGGAGATGTACAAAACAAGGCCCGACCCAGGCACACCCACTGATGGAGTTAAGGAGAGGGACTAGTTCTCGAAAGCAGGGACCGGATTCCGCACCACCGAGACCTGGACACCCCCCGGCTCCGATGTAGATTGATCCCCTGTTAAATCTCGGGGATCCCACTCCCGGCGTGGGGAGGAGACTGCCGGGCCCAGGAGACCGGCACCCAAGAGACTAGACCACCAGGCCGAGGTTCCCCGCACCCCCGCCAGGGATGGGGTAGGGGAAGAAGGTCGAAGGTCCCACCTTCCTTGTGTGATGCGTGCGTGTTTGCTTGTTAGAGTGTATGTTTGTGGTGTTAGAGGTGTGTGTACTAAAGGGGTGCGGTTAAAATTGGTGAGAAGGCCTTAACAGGGCATCTCCTGATTTCTCGCAGAGATGCCCGTCACCCTCCCACCAGCGGCCCTACATGTCTATGGTGCGGTTAAAATTGGCGGAAGGGGCACTGAAAGGACATCGACTGTTTGCTGGCAGTGATGTCCAAGCACCCCCCACCAAGGGTCCTAAATGTCTAAGGTGCAAATAAAATCGAGGGGAGGGGCAAATCCTTGCAGCGGCCACAGGAGGAGGGCCACTGGCAGGTAGTCCACCCCCCGCAGCGCACCGCAATACAGACACCCTCCCTTCTCCCTATTGCATGTTTGTATGAGGAAGGGGATATGTTGGGGTCAGTTGGCAGACTGACCCCGATGGCAGACCCCTGTCCCCGCCCCCCCCGCGGGCCCAAGTTCCCCAGCCCAGGCGTCCCACCCCCCGAGAGCCGACCCGCCAGGCGCAGCACCCGCCACCCCCACAAGGAGGGAGGAGCCAAGAAGGAGCCAGTCCCAGGGACAAATCCGAGTCCCCGCCCAAGAGCCTCCCCTGTGGGTGTACTGGTCAGGCACCAACGGGACCTAGGCAGCCAGACCGGCCGCGGCCCCACCGATTTCTCAGCGGAGAACCCGACAAGCCAGACCCCCCAGGTCCCGTATCTAATGGGACCCCCGCTCCCAGACACCCCCCCACAAGACGGGGCCAGACCGCCCACCCCCCGCCACCCCCCAAGACCCCGCCGCAAGGACAGGCGCCGCCCGGAGCCAGGGCGGGCCCCAAGGGGGTTACTCCAACCCGCCCCAGAGCCAGAGAGGGAGTGATCCCGGCCCCAGGCGTAGGCGAGCCGCCCCCCGACGGAGGCGGGCCCCCCCAGGAATGTCCTGCTCCCCCCAGCACAAGCAGGCGGACCACCCACCGGCCGCGCCAGACCCCCACCCAGCCGAGCACCCCATACCACCTACACCCGGGACCAGGAGGCCACCCGCGCGCCCGCCCGCCCCCATCCAGACGCCAGACCGGACCCCCCAACCAGCAGCGCCCCCCCACGTCCCAGCCAGGCACCAGGAGGCCCGGCCACCACCCGACAGCCCCAGCAGACAATCAAGGCGCAGCGACAGCCCAAGCTCCCCCACCCTAAATCATGGAATCAGCTATGGGAGACCAGAGAGACTGAATTCTTTTCAAATTACTTGAACTTTTAGCTGATGTTTTTTCCAAACTGATATGATCAAAAAGCAGATTCCTGTACTGATTAACGTTGATGTTTTTCTTGTTTTTCCAATTTAACAAAATAGTTTTTTTTGCTATACAAAGAGTTATGAAGATTACAGATACTAATCCTCCTTCTATATCGATGGCACTCATGTCACCAAGCACACAAAGTGACGGTGAAGCAGTGATAGAAACATTAAGCCAGACTGATAGATCCGCACAAACCTGTTGCCAGAGAGCCTGGACAGGTGTGCAGAACCACAGTGCATGCATGTAACTGTCAGGTAAGTTACCATCGCAGTGCTCACATATGTCTGAGCTTCTGAGACCCATCTTGAACATCCTCTGACCAGTATAATAAATTCTATGGAGAGTTTTGAATTGGATTAGTTGTAAGTTTGGGCTTTTAGTCAGTTTAAAGGTGTTCAGACACATTTCTGTCCAGAAGCTTTGATCTGTGCTGCTACTCAGGTCTGCATCCCATTTGGTTGTTGGAATTGAAATATTATTATCTAGGTTGCATAAGAGTTTGTATATTTTGGAGAAAATCTTATTCATTGAAAGTTTAAAGAAAGAGATAACTAGTTCTGGTAATTTTAAGTCATTATCATTGTATTTAACTTTTTTAGTAATTATAGATTTCAGTTGCTGGTATTCCAAGAAGTGATTTATTCCATGTTTATCTTGTAGTTCCTGGGGTGTTATAAATCTTCTATCAATAATTAGGTGCTCTAGTAGTGTTACGCCCCTGCTTGCCAAGCTGGGAAGTGTAACATCTTTTTGTTTATTAGGATGTCTGGGTTGTTCCAGATGGGTGTCATTTTACATGGTACGACAGAGGACTTGGACACTTTGAGAAAATCCCACCAGGCTGTTAACGTGGATCTTATGTTAATACTTTGAAAAGAATCATGTTTTTTTATTGTTTGGCTGATAAATGGTAGATCTGACAGTTTGATCTTTCCACATAACTCCTGTTCCAAGTCCATCCATGAGTTATTTTCTGGATTATTTCTTGACCATTTTAAGATGTACTGTAATCTGTTAGCATTATAATAATTGTTGAAGTTTGGCAATTCTAAGCCTCCACATCGTTTTGCAGATTTTAGAGTTTTAAGGCTGATTCTTGCTGGTTTATTTTTCCAGAGAAAGCTGGTTATAGCTGAGTCTAATGTTTTAAACCATTTTAGTGGAGGTTGTGTGGGAATCATGGAGAATAGATAATTAACTTTTGGCAAAATGTTCATTTTAATTGTGGCTACTTTGCCCATAAGCGACAGGGGCAGGTTGACCCAGCGAGTTAGATCGTCTTGAATGTTTTTCAGTAACGGGGTATAATTTAGCTGCACCAGTTCTGATAGTTTGGGAGAGAAGTGAACACCTAGATATTTGATATTGCCTGATTTGACCGGTATTCAATTTCAATTCAATTCAATTTTATTTATATAGCCCAATATCACAAATTCAATTTGCCTCATTGGGCTTCATGCCTGCAGTTTTTACAGATGCACAGATGGAGTCATAAAAATATGCACAATAGGTAAACTAAACAGACTATAAAGAACAGGTCATCCCTGTCCTTAGACCCTCCCTCGCGGTAAGGAAAAACTCCTAAAAAACCTGAGTCAGGAAAAAAAGAAGAAACCTTAGGGATTCCCACATGAGGGAGAGATCCATCCAGGACGGACAGGCGATACCAAAACGGTTAAAGAAAAGTTAGCTGCTAAAACTGCATATATGAGTAGAGTTCATTCATATAGAGCTGAGTTCATTCATATAGAGCTGAGGGACGAGTGATGATTAAGTCCATAGTCCAGATGAGGCAGAACTGCAGACCACGACCAGGAGCAGGAGGACAGACGACCCACCAGGAATCACTCCCACTCAGAGATGCAGGATGGTGACGGATGGTGACGGGGCTTCATCCAGATGGGCGGGGCTTCGTCAGGATCACCAACAAGTCTCCCGGAAACTGCAGTCTCTCCCGGTATTGAGAGTGATTGCTCAGCGTTACTGTTTAGTGATAATAAAACTGATTTATTCCAATTAATTGAATATTCTGAAATGGAGGAGAATGTGTTAATAATTGTTATCGTTTCACTTATAGAACATGATTTATGTAAAAAAAGTAATATGTCATCCGCGTAGAGTAATTTTATGATTGCCATGTTTTGTTTTAACTCCTTTAATGTTCTCATTCTGTCTTATTGCTGCAGCCAGAGGCTCGATGAATATTGCAAAGAGAGAGGGGAGAGTGGACAACCCTGTCTGGTTCCTCTTCCAAGAAAAAACCTGCTGGACGTCTGTTTGTCCGTTCTGACTGAAGCATTTGGGTTGTGATATAATATTTTTAATCCAATCAATGAATGATTCTCCAAATCCGAACTTGTGGAGAGCAGCGATGAGAAACTTCCAGTTGACTCTGTCGAAAGCTTTTTCAGCATCCAACGAGAGTATGTTCATTTCCTGTTTTTTAATAGTGGCAATGTCTATGACGTTAATAAGTCTGCGGACATTGTCACTTGATTGTCTACCTTTAATAAATCCAGTTTGATCATGGTGAATTATGTGGGGAGTGATTTTTTCTACTCTCTGTGCTAATGCTTTACAGATAATTTTGACGTCTGCATTGATCAGTGAGATGGGGCGATAGCTGGAAGGAGTTGTGGGATCTTTCTCTGGTTTGAGAAGAAGGATTATATTTGCTGAATTCATGTTTGGTGGAAGTAACTGATTTTCCTTTATAAATGTAACCATTTTATAAAAAGTTTCTGCTAGCTGTTCCCAGAATTCTTTGTAAAACTCGGCGGGAAAGCCATCCGGCCCCGGAGCTTTGTTGTTCGGCATAAGCAGCAGAGCATCATGAAGTTCAGATGATGAGAGCGGCGAGTCTAAGTCTGTGATTTGATCTTCATTTAATCTGGGAAGGTTTACATTATTAAGAAATAAATTGATGCTTTGCTCTGATGGATTGATCTCTGAAGTGTATAAGTTCTTATAAAAATCTTTAAAAGTTTCATTAATTTTGATCGGGTCATGAGTGACATTTCCTGACTCATCAGTAATAGATGTTATTGTTGATTTTTCTTTATTAATTTTAAGCTGATTAGCTAAAAATTTACCAGATTTATTAGAGTTTTCAAATCTTTCTAGTCTAAGTCTTTGTATTTGGAATTGTGTTTGTTTTGTTAATTATGTCGTTTAACTGAAGCTTTAGTTTTTTTAAATCTCCCAGAATCTGTTCTTGTGCAGAAGCAGCATAAGCTGTCTCCATTATTTTTATTTTATTTTCCAATTCAATTAATTCTGCTTTCTCTTTACGTTTTTTATAAGTTGAATAAGAAATGATCTTCCCTCTCATCACTGCCTTTGCTGCTTCCCAGAGAACACATGGTGAGATGTCAGGAGTATTGTTAAATTCTAAGAAGGTTGCCCACTCTTTCTTAAAGAATTCAATAAACTCTTGATCTTTTAACAGAGATGTATTAAACTCCAGGTGGAACCCGAAGGTGTTGCTGCTTCCCTGACAATATTTACAGAAACTGGTGCATGATCACTGATAACAATTGGATGAATGCTGGAGCTTTTAACATCTTTTAGAAGAGATTTGCTGATTAATAAATAATCTAAACGAGAGTGTGAGTGGTGAACTGGAGAGAAGAAGGTGAACCCTTTAGTGTTTGGGTGACATGAGCGCCAAACGTCGCAGAGACCCAGATCATTCATGTATTGCTTCAGAATACTTGCAGACTGCCATGTACGCTGGTGTGCTGCTGTGCTGAGTCTGTCAAGTTCAGGATCAAGGACCAAGTTCAGATCTCCTCCTGTCAAAAAGTGGAGTCAGAGTGAGTTGAAAGTGACGTGAACAGTGAGTGAATGAAAGAGGAGCTCTCCAAATTCGGTCCATAAATGCTACTAATACAAAAATCTTTATTCTGAATTGATATAATAATAATAACAAATCTGCCTTCTGGATCAATAACTGTATCTTTATGGGTAAAAATAATATTTTTATTAATTAAAATGGCTACACCTCTTTGTTGGAATTGTAACTAGAAGCATAAACTGATGGAAACTGAGAGGGACATGAGATGTTCAGTTGATTGGATAAGTGGGTCTCCTGCAGTAAAAACTATATCTGCTTTTAAATCATTCAGGTGGTTTAAAACTTTCAGCCTCTTGGGTCCAGAGTTCATTCCACGAACATTCCAGCTGATAATGTTCAGATTAGACATGACTACACTGACTGAGGGGTGTGAGGCTGCATAGTGCGTGCACCTGCTGTGCCCGTGAGCGCGCGTGCCCGCTGACCGGTGCGCGGTGAAGCGCTGTGTGTTGGAGCGCGTGGGTGTTTTCTGGCTGCGTGAGCTGCGTGTGGTGTGTCCTGTATAAACCTATGTGATGCATATGGAGTATGTCAGCGAGTGTGTGCGGGATCGCGTGTGTGCGCGCGCGCCCGTTCGTGAGTGAGCGAGAGCTTACCTGGAGGGTGATGTCATCTGATGGTATGGGGGGGAGGAGGAGGGGGAGGGGGGAAATGACAGAAGGAGTAAAAGAGAGAAAAAAAACAAAACACAAAAAACACACAAACATGGAGAGGGGAGAGAAAAAAAAAAAAGTCTTTCCTGAGAGGAGGTGTGGGGGGGTGGTTGTGGTTGATCTGTTTCCATTCATTTAAATAAGCTTAGCAGGTGATTTCAGCGCAGCTCGGACGCAGCAGCGCGGGGGTCTCAGTACAGCCACGGGTGATCTCGGGTCCCGGAAGAGCCGACCATCTACAAAGAGTTTATCAACCGCGACCACCGCGCGGGACCCGGCGGTCAGGTGTTGTCTTCTCAGGGGAAAAAGCAGCTTCCTGCGACGCAAAATTTCCGCGGGAAATTGGTCGTTTACGCTGTAGTGGGTTCCCTTCAGCTCCGGTCGCGGCGTTTAACTGAAACTTTCTCCTTGTAAAACTGAAACTTCGCTACGATCGGACGCGGACGCTGGCTTCCAGGCTTCTTCCTCCGAGCCGGTGGACTCTGTCGAAGGTGATCTTCTGAACCTCCTCCTTCGGGATCTTCAGCTGGGCCTCCATGAAGGTCTTCACCGTGGCCTCTGGGTCTTCCCCCGCCTCCTCCGGAATCCCCGAAATGACCAGGTTGTCCCTCATGCTCCGCGCCTGAAGATCCAGGAGGGTTTCCTCTAAATGTGATTTCAATCAAAATACTCAGAAATGAATTTGAATCTGAATTCTACAAGAAGACGTTAAAAAAAACATCAAAAACATCTTTTTATTGGACAGAGTTTTTGAAGAAAAAAAGTCTTATTTTCTATTTTACCAGAAAAAAAATCTAGTTTGGGAATAAAGCCCAACTTTACTGAAACCAATACTGGGAGGGAGGAGATTTATCGAAATAAGATGAAAACATTTTATGTTAAAGTTCTGAATGATGTTCATCGTTCAGCTCTCAGCTGTGCTAAACAGGAAGTCAGATTTCACTCTGACGCTGTCTGTCCATCGTCATGGTTTCAATGATATTCCCTCACATCAGATCATAGGTATTGATTAGGAATGAGATCAACTGAACTGCAGATTTTCCTCTAATTCATTGAGATTAATGTGATCCTATCTCCAACATGTCTCTGCTTTAGTTTCAGGATTTGAAGGTTTTCATGCGCCGACGCTTCTTCTGTTGAGATGAAAGCTTCAGTTCTGCATCCTGAGGTCCTGATTGGACAAATGCTCCGTGTTTTTTATCTGCAGAGTCTCACAAACATCTTTAATATCTGGACTCGTGGCTGACCAACAGGCCTGCTTCAGACTGACCAGCGATCAAAGCATCTTTCATGAAGGAGAATCACTCAAAGCTCCCTGAAAGAGCGGCTCGGGTCTTTTCATGGCTCAGACGAGGCCGAGCTCTTTGTGTGGACCTGAATGCCGTTCGGTCTGAACAGAACCGAGGACCTTCCCTCAATGACCCGCGTGACGAGCACGCCGTCCTCCTCTGCGGAGGTGCAGAGCTGCAGGACGCTGCAGCACAGCTCCGGACGGTGGAGCTGGAAGCTCGTGCCGAGGTTCTGCACGGGACAAACTGGACCAGAACTCTTCATTAATATACGGATCCTGTTTCTTCTTCTGAGGAGTTTTTGAGTCAGAAAGACTCGACCACAGCGTCAGTGATTTCTGCAATCTTGTTTGCTTTCCTGCTTGTACTTTGGATTTTGTGTATTTTACTGTTTTTAACATTTTACACAACTGTTGTCATTTTTCAGCTCCATGGAAATGAGTGGACAGTTTGTTTTTCTAATTTCTGCAAATTCTGCAACTGAAAACATTCAGAATCTTCAGTGAATTCATGCTTGGACTTTTGGAATTGTTCAATTTCAGGCAAATTTTAAATTTGTACACAATTTATTTTATTTTAGGCAATTTGTGCGAATAAGAAAAAATCAAATTCATACAGTTGTTTTGCGCTCTTTGTAACTTCTACAACATTGGAATCAAAACGTTAAAGACATTCATGCTACTCAGGATTTGAAGGCTAATTTTGACTTCAGCTAACAGTTTAGCCACATGCTAATGTTTTTGGCTACTGATGTTTTTAGGCTAATTCTGAGTAAAGCTAGAATTTTAGCAATGTGCTCACTTTTTAAGATTGACATCTACTGAGTTTTTTTATGCGTTTTCTTAATTTTAGCAATTTTTTTCTTGTAAAAAAATCCTTCAACTTCCTTTTGCACGTTCTGTCATTTCTGCAACTTGAAATCCTTTAACTGCTTCAGTATCTCCAGCAAACCGCTGCAGCGACCACGTTCAGCCTAAAAATGCAACTTTTCTGGTTAATCTATGTTTGATGAAGGTAGAGAGAGAGTTCAACCTGCAGACGGAGATCTGTGGTTCTCTAAGAACGATCGAGAACCTGAGGAGTGATCCTGAAGTTGAGCAGAAGCTGCTTCCATTAGCAGTTGGATGTTTCCATGCTTAGACAGTTCCAAGCAGCTTTCAGACAAGCAGCAGGTCAGATTCCTCACCTCACACCTTCCACTGACAGCATCTTTTTCTGGTCTCTTCTCCTCTTTCTCACCTTCATCTTCTTCCATCCATCAACACTTTTCTCTGCTTTCAGATTTCATGAGCTTCTCACCCACAGAGCTCAGAGTCCATGAAGACAAATGAAGCAAAAACTCTTTCCTCGGAGTTTAACGCAGGAACAGACGCGGATGAGATCGGATGCAGGTTTGGTGCGTTGCTATGGTAACGCAGAGCGTTTCCTCAGGAGAAGTTTTGCAGGCTGTGACTGCTACGGGTCTGTCAGAGGTCTTAATGTGATGTCTCTTTGCTTTTGGACGTCTCTGAAAAGGTGAAAGGTCAAGTAAAAGTCTGCTGACCTCCATCACGATGTCTGCAGACGTTTCCATAGCAACATTCTTTAAGGCTGCCATGGTAACCGCTGAAAGCTCTGGAGAACACCAGCGGTCTCATGAGGACAAACGTCTGCCGGTGACTCCTCTGATCATCCTCTCTGAAGGAGCTCCTGCATGCTCTGCAGAACTTCTTCATGGTCCCAGTTTCTCCTCCAAACACATGGAACTCGCAGCACCTCCTCTTTTTGGTTCTCCCCTGGAATCTGAAATCTCTCCTGCTCCTCAGTGGGGAGTGAGAGAGAGGAACAACACATGAACATCACTGCACCAAACAGAGTCACAGAGCAGAGGACAGAACCGGGTCAAAGTCTGCAGCAGGACCAGGAAGAAGCTTCTGCAGACTGTCCAGTCCTCCTCCTCCTCCTCCTCCTCCTCCTCCTTCTCCTTCCCGCTGACTCCACTTCTGAGGAGTTCTGCAGAACATCATGCAGAGACGGCACCAGAGAGACAGAATCCTCCAGACCTCACGTCTGATGATCAACGAGAAACAACCATGAAAGTTCTGATCCAGAGTCAGAAAGATCTGAGATCATTGAGCATGTCTGCATCAGCAGCATCTTCCTCACCATCATCATCATCCTCACCATCATCATCATCCTCACCATCACCATCTTCCTCACCATCACCATCTTCCTCACCATCATCATCTTCCTCACCATCATCATCATCCTCACCATCAGAATCTTCCTCACCATCATCATCCTCACCATCATCATCTTCCTCACCATCATCATCCTCACCATCATCATCTTCCTCACCATCATCATCATCCTCACCATCATCATCATCCTCACCATCACCATCTTCCTCACCATCCTCATCTTCCTCACCATCATCATCTTCCTCACCATCCTCATCTTCCTCACCATCATCATCTTCCTCACCATCAGCATCTTCCTCACCATCATCATCTTCCTCACCATCATCATCTTCCTCCTCAGGAGGATCAGATGTTCCCAGGTGGAGGTCCTCCTGGCTCCCAGAGAAGAGTCGGGTTCATTAAACCCGACCCCCCCCCCTGCATATCTTCAGCAGCTCTCCAGCTGGGCGAGTGAACGGAGGAGAGGATGAGGAGGAGCTCCAGGAGGAGGAGCTGGAGGGCAGCAGACGCAGCACATCTCCAGCTGCAGACTGCTTTTAGTGCCGGATTTCTCAGCCTCTCCGTCAGCATCTGCTCCCTCAGAAGCGGGACGGCGGCAGATCTCCGGATCTCCGGAGCGCGGTCGGGTCAGACGCACACGTTTAACTCCAGGAGGCCGGACCGCAATTTTCCGAGCGTTCCCACCTCCGCTCCTCTCTTTGTGTTTGTTCCCGCTGATTCCCATTATCGCCGCAGACGCTCGCAGTCATTCAGCGCGAATCATCCGGCTGCTTTTGCCCTTTAATCCGCGGCGGCGAGGCCTTTGTCCCGCTGATTGCTGCCGAATAATGGATTCCTGTGATTGGCAATAATGAATCCAGCAGGAGGTTTTTGTGCTCATGCTAATATTTTACCTGATCCTCCCCCGCAATAACAGATTAAATAATTACAAGGTGTCGCTGCGCCGCTTTAACCCGTGTTTGTGTGGCGAGAAAAGGTGTTCCACAGGTGCTGGTGGTTCTGTCGGACCGAACAGGTCTGCCTCCATCATCCTCCATTCTTCTTACAATCTAAGGTTCAAGCTCAAAGTGAACGAACTCGCTTAGATGTTTTTATTTTGTATCTTTTCAGGATAAACGGTAAATCTAGAGAATATCTGCAGCTTCAGCTGTGATGTCTGAACCTTCACACACGTCTGAACACCCCCACACGCCTGAACCTTCACACACGTCTGAACCTTCACACACGTCTGGACCTTCACACACGTCTGAACCTTCACACACGTCTGAACCTTCACACACGTCTGGACCTTCACACACGTCTGAACCTTCACACACGTCTGGACCTTCACACACGTCTGAACCTTCACACACGTCTGAACCTTCACACACGTCTGGACCTTCAAACACGTCTGAACCTTCACACACGTATGAACCTTCACACACGTCTGAACCTTCACACACGTATGAACCTTCACACACGTCTGAACATTCACACACGTCTGAACCTTCACACACGTATGAACCTTCACACACGTATGAACCTTCACACACGTATGAACCTTCACACACGCCTGAACCTTCAAACACGTCTGAACCTTCACACACGCCTGAACCTTCACACACGTCTGAACCTTCACACACGCCTGAACCTTCACACACGTCTGATGTCTGGACCTTCACACACGTCTGAACTTTCACACACGTCTGAACCTTCACACACGTATGAACCTTCACACAGGTATGAACCTTCACACATGTCTGAACTTTCACACACGTATGAACTTTCACACACGTCTGATGTCTGGACCTTCACACACGTCTGAACCTTCACACACGTCTGAACTTTCACACACGTCTGAACCTTCACACACGTATGAACCTTCACACACGTCTGAACCTTCACACACGCCTGAACCTTCACACACGTCTGATGTCTGGACCTTCACACACGCCTGAACCTTCACACACGTCTGAACCTTCACACACGTCTGAACCTTCACACACGTCTGAACCTTCACACACGTCTGAACCTTCACACACGTATGAACCTTCACACAAGTCTGAACCTTCACACACGTCTGAACCTTCACACACGTCTGAACTTTCACACACGTCTGAACCTTCACACACGTATGAACTTTCACACACGTATGAACCTTCACACACGTCTGATGTCTGGACCTTCACACATGTCTGAACTTTCACACACGTATGAACCTTCACACACGTCTGATGTCTGGACCTTCACACACGTCTGAACCTTCACACAGATCTGAACCTTCACACACGTCTGAACCATCACACACGTCTGAACCTTCACACACGTCTGAACCTTCACACACATCTGAACCTTCACACACATCTGAACCTTCACACACGTCTGAACCTTCACAGACGTCTGGACCTTCACACACGTCTGAACTTTCACACACGTCTGATGTCTGAATCGATTTCCGGGTCTTTGGAGGTGAACTCTGAGGTCGGATCCGGATCAACTTAACGTGAATGAAAAATCAGAAAGAAAATATGAAAAACATCAGTGAGAAAAATGAACATTTGAAAAAAAAAAGTAAAACTTTTAATAAAACTTGAACATTTGAACAATAAGTTGGAAATAACAATGAAGATCAGTTGAAACATGTATCCATTAGTAACAGTTTCTGTTTTTTCTTTTCTGAATCTTCACTTTCGTTCCTCAGTCTTCAGTAATTCAGATTTCCAGTTTTCACTGATTCTAATTCTACATGGGGCGGAGCTTTGAGCTGATTGGCTACTGGGCATGATCCAAAGAGGTAACGGTGATGTGACGTCTGATCAAACTGAGAGGAGCGTCTCTGCTCTGCAGTTTGACCTCACTGAGGTCACGCTTCAGCTCTGGTGTTTACTGGATTTTTTTCTTTACAGTTGATCTTGTCAATAAATCTTCTCCGTGTCATTTTTGGCAGCGTTACATAAATCTTCGTGGTGATTAGATCCTGGTTTGAATCTTATTTTTCTGTGAAAGTTTGAGCCGTCAGAACAAGAGAATAGAGAAACGTGTGAAAATATTCATGTGTTTCTAGAGAGGTGTAGAAAATGTGTAGTGAGGAGATCGCCTCATTGGAGACAAACAGCCAATCAGCTTAAAGCTCCGCCCCCATGTGAAATCAGGATCAAACTCAAAAATCTTAATTTAAACTCAAAACTGAGAATTGAAAGAAAAGATTGAAAAATGAAAAAAGTAAAAAGGTAGCCATTGTTGCTTTTCATTTATCTATTTTAATTTCAAATTTAGTTTTTTACATTATTTTCAAGTTTTTATTATTCTTTCAAATGAGATTTCTATTCAAATTTTCAATAATTCCTTCAAGTTTTCATGATGAATTTTCCAGTTTAAAACAGTTTTCAAATTTTCAAAATCATTTTTTTCCAATCCCTGATTGTTTAACTTTCAATCTGGTTTTTTATTCTCTTTAAGCTGATTCTGATCTGACCACCAGAGAACTGACAGTCACCGACAAGCTCCGCCCTGACGCTGATTTACTGCAGGAGGATTGGCTCAAACATCCTTCATGAGGCCAGAAGATCTGGTTCAAGAACTGGTTTACCCCCCCGACCCCAACCAGAGTGGAAAAAGAGCCGGAATGATGGAAAAAAACCTACATTCAAAGCCTGGAGACCAGACAGAGCCTTCCTTCTGGGATCTGCTGAAATCTGCTGGGATCTTCTGGGATCTGCTGGGATCTGCTGAGATCTTCTGGGATCTGCTGAAATCTGCTGGTATTTGCTGGGATCTGCTGGATCTACTGGGATCTGCTGGGATCTGCTGAAATCTGCTGGGATCTTCTGAGATCTGCTGGGATCGTCTGAGATCTTCTGGGATCTTCTGAGATCTGCTGGGATCTGCTGAAATCTGCTGGGATTTGCTGGGATCTGCTGGATCTACTGGCATCTGCTGGGATCTTCAGGGATTTTCTGGGATCTGCTGGATCTACTGGCATCTGCTGGGATCTTCAGGGATCTGCCGGGATCTCCTTGAACCTTCTGGGATTTGCTGGGATCCTTGTGTGTCCAGAAGAACTTGGACATTTTGGAGCAGAAACATCAGGATCTCTCTGACTCCAGTGATTCCACCCATCAGCAGAAGCTGCCGCTGCTCATAATCAGCCCTCTTCATCAAATGGGGGCGGAGCCTGAGAGAGTGTGTGTGTGTGTGTGTGTGTGTGTTGGGGGGGGGGCGTGTTTCCTTTCGTCACTTTTGCACAGACACGGATGAATGGAGGCCAAAGAAAAACATTCAATCAGGCTGAGTCTGTTTACACGAGTGACGGTGAGGAATGGAGGTGTGCACGTGCACGTGCACGTGTGTTCTGGCGGCGAGCGTTCCACCCGCTTCCTGCTAGCTAATTGCTCCTTGTTACTCTGAGTCTGAACTGCAACCCGATGAGGGGAATTAGCCGTCACATCTGCCCCTCTGAGGGCAAACGTGCCTAAAGCTGAAGCTCACCTGGAAACGGCTGTCTGCGCGGCTGTCTGCGCGGCTGTCTGCGCGGCTGTCTGCGCGGCTGTCTGCGCGGCTGTCTGCGCGGCTGTCTGCGCGGCTGTCTGCGCGGCTGTCTGCGGCGCAGCCTCCTGGTGTTGCTCGCCGCGCCTCCTGCCAGACGCTCGGCAGTTTCTCGGCTCCACTGGACGTGAAAAGGAAACATTCCTCTCACGCTGTCGGCTAATCAGACGCTTTGTTCTCCGCTAATCCCCAAGTCCAAGTCGGCGGTCCATCAACACCTGGACGGCTGACCTGTCAGGGGGGAGGGAGGGGGGTGAAGATGCGGGTTCAGAAACCATCAGAATGAGATCCAGTTGATAAATAGTTCAATAGAAGTCTGACATCAGATTTTCCTTAAAACCCAAAAACTGAATCTAGAAAACCACATCGTCAGAACCTCGTTTCAGAAAAGGTCAGTTTGGACCTCAAGTCTCCACAAACCAAACCCCAAAACAGCCCCTCTGCTGACTGGAAACAGGCCTGGCTGCTGGCCCCGCCCACTAAACACTTCCACCCCCTGTCAATCAAGAGACCACACCCACAACCACACACGCTGCCGCCAGCTCACAGAGGAAACAACCGTGGGAACGAAACGTGCACGTGTCAGGGAATCCTCCAGCAGCTCTGTGTGGGTGTGTGTTCATGTGTGTGTTCGTGTGTGTGTTCGTGTGTGTGTTCATGTGTGTGTTCGTGTGTGTGTTTGTGTGTGTTCATGTGTATGTTGGGGGGGGTGTGTTTGTGTGTGTATGTTGGAGTGTGTGTGTGTGTGTTTTGATGTAGGTCAGCGTTCCGGTCCGATCTCCGTCCTCCTCCTCATCCGTTGGTGTTCTGTGCGGGTCGTCGGGTCGGGTCGGTCCGGAGGCTGAAGGTCCAGCTTTGGGGTCCGGGTGTTGAGACAGTCTCCCGAGGTGACCCCGCCCCCTCCAGGCCTCCACCCACCAGCAGCACCAGCCCCCGCTCCCATCACCCACAGCAGAACGGTTGTTTGGCAGCGCGGCGGTCCAGCTTCCCTCAGGCTGCTGGCGCCGGAGCCGGGCTTGTGTTCGCGGCGCCAAGATTCTATTTCTGGATGGATTTTCCTCCAACAGGGATGGAAAGTCCTCCAGCAGGAAGAACGGGACAAACCGGAGGAAGAGGAGGAGCTTCTCGGAATCCCGGAGCGGGCCGAACCGCACCGGTTCTTCATCTGATCCACTTTGAAGGCTCCGGTCTCTCATGTTAACTCTGAGGCTTCAGATCTCTGCAAACCTTACAGGAGGAAAACATGCATCAGAGGAACAAACTGAATCTCTGTGTCCAGAGCAACACAAGAACCGGATCAGAACCGGCTGCTGGTTCTGCAGCGCGTCGCGGCTCGACCTTAAAGGAGGACGAGTCGCTGCAGCAGGTCCACAGGGATGCTGCTGTGGTGGAGCGGGCCACCGCAGGGACAGGGGAATCGGTTTGGGTTCCCATGGTAACCCTGTGAGGGGGCGTGTTCCTCCTCATCAGCATTACTTACCTGACCTCGTTTACCTGGAAGATCTCAAATGTGTCATTTCTCAAAGAAAAAAGGGAGGGTCCTTTAAGAACCTCCGGAACATGTCTGTCAAATATTTGTCATTTTCAGAACAGAATTCAGTTTCTCAGGATTTTTGACTGGATTTAAATGAAGTAACCTTTCTGTCCTTCACCTTCTCAACGACCTTTGACCTTTCCTCGCAGGACCAGAACCAGCAGGACCAGGTCTGTCCTCCTGTGCTGCTCAGAACCGTCAGAGATCCAAACTGTCAGAATTCACTGAGGTGGACACCCAAGGAGGAGCACACTGAGGACTAGATGAACAGGAGCGTCTGTGACAAACACAAGAGAGTTGTTGGAGGTCAAATGAAGGGAGCAAAGTACAAGTGTTGTATGACCTCCAGGAGAGCAGACGATGGGGGTGTCCAGATGGAGATGGGGGGCAGTGAAGAATCCAGGCCAGGGTTGTACACGTGGGTCCAATCCAGACATGCAGAAGACCAGAATCAGAACCCAGGGTCAGAAAAAGAGTCACAACCAGCAGGACGGAAGGAGCAGACTTGAGCAGACTTGAGAAGACTTGAGCAGACTTAAGCAGACTTGAGCAGACCTGAACTTGGCTAAAGCACAACGAACTGGCAAGGAGGAGGAGAGTCCAGTTCTCATCTGTGTGGAACCAGCAATCAGGAGGGAGCAGGAACAGGAAGTCCAGAGGGAAAACCACAGATCCTGACAGAAACGTTCCCTCTAAATGAGATCAATGGAGGAGGAGGCGGTCCAGAGATGAGGGGGCGGAGCCTCATCAGACTCTTCAGTCCACTTTCAGTGAAAACAAGCTCATTCATGGCGCTGGAGGTCTGTTTGGGTTCTGGAGGTCCGTTTGGGTTCTGGAGGTCCGTTTGGGTTCTGGAGGTCCGTTTGGGTTCTGAAGGTCCGTTTGGGTTCTGGAGGTCCGTTTGGGTTCTGGAGGTCCGTTTGGGTTCTGGAAGCGTTTGCTCCTCATCCAGGAGGACAGAGATAGACATGAATCTGGATGGAGACACTTTAAGAAGAAGCAGAAGAATCATCTTTAGAGATGTTTTAGTTTCTGTCTGGATGATCATCTTCTCTATTGAAGCTTCACTGAACGTTTCACAGGAGGCTGAAGCTGAAGCTGCTCCTCCTGACAGGAGCTTCATGTTCCTTCAAACCTCTGAGGAGACGCGGCTGCTTTCTGGGGAGCTCCTGAGATGTCAGTTTCTCCCTGTGGAGGAGACAACGGCAAACAAGTTTTCTCTCCGAATATTCAGTCTTTGTAGGAAACTGTCAGGAGGAAGATTCTCCTCTTCATCGGCTGACAACTTCATGGGAGAAAGTGGAGCTGAAGGGAGAAAACAGCAGCTCTCTGCAGAAGCTCTCTGCAGAATCCAACCATCTGCAGCATCCAACCATCTGCAGCATCCAACCGTCTGCAGGATCCAACCATCTGCAGCATCCAACCGTCTGCAGGATCCAACCGTCAGCAGGATCCAACCGTCTGCAGGATCCAACCGTCTGCAGCATCCATCTGTCTGCAGCATTCATCCGTCTGCAGCATCCAACCGTCTGCAGTATCCAACCATCTGCAGCATCCAACCGTCTGCAGGATCCAACCGTCTGCAGCATCCAACCGTCTGCAGGATCCAACCGTCTGCAGCATCCAACCGTCTGCAGGATCCAACCGTCTGCAGGATCCAACCATCTGCAGCATCCAACCATCTGCAGCATCCAACCGTCTGCAGCATCCAACCGTCTGCAGGATCCAACCGTCTGCAGGATCCAACCGTCTGCAGGATCCAACCGTCTGCAGGATCCAACCGTCTGCAGCATCCAACCATCTGCAGCATCCAACCATCTGCAGGATCCAACCATCTGCAGCATCCAACCGTCTGCAGGATCCAACCGTCTGCAGCATCCAACCGTCTGCAGCATCCATCTGTCTGCAGCATTCATCCGTCTGCAGCATCCAACCGTCTGCAGCATCCAACCGTCTGCAGCATCCATCTGTCTGCAGCATTCATCCATCTGCAGCATCCAACCGTCTGCAGCATCCATCTGTCTGCAGCATCCATCTGTCTGCAGCATTCATCCGTCTGCAGCATCCAACCGTCTGCAGTATCCAACCATCTGCAGCATCCAACCGTCTGCAGCATCCAACCATCTGCAGCATCCAACCATCTGCAGCATCCAACCATCTGCAGGATCCATCCATCTGTTGCATCCATCCGTCAGCAGGATCCAACCATCTGCAGCATCCAACCATCTGCAGCATCCAACCATCTGCAGCATCCAACCGTCTGCAGCATCCAACCATCTGCAGCAGCCAACCATCTGCAGCATCCAACCGTCTGCAGCATCCAACCATCTGCAGCATCCAACCGTCAGCAGCATCCATCCGTCTGCAGCATCCAACCATCTGTTGCATCCAACAGAGAGAAAATCTGCCTGATAGAATTCTCACTGACAAAATTGACTGAATGTTTAGATTTTCTGTAGATCTGATCAAATATTTTCTTTTCCATTTCAGAAACACAGATGTGGAAACTGAGACCAACTGGGAGGAGTCAGCAGTCTGGAATGGAAACACAAGGAGAAGAAAATGGGACAATTGTCTGGATGAAACCGTGTCCGTGTTCTTCTCTGATCATCATCTCACAGCTGATCCACATCAGAGCTGATGCTGGAACTCCTGCTGCACCTGTGCCCCGGCCGGGCCTTGACATCCGGGTTCACCTGAGTCCTGCCAGGTTCTTTGTGCTTTCATGTGCAGGAAAACCACCGCCATCCTCCCAAGACGATCGGTTCGGAATGATGCGGGTGACAGCCGGGCCGCGGGGCGGGGCGGGGGGGCATTCAGGAAGCGTCTGCATGACGGCCCAAATTTCCTGAAATGGAATCCACTGCAGGCGCTTCCTGCTGCTGGAGGAGTGAGTCAGCGCAGGATGAAAGGAGCGTAATCGAAGGAAAGTGTTCACTGGAGGTGCAGCTCATTTATCAGCACCAGAGCGTGCACGGGGAGCGTGCACGTGTGTTTATCAGGCCTGCTAAATCAGCAGCAGGTCCTCAGAGAACTGCGAGGTGTCATGTTACAATTATTCAAAGTTATTTTTAGCTCCGCTCTGAAAAATGATCCGACTGCTGCGACTCACACCAGCCGCTGGAAGCTGATTCGCTCAGAACCACTTTACAGCAGAGAGACGGCTCGGGTCTCAGCGCTCCCGGGTCTGACTGCAGAACCGCGGGTCAGAACCGACACTCCATCAGACCTTTCCATCAGATTCTGCTGTCAGACACGTCAATGTCGTGTTTGAGAGATGATTCTAAAAAACAGAACCGCTTTGATCCAGAAGGCCCAGGAACCCGGACGAGGTTTGAGTCGGTCCTCCTGGGACACCCCTGAAACCAGGCGGGGCTCTCCTGGACCCCCGTGTTATCAGAGCCATTCCACTGAAACTCCCAGCTGATCCATCAGAACCGAACAGAACACCAAAATATAAAAGTGTGAAATATTTGAACTCTTTATGTCCCCCGATGGGCAAACCGGGCTCGGGTCCAGAGAACAAATGGAAAAGGGGACGACAACAAAAACTGGACACAGACGAGAGTCAAAGGAACACGAGCGACCTGAAAGAAGAAACTAATGTTCTGGTTCTAACAAGACAGACTAAAGGAATCAGAAGATCAACCAAACACTAAATCAGTCATGGAGACTCCTGATCTTGTCAGCCCCCCCTCCCCCCTCCCCCCCGTCCAAAACTACCTAAAAACAAAACAAACAAAGCCAGCAAACTAAGACTGCAACCCAAAGTAAAATAACAAAAGCCAGCAGTATAAGACTGCTGAGGACGAAGCATGCCGCTCTGCTGACGACCTGCCTTCACCTGCCAGATGCCCCGCCTCCCAGGTGAAGGCAGGCGGGGCACCTGGCAGGTGAAGCACAGCAGCAGCAGGACGTAGCACTACACAGAAAATCAATCAAAGAATTCGATTTCAACTCAAAGTGTTTATTGATCAACTTTTTCAAGAGTTTGATCTGATGCTAATCTTTGAATTTATTCATGAAACTCAAAATCATAAATTCATTTTTCTTGTTGGGGTTGAAACAGAAAGTGAAGAAGAGCAGAAACATAAACCAGCAGGTTTGGACCTCCTCTGTTTCAGATGAAACATCTTCTTCTCTTCACGGTTTGTTTCATGCAGCATAAAAACAAAAACAAATAAACAAACAAATGAGAAGTAAAAACATATTTGATCTGCAGCAGATCTGAGAATGAAACAAGAACACGTGTAATGACCTGAAGCAGAGAAGGTCCTGGTTTCTGCTGGTTTCTGGACTCTTCCTCACTCGTTCATCTGGAGTTCTGACAGAAACATCCATCTGAAGATGTTTAATAGAAATAATATTTGATTAAAGATGACCTGGAAATAATGTCCCTGCAGAGAAACCCAGAACTGCAGAAATGATTCTTCCTGACAGAATCCTGGACCGAGTCAGAACAAAGCCCGCTGCACCACAGCTGGAAGTGAGGCTTCATATCTTTATTGAGATTTAAAGCTTTTAAATATTTGACACGACTCTCACTGAAACCTTCAGAGTCTGGAAACACTCGGCAGCAGCTGATGTTTGGGAGGGGCTCCGCCCCCCAGGAGCGCCGCTTCAGGGACAGAGAGGAGATGAAGGTTGGAGGTTTTTTGTTCTCCAATCATCTGGATGTAATGATGGCGGTGGGGGTTGGGGGGTCACCACGGCTATTATCTTTATTAAGAGTCTGTTCTGAGGACACTTGTAATGAGGATCTACTCCGTTCAGTGGATTACCATCTCTTTGATGGCTCAAACTGCTAACATATGTGGGGGCCCCTCGCCCGCCCGCCGCTCTTCCCGTCGCCCCCCTCCGAGCCTCAGCCCCCGCCGCTGCACGAGGACGTGATGGAGTCACTGATGTCTCTGTTTCCAGCGGGAACATCTGGCAGATCTCCTGTCTGCCAGCAGCAGCAGCAGCAGCTCAGATGACAGCTGGGGGCGGGGCTACAGCAGGGGGAGGGGCATCATTTCCCTGATTATCACCAGGAAAGAGGAGATGTGCATTTCTGAAGGAGGAGGTCCTCAGACGTTCCTCTTCCTGCTGTCAATCATCTCCTGCGGTGACATCATCTTCCAACCGTTCAGATGTTTGTCTGGGCTTCTCCTCACGGCGGCCGTCCTGCTGCCGGATCCACATGCTGGGGTGGGGGGGTGGGGGGTGTTACATCAACAATCGACCTCTGATTGCAGAAGTGAGCAGCTTCCTGAAGAAACCATCAACCACAGATCTCCACCTGTAAAGGAGCATCTATCATTTTATTTTGAAAATCCAGGATGGAGTCCCTTCAGAGTGTTTGTGAGGATTCTGTTTCACATCAGCAGATGAACTGATGAACTTCAGACTCATTCTGAGGTTTCACAGCTTTCTTCTGTTTGAGTTCAGCAGTAAATCCAAAAGCAGAACAGAACCATGAATCCTTCTGGTTCTGATACCTTATCCTCATCCTGAAGAAGCAGGTCCAGAAGAAGACTCCTCACCTGGAGGATTTAAATCCTCTCTTCTTCCTGATGCTTCTTTGAACATTAACAGAAACAGATGCTCTGGTCAACGTGAAGATGATCTGAGTGGTGGATCCATTCAGCTGGATCCTGCAGAGGAGACGGGTCGTCTCTCTTATCTGTCCTGAATGGTTCCAGTATTAATGCATTAATACTGCATTAATACTGCATCAGTACTACAATATTACTGCATCATTACTGCATTATTACTGCAATATTACTGCAGCATTACTGCATTAGTACTGCATTATTACTGCAATATTACTGCATCATTACTGCATTAGTACTGCATTAGTACTGCATTATTACTGCATTATTACTGCAATATTACTGCAGCATTACTGCAGCACTACTGCAATATTACTGCTTTATTACTGCATTATGACTGCAACATTACTGCATTATTACTGCAATGTTACTGCAGCATTACTGCAATATTACTGCTTTATTACTGCATTATTACTGCAACATTACTGCATTATTACTGCAATGTTACTGCATCGTTACTGCATTAGTACTGCAATATTACTGCATTATTACTGCATCATTACTGCAATATTACTGCTTTATTACTGCATTATTACTGCAACATTACTGCCTTATTACTGCAATATTACTGTTTTATTACTGCAATATTACTGCAATATTACTGCTTTATTACTGCATTATTACTGCATTATTACTGCAATATTACTGCTTTGATACTGCATTATTACTGCTTTATTACTGCATTATTACTGTAATATTACTGCATTATTACTGCAACTTTACTGCAATATTACTGCTTTATTACTGCATCATTACTGCAATATTACTGCATCGTTACTACAGTGTTACTGCATCAGTACTGCAATATTATTGCATTAATACTGCAATATTACTGCTTTATTACTGCAACATTACTGCATCAACACTGCATTATTACTGCAATATTACTGCAATATTACTGCATTATTACTGCAGTATTACTGCAACATTACTGCATTATTACTGCAACGTTACTGCATCATTACTGCATTAGTACTGCATTATTACTGCAATATTACTGCAACATTACTGCATTACTGCAATATTACTGCATTATTACTGCATTATTACTGCAACTTTACTGCATTATTACTGCAATATTACTGTTTTATTACTGCAATATTACTGCAATATTACTGTTTTATTACTGCAATATTACTGCAATATTACTGTTTTATTACTGCATTATTACTGCAATATTACTGCATTATTACTGCATTATTACTGCAATATTACTGCATTATTACTGCAATATTACTGCAATATTACTGCATAGTTACTACAGTGTTACTGCAGTGTTTTTGTATTGTTACACCATATCATTTACTTCTGTGTTCTGCATTTTTCCTCATTTTTTTATTCTTCCAGCTTTTCCTCTTCTTCCATCAGTTTTCCTGCATTGTTCCTGCTTCTTCCCGGCAGTATCCCATCAGTTTTCCTGATTTTTTTCCAGCTTTAGCTCACAGATGACGGACGCCGAGGCAGAATGATTGACAGTCTGACAACAGCTTCTTTAATGGAAAAACTTGGTTGTCTCCAGACTTTGGAGAACTTTGAGTGGAGGGTCTGAAGCGGGTTCCCTCTGGAGCCGACACGTTCCTTCAACCCATTTAAGAGCTCTTTCCTCACCGTTGGTTCTAACTTAATCCATCTGTGTCCTCATCTGCGTCCCCGTACAGGACATAATCAGGGCTAAATGCAGTTATAATCCAATGAATCTGTCCAAACAGGCTGGTTGAGGATTTTTTCACTTTCTGCTCACACATTCCATCTCCCTCTTGGCAAAATAATGAGGCAGGATAACTTAATTTGGATTGTGGCTGCAATAATGAAAGACAGTTAACACAGCAAAGACGGGATGAAAAAAGAGGAGAAGAAGAAGAGGGGATTTAGAATAACACTGAGTGCTTCCAAAATGGAGTTTATTTACTGGGATTTAATGAGTAAACAGGCATCAGGCAACAAAAACATGCTCTTCCATTACTGCCCAGACTGGATGCAGCTCCGCCGTGTTGGCGTGCTGAAGAACGCGGGTCCACAGCGTGCTGCCAGATCTGAGACTCAAACGTGTCATGGGACCACGAGGAGACCTCAGGACGGCCCACACCTGCATCGGGGAGAAGAGGCGAGGAGCATCATCAGATGAACTCCAGAGGAGTCTGAGGAGAAGCTGCTTCTGCTCCACAGCTCTCACTGTTCTTCTGGACTGTTTACAGGAGGACTTTGGATCTGGTTCTGCAGGTCCAACTCGTTCTGGAGGGCCAGAACTCCTTCAAACACGAGATCTGATGGTCTGTGCTCCAGACTAAACATGAAGATGATTCACAAACACCTGAATTCTTTGAAGAATCTTGTTCTCGTGAAGGTCGATCATGTGCAGGCTCAAAGTCTTCTGACCCAGAGGTCCAAATGTTCTCATTCATGATCCTGCCATCACTTCTGACCTGTTTGTGAGCAGAATCATCTCAGACCTCATCTCCAGAGGAATCCTGGCCAAAGGTCAGTTTGTTAAAACATCCAAACATTGAAATTCTTCAACTGAGCAGTCATGGACCAGAACAGACCTTCTGAGGCCTCCAGACTCAGACTGAAGCCTTTCTGTCTCCTCTGAGGTCGTGACCTCCTCAGACTGATGCAGGACTTCTGCAGAACGTTTGACCCTCTGAAGGTTGAAGATGAGACGTCAAACGTGTCGTTGACCTGCAGCTGAGAGAGAGGCTGAAGGTCTGCAGAGTTCTGCTGACGACACCAGATGTTTGGATACAAATGAAGCTCCTGGACTGAATGTCCTCCATCCACCCTCTGAAGGAAACTCCTGCAGATATACTGGGCTCTGCTTCCTGATTGAAGACTTTCTGAGTGGAAGCAGCCATTATTCTGTCATTTAAAGATCAGATCCAAGAGCTGCTTTGATGAAGAAGAAATGAATCAAAGTTCTGCTTATCAGAGAACATCTGAAACCCTCTACAGCTCCCTGGTTACCACAGATTTAGCTTAGCAACGGCTGAAGACGACCTCCGATGGTTAGACGACCTCCGACGGTTAGACGCCGTCCGAGGGTTCAAAGCCGCTCGTGTGCGGGGGGGGGGGGGGGACTTTTACAAACTTTTCCATTTTTTCTGATGTTTCGTTTTGTTTAAAGTTTTATTTTGAATTCTGGAGAAGCTGAACAACCATTTGGAGGGGGGGGGGTCTTTATTTTGACGGGGGGGAGGGGGCACACACCTGTATTCAAGATGATCACTCTATAGTTACAGCATTTGTACTGTATTTCTAAACATTTCTGTCCAGTCAGACCCCCCCCTCAGTCTGACCCCCCTCAGTCTGACCCCCCCATGCATCCTGCAGAAAGAGGACGTGTCTAACTGTGTTTCTGCTGTATTGAGACTATTTTTAAAATTTCCCATCATGCTGAGGAACTGCAGCTCTTATCGTCATGGCGATGCCCCCCCCCACTCCCTCATGTCTTCTGACACCCCTCAGGATGTATTTGGGGAGGGGGGGTGAACAGAAGGCAATGGTGGAAACGGTTTACGTTGAGGAGGGTGTCAAGGTGGGGGGGTGCACACATCACTCCTGCAGGTACACCCCCCACCCCCCCCCCACCCCCCCCCCACCCCCCCTCAGCTGATGCGGTGGGAGTTTAATGAAGTCAGGAGGAGTCAGTGGGACGGACCGGCGTCCTCCACCGACCTAATGAGCTGCAGCTCTGCACTGACACGGAGAGTTACCCCCATTTACTCCTCACTGGGGCAGGAGGAGAGTCTGCAGGAGAGCGGGAGGAGGAGACACGACAGGAGGAGAAATGAGAGGAGGAGAAATGACAGGAGGAGAAATTAGAGGAGGAGAAATGAGAGGAGGAGAAACAACAGGAGGAGGAGAAACGACAGGAGGAGAAATGACAGGAGGAGGAGGAGGAGAAATGACAGGAGGAGGAGGAGGAGAAATGACAGGAGGAGAGTCTGCAGGAGAGACGGAGGAGGAGACACGACAGGAGGAGGAGAAACAAGGAGGAGAAGTGACAGGAGGAGAAATGACAGGAGGAGAAATGATAGGAGCAGGAGGAGGAGAAACGACAGGAGGAGGAGAAATGACAGGAGGAGAAATGATAGGAGCAGGAGGAGGAGAAACGACAGGAGGAGGAGAAACGAGGAGGAGAAATGACAGGAGGAGAAACGACAGGAGAAGGAGAAACACAGGAGGAGAGTCTGCAGGAGAGACGGAGGAGGAGACACGACAGGAGGAGAAATTAAAGGAGGATGAGGAGGAGAAACGACAGGAGGAGGAGAAACGCACTGATAGGAGGTGGTAGGAGGTGATGGGAGGTTTCTCTGCTTCCCCTCCTGTGTTCTTCAGTCTCTTCTAGATCTTCCTGTGGTCTCCTTCTCCTCTGTCTGTTAGCCCCTCCCCCTCAAACACCTCAGAGCGCCGATTGGAGATGATATGAGGTCTGCTGCCGTGTTCAGTGAAAGGCCACGGCTCTGGGGGGGCGGGGGGTTAATGTCAGCAGTAAAGCGGCGAGGAGAAGGGGCCGCCGTGGCGCTCTTACGACGTCTGTAAAAATGCCGATGGCGGCGGTTAAAGGGAGAACAGCTCACTCTCCACTATATAAATGCTGCAGATTTCCCAGAAGGCCGTTTGGTCAGCACGACCTCCGCTAAAGCTTCCGTTTCTGTCACCAGCAGCCCGACTCAAATAAATTGGCTTTGGTCTCTGTGGAGGAGGGGGGGAGGGGGGCAGACCCCAGGCCTAATTGGTAGAACTGCAGCCGTCCTGCAGTGACTTAGTGGGACTTTGGTGGAACTGTGACCTCAACAGAACGTCCTGCCAGACTGCAGTGACCGCCGTCCTTCTGGCTGTGTGGTAACCTGCCCCCCCCCCCCCCCCCACCCCCCTCCCAAAGACAGAGAGAAACCAAGCAGGTGGAAGGAGGAGCACGAGTGTCTGCTTGAGAGTCGACCCCCCAGGTCTGAAGTTTAGCAGAGCCTGAAGGACAGATGCAGCACAAAGACTTCCTGGAGGGTCCATCCTGTCCTGGAGGGTCCATCCATGTCCTGGAGGGTCCATCTATGTCCTGGAGGGTCCATCCAAGTCTGGAGGGTCCATCCATGTCCTGGAGGGTCCATCCATGTCTGGAAGGGTCCATCCAAGTCCTGGAGGGGTCCCCATCCATCCATGTCCTGGAGGGTCCATCCCTGTCCTGGAGAGTCCCATCCATGTCCTGGAGGGTCCATAATCCATGTCCTGCGAAGGGTCCATCCATGTCCTCCATGGAGGGTCCATCCATGTCCTGGATGGGTTCCATCCATGTCCTGGAAGGTCCATCCATGTCCTGGAGGGTCCATCCTGTCCTGGAGAGGTCCATCCATGTCCAATGTCCTGGAGGGTCCATCTATGTCCTGGAGGGTCCAATGTCCTGGAGGCAATCCTGTCTAGGTCCATCAAGGGTCCATCGGGATGAACATCCATGTCCTGGAGATCCTGTCTGGAGTCCATCATAGGTGTCCTGGAGGTCCATCCAAGTCCTGGAGGGTATCCATGTCTATGTCCACCATGTCCTGGAGGGTCCATCCACGTCCTTGAGGGTCCATCTATGTCCTGGAGGGTCAATCTATGTCCTGGAGGGTCCATCCATGTCTTGGAGGGTCCATCCATGTCCTGGAAGGTCCATCCATGTCCTGGAGGGTCCATCCTGTCCTGGAGGCTCCATCCATGTCCTGGAGGGTCCATCCTGTCCTGGAGGCTCCATCCATGTCCTGGAGGGTCCATCCATGTCCTGGAGGGTCCATCCATGTCCTGGAGGGTCCATCCTGTCTTGGAGGCTCCATCCATGTCCAGGAGGGTCCATCCTGTCCTGGAGGGTCCATCCTGTCCTGGAGGGTCCATCCATGTCCTGGAGGCTCCATCCATGTCTTGGAGGGTCCATCCATGTCCTGGAAGGTCCATCCATGTCCTGGAGGGTCCATCCTGTCCTGGAGAGTCCATCCATGTCCTGGAGGGTTCATCCATGTCCTGGAGGGTCCATCCATGTCCTGGAGGGTCCATCTATGTCCTGGAGGGTCCATCCTGTCCTGGAGGCTCCATCCATGTCCTGGAGGGTCCATCCTGTCCTGGAGGCTCCATCCATGTCCTGGAAGGTCCATCCATGTCCTGGAGGGTCCATCCTGTCCTGGAGGGTCCATCCTGTCTTGGAGGCTCCATCCATGTCCAGGAGGGTCCATCCTGTCCTGGAGGGTCCATCCTGTCCTGGAGGGTCCATCCATGTCCTGGAGGCTCCATCCATGTCTTGGAGGGTCCATCCATGTCCTGGAAGGTCCATCCATGTCCAGAAGGGTCCATCCATGTCTTGGAGGGTCCATCTATGTCCTGGAGGGTCCACACCTGACATGATGAAGTCTGTTTGGTCAGAACATCCTAAAAACATATACAGTCTATGGAATGGACCTCGACACCAGAGATGGTGCTGATGACTCCTAAACAACTCGTTCTTTGACGTAACGTAACTCCTGGAGATGAATCAGCTGAAACTTTGTCCTCTAATGAAACATTTAAGTTTAAATGTTCCTCGTCACTCAAAGCTGTTTTCTTCACTTCATGATCAGCTGGAGATGCTTTGATGGTTTAAAGGGAACATCTCCACTGGATCTGAAGCTCAGATGTTCCAGACCCACTCCAGTTAAAATCATGTTTTTAACATCTTTTTCTCCTAATGATGTCAATAATTAACATTCATTTAACATGAAAACTGCGTTTTTGAGTATTTCTCTGTTCTAATCCTGTTGGATCAGAAGCAGATTAAAACTAAATCTTAGAAAACGCTCTCAGGTGTGATGCAGTCATGAACTGTAAAATATGAAATATTAACATAAATTCTTTCATTTTTTACATTTGAAAATATTAGATTAAATTGTAAAATTGTGTAAAACATCAAATTAAATTTTAACCCGAGCGGGTCCAGCCCGGTGGGGGTTCAGGTCCAGTCCGGTGGGGGTTCAGGTCCAGACCCGTGGGGGTTCGGGTCCAGCCCGGTGGGGGTTCGGGTCCTGCCCGGTGGGGGCTCTGGTCCAGCCTGGTGGAGGTTCGGGTCCTAACCGGTGGGGGCTCCGGTCCAGACCCATGGGGGCTCCGGTCCTGCCCGGTGGGGGTTGGGGTCCAGACCCGTGGGGGTTTGCGTCCTGACCGGTGGGGGCTCCGGTCCTGCCCGGTGGGGGCTCGGGTCCAGACCCGTGAGGGTTCGGGTCCAGCCCGGTGGGGGCTCAGGTCCTGCCCGGTGGGGGCTCCGGTCCAGCCTGGTGGAGGTTCGGGTCCTGCCCGGTGGGGGTTCGGGTCCAGACCCGTGGGGGTTCGGGTCCAGACCCGTGGGGGCTCTGGTCCTGCCCGGTGGGGGCTCCGGTCCAGACCCATGGGGGCTCCGGTCCTGCCCGGTGGAGGTTCGGGTCCTAACCGGTGGGGGCTCCGGTCCTGCCCGGTGGAGGTTCGGGTCCTAACCGGTGGGGGCTCCGGTCCTGCCCGGTGGGGGCTCCGGTCCAGACCCGTGGGGGTTCAGGTCCTGCCTGGTGGGGGTTCAGGTCCTGCCCGGTGGGGGTTCTGGTCCAGCCCGGTGGGGCTCCGGTCCTGCCCGGTGGGGGCTCCGGTCCAGACCCATGGGGGCTCCGGTCCTGCCCGGTGGAGGTTCGGGTCCTAACCGGTGGGGGCTCCGGTCCTGCCCGGTGGAGGTTCGGGTCCTAACCGGTGGGGGCTCCGGTCCTGCCCGGTGGGGCTCCGGTCCAGACCCGTGGGGGTTCAGGTCCTGCCTGGTGGGGTTCAGGTCCTGCCCGGTGGGGGTTCTGGTCCAGCCCGGTGGGGCTCCGGTCCTGCCCGGTGGGGGCTCCGGTCCAGACCCGTGGGGGTTCAGGTCCTGCCTGGTGGGGGTTCAGGTCCTGCCCGGTGGGGCTCCGGTCCTGACCGGTGGGGGCTCCGGTCCAGCCTGGTGGGGGCCCGTCTCCGTCGCTGGAATGGAGTTTGTTGATGTAATGTTGCTTTTTCAGGTCAGGTTAAGATGGTCGATTAGGCAGTCCAAACAAACGGCGTGCAGGGAAACGCCTCGGGCGCCGCGCCGTGACCTTGTGGGGGAAACTGCAAATAAATGACTGCACGCCGTTTCCTCCGTTACCCTGACATCACGAGCATCCATTAAGGTTAAACGCGGCGCTCGCGCACTCGGGGCGGCAGGAGGCCCAGTTGTGTCATATGTGAGATTTATCTCGTGCACTCTGCCTCTGCGTGCACGTTTCAGTCACTAATGTGTAAATCTCACGGCGGTTCTGAGCCAGCCCCCCCTGCTCCAGAACAACCTCGCCAAGGTCAGCCCGGAGCGCCGCTCTCATAATTACCACGGAGGGTAATTAGTTTTCACAGCCCTGGGTCTCTGGCGCCCCTCCACATCTTTACTCCATCACCGGGCCCCCACCCAGAAGAATGAAGGGAGGACAGAGGGGGGGGCCCGAAAGGGCCCCCGGGATCTGTAGCAGACGGGACGGGAGGGTTTTCCAGAGCTGGGGGGGTGGGGGGTATCATGGCAGCCACAGGCGACTGCTGCGCTCTGAAGCTAAAGGCATTGACCCCCCCCCCGATGGAAAGTCAGCTGACACACCTGTAGAGGGAGAACCGAGGGTCTCTGGACCTCAGAACCGGACCTTTACTGGACTCTGTCCATCCTCAGGTTGACCTTTAGGTCAAAACAAACATCTTCACGTTTCTCTCCATGGTTTCCTCCCTGATGATCTTCTGATGGAACTTCTATGTTCACAGACACTTCCTCATGACTCTCTACAGGTTCTGATTCTGATGGCGGTTCTCGGCGCCCCATCTGGAAGGTTCAAGTATTGATCAGAGTTCTGTTTCCTCGTCTGAAGCCGGGTCACAGAAACAGGAGAGTTGTGACCATGAGGTTCCTTCACCAGCGTTAGCATAAATGGCGAGAATCCAGAGTCTGATGAGGTTGACGGCGTCCGCTGGAACGTCTCTCTGCCCCCCACAGCAGGTCGCTGCGCTGCATCAGCCAATCAGGAACTGAGCTTTGGGGACGGGACGTCTTCAGTGACCCCATCACTGACCCGACACGCGGCGTTCTCTGGCCGCAGCTTCCCAGAGTTCCACCCGGCAGACAGACGGCCGCTGCGGGGATCGCGGGCAGCCTGCTCGGCTGAACCCCCCCTGGTTAGGGCGGGGCAGTCACAGAGACACAGAAACAGTGGAAGTGGCTGTCATCCAGAACGACCCCCCCCCCCCCGAGTGAGATCAAAGAGGGGCGGGCCACCGGGTTGAGGCTCGGGGGGGAGGAGCTTAGATGTAATGAGAACAGCTAACATGTGACCACGACACCAACACGTCAGTTATTGACACGGAGGTCTCAAACACCTATCATGTGACCACGGGAATGAGAATGTGTTGATCTGGGAAGATTGAGGGATTAGTTCTATTACTGAAGAACCCAGATCGGTGGAGATTACCGGAACCAGAACCGCTTTGGCACCATGTCGGTGCCCAACCCTGATCCTGCGCACGTGGTGTGCACGTCTACACTCTGTCTGATTTCTAACAAACTGCAGCCAGGGGCGTGCACGTGTCACGTGAACGGCACGAACGGGATCCTCCTTCAGTCTGAGGGGGGCGGAGTTAAAGACAGAAGGATCTGTGGGACACACCTGAATCTCACCTGTTGTTTTTGTTTACTGCTACCTAAAAACATGAACATTTTCTATCTGGTTCCCTGATTGGTCAGGACCTCCGTGACCCCCCCCCCTGATCTCGGGTCAGATTCCCACAGAGGTTTGTAAAGTGTGTCTTTAAACACCCCCGCCCCCCGCCCCGCCACCAGTTATTCATCCAATGACGGCCCACAGCCTGTAAAGCAGCAGTGATTAGGAGAAGCCCCCCCCAGAGCAAACAGGATGAAGAAGTATCGACTTCCTGCGGCGCTCGGACGCTCCAGCCGCATCGATCGCGGCGTGCGCTCCGACTGCAGATCAGCCTGAACTTTGAGCGGCCCACCCCTCCAAAGGTCAGGCGGACGCCGCTCCACATCTGCAGGAAAGTCCCAAGAAATCGGCCCCGTCCCGCGCCGGCAACCCGGAGGCTGAGCCCGGCTCGGCCCGGCCCGGCCCGGCCCGGGTTGTTCCTGCCAGCAGAGCCCATTAAGAATGTCGATGGATTCCTAATCAACATGAAGCCATTACACATTAAATATCCAGCCGGCCGTGGAGGGGAGGGGGGGAGGGGGGTGTGGGGGGGTGAGGGGAGGGGGGGTGTTGGTATTTGTCCCGTGGAAACATGCAGACATAAGATCAATGCTGGGTTCTGCTCCGTATCAGAGCCGGGCCTCTTTAATTATCTTCAGTGCAGAAGATCTGAACGGAGCAGAAACTCAACCCAGAATGCACCTCACCGCAGACACACCCCCCTCCCCCCCCTCCCCCGGCAGCGCTCCTCTTCATCACCATTTCTGTACACAATAGGAAGGAATCGATCAATGAGCTGCTGTGGATCTGCGGCCGGACAAAAGGAACCGAGGAGGAGCGGACGGGAACGTTCAATACCGGAGGAGAAGGATGGACGAGACGAGAGCTGTGATTGGTCCAAACAGGGAGCACCTGGACATCACTGGCCAGTAGGAACGAGTGTTCCACAGCATCAGTCTGATCCAGGTGGATTTAACCACAGTATCAGTCTGATCCAGGTGGATTTAACTACAGCATCAGTCTGATCCAGGTGGATTTAACCACAGTATCAGTCTGATCCAGGTGGATTTAACTACAGCATCAGTCTGATCCAGGTGGATTTAACTACAGCATCGGTGTGATCCAGGAGGATTTAACTACAGCATCAGTCTGATCCAGGTGGATTTAACCGCAGCATCAGTCTGATCCAGGTGGATTTAATCACAGTATCAGTTTGATCCAGGAGGATCTAACTACAGCATCAGTCTGATCCAGGTGGATTTAACCACAGCATCAGTCTGATCCAGGTGGATTTAACCACAGTATCAGTCTGATCAAGGTGGATCTAACTACAGCATCAGTCTGATCCAGGTGGATTTAACTACAGTATCAGTTTGATCCAGGTGGATTTATTTACAGCATCAGTCTGATCCAGGTGGATCTAATTACAGCATCAATCTGATCCAGGTGGATTTATTTACAGCATCAGTCTGATCCAGGTGGATTTAACTACAGCATCAGTCTGATCCAGGTGGATTTAACCACAGTATCAGTTTGATCCAGGTGGATTTAACCGCAGCATCAGTCTGATCCAGGTGGATTTAACCACAACATCAGTCTGATCCAGGTGGATCTAACTACAGCATCAGTCTGATCCAGGTGGATCTAACCACAGTATCAGTTTGATCCAGGTGGATCTAACCGCAGCATCAGTCTGATCCAGGTGGATTTGAATCTGATGATGGCAGCCTCCTGATTCCTCCGTTTCTCCTCATTCTCTGTTTGGATCTCGGTTCTGGTGACCCCGTTTGACCTTCTGCTGCTCAGGTGGATCCTTACCTGAATCCTCCACTGTAACCTGCTGATTCCATCATTGACTGTATAAGATGCATGGACAGAACGAGTGTGAGGACCATTTTTCAAGATGGTGACTTCGCCACGTCTGAACCAAACATCAGTGAACAGTAATTGAGTCCACATCACTATGGCAACCATTCTCACCAATCATCAGTGAGCCTGTTGGAAAGCCACACCCCTTCCACCGATTGAGAGGATGACAGATCTGCACGTGTTAACTGGATTCTCTGTCCAGCATCATCCACAGGATCTTCAAAGGATTCCAAACATCTGGACTCATGAGGTCCAAACATCCATGTGGAAGTTCTCTGTCCTCCAAAAGATCAAACTGACGACTGTGAAGAAGTCCAGTAAAGCTTTGGCTCCTGCAGAACTTCCCTCCGTCTGTCCCGCCTCTCGCTGAAACCTTGGAGCGTTTTCCATTTTCTGGAGTTTTTGTCACAATTATCTCATCAGCTAATTGGCCGCTCGGCAGCCTCACCACGAAGCGACGACCTTTTTCAAAGAGGGCGAGCCAAGCAATCATTTCAGAGAGTGGTTCATTTCAAGACGATGGTAAAATTACAAAGTTGAGGAGGGAGAGGAAATGAATTCAGCGTGCGTCTCGAGCGCAATCAGCTGATGAATCTTATCACAACTCTTGAGTCTGAGTTTGAACGCTGCAGCCAAGAAAGCAGGTGCAGCCGAGCCCTCCACTCCCTTCGTTTTCACTCAGCAGGGTTCACCCCCCACACAGCTCATGTTTGGCCTTTTAGTAATATTTCAGAATTTGAAGCTCTTATCTGTGCCGACATCAAAGCTTTCCTCTAAAGAGCGCCACTTCCTGTCCAACTTTCCGCTCCTCATTTGAAGGAACTCTTTGTTGGTTGATCTAAACATCTGTGGCATCAAACCTTTTGTTCTCACAGAAACTGCTTTCATAATTCCTCCCCAGCAGTGGTGCAGTGTGAGGTCACTCTCTGTCAGGAGATGAAGACGCTCCTCTTTGAACCGCCCGTCCTCCAGAGCTTCACACGGCGTCAGAGAAAGCAGAAATATGCTCATAGATTGGAGACTCCGTCCCAGAGATCTGAGTGATGTTTGTGTAGCAAACTTTTAAAAAGTGTCAGAATTTCCTGCAGGAAGTCACCTGTAGATTGTGGGCCGGACACTCTACCACTAGCTTACAGCTCCAAGCTAACATTAACATAGACAACAAACGGCGAGCAGCATCAGAGACGAGGAACACACATCCTGAAAGACGAGAGTCGTCGGTTTGTGTGCAGAGACGCTTCATTCATTAGGATTTGGTTGCCTAGGTTACAGATCAGACTCCTTAGATTATTTTAGAATGTCCTCCATCATCAGAAACACGTTTCATTGCAGTGGGTCTCCATGGGGGGAGGTTGACCCCTCCCCAAAACGCTGCTGGGGGTTGAAAGCTGCTGCCTCCAGGGTGTGAATGAACGGGACAGAACCTACAGGAGATTAGGAACACTCATCCTGAAGGACTGAAGCTCCGATGATCTCTGCTGATCTGAAGGATTTAGAATCAGTTTGACTGATCAAACATGAGAAAAGACAGAATTTAGATCGGATGTTTTATTCTGTCGTGTAACAGAGAAGCAGACCGGAGCAAAGCATGGATAGATGTAAAAACACGATTCATTCTGGGTGATGGTCCAGAGTTCATCAGAACTCAGGAAGAGGCTGAGGGGCGGAGCCTAAACAGACTGACAGTGGGGTGTGAGGGGTCTGGTTTTGTTTCATTTGATGCTAAAATATCAAATTCTCCTTTAACCTCGACATGCAATAACTCTGGTGACCTGCAGGAGTCGGTCGGGACGTCCTCTGATGGGGGGAGGCAGGTGGGGGCCCTAATGTGGTGCTGGGGGGAGGTGGGAGGAGGACCAACAACTAAAGATGGAGACAGAGAGATGAAAACACACTGAAGATGATCACAAAGCTCTCTTCTATTGGCTGCTGTGACCCGTGAAACGATGCGCCGCCGATGGCTCCTCCTCCTCATATTAACCTTCAGGCCGGCGCCCAACACCTCCTCGGATCCTCGGATAAGTCGGGAAGGCTTTTTCCAAACAGCCGGCACCCAGAATGCAATTCAAGAACGCTTTGATGTTTGGGAACGTGGCTGGCAGGTGTGTTTGTGTGTGTAGAGTGTGTGTTTGTGTGTAGAGTGTGTGTTTGTGAGCAGAGTGTGTGTGTGTGTAGAGTGTGTGTTTGTGTGTGTAGAGTGTGTGTTTGTGTGCAGAGTGTGTGTTTGTGTGAGCAGAGTGTGTGTTTGTGAGCAGAGTGTGTGTTTGTGTGCCAGAGTGTGTGTTTGTGTGAGCAGAGTGTGTGTTCGTGTGCAGAGTGTGTGTTCGTGTGCAGAGTGTGTGTTTGTGTAAAGAGTGTGTGTTTGTGTGCAGAGTGTGTGTTTGTGTATAGAGTGTGTGTTTGTGTGCAGAGTGTGTGTTTGTGAGCAGAGTGTGTGTTTGTGTATAGAGTGTGTGTTTGTGTGCAGAGTGTGTGTTTGTGAGCAGAGTGTGTGTTTGTGTGTAGAGTGTGTGTTTGTGAGCAGGGTGTGTGTTTGTGTGTAAAAATCAACTCTCTTTAAAGGAATAATCCTCTGGCTGCAGGTTTTCCTCCTCTGAGGAGAACAGAAGCAAAGCAGCAGATTCTTCATGCGTGAAACGTTCGGCGGCTTCATCCGTCACTGCGATGCAATCTCAGCGATAAATAGATTTAAAGATGGAGGACTCCCTCTCCAGGAGATGTGGGTGTAAGAATACAAGAACTTTCTACTGAGCAGGAAATTCAACAAAAGCTTTGAAGCTGAGAAAGGAGTGAAGAGATAGTCTGTTATGAGGAGGAGTTACTAACAACAGGGGGAGGAGTTACTAATAACATGGAGGAGGAGTTACTGATAACATGGAGGAGGAATTACTGACAACAGGGGGAGGAGTTATGAACAACATGGGGGAGGAGTTACTAACAACACGGAGGAGGAGTAACTGACAATATGGAGGAGGAGTTATAAACAACAAGGAGGAGGAGTTACTGACAATATGGAGGAGGAGTTATTAACAACAAGGAGGAGGAGTTACTAACATATGGAGGAGGAGTTACTAACATATGGAGGAGGAGTTACTAACATATGGAGGAGGAGTTACTAATATATGGAGGAGGAGTTACTAACATATGGAGGAGGATTTACTAACAACAAGGAGGAGGAGTTACTAACAACATGGAGGAGGAGTTACTAACATATGGAGGAGGAGTTACTAACATATGGAGGAGGAGTTACTAGCATATGGAGGAGGATTTACTAACAACAAGGAGGAGGAGTTACTAACAACATGGAGGAGGAGTTACTAACATATGGAGGAGGAGTTACTAACAACATGGAGGAGGAGTTATTAACAACATGGAGGAGGAGTTACTAACATATGGAGAAGGAGTTATTAACAACATGGAGGAGGAGGAGTTACTAACAACATGGAGGAGGAGTTACTAAAAACAAGGAGGAGGAGTTACTAACATATGGAGGAGGAGTTACTAACAACATGGTGGAGGAGTTACTAACAACATGGAGGAGGAGTTACTAACATATGGGGGAGGAGTTACTAACATATGGAGGAGGAGTTACTAAAAACATGGAGGAGGAGTTACTAACAACAAGGAGGAGGAGTTACTAACATATGGAGGAGGAGTTACTGAACAACATGGGGGAGGAGTTACTAACAACATGGAGGAGGAGTTACTAACATATGGAGGAGGAGTTACTAACAACATGGAGGAGGAGTTACTAACTACATGGAGGAGGAGTTACTAACATAATTGAGGAGGAGTTACTAAAAAAATGGGGGAGGAGTTACTAACAACATGGAGGAGGAGTTACTAACTACATGGAGGAGGAGTTACTAACAAAATGGAGGAGGAGTTACTAACATATTGAGGAGGAGTTACTAAAAAAAATGGAGGAGGAGTTACTAACATGGAGGAGGAATTACTAACAACATGGAGGAGGAGTTACTAACAACATGGAGGAGGAGTTACTAACTACATGGAGGAGGAGTTACTAACATATTGAGAAGGAGTTACTAAAAAGATGGGAGGAGGAGTTACTAACAACATGGAGGAGGAGTTACTAACTACATGGAGGAGGAGTTACTAACATATGGAGGAGGAGTTACTAACAACATGGAGGAGGAGTTACTAACTACATGGAGGAGGAGTTACTAACATATTGAGGAGGTTACTAAAAAATGGGGGAGGAGTTACTAAAACATGGAGGAGGAGTTACTAACTACATGGAGGAGGAGTTACTAACAAAATGGAGGAGGAGTTACTAACATAATTGAGGAGGAGTTAAAAAAATGGGAGGAGGAGTTACTAACATGGAGGAGGAATTACTAAACAACATGGAGGAGGAGTTACTAACAACATGGAGGAGGAGTTACTAACTACATGGAGGAGGAGTTACTAACATATTGAGGAAGGAGTTACTAAAAAGATGGGGGGAGGAGTTACTAACAACATGGAGGAGGAGTTACTAACTAACATGAGGAGGAGTTACTAAAAAATGGAGGAGGAGTTACTAACATATTGAGGAGGAGTTACTAAAAAATGGAGGAGGAGTTACTAACATGGAGGAGGAGTTACTAACAACATGGAGGAGGAGTTACTAACAACATGGGGGAAGAGTTACTAATATGGAGGAGGAGTTACTAACATATGGAGGAGGAGTTACTAACAACATGGAGGAGGAGTTACTAACATATGGAGGAGGAGTTACTACAACATGGAGGAGGAGTTATTAACAACAGTCATGGAGGAGGAGTTACTAAACATATGGAGGAGGAGTTACTAACATATGGAGGAGGAGTTACTAACATATTGAGGAGGAGTTACTAAAAAAAATGGAGGAGGAGTTACTAAACATGGAGGAGGAATTACTAACAACATGGAGGAGGAGTTACTAACAACATGGAGGAGGAGTTACTAACTACATGGAGGAGGAGTTACGAACTATATTGAGAAGGAGTTACTAAAAAAGATGGGGGGAGGAGTTAACTAACAACATGGAGGAGGAGTTTTACTAACTAACATGGAGGAGGAGTTACTAACAAATGGAGGAGGAGTTACTAACATATTGAGGAGGAGTTACTAAAAAAATATGGAGGAGGAGTTACATAACATGGAGGAGGAGTTACTAACAACATGGAGGAGGAGTTTACTAACAACATGGGGGAGGAGTTACTAATATGGAGGAGGAGTTACTAACAACATGGAGGAGGAGTTACTAACAACATGGAGGAGGAGTTACTAACATATGGAGGAGGATTTACTAACAACAAGGAGGAGGAGTTACTAACAACATGGAGGAGGAGTTACTAATATATGGAGGAGAGTTACTTACAACATGGAGGAGGAGTTTATTAACAACATGGAGGAGGAGTTACTAAATATGGAGGAGGAGTTATTAACAAATGGAGGAGGAGTTTACTAACAACATGGAGGAGGAGTTACTAAAAACAAGGAAGGAGGAGTTACTAACATATGGAGGAGGAGTTACTAAACAACATGGAGGAGGAGTTACTAACAACATGGAGGAGGAGTTACTAAAAACATGGAGGAGGAGTTTACTAACATATGGGGGAGGAGTTTACTAACATATGGAGGAGGAGTTACTAACAACATGGAGGAGGAGTTACTAACAATCAAGGAGGAGGAGTTACTAAAAATATGGAGGAGGAGTTACTAACAACATGGGGGAGGAGTTACTAACAACATGGAGGAGGAGTTACTAACATATGGAGGAGGAGTTACTAACAACATGGAAGGAGGAGTTTTACTAAACTACATGGAGGAGGAGTTAACTGAACGATAACTATGAGGAGGAGTTTACTAAAAAAATGGGGGAGGAGTTACTAACATATGGAGGAGGAGTTACTAACTACATGGAGGAGGAGTTACTAACAAAATGGAGGAGGAGTTACTAACATATTGACACGCGGAGGCGCCACCTTACTAAAAAATGGAGGAGGAGTTACTAAAATGGAGGAGGCAACATGGAGGAGGAGTTACTAACTACATGGAGGAGGAGTTACTAACATATTGAGGAGGAGTTACTAAAAAAGATGGGGGAGGAGTTACTAACAACATGGAGGAGGAGTAACTAACTACATGGAGGAGGAGTTACTAACAAAATGGAGGAGGAGTTACTAACATATTGAGGAGGAGTTACTAAAAAAATGGAGGAGGAGTTACTAACTACATGGAGGAGGAGTTACTAACAAATGGAGGAGGAGTTACTAACATATTGAGGAGGAGTTACTAAAAAAATGGAGGAGGAGTTACTAACATGGAGGAGGAATTACTAACAACATGGAGGAGGAGTTACTAACAACATGGAGGAGGAGTTACTAACTACATGGAGGAGGAGTTACTAACATATTGAGAAGGAGTTACTAAAAAGATGGGGGAGGAGTTACTAACAACATGGAGGAGGAGTTACTAACTACATGGAGGAGGAGTTACTAACAAAATGGAGGAGGAGTTACTAACATATTGAGGAGGAGTTACTAAAAAAATGGAGGAGGAGTTACTAACATGGAGGAGGAGTTACTAACAACATGGAGGAGGAGTTACTAACAACATGGGGGAGGAGTTACTAATATGGAGGAGGAGTTACTAACATATGGAGGAGGAGTTACTAACAACATGGAGGAGGAGTTACTAACATATGGAGGAGGAGTTACTAACAACATGGAGGAGGAGTTATTAACAACATGGAGGAGGAGTTACTAACATATGGAGGAGGAGTTACTAACATATGGAGGAGGAGTTACTAACATATTGAGGAGGAGTTACTAAAAAAATGGAGGAGGAGTTACTAACATGGAGGAGGAATTACTAACAACATGGAGGAGGAGTTACTAACAACATGGAGGAGGAGTTACTAACTACATGGAGGAGGAGTTACTAACATATTGAGAAGGAGTTACTAAAAAGATGGGGAGGAGTTACTAACAACATGGAGGAGGAGTTACTAACTACATGGAGGAGGAGTTACTAACAAAATGGAGGAGGAGTTACTAACATATTGAGGAGGAGTTACTAAAAAAATGGAGGAGGAGTTACTAACATGGAGGAGGAGTTACTAACATATGGAGGAGGAGTTATTAACAACATGGAGGAGGAGTTACTAACAACATGGAGGAGGAGTTACTAAAAAAAAGGAGGAGGAGTTACTAACATATGGAGGAGGAGTTATTAACAACATGGAGGAGGAGTTACTAACAACATGGAGGAGGAGTTACTAACAACATGGAGGAGGAGTTACTAACATATGGAGGAGGAGTTACTAACAACATGGAGGAGGAGTTATTAACAACATGGAGGAGGAGTTACTAACATATGGAGGAGGAGTTATTAACAACATGGAGGAGGAGTTACTAACAACATGGAGGAGGAGTTACTAAAAACAAGGAGGAGGAGTTACTAACATATGGAGGAGGAGTTACTAACAACATGGAGGAGGAGTTACTAACAACATGGAGGAGGAGTTACTAACAACATGGAGGAGGAGTTACTAACATATTGGGGAGGAGTTACTAACATATGGAGGAGGAGTTACTAACAACATGGAGGAGGAGTTACTAACAACAAGGAGGAGGAGTTACTAACATATGGAGGAGGAGTTACTGACAACATGGGGGAGGAGTTACTAACAACATGGAGGAGGAGTTACTAACATATGGAGGAGGAGTTACTAACAACATGGAGGAGGAGTTACTAACTACATGGTGGAGGAGTTACTAACATATTGAGGAGGAGTTACTAAAAAATGGGGGAGGAGTTACTAAACAACATGGAGGAGGAGTTACTAACTACATGGAGGAGGAGTTACTAACAAAATGGAGGAGGAGTTACTAACATATTGAGGAGGAGTTACTAAAAAAATGGAGGAGGAGTTACTAACATGGAGGAGGAGTTACTAACAACATGGAGGAGGAGTTACTAACAACATGGGGAGGAGTTACTAATATGGAGGAGGAGTTACTAACAACATGGAGGAGGAGTTACTAACAACATGGAGGAGGAGTTACTAACATATGGAGGAGGATTTACTAACAACAAGGAGGAGGAGTTACTAACAACATGGAGGAGGAGTTACTAATATATGGAGGAGGAGTTACTAACAACATGGAGGAGGAGTTATTAACAACATGGAGGAGGAGTTACTAACATATGGAGGAGGAGTTATTAACAACATGGAGGAGGAGTTACTAACAACATGGAGGAGGAGTTACTAAAAACAAGGAGGAGGAGTTACTAACATATGGAGGAGGAGTTACTAACAACATGGAGGAGGAGTTACTAACAACATGGAGGAGGAGTTACTAACAACATGGAGGAGGAGTTACTAACATATGGGGGAGGAGTTACTAACATATGGAGGAGGAGTTACTAACAACATGGAGGAGGAGTTACTAACAACAAGGAGGAGGAGTTACTAACATATGGAGGGAGGAGTTACTAACAAATGGGGGAGGAGTTACTAACAACATGGAGGAGGAGTTACTAACATATGGAGGAGGAGTTACTAACAACATGGAGGAGGAGTTACTAACTACATGGTGGAGGAGTTACTAACATATTGAGGAGGAGTTACTAAAAAAATGGGGGAGGAGTTACTAACAACATGGAGGAGGAGTTACTAACTACATGGAGGAGGAGTTACTAACAAAATGGAGGAGGAGTTACTAACATATTGAGGAGGAGTACTAAAAAAATGGAGGAGGAGTTACTAACATGGAGGAGGAGTTACTAACAACATGGAGGAGGAGTTACTAACTACATGGAGGAGGAGTTACTAACATATTGAGGAGGAGTTACTAAAAAGATGGGGGAGGAGTTACTAACAACAAAAAAAATGGAAAAAAAAAAATGGAGGGAAAAAGTTAAAACTACTACATGGAGGAGGAGTTACTAACAAAATGGAGGAGGAGTTACTAACAATTGAGGAGGAGTTACTAAAAAATGGAGGAGGAGTTACTAACATACAGATGGAGGAGGAGTTACTAACAAAATGGAGGAGGAGTTACTAACATATGGAGGAGGAGTTACTAAAAAATGGAGGAGGAGTTACTAACAATGGAGGAGGAGTTACTAACAACATGGAGGAGGAGTTACTAACAACATGGAGGAGGAGTTACTAACTAACATGGAGGAGGAGTTACTAACATATTGAGAAGGAGTTACTAAAAAATGGGGGAGGAGTTACTAACAACATGGAGGAGGAGTTACTAACTACATGGAGGTGGAGTTACTAAAACAAAATGGAGGAGGAGTTACTAACACATTGAGGAGGAGTTACAAAAAATGGAGGAGGAGTTACTAACATGGAGGAGGAGTTACTAACAAACATGGAGGAGGAGTTACTAACAACATGGGGAGGAGTTACTAATGGATGGAGGAGAGTTACTAACATATGGAGGAGGAGTTACTAACAACATGGAGGAGGAGTTACTAACAACATGGAGGAGAGTTTACTAACTACATGGAGGAGGAGTTATTAACAACATGGAGGAGGAGTTACTAACATAATGGAGGAGGAGTTACTAATATGGAGGAGGAGTTACTAACATATTGAGGAGGAGTTACTAAAAAAATGGAGAGGAGTTACTAAAACATGGAGGAGGAGTTAACTGGAGACAACAAATGGAGGAGGAGTTTACTAAACAACATGGAGGAGGAGTTACTAACTACATGGAGGAGGAGTTACTAACATACATGAGGAGGAGTTACTAAAACATGGGGGAGGAGTTACTAACAACATGGAGGAGGAGTTACTAACTACATGGAGGAGGAGTTACTAACAAATGGAGGAGGAGTTACTAAACATATTGAGGAGGAGTTACTAACAAAAATGGAGGAGGAGTTACTAAAATGGAGGAGGAGTTACTAAAACAAACATGGAGGAGGAGTTACTAACAACATGGAGGAGGAGTTACTAATATGGAGGAGGAGTTACTAACAAACATGGAGGAGGAGTTACTAACAACATGGAGGAGGAGTTACTAACATATGGAGGAGGAGTTACTAACAACATGGAGGAGGAGTTACTAACTACATGGAGGAGGAGTTACTAACAACATGGAGGAGGAGTTACTAACAACATGGAGGAGGAGTTATTAACAACATGGAGGAGGAGTTACTAACTACATGGAGGAGGAGTTACTAACACAAAGAAAATGGAGGAGGAGTTACTAACAACATGGAGGAGGAGTTACTAAAAACAAGGAGGAGGAGTTACTAACATATGGAGGAGGAGTTACTAACAACATGGAGGAGGAGTTACTAACAACATGGAGGAGGAGTTACTAACAACATGGAGGAGGAGTTACTAACATATGGGGGAGGAGTTACTAACATATGGAGGAGGAGTTACTAACAACATGGAGGAGGAGTTACTAACAACATGGAGGAGGAGTTACTAAACATATGGAGGAGGAGTTACTAACAACATGGGGAGGAGTTACTAACAACATGGAGGAGGAGTTACTAACTACATGGAGGAGGAGTTACTAACAACATGGAGGAGGAGTTACTAACTACATGGAGGAGGAGTTACTAACATATGGAGGAGGAGTTTACTAAAAAAATGGGGGAGGAGTTACTAAACAACATGGAGGAGGAGTTACTAACTAATACAGTGGGAGGAGAGTTACTAACAACATGGAGGAGGAGTTACCTAACATATTGAGGAGGAGTTTATCTAAAAAATGGAGAGGAGTTACAAAATGCCAGGAGGAGTTACTAACAACATGGAGGAGGAGTTACTAAACTACATGGAGGAGGTACATATTGAGGAGGAGTTACTAAAAAGATGGGGGAGGAGTTACTAACAACATGGAGGAGGAGTAACTAACTACATGGAGGAGGAGTTACTAACAATGGAGGAGGAGTTACTAACATATTGAGGAGGAGTTACTAAAAAAATGGAGGAGGAGTTACTAACATGGAGGAGGAGTTACTAACAACATGGAGGAGGAGTTACTAACAACATGGGGGAGGAGTTACTAATGTGGAGGAGGAGTTACTAACAACATGGAGGAGGAGTTACTAACAACATGGAGGAGGAGTTACTAACATATGGAGGAGGAGTTACTAACAACATGGAGGAGGAGTTATTAACAACATGGAGGAGGAGTTACTGACAACATGGGGGAGGAGTTACTAACAACATGGAGGAGGAGTTACTAACATATGGAGGAGGAGTTGCTAACAACATAGAGGAGGAGTTACTAACTACATGGAGGACGAGTTACTAACATATTGAGGGGGAGTTACTAAAAAATGGGGGAGGAGTTACTAACAACATGGAGGAGGAGTTACTAACTACATGGAGGAGGAGTTACTAACAAAATGGAGGAGGAGTTACTAACATATTGAGGAGGAGTTACTAAAAAAATGGAGGAGGAGTTACTAACATGGAGGAGGAGTTACTAACAACATGGAGGAGGAGTTACTAACAACATGGAGGAGGAGTTACTAACTACATGGAGGAGGAGTTACTAACATATTGAGGAGGAGTTACTAAAAAAATGGGGGAGGAGTTACTAACAACATGGAGGAGGAGTTACTAACTACATGGAGGAGGAGTTACTAACAAAATGGAGGAGGAGTTACTAACATATTGAGGAGGAGTTACTAAAAAAATGGAGGAGGAGTTACTAACATGGAGGAGGAGTTAGTAACAACATGGAGGAGGAGTTACTAACAACATGGGGGAGGAGTTACTAACAAGGAGGAGGAGTTACTAACAACATGGAGGAGGAGTTACTAACAACATGGAGGAGGAGTTACTAACAACATGGAGGAGGAGTTACTAACAAGGAGGAGGAGTTACTAACAACATGGAGGAGGAGTTACTAACAACATGGGGGAGGAGTTACTAACAGCATGGAGGAGGAGTTACTAACATATTGAGGAGGAGTTACTAAAAAAATGGGGGAGGAGTTACTAACAACATGGAGGAGGAGTTACTAACAACATGGAGGAGGAGTTACTAATATGGAGGAGGAGTTACTAACATATTGAGGAGGAGTTACTAAAAAAAATGGGGGAGGAGTTACGAACAACATGGAGGAGGAGTTACTAACATGGAGGTGGAGTTACAAACAACATGGAGGAGGAGTTACTAACTAGATGGAGGAGGAGTTACTAACAACATGGAGGAGGAGTTACTAATATGGAGGAGGAGTTACTAACATATTGAGGAGGAGTTACTAAAAAAATGGGGGAGGAGTTACGAACAACATGGAGGAGGAGTTACTAACTACATGGAGGAGGAGTTACTAACTACATGGAGGAGGAGTTACTAACAACATGGAGGAAGAGTTACTAACTACATGGAGGAGGAGTTACTAACTAGATGGAGGAGGAGTTACTAACAACATGGAGGAGGAGTTACTAATATGGAGGAGGAGTTACTAACATATTGAGGAGGAGTTACTAAAAAAATGGGGGAGGAGTTACGAACAACATGGAGGAGGAGTTACTAACATGGAGGTGGAGTTACAAACAACATGGGGGAGGAGTTACTAACAACATGGAGGAAGAATTACTAACTACATGGAGGAGGAGTTACTAACTACATGGAGGAGGAGTTACTAACTACATGGAGGAGGAGTTACTAACAACATGGAGGAGGAGTTACTAATATGGAGGAGGAGTTACTAACATATTGAGGAGGAGTTACTAAAAAAATGGGGGAGGAGTTATGAACAACATGGAGGAGGAGTTACTAACATGGAGGTGGAGTTACAAACAACATGGAGGTGGAGTTACTAACAACATGGAGGAAGAGTTACTAACTACATGGAGGAGGAGTTACTAACTACATGGAGGAGGAGTTACTAACTACATGGAGGAGGAGTTACTAATATGGAGGAGGAGTTACTAACTACATGGAGGAGGAGTTACTAACTACATGGAGGAGGAGTTACTAATATGGAGGAGGAGTTACTAACTACATGGAGGAAGAGTTACTAACTACATGGAGGAGGAGTTACTAACAACATGGAGGAGGAGTTACTAACTAAATGAAGGAGGAGTTACTAACTACATGAAGGAGGAGTTACTAAAAAAATGGAGGAGGAGTTACTAACATATTGAGGAGGAGTTACTAAAAAAAATGGGGGAGGAGTTACTAACAACATGGAGGAGGAGTTACTAACTACATGGAGGAGGAGTTACTAATATGGAGGAGGAGTTACTAACTACATGGAGGAGGAGTTACTAACATATGGGGGAGGAGTTACTAACATATGGAGGAGGAGTTACTAACAACATGGAGGAAGAGTTACTAACAACATGGAGGAAGAGTTACTAACTACATGGAGGAGGAGTTACTAACTACATGGAGGAGGAGTTACTAACAACATGGAGGAGGAGTTACTAACTACATGGAGGAGGAGTTACTAACAAAATGGAGGAGGAGTTACTAACATATTGAGGAGGAGTTACTAAAAAAATGGAGGAGGAGTTACAAACAACATGGAGGAGGAGTTACGTTTTTGTCTATTCCATCATCTTTGGTTCTGATCTGAAGGAACCTCCCAGCTGTATCCGTTAGAGCTTCATCTGGATCAGAACCAACACGATCGTACTCGTAGACGATCTGAAAGACAAATGTAGCTGTTTGTCATGTTTCAGTGACAGCAGGTGTCAGACAGTGGAGTCAAGCCCCAAACACCTCCTCAGGGAGATGATCAGGAGGCCTCCATGCAGATGTTCTGAGGAGGAAAGAGCTCCCAGCCTGTTTCATCGTTGTTTGGAGACATCATGAATCCATTCCACGAGATTCTTATTTGAGAAACAAACACGTAAAAACATCAAATTCAAATTTTTTGTCTGATTTCTGGGATTTTGTTCTGTCATCAACAAATGTCAAACCAGATCAAAGAGACCTGATCCCTCTGATCTCTCAGGATAATGATGTAGACCCCAGAAACGACTCAGAAAGAAGCTAAATATGAAGAACGTCAGATTTACTGCAGACAGGAAACAGCAAGGAAAAACCAATGGACTCTTTCAAAATAAGACGTGATCCTTCAGATGTTTTCTGCTGTTTACATTAATAACCCAAATGTGAAGAATTAAGATAACATTTAACCAGCAGATGTTTGAGCATCGGAGAAGAACCCAATCACAATGGTCCCCCATAAATAAAACTCTATGCATGATGGCGGCGGCGGCGGCGGCAGAGGTCTGGAAGTTCCTGGAAGCTTCTGTTTTTCAGCCAAAGAATAAAGTTTGGTTCCTTTGCTCGATAATTAGATGAGTTTTTTAAAACCTATAAAACATGAAAACTTCTCATTTGAAGATTTGTCTTTAGTTTGTTTTTCTTTTTAAATCAACATGTAAAATTCATTAAAATGGATGTTTATTCTGATGATGTTTGAATCTGGAAACAGACAAAAGCATCACAGAATCATCAGATCTTCACAGGATCAGCAGATCTTCACGGGATCAGCAGATCTTCACAGGATCAGCAGATCTTCACGGGATCAGCAGATCTTCACAGGATCATCAGATCTTCACAGGATCAGCAGATCTTCTCCGGATCAGCAGATCTTCACAGGATCAGCAGATCTTCACAGGATCAGCAGATCTTCACAGGTTCAGCAGATCTTCACAGGATCAGCAGATCTTCACAGGATCAGCAGATCTTCACAGGATCATCAGATCTTCACAGGATCAGCAGATCTACACAGGATCAGCAGATCTTCTCCGGATCAGCAGATCTTCACAGGATCAGCAGATCTTCACAGGATCAGCAGATCTTCACAGGGTCAGCAGATCTTCACAGGATCAGCAGATCTTCACAGGATCAGCAGATCTTCACGGGATCAGCAGATCTTCACAGGATCATCAGATCTTCACAGGATCAGCAGATCTTCTCCGGATCAGCAGATCTTCACAGGATCAGCAGATCTTCTCCAGATCAGCAGATCTTCACAGGATCAGCAGATCTTCTCAGGATCAGCAGATCTTCACAGGATCAGCAGATCTTCTCAGGATCATCAGATCTTCACAGGATCAGCAGATCTTCTCAGGATCAGCAGATCTTCTCCGGATCAGCAGATCTTCACAGGATCAGCAGATCTTCTCAGGATCAGCAGATCTTCTCAGGATCAGCAGATCTTCTCCAGATCAGCAGATCTTCACCGGATCAGTAGATCTTCACAGGATCAGCAGATCTTCACAGGATCAGCAGATCTTCACAGGATCAGCAGATCTTCTCAGGATCAGCAGATCTTCACAGGATCAGCAGATCCTGGGGGTCCAGAATCCTCAGAATGTCTCTGCTGGCTGGTTCTGAGGTGGTTCTGGATGTCTCTGACCGCTCCTCACTCTTCTGAAGCTGCAGGCAGGAGGCCCGAGCTCAGATGAATCCTGGACTGAAGGGACGGTTTGTGCTGATGGATCTGGAGGTTCTGAAGAACTGTCCGTGTTCTTCTGTTTGGTCTTAAAGTGAAATGTGACGGTGCAGGGAGAGAAGCGCTGACTCCGTGTTCTCAGTTTTAAAGTTGAAATCTTTTGTTGGATATTTGAAAACCTCTAAAGTTTGTTTTCATGTTTGTTTTCAGTCATTATTGTAAGGAGGTCATGAGGAGGTCATGAGGAGGTCATGAGGAGGTCATGGGGAGGTCATGAGGAGGTCATGAGGAGGTCATGAGGAGGTAAGGAGGAGTTAGTGTCATAAAAGTGTTTTTCTTTATTCTGAATAGCAAAATCGTGGCAGGAACGGGCCGCCGGTCCTCCTCCTGGAGAACTGAACCCTCATTCTTCTACAGGTAATCTCTTGTCAGCACTGCAGGATTCGTTCAAAGCGTTCTCTGGTTTCTCCTCAGAGATTTAGAGTCCATGTGGGACGGATGGACGGTCTCCAGATCTGGAGCCTTAAATCAGCCGAGTCTCTGAAACTCATCCATCCAGGAGAAACCAGACACACAGGCTGCTTCAGCTGGGAGTCTGTCTGTCGAGGAGAGAGGAGGCGGGAGCTCAGGTCTGCTTCACCCCCCCCCCCACCCCCCAACAACAACAACAACAGAGACAACCAACCAGGACTCCATCTTTGATCAGATGGAAGTTTCTGTCCGGGTTCAGAAATGGGTTTCTGTTCCTCTCAGAGATTTGGGGTTTTTGTTTGAAGGTTTTTCTCATGTTTCAGAGGCTGGTTGAAGCTGTAAACTTAGATCTATAGACAGACTGCTGCATCTCCTGAAAGCAGCCATGAATCCATCCATCTGACCTCAGAGGTGAGATTCTCATTCCTCCAGGTGAAGCAGTCTGGAGGTTCGGTCACCAGTGTCCAACATCCCACCTTCACCTTCAGAGTCATCACTCCACCCGACCATCTCTACATTTAAGACAGTTTGAGGACAGACGGAGATGTTTGGATCTGAAGGTGAGTGATCTTCAAGCTGGGACGTTGACATCTGCAGACCTTCTAAAGGATCCAGGAATAATCTGTATTGAGTTACAGGGAAACTTCAATACAACTGATGCTGCCTTCAAAGACCTGAAGTAATTCTCCCTTTGAGTGATCATGAAGCACTCACTGCTGGAACCAACCTCATCGTCTCGGCTCATTTGGATAATCAATGGAAGATCCAATCAATCGATCAATTCCAGTCCAGGAGTCCAGTAAACTGTTCAAGCATAGAATCTGCTCAGAAAATCCTCTTTGCTTCAGAGGAGAGGAGGAGGAAGTAGCTTCACAGTGAAGAATAAGTTGTTAGGTTCATTTTTCTGGATCCAACTCCATGAAACCATCAATATGGTATCTGATAGACCTGAGGCCCCTCCCTCATCAGACTCCTCGACGTGACGCGGTTCATGTTTTCTGCCCTGCAGTTCATCATCATGCCACCAGGGGCAGTAGAAGGTCTTTTTCTGGCTGCTTTAAGAAATCTGTCATTTTAGGCGGGAAAAGTTTTGCTAATATAGAAAACCAACAGAATTTTGAGTCAATATTTAGATTTAGTAGATATTTTTGGGTTAAGATCCAAAAGATTAACATGAGACTTCAGGATAAAAAAGCCTCTTATCATATAGGACTGGGAGATACCGAGTATTTGTGTATTGATGCGATTATATTATCATTACTAATATGGATTTGACATGAACCTGAAAATCTCAGTTGTTTTCAATCACCGTTAATGTTTTTTTTTAAGTTTCACTTTTTTAACTTATTTAAACATAAAAGCAAAATTAGGACAATACTTTCAATTAAATGGAAAATAGTTTATTTAAAGTTTGTTCTTTTTTTTTAGATAAAGAAACGTTTCAATCAAGAGTGTAAATATTGATATGTGAGGGCCGGGATGGATCAATACAACTTCAGATCGATCCGCCCAGCTCTTCTGATCTCTAATTTGATCCACACAGTAACAACGTGATGACGTTCTTTAATAGTAAGAAAATAAACACGAGTTAAACTCATCATAACGTTTTGAAAATGAGCTAAAATGTTCACGCCAAAGTGTTTTTGAGATTTTATGGAAGCAGCCATTTTGAAATAAGCCTCTCTAGTGCCCCTAGTGGAACAAGGATGAACTGCAGGAAGGAAACATGGACCAGGTTCTGCATAATGTGTATTTGGACCATGCTAATGAGATGCTGTTTGTTGCCGTGGACTTTGAAGGGTTAAATCCACGTCTACCCCCCCCCCCCCCCCCCCTCCATATGTCTGTATATGTGGAATCTTACCCACTGAAACTAAAACTGCAGCCGTGTTCTTTCTTTGTTAAAGTGAGCAGCACTTTCTCTCTTCCTGAGTTATTTTGGGGTAAAAATGAGTTATTTGAATCTGGAAGCTGTCAGTAATTTTAGCATTTCCCACAGCCTCTCAGGAAGTGGCAGCAGATGCTTCTCTGCTGCTCTGCGATCCTCAGAAACGCTCCTCCACAGCGCAGCTGCACCTCCAGGCTGAAAGCTAAGTTATAGTAAAGGAAACGCGCGTGAGAGTGCACGTAAATTACAGAACAGAGGTGAACGTGACCGTCGAGCAGAGCGTCGGTCCGGGTCCTGATCTGGGTTCTGGAGAAAGATCTCAGACGGATGTTCCAGAAAGTTCTGAGCAAAGCTTTGAGGGTCTCAGGTCAAATCTGAGGAGCATCAACACATGAACTCCATCTGCATTTCACTTCTGTTTGGATTTAAGATCGTTCCATTCATGAATTTCTGGCTGAGAAGCACCACACGTGTTGAAGAACATGTATGTTTTTACTGGCATTACACGGCCCACTGCTATAGAGCTGCTCCATCCACATGACACAGGAAGTCTTATTTTGAAAGGCAGTCTTGTGAACCTCTGTTAAAAGTTAGAAACTGTTTCATATTTAGGGGGAAACAATCTATCTTCTCTTGAAGTTTTCTTTTAATATAAGTTTATATTCAATAAGATAAATGCAAAGTGTTATTTAGAAGGATGTGAAGCTCCAGTGGGTCAGTGAGAGATCCTTCTTTAAGGGTTAAAGGTCACAGAGCGCTGACTCTCAGAGGTCGGTTCTGACCCGACTCCTCTCAGAACGGAGCGTCTCCGTCCTGCTTCTGAGGAGGAGCGTGAATCATTTTGATGGTCCTGTCAGGACCGCCCCATAAACATTCCGACTCTCTGTCCTCTCGCGGCGTTCCGTTTTTCCCTCATAAACGCTCCGCTCTCCTTATCGCCGTCCTCATTCCTGCGGCCTGACGGAGAGGAGGGAGGACCGCCGCATACTTTCCTCCTCCGCCTGATGGCGAGGTGCGTGCTGGGCGTGCTCGGAGGCCGCTGAGCCCGGCTGCCTTCAGCGCCTTGATTTGTAGTCTTCCTCCCTTTTTCTGGAACACTTTATCCTCCGTAAAACGGCGTCCTGTCCCGAGGCCGCCGTGACTCACCTCCCCCCCCCCCATACTCTGACACTTTCCTCTGTTTCCATGAGACCAACAGCCCCCCCCACCGATCAAAAGCGGCGTGGACCCCGCCCCCCCAGCACAGACACTCCGGTCCATCAGCGGCCTCCATCATCACACCTGGGCTGCAGCCTCAGGTCCTGCATCAAAGCCTCACCTCTGACCCCCCCTCCGTGACCTTTGACCCGCTCAGCACCCTGAAAGCCTTTAGACGCTGAGAGTGGTCGGCTGGAAACATGGGCTCTACCCCCCCCCCCATGTAAACCGGACCATCGACTGTATCTAAGCGCTGGATAGAGTGGATGCCCCCCCCCCCCTCAAACTCCGGCTGATTTCCTCTCATCTGTTTGGTTGTTTGCTGCTCCGCATGTTTTCCCGTCAGGATCAAAGTCGGCTTTGATTCTTCCTGTTTTTGAAACCTTCAAAGAGCGGCGCCGCAGAACGGCGAGCGCTCGCTTAAAGAAAACCTGAATGTTTGCAGGAGATCAGCCCCGTTAAAGAGAGAACGTTTAGATTCCTCTGAAGTCTGCCGAGGTCGTCGCCTGACAGGAACGCTCCCTCCCGGCGCCGCGGGACGGGCGTTCGAGGAGACCGCCCCCTGACGTCATCAGAGGGGGAGGAGCTTCCTGTGGCTTACAGCTCTGTTCTGGTTTACCTTTGATTTGCTCTCATTCCTCAGGTGAACACAAAGGTCCAATCAGAATCCCCCCCCCATATGAAGGGGCGTTTGGAGTACAGGTGTGTCCGGGACATCCAACCCTCCGAGTCGTCCGTGGCGAGGGCGAACCGTGTCACGCTGAAAAAGGTTTCAGACGTCTTCAGCTTTTTAAAGGGTCACCAAACAGGGCAGTTATCCATTCTCAGCTCAGGTTTGAAAAAAGGGGGCGGGGCTAGTGTAGCTGGAGGTGTGGCTCGGATCTATGATTGACAGTCAGGTTAGCTTTATGTAGCTGTATAAGGTTAGAGGTAAGGTTAGAGCTCAGTCTTTAGAGATAATCAAGATGTAAATAGATCACCTGATCAATCATTTTCTGATCTTTAATTCAAGTCATGTTTGGTGATGATCGGTTAACAGGTTAACAGGTTAACAGATTAACAGATGAGGGCGCTGTTCATGTCTTACATTGAAACTGCTGCGTTCTGTCGACGCGTAACAATGGCGCCCGCAGGCGCACGCCTGTCTGTAGCAGCCAATAGGAAAGGGCCAATCCAGTAATATATGTCAATGCTTTTGAAATGCCCGACAGCGGGGCAACAGGGGCAGTGGAGGGTTTGTGGTAAAGTGCTGCTAGCATCAGAGCTAACAAAGGCTAACGTCCAGAGAGAAACGTTGATTAAATCCGTCACCAGATGGAGTTTTCTGGAAGTAAACAGGTTGAACTCTCTAACCAGGAACATCTGAACGCTGGAGACCTCCTGATGTGACCAGAGGGCTTCTGGGAAATCAGACGCTCATCATGGGGAACTCCAGCGTGATGAGGAAGAGGAAGGACGCACCGCGAGCGGCTGACTGAGCGCCGACCGCGGTTCTGAAGACGCCTCAGAGTGACTCAGCGCGTGGGAGCCGCAGAGCGCCGTCCGCTGAGGCCCGGGCCCGCCACAAGCACAGCATTCTGGGAGTTCTGAGGTTGTTTGGTTGGTTGAGTCATGGCGCTCTGCTGTCTGTAGGTGGTGTTGACCCCCCCACGTTCAGACTCTCCCGTCTCTGAGAAGAGGTCAGGGTAGCTCATTACTTGACAAGAGTAATCAGATTACTGATGTACCAGAGTGATGAGGACAGTTCTCCTCTCCACTGATGGGATCACGTCCTTGTGACGAGTGTGCACGTGTGTTCCTTCCCTGTTCCTCATCACGTGCACGGACATCTCTGCGCGTGCACGCCTCGTGCTCTGATTGGAGTTTTTTCTCACCTCCAGCTGCCAGGAAACAGCTGACAGCAGTTTGTTTCTGTCTCACAGCTCCAGTCTAGATGTTCTCACCACTTCAGCAAAGCAAAGGGAGGCTGAGAACGCTCGACACATGCTGCAGATAAAAATACCAGCACGCACACACGCACGCACACACACACGGGATGCTAAGACACAACAACAGCCTCACAGCCTCACACTAACAAGATGACACCAAACTCTGCAGAAGCGTTTCTATATCAGTAGTTAGGAGGAGGCTGAACGGAGACGTTTGTGGAGGTGAAGCTCTGAGGTCGTCTGCAGAGAACGGACCAACCACAGCAGAGTGAAGAGAACAGCTTTGCTCAAAAATGAAACCCTGGTCCCTGCAGACACCCCCCCCCCCCCCTCTCCAGGGTCCTGCTCTGGAACCAGGTCTGAGACTCAGCTTCTCAGGAGAGTCCTTCCAGAGGGGTCCAGCCGGAGAACACCTCACGGGATTGGCTCCTGTGGGTCCACCAATGGGACGTGGGGAGTCCCCTCAGTGAGTGGGAGGAGCCTGAACAGACAGCAGCGTTTACACCTGGACAAAAGGGGAGTGAGCTCACTGAAGCTGCTTCCACCTGTGAGCTGCTAAAGTCATGTTTGGTTCTGACCCGAATGGTCCTGGAAGATCAATCCTCCATGTGACCTTCACATGACATTCACGTCATCTCCAGAAAGGATTTGCAGAGTCTCTGCTGAGTCTCTGCTGAATCTTTGATGAATCTCTGCTGAGTCTCTGCCGAGTCTCCGCCGAGTCTCTGCTGGATCTCTGCTGAGTCTCTGCTGAGTTTCTGTCGAGTCTATGATGAGTCTCCGCCAATTTTCTACCAAGTCTCTGCTAAGTCTCTGATGAATCTCTGAGGAGTCTCTGCCGAGTCTCTGCCGAGTCTCTACTGAGTCTCTGCTGAGTCTCTGCCGAGTCTCTGCCGAGTCTCTACTGAGTCTCTGCTGAGTCTCTGCCGAGTCTCTGATGACTTTCTGATGAGTCTCTGTCAAGTCTCTGCCGAGTCACTGATGAATCTCTGCCGAGTCACTGATGAATCTCTGATGAGTCTCTGCCAAGTCTCTGCCGAGTCTCTGCCCACCTCTGTGACTCTGCATGACATGCAGACCTGCCTGTGCGGCTGCAGCTTCTGATTAAACTCCAACATTTGATCAGCGTGGAGGAAGCTCCGCCTCTGCTCCAGATGGAGGGGGCGGGCTGATGCTTCATTTCCTGATAAACTTTAGTCTTGGGGGGTGAGAGGTTCAGCTCTGCATCAGATTCAGACATCCAAAGCTAAGAAGATCAATCACTGAGTCTGTGAGGAAGCATGGAGAAATAAATCTGAGGGGGGGTCATGAAGCCATACCCCCCCCCCCCCCCCACACACACACACAGCTTTATCATCACCTTTTTCATGGAAGACTCAGCCAGCAGACTGCTGATGAAATCCTGATGAAGTCCTGAATCCAATCTTTCTGAACAATAATGAAGGAGAAGATCAAACAGAAAACAGAGCAGAGAGATGAGAGCAGATCTGAGGGATTATCTGATCAGGATCATCTGATCAGGATCGTCTGATCAGGATCGTCTGATCAGGATCTATTGATCAGGATCATCTGATCAGGATCGTCTGATCAGGATCGTCTGATCAGGATCTATTGATCAGGATCTGCTGAATGTCCTGTCAGTTCTCCTTTATCTCAACATGATAAAATGATCAAACGTTCTTCAGGTTTGAATCATTTTCTGGTCTTTTTTATTCATTAGAATTGAGATCTTTTAAATCCATGTAGTGACAGTAATTACAGCAGTCCTCCAGAGAGTAAATGTAATCCTTTTAGTTTAAATCTTCAAGTTTTTAACTTTTGTTTTTTTTCATTCTGATGCTAAATTAATGTTGTAAATAAGTGTTGATCAGGTTGAAGTTTGTTTAAATTCTTGGTTTTATTTAGATGAAGGTTACAGGTACTTCATTAAATGCTTGTTTGGTTATTCAGAGTTTATTCTTGTAACTGATGCTAATGCTAATGCTAACGCTAATGCTAGCGATATCTTAGGATCTGCAGAAGATCTTCTAGAATCAGCTGAAGCTGCTTGAGTAAAAACAGAATACGACGGTTTCAGCATGTCTGACACTTAGCCCCCCCCCCCCTAAGAAGGTTCCTCAGAATGGAGAGATTCATGTCAGATCCTGCTGGAGGAGGCTGGTTGAATATTTATGAATCTGCTGGATTCAGGTTAAAGGTCGGTCGGCTCGGTTCTGTCCCGGAGCAGCAGCGTTCCTGACAGCTGATCCAGAACAGGAATTCTGAATGAGTCTGTCAGAACACCCCCCTGCACCCCACCCCCCCGCAGCTGGATTTAGGGAGTTTCCTCACATTTCACTTCCTGTTCTGATCAGTCGCTCTGCTGTAACTGATTCTGAAGGACAAAGAGGAGGAGAAGATGGAGGAGAAGAGGAATAGAGGAGAGGAGGAGACGAGAAGAGGAGAAGAGGAGGAGAGGAGGATAAGAGGAGGAGAAGAGGAGGAGAAGATGGAGGAGTAGAGGAGGAGAGGCTGACCACTCAGAACCTCCTCCTCCTCTGTTCCAGGTTAAAGTCTGTGTTCATCATCACAGTCATTTGTCCTCGCAGGGCTGCCCCCCCCCCCCCCTAAACACCCCCCCCCGCACGCGGCTGCGTGACGGCTGCAGCAGTAATGCAGCTGGCAGACATCTGGAAACGGTTTGGCTCGGAGCTGGCGGTCACTGTCCAGACCAATCCGGACCGCCGCGCTCCCGTCCCAAACTGACAAGGCCTCACATTTCTGCCTGACCTCATGTCCTGCACGCCCCCCCCTCCCACGGTAACATGCTCCGCCCACATCGCCCTCTCAGCTCCTCCCACTCTGACTGAGATTCAGAGATGTTCAGACCAGCAGCAGGTTTGATCCTCTGAAGATCCAAGCTGCTCCTCAACAGGAGATCCAGTGGATCATTAGATCCAGTGGATCAACAGGTGTGTTTGAACCCCCCCACCCCCACAACCTAAACCTTCTCCTGCAGCTCCACCTTCTGCCTGAAGAACGTCTCCCAACCAAAGACTCCTGAGGGTGCTTCTGCTCTAGGATCCTTGATTGGGTTCTGGTTCTGGTTCTGGTTCCCTCTCAGACCCAGACTCTAAGGTTCCTTCAGGACCCCCCCCCTCCATGCCTCCTTACAGTGTCTCTGAGAAACTCTCCTCTGACTGGGGGTGTAAATGCCCCCCCCCTCTCTGACCTGTGACCCCGGGGCAGTCCATTCTGCAGTTGTTGGTTTGGGGCAGGCTCGTTTTCACTGAGAACATTCCTGCTGTCAACACCCCCATCATGACACTTACACCTCCGTGCTGCTTTTGACACTTCTTGGTTATACTTTCATTAGAGTAAGTGGGGGGGGGGGGGGGGGGGGGGGGTGTTAGTGTTACTGTAAATAAAAAAAGATCAACCCCACACCCCCACACCATTCTGCAGCTTGGGGGGGTGTTTTTATTTTCAGGTTGCAGCAGCGTGTCCCCCCAGGAATGTCTGAGTGTTGGAATGTGGTCGGCCGGTTCTTCTTCTTCTGTTTTCATTTGAGGCTCAGCAGGAACCCCCCCCCCCCCCCCCCCCCCCCCCCCCCCCGAAAAAAATAAACAAGGTCCAGTGGCCACGCCTCCGACCTGAGAGATCAAAGAGGAGGAGGAGTTGTCTCTGTGATCTCCTCCCTCCCTCCATCCCTGCAGGTGTCCCGGTGACAGATGGAGGCCGGGGGGGGTCCTCCTTCTGACACCTGGTCTAACACACACACAAGGAGAAAAAAGGCAATTAGGGCTGCTGAGGGGCGGGGCTTGATGGTGATGGAGTCCCCCCCCCCCGTGTCCCGAACACTTTGCTGCACAAAGAGACGAGCTGCAGTTCCTCCAAGGACAAACAGAAGATTCATTAGACTCAATCTGGTGGATTACCACAGATCTGATCCTAGAGAGGAGTCGCTGTTTAACACAAGTGCAGATGGAGACGGACACGCCCATCAAATGGGACACGCCCATCAGAGGGAGACGGGACACACCCATCAGAGAGAGACGGGACACGCCCATCAGAGAGAGACGGGACACGCCCATCAAACGGGACACGCCCATCAGAGGGAGACGGGACACGCCCATCAGAGGGAGACGGACACGCCCGTCAAACGGGACACGCCCATCAACGGGGAAACGCCCATTAAAAAGCATAAATCAGCATAAAATTTCTCAGAAAACTTAGTCAAAAACCTTAGCATGTTGCTAACATAATAGCTAATCTCAGCTAATCCTCTTTTATGAAATTTACTATTCTTTTATTTCTCTTCATCCAGAGATCCACCATGGAGAGATAGAAGAGCCTCATGTGGATCTGGAGCAGCAGGTTGCTGACCCTTCAACCGGCCCTACTGACCTCACAGAGCTGTTGGTAGGGTGCTTCTTCAAGGCGTCTCCTCCTCCTCCTCCTCCTCTTCCTCCTCCTCCTCCCTCCTCTTCCTCCTCCTCCTCCTCCTCCTTCTCCTCCTCCTCCTCCTCCTCCTCCTCCTCCTCCTCCTCCCCCTTCCTCCTCTTCCTCCTCTTCCTCCTCTTCGTCCTCCTGCTCTTCCTCCTCCTCCTCCTTCTCCTCCTCCTCGCTCACCCCAGACCGTCCCGTTTTAGTTTGAGGTTAAACTTTGTTTCGTGGTTTCAGCAGCGATGTGGGGGTGGTGGGGGTGTGGTTTCGGTCCGTGTGGGAGGGGCTGGAGGCGTATAAATCCTGCTGCAGCTGACCTGTATATTAGCTGTTTATGTGGTGTTTATGACCCATCAGTCGGCCTCAGCGCCGCCGCGTTCTGCTTAAACCGTCAGAACGCGACGGCGGTTATTTATGGCGTGAGGGCACGGCCACCTTCGTCCAATTACAGCTGAGTGCTGGCACCGCGCCGCCCCTCTTCATCACGGCTCTCGAAGGAGCCGTTAGGAGGTGGAGAACGGCGTTCCAGCTGACCTGCTGTCGGAGGTCAGGCCGGTCCGGGTTCGGGAGCGCTCCGCTCCGATTGAAGAGTGGAAAACAGGAAAAAGACGCATGAAACACTGGAGCATCATGGGAGACCTTCAGCTCCGTCAGAGAGACGGAATCCTCTGAAGCTGGAATGAAGCCGGTCTCTCTGGGAGCTCCAGGTCATGTGATGAGAATCAGCTGATGGAAGGATGAAGATGATGTGGAGCATCCACGGTGATGAAGATCCTTCAGTCTGGATCTGACCATCACCCAGTCTGAAGTTTGGATGTGGAACGGATGAAAGGATTCAGAGGAAGAACATTTGACTGTTTTCTTCAGATTTTCTGGAAAAAGACATGAAGGAACATTCATGCCATTCCTCTCCACATGTCGTGTGATTGCTGCGTCAGCATTCACACCAGTGATTCTCCTGTCTGTGTGTTTGTCAGAAGATAAAACTCAATCAAACTTTCAGATGTTTCAGTCATGTTGGTATGAAAAGCTTCATCACTTTATAGCTAAATATGCAGAACAGGAAATGAATGAGAAAGTCTTCAATCGTGATTATCAACAACCTTTAAACATGTTCAGGGGCTGTTTTCATCATTTAAAATAGTTTAGCTCATATGCTAGCAACATGCTAACGTTTCTGCAGAATTAGAATGTATTTAAGATTTTTCTGCTATTTTACTACAATTCTGTCAGATATTTAGATCAACATCGACTTTAATAGTTTTGAACAAATTCAACATTTTACAAATGACTTTTTTCCATTTCAGCTAAAGCTTCAGAATTCAGCTTCTAGTTTCAGTAGAACGTATTCACTCTGCAGGTGAGGAATCTTTTCTAGTGGAATTTGGTTTGTGACTTCTCTTATAAATGAGGTGATTCTGTTTGCTTCAGCGTCTCTTCCTGCTTCTAATGAATCTCCATTAGAAATGACTTGTTTGATTGATCTTGTATTCGTACCTGGTGGTCACGCCCCGCCCCCCCCAGCAGCAGCTGACCCCCCCGGGTCTTAACGAGCTCTTTTAAATGATGGTTTTGTTCTTCTCTCCACATTTCCTGGACAGCAGAGCGGCGTTTGAACTCCTCAGCTGAGAACGTTGCCGTCCTCATTAGCGAGTCCACCAGCCGGACGTGAAGGTCCGTCTGTGATCATTTCAGTCGTTAGTGATCTCCATCCCCGTCCGGAGAACGCCGCTCCGCTGGTGGAGCGGCCGGCCCCTCAGAAGTTCAGAGGTCTGTGATGATGAAGGCTGTGCGTGCAGACGCTCTTCCTGGAGTTCATCCCAGCCTTTCATCAAGTCTGCAAACACAGACGAGCGTGAAGAAGATCCGACGTGTTTCCATCTCCACGTCCACTGAAGCACAAACGCTTCTGTCAATCACTTCCTGTCTTCAAGCTGCAGCTTCAAACGGATTCTGCAGATGAAAATTACATGAAGGTTCCAGGAACTTCACAGTCTGGAGGTTATTTTTAGATCCCAGATCCTGTTTGATCCGTTAGGAGACGGAAGTGTGTTGGGGGGGGGGTTATCCATCCATCCATCATCCATCATCCATCCATCCATCATCCATCCATCATCCATCCATCATCCATCCATCATCCATCCATCATCCATCCATCATCCATCCATCATCCATCATCCATCATCATCATCCATCATCATCCATTCATCATCCATCCATCATCCATCCATCATCCATCCATCATCCATCCATCATCCATCCATCATCATCCATATCATCCATCCATCCATCATCCATCCATCCATCATCCATCATCATCCATTCATCATCCATCCATCATCCATCCATCCATCCATCCATCATCCATCATCCATCATCCATCCATCCATCATCCATCATCCATCCATCATCCATCATCCATCCATCATCATCCATCATCCATCATCCATCCATCCATCCATCATCCATCATCCATCCATCCATCATCATCCATATCATCCATCCATCATCATCCATCATCCATCATCCATCCATCCATCCATCATCCATCCATCATCCATCCATCCATCATCCATCCATCCATCCATCATCCATCCATCATCCATCATCATCCATATCATCCATCCATCCATCATCCATCCATCCATCCATCATCCATCCATCATCCATATCATCCATCCATCCATCCATCCATCATCCATCCATCATCCATCCATCCATCATCCATCATCCATCATCCATCCATCATCATCCATATCATCCATCCATAATCCATCCATCATCCATCCATCCATCATCCATCCATCCATCTATCCATCCATCCTTTTCCTCAGTGACTCGTGAGGACAGAATCGACTCGTTCTGGTCTGAAGTCCTCACAGCTCGTCAGTCGATCTTCTCCGTTTCTGAGATTCTTCTGATTCGATCCATCGTTCCTCCTTCCTGATCTTTGCTGTTTTTCTTCATGGAAACATCTGATCTGAAACAAACAGATACAGAAGCAGGTTTGGGCTCATCTCTGATCAGGTAAACTCAGGTGGATCGTGCAGATCCAGCAGTCCAACCGTATGATGGATGGATGGACCTTCACTTGCAGGACGTTTGTCCTTTTTTGTTCTATTCCCGTTCCTCAAAGCTCCAAACACAAAGTCCAGAAAGCTGAATCATGCAGGATCATGTGGTCATCCAGATCCTGATCGTTGTATCTCCGTCTGTCAAAGGAAGCAGATGAACAAACACGACTCTGTCACTGTGAAGGGTCACGGCAGGGCGCCAAGCTCCTCCCACAAAGCTCCAGCCAAGGCCGTGGGACCGTCCCGGAGTGCAGACGACACCTCAAGCAGGAAATGGGACTCTCAGCAGTTTCCATCACAAAGATCCCAGCCTGGTTGATCCGTTTGGGTCAGAACCAGAACCTGAAACCCTTTCAAATGTTTCCAGCAGACAAACAAACTTCAGCTGCTCCGGTTTTCTCTCATCTGGGATACCTTCCAGATGGTTCTGGTGGGTTTTTGAAGGGTTCTGAATCCGTCCACCTCAGAGCCTCTGTATTAATGAACTGAACATAGTTTCTGCTTTGCTTGTGATTACTGGAACCACATTGTTCATGTTTTAGAGTCTCCAGACTCAAACAAACCCTGATGTTGAATAAACTCAAGAAGCTGAAACAACAGCAGAAATGAAGACCGGATTCTTGGTAAACGGAGGATGATGACTGAGAGCAGAGGACTACAACTTCAAACATAGACCCTAAATAAGAACTGGACCAACAAGTGTTGAGCTCTCCATAGGAAACACATTTCCTCCATTCCTGGTGAGCCGTCACTTCCTGTCCGTCCGCCGCCATGTTGAAACGCGTCGACAGCGATTGGTCCGAGTCGGCCTGAAGAACTACTGTCACCAATCAGGAGTCGGCTTGTTGCAAAGCCACACCCCTTCCACTGAAAGCAGCTCATGGCAATCTGTCAATCAAATGTTGGAGGCGGAGCCAGCGGGCACCACATGCTTTTACGGAGGCATCTGATTGGTCAGTTTATAACTTGAATAATTTGTGATAAATAAAAAAAAAACTGTAAAAAAATTATGACTACAAAGAAGACGTTAAGAAGAAAGTATTCTGACACATAAATGACTCTATGAGACCTCCTCAGTACTTCCTGTTTGGAAGACGGGAGTGGAGGGTTGACACGTCTGCTGATCTCTTCATGCTAATGCTTCAAACTAGCAGATTCATCAGAACACGTTCCCCAGCATCAGTGATGGTTCCTTCTGTCGTTCGTTCTCTGAGGATCTTCCTGCTAAATCCTTCTACCTTCTGCCTGAACTTCTGGACCCTGAATGTGCCGACTGATGAAGCTCCGGAGCTTCTGGTCTGCAGGGAGTGTCCTCCTCCTGTCCTGGTCAGGAGTCGTGTGGAATCACTTCAGACCATTGTTCAGATGTTGAACTATTGTTCTAACCTCTCCAGATGAATGAAGCTCCTCAGATGTGCATCTGTCAGCAGATCACAATCTGGAGATGATGGTTTTGTTTTGACTCTGAAGGAAAGGATCTCAGAGATCTTGCATCATCCTGATCAAACATTGGATCTCTTGATGGATGCTGCAGCTGTAGGTTCAATCAGAGCTGCACAGACGTGTTCTCCATCGTTTCCTCCTCAGCTCCTCCTCTCTGTTCCAACCCTTTGATGACTTTAATTGGTGTCATTACCAGCAGATCGAATGACGGCGCTCGGATCAGAAACTGATTGAAAAACAACAACAGTTTACACAACAGGCAGAGCTTGAAGAAACTCCACGAGGGGTTCAGACTCTTCAAGCCTCACCGTCATTCTTCTTCCCATCAATCATCTTCTCATTTCCTTCAAAAATGAAGCAGAAATCGTCTTCATAACATCCAGTAATGATGAGTCTGCTGGTTGCAGATGATGAATAATCCGGAGGAACCTCTTCTCTTTTCCTCTGAATGTTCTGCTCGTCTCCAGATGAAGGAAACGCTGAGACATTTATTGTGACATTTCCTGAAATGAATGTTTCCTCCTTTACTGTAACAGAAAGACGTCAGACGTACTCATCCTCATTGATGCATCAGAGTCTGCAGCTGTCTGCATGCAGCTGCAGACTCTGCAGCTGCATGCAGACGGCTGCAGACTCTGAGCTCCCTTCATCCAGAACACACCCAGACCTTCACTGACATCTTCTCTGACACATGTCACCTTCATGACGCCTTCCCTCTCTCAGCAGCGACTTTAATTTGACGTGAGCGTGACGGAACACCTGAGATCCCTGCAGGAGAGTCCTCGCCGCCGCAGCAGCGAGCGGGTTCTGGAGAACCATCTGTTTGATGGACGTCAGGACCAGAAGCGTCCGGCTCCGACTGCAACCGGCGCCATCTGTCTCCGACTGTACGCGGCGGTCCGCGGCGAACACGCGTGATGATGCTGACGCAGCTCCTGATGGAGGAGGGCGGGGTTTCTCCAGAATGACCCTCAGCTTCATCCTCTGCCCCCCCGGCTGCAGCTTTAGCTGCATCAGCAGAGCGACGTGAGGAAAGCAAACACGCCAGGACGGCTTCGGCGCCGCGGCGTGCCAGAGTAAATATCGTTTTCATAATCCTGCTATCAGGCAGCTGAGAAATGTGTCTTCCTCCAGACCCCCCCTCTGGAGGACGGGCGGGTCGGCGGCCCCCGTCAAAACAAAGCCGCCGTAACCGCAGCGCCGCGTTTCAGCAAACGGATGAAAAGGTGGACGATTAGCCGCTGAAACGCCGTTTCTCTCTTGGCTAATTACCAGCAATTTATAAAGAGAGAATGGGGGGTCGGCAGGTCGCTCCATCTGCAGGAGACGGTAGGTGGCGAGCGGGGGGGGGGGGCTGCAGATAAAAGGCCTTTCACTCGCCGCTTTGTGCAGCGGCCGGCCGCTAATGCCTTCAACAATGCAGCAAATGGAGCCTCTAAGTGTCGATTCAGACGGCCTGACAGGTGAGATCTACGCCACGCCGAGGGGGCGGGGTCAGGCCAGGAGGGAAAACATCCGGATCACATCCTGGATCCATCAACGAAGAGGAGTGGAGGAGCTCAGCGAAGAGACGGCGAGGAACTCAGGAACTCACCTGGTGGAACTCCAGCCAGGTGTCTGCTGAAGTCTACAACAGAAGTAAGCCCCGCCCCCACAGACACCTGGTCTTCATCTGCTCCTTCAGGATCTCCAACCGCACAGACCCCGCCCCCCCGCACCAAGAGGCTTCATCCCGGACTTCAGCTTCAGGTGACCACGAGGTCATGTGACCTCTGTCAGAGGAGGAGCTCTGATCTTCAGTGAGGCTTCTCCTCATCTTCATCTTCATCACATGAATGCTTCAGATGACCTTCTCTCCTCCTGGGTTGTTGCTCCTCGCTGGTTTCTGGAAACAAGCCCCGCCCCTCCCAGCTTCTCACCTCATTTGTGACAGAGCGCTGCAGTAAAGGACTTCCTCTTGTTTGTTGTCTTTGGAGGGAAGTGGACGCGGCGCCGCCGCTCTCTGCTCGCCGGCAGCTCCGGCCCAGCTGGAATAACACGAGGATGGATGACATTTCCTTCATAAACATCACAGGGGGGCCGAGGGGGGGCACGCGGCGCCACGCTCAAACCCACGACTTCTTTCTGCCAGCAACGGCGCTCTTATTTTGAAGGATTTCATGACTGTGAAGAAAACGATGTTCTGATCCAGAGAAGGTTTGAGGTCCGAGTCCGGACCTGGACTCTCAAACCTCACAGCAGACGAGAACTGAAGATCCAGCAGAACTGGGCGGGACCTGCAGGACTGATGTGTGTTTGGAAATCCCAAAACGGTCCACAGAACCACGGAGTCTTCAGAACTGGGATCTGGACCGCCTTGGACCCTCAGGTGTGACCCTCAGGTGTGACGTTCAGGTGTGACCCTCAGGTGTGACCTTCAGGTGTGACCTTCAGGTGTGACCTTCAGGTGTGACCCTCAGGTGTGACGTCCTCAAACCCTGATGTCTCCAGAAGCTGTAAAAAGGGGATTTCCTCTTCATGGTTCATTTCACGGAGCAGCAAACACAGCAGGACCAGAACCAGAACCAACCTGCTCCAGCTTCTGTCCTCCATCTCTTCTCTGCAGGGTTCTCTGAGGTCCTGTCATTCAGGTTCAGGGGCAGCCACGCCTTTCAGCCTGAATCTGCGTCTGCTCTGGGTCAGGAACATCATGGATGTGGAACAGAACCAGAATCCTGGCGGACAGATGGTGCGCTAATGATTTTCAGGGCCGCGGCCAGCCTCTGGAGCGGGAAGGGGGCGGGCTCGGCGTCCCGCCTCGCCGGCCTCGCTGCAGCCCGGCCAGCTCTCGTCTTCCTGCAGGCCGGAAATGTTCGCTTCAACCTTCAAAGGATAACCACAGTTTTAACTCTCTGCTGTGGGGGAGGGGGGGTGTAGATGAGATGTTCCACCAGCATCACTGACATGCTTGTTATTTTGGTTGCCATGGCGACACTTGAAGTCTTTTGGTTCTGTTTCTGCTGATCCAGATCAACCCTGAACATCATTTACTGCTCTGTGAGTCTGATGCTACACGTTCACGCCGACCTGTCGGACCTTCACAACCACCACCTGGACCCTCCGCCTCTGTCTGTAGGGATTTGACCTGAAGGGAGGCGTGTTCTTTAGCGTGAATGAAGAAACATCTGCAGCCACACACACACATGCATGAACACACACAGATGATGATCAGCTGTGGATCAGAACCTGATCTTCAGATCTTTAAATCCATCAGAACCTTCCAGATCTTCTGACACAGACTTGCAGCTCAGACAATCTTCAGTTCATGAACTCCACCAGCAGCAGCTCAGGATGAAGATTAGCTGCAAGCTAATGATTTTAGCCTGAGGAAGATAAAAATGTAAATAAAGGTGGAGTTCAAAGACAGTTCTGCTCGGAATCAACAACCCCCCCGCTCCGCACTGATCCGGATGCTGCTTCCTGCTTCCTGAGCGGAATACTGAGGAGAATCTGAAGACAGACTTCAGCAAAGCATGAAAAAATCATCTCTGCAACCCTGACAGGAGTCTGACACGCCGCTGCAGCTCCCTTCAAACAGAAACTCTGCACTTCCTGTCGGCGGCGTTGCCGTCTTCTTCACGGAGACTTTTCCAAAAATCATCATCAGTTTCCTGCGACTCTAATCGTTCCTCCTGGTGGACGGGTTCAACATGTCTGAGGAAAAGACGGCAGGCAGGAGGTCTGATGCTGATCTGAACTTTGACCTTCAAGGATGTAAAACTGGTGAGAATAAGCCGCCTCCCCTCAGACACCTGGAAGATTGGAACAGGTGGATCGATGTGAGTCAGTCACATGATGCAGCATCACAGCAGTCAGTCTGCACGAACCTGGGAGAACATGGTGTTAGCATGGTGTTAGCATTATGTTAGCATGATGTTAGCATGATATTAGCATGATAATGGCATTAAGTTATTGCAATGTTAGCACAATGTTAGCACGATGTTAGCATTAAGTTAGCATGATGTTAGCATGATAATGGCATTAAGTTATTGCAATGTTAGCACAATGTTAGCATGATGTTAGCATGATATTAGCATGACGTTAGCATGATAATGGCATTAAGTTATTGCAATGTTAGCACAATGTTAGCACGATGTTAGCATTAAGTTATCGCAATGTTAGCATTATGTTAGCATTATGTTAGCATGATAATGGCATTAAGTTATTGCAATGTTAGCACAATGTTAGCATGATGTTAGCATGATATTAGCATGACGTTAGCATGATAATGGCATTAAGTTATTGCAATGTTAGCACAATGTTAGCACGATGTTAGCATTAAGTTATCGCAATGTTAGCACGATGTTAGCATTATGTTAGCATGATGTTAGCATGATAATGGCATTAAGTTATTGCATTGCAATGTTGGCACGATGTTAGTGTGATGTTAGCATAATGTTAGCGTGATGTTAGCATTATGTTAGCATGATGTTAGCATGATAATGGCATTAAGTTATTGCAATGTTAGCATGATGTAAGCATGATAATGGCATTAAGTTATTGCAATGTTAGCACAATGTTAGCACGATGTTAGCATTAAGTTATCGCAATGTTAGCAAGATGTTAGCATTATGTTAGCATGATGTTAGCATGATAATGGCATTAAGTTATTGCAATGTTAGCACAATGTTAGCACGATGTTAGCATTAAGTTATCGCAATGTTAGCAATGTTGGCTTGATGTTAGCATGATATTAATGTCACGTTAGCATTATGTTAGCATGACGTTAGCATGATAATGGCATTAAGTTATCGCAATGTTAGCAATGTTAGCATGACGTTAGCATGATAATGGAATTAAGTTATTGCAATGTTAGCACGATGTTGGCTTAATGTTAGTGTCACGTTAGCATGACTTTGGCATGCTATTAGCATGATGTTTGCGTGGTGTTATTAGTGTGAATGACACCAGCATGTGTAAAGCTGCATATAGCAGTAGCTGTGCACGTCCTGCCAGCGATGGATCGATACCAGTTAAAGAGCATAACTCACTGCAGCAGCAACTGCTGATTCATGAGTCTCTGCTGCTGCTGTCGCTGCTTCAGTTTCATCACCAGGAGGATGGAGCTGCGAGCAGCATCCTCTCCTGTGCAGGTGTTGGAATGGAGTCTGAGCTTTTTTAACAGGTAAAAATGACTTTTTTAAAGGACTTTTATAAGAGAGCGGTTCTAAATAAAGCTGTCAACATCACTGCTGAGCTCAGCTGTCGAGGGGAACCAGGACGAAAGCTTTTGATGATTGACGGGGAAGCTGACAGAAAAAGTACCAAACCTTCAATTTCAACCTCTCAGGATTGAGGTACAGACACACCAGGTGGCGCTAGTCTGTTCTGATCCGTTGTTTTTGTCTTTTTTTTAGAAACATTTTAAACTTTCATCCACGACTTATTTATCACAGAGATGACAGAAGGGATAACTAATGCAGAGGGGAACGCGGCGGCGTGTCGTTGAGACTTTATTAGTCCTTAACTCCGCCCCCAAACCCCGCAGACAGCTGTTCGTGCTGTTCAGGTGATCCAGGCTTACCTGGCTGTTAGAAATGAGAAATGATTGAATGTGAGTGCAGTCTGTGTGGAGGTGGCGGGGGGGGGGGGGGGGGGGGGGGGTTGGTGCTTGTGCACGCTCTGCACGCAGCATCTGTGCAGTGAGGAGCCAGAACTCACGTGACCAGAGTCGTGTAAGGAGACCGAACGCCAGCATCAGCTGGACTTCATGAGAGAGGAGAACTTCCTTCATCCTTATGAAGACTTCACCGTTGGTAATAAAACCTTCAGAAGACGTAGAAACGTCTGGAGGTTTGATATCCGAGGCTTGTCCTGTCTGAGACGAGTCTGCTGAGAGGATCGTCTTCACGGGTTTGATGCTCTTCATGCCAACATGTCAGAGCTCCAGACCTGCATGTCTTCATCAGTCGGTCCTGTTCTGTGCGGGGGGGTGGGGGTGGGGGGGTCCCGCTGCAGACAGCCCCCTCCTGACCTTGGAGGAGGACGGCAGAACCGTCGGTCCCGCCCGTCCTCCAGAGCTCAATGGGACAGAACAGACGAGCCGCTCTGCCGTGGGACGGGGTAACGACGTCTGTTACGGTCCATAAACCAGGAGGAGGAGCTCCTCGGTCAGGAGGAGGTTCACTGCGTCTCCTCCTCCTGCAGGAGTCAACCTTCAAACTCCTGCAAGCAGAACCAGAGACACAGAAATGAGCCCCCCCCCCCGCCACACGGTGTTATCTTTAAGCATGGGGGGGGTTATAAATCAGAGCTGGCGGGGCCTCTGAAATTAAAGCAGGAGCAGAAACTGGATGCTGGGGAGGTGCAGGTACCCCCACTGCTCCCCTGGCTTTGGACGGGGAGGGGGGGGGCCACGCTCTCAGACGGGGGGGGGCACGCTCTCAGACTGACGCACATCTGCACCTCACTGCCACGGTTTTATGACTCTGATGAACAGCCTTGGCTGAGCTCCCTCACTTAAGTGGCTGGGGGGGGGGATGAGGTGGATGGAGTGATGGAGGATGCAGCATTAAGCTTATACATGGTGACCCCCACCCCCCCCCCAGATAGAGGAATAACTGAGAATGGAAGCTGCAGCAGAAACACAGCCTCTGATGCTGCAGCTGAGGGTGTGTGTGTAAGGGGGGGGGGGGGGGGGTTAGACTAGGGGTCGCGACCTGTCGACCCGTGACTCCTTCATCCCTTTAATGAAGATACTAACGCTTGAATTAATCAAAGGTTAGTTAGTTAGGTTTGGTCATTTCTCTTTAGGATTTGAACACGTCAACCAGAACCTTAAGAGTCACAGGTCCAGGTGTGTCCCGCAGATCACCTGAAGGGCCGTCATGAAACAACGTCCTGCATGTGCTGAGGGTATCATGAAGGAGTCATGAGGAAGTTCCCCGAAATCATGACAGGATTGGGAGACTTGAACAAATGAGAAATCTGTACGGCACACCTGCGTCTCACATACTTCCCCGTACTTGTCATGAAGGACCCATGGATGTGGTTCTGGTTAGTCTGGCAGTCTGTGACTCCTCCCAGGACTCATCTTCTGGAATTATTCTATCTTAGAGTAATATCATTATTATTATTATATAATCATTACTTTGTTTTGGATGCATTTATCTCAATTTTCTGTAAATGTGTTTGGATTCAATAAAGTTTATATAGAAGTTCTACAGATGTCATGTGAATGCTGCACATCTGTACTAGACTGTGTAGTCCATAGATTTTCTGTCTTTATCTTAAATCTGTAGCCCCTCCCCACCCCCCAGGATAAATCAGGTATTCTGATCTAACTGTATTTAAATACGTTCACGATGTTCAGGAAAGCCTCACATTATAATCGACTGTCATCAAACATAATCTGATCCTATTAGATTTGTATAAATAAAGGTCATGAAAGAGAAGCTGACGTCTCCCTCGGACACATTCCCTCTACAACTCCTCACATACTGACGTTTGCTTTGAGACTTTTGGATGTCTTTGGTGTCCCTAACTCGCCATTTTTTTAAATCAGTCTTTTAATAGAAAAGTTCAAATGTTCTGATCCGAGAGGATCCAAAAGGACAGCAGCACAACGTTTGACATTCTGTGATCCTCATGAACCAACAAAAGGAAGACATCTGAAGTCAGACTCTTCTGTTCCTGAAGTTTGGATTTCTCAGAGTCGCCCCCTCCCCAGAGGATGGAGCTCAGCCTCATTTAGGGACCTGTTAAGAGGAGCTGGAGAAAGCTCCATCATGACTGGGACTCTCACAGGTCACTAAGACGACGGTTTCTTCCCTTCTTGGAGGCAGAAAGTGAAGCTTCACGTCTCTATCAATAAAACATCTACGCTGTATAATTTATTGGCACCTGTGTTATTATTTTATCTGCTTTTATTGCTGTGGATTCTGAAGGTGTCAGTGGAGTCACTGTGAGGGGGGGTGCACGCATGAGGGGAACTGCCGCCGCCGCCGCCGGTCCTGCACGGTGACAAGTCAAATGTTCAGAGTTCAGGAACAAAGTGGGAAATCTGGAGACCTTCTGAAGCTGTCCTAAGCTGTCACATGCACTCTCACATGCACTCTCACATGCACTCTCACATGCACTCTCACGTGCACTCACTCGTGCACTCTCACATGCACTCACTCGAGCACTCTCACATGCACTCTCACATGCGCTCTCACATGCGCTCTCACGTGCACTCTCACAAGCACTCTCACATGCGCTCTCACATGCACTCTCACATGCACTTCACATGCACTCTCACATGCACTCTCACGTGCACTCTCACATGAACTCTCACATGCACTCTCACGTGCGCTCTCACGTGCACTCTCACATGCACTCTCACATGCACTCTCACATGCACTTTCACATGCACTCTCACGTGCACTCTCACGTGCACTCTCACATGCACTCTCACATGCGCTCTCACATGCACTCTCACGTGCGCTCTCACATGCACTCTCACATGCACTCTCACGTGCACTCTCACATGCACTCTCAAATGCACTCTCACATGCTCTCTCACATGCACTCTCACATGCACTCTCACATGCTCTCTCACATGCACTCACTCGTGCACTCTCATGTGCACTCTCACATGCACTCTCACGTGCGCTCTAACATGCACTCTCACATGCGCTCTCACATGCGCTCTCACATGCGCTCTCACATGCGCTCTCACGTGCACTCTCACGTGCACTTTCACGTGCGCTCTCACATGCACTCTCACATGCACTCACTCGTGCACTCTCACGTGCACTCTCACATGCACTCTCACATGCACTCTCACATGCGCTCTCACATGCGCTCTCATGTGCGCTCTCACATGCGCTCTAACATGCACTCTCACGTGCGCTCTAACGTGCGCTCTCACATGCGCTCTCACATGCACTTTCACATGCACTCACTCATGCACTCACTCATGCACTCTCACATGCACTCTCACATGCACTCTCTCATGCGCTCTCACATGCGCTCTCACATGCACTCTCACATGCACTGGCCTCAGGCTGCTGGGTTTGTTCCTCCTTTGTGCGAGCTGCTATCTGCAGAGCAGCCGGTGAGGAGCAGGGCTGTGTCTAAACGCTGGCTGCTGTGACCGTGCCGCTCAGAAGGAGAGAGCTGCCCTGGCAGGTGGAGCTGGCATCAGAGGAACATCTGCAGCCACATTCCAGGATGGTTCTCCAGGTTCCTCTCTCTGGTGGTTGGACGTCTTCCTGACCACAGAAACTCTCAGCAGTTTTCCTGCTTCCTCTAATCTCTGAGCTTCAGGCGGTTTTCATCTTTCAGCGGATGCTGCTGCTTAGCAGAGTGGCTGCAGTGTTTTTAAACATCTGTTATGATGAGTAACCATGGCAACAGTGTTGTTTACAGGAGGGCACTCAGTTATTTGTAGCCACAGTGAATCTTTTCTGTCTCCTGTCGTTCTTTAGAGTTTCTGCTCTTTGTTCTTGTTCACGAGGCTTCATTAATGCTTTAGATGTTTTCTGATTCGTGATTCTACATAAAATTATGAATAAATTAAAGTGCTGATGGGTGAACTGTGTATGTTAATGTAATCATTTATCTGTTAGTTTGTTTTAAAGGAACATTCTTCTCTTCCAGATTATGAAGAGGAAGATTCTTTACATGTGATGACTAAACACGTCAAAAAATAGACTTCTGATTGGTTCAGTGCAGACAAATGGGTCACATGACCTCTTGGTCCACCTGTCACTGGTTAAAACACAGCAGCACAGAGGGGGGAAGAGCCAGGGCAGTTACTGGAGAGGTGCAGAGGAAGGAGTCGCAGTGGCTCAGGGATATGAGAATCCTCGTCAGTTCCAGAGCGTCACTAGTGAAGCGATCATTTATGATCATTAGCGAGCGACCTCCATCCATCCCGCTCTCCTCCTCCTCCTCCTCCTCCTCCTCCTGCAGGAGCAGACGTCAGCTATAGGCAGATGTGACAGTCTCCTCAGTAAACCAGCAGGATGCTTCATGATGGTTTCTGGACGTCAGCCGCGTTCTCCTCACCGGCAGGAACAAAGACTCTCCTGCAGGCTAAATCCATTCAGCTTCTGCTCGTTTGAGTGCAGCTCTCAGAGCTCCACGATGTTTGTGACACATTTCCTTCCATATTTAGACAGGCTGTTTATTCAGCCGTGAAGAGGGAAGGAATGGAAGTGCATGCTGGGAAGTGGAGGGAGGATCTGATGACTCGCTCCTAAAAAGCTGCGGCCGTGATTAGCGGGTGAGTCAGCTGTGGAAATGTGGGGGGGTCCGTGGATGGAGACCCCATTAGCGTAGCTATTAGCTGAAACCCCTCCTGCTTTACAGCGGCGGGGCGAGGCCGTGACGGAACGGCTGGCACGGCGGTTTCATTCTGCCAGGCAGCCGTGTGCAGCACGCCGAACGCCGACAGGAAACAGAAAAACTCCGCGGCTGCAAACGCTCGCTCCACTTTCTCCTGAGCAGCAGATGGTTTGCTGCACGCTCAAGCGGAGCAGGAACTCCTGCAGGAGGCTCCGCCCACATGAATGCATTTCATCTTCACTCTGCTCCTGAAATAATCCACTTCCTGTCTGCCCGGTTTGTCAGGAGCATCAGAACGGATCGCAGGTCTGAGGTTTTTATTCTTAACCTCACATTCAGACGTTCAGAGCTGGAGAAGAGGAGCTGCAGGAATGATGTTGGTTGGTTACAGAGATGTTTACGGGGAAGGAAAGCATTCACGCTCAGATAACGTCTGAATGACCTCAGACGCAGGTGAGAAGATCAGAGAGCTTCAGGAGGATCGAGCCTTCAAAAGGTGAAAAGCTGCATCAGTTAGAGACAGGAAAGTATTCAATCGAACAGGGTTTTCTGGTTGAACACGCCTGCAGGTCCTGATCCACATGTGGATCTGGTCTCCATACTGGATCTCTGGTCATAAACGTGCTTACATACGCTTTTAGTTTTGAAAACTAACGGTATGGAGCTTACACACTTCAGACACCAGATTCTTGGACGTTCTCAGACGGTTTTCCTTTCGTCCAACAACATTCAAACTCACCTCATGGGTTATGAAATACAGTGAATCTCATTTAGCTCAGATTTATTCTATGACTTGGATTCATGGATTTTTGACAGATCTACCACAAATGGTAAATAAACATAAATGCTGACATAAAGTGTCTTTTATTTTGAAAGGAAATGATGTGAACCACGTCAAACGTTTTATATTTAGAAAAAAATGATATTTCTTCTTATCATTTTTGTTTAATTCATCCAAAATATGTGAATTTGTTTTCATCTTTATGGTAGTTTTGTCTCTTTTTCTGCTGATGAAGTCTTATGGATCCTGCTGGGTTCTGGTCTGTGAAAATGGACCCAAATGGTTCTGTAGGTGTTGGGGGTTGCAGAGTTCTGCTCTGACCCAAATGGAGACAAAACTCACTCCTTAAATAAAAACCGTTTTACTTGGAAATGTAAGCAGTGAAATGACAGAAGGAGGACTTTGGGGTCTCTGAAAGCGCGGTGGGTCGGTCCCGTCCTGTGGAACCAGTCTCATGTCGGGTCACTTGTTCGTTCTCGTGTTTATCACTTGACAGTCGCGTCACGTTCTGAGATGGAGATGCTCGTCCGCACTTGGATCATTGAGACTCCATCTTCACATGTTGAAGCCTAAATCTTCAGAACGATTCCAAAGATTCCAAATATTCCCACATTCTTAAATCAGCTGCACTGCACCTTCAGCACCTAAAGATCCATTCGGGTCGATTTCTCACCAGCCAGAACCCAGTCGGATCCGCAAAGTCTTCAGTCAGCCTTTAGAAAAAGAACATTCTGATTTATATTTACGTTGTGGTTACTGACATGATACTTTTAGATAAACTGTTATTTTTAGGCAGAAATAAAACTTTAACATATATAAAAGACATCCAACACTATAGGATCGTGTTCATACAGAAAATGCAGCAGAACATGGAAAGTCAAAATAATAAAAAAACAACTTTATTTGAATGTTTCTGGAGCATTTCAGCCACAAATGAATAAATATAAGCAACTAAATCTGGACTAATGAAGTGACATCGACCTTATATTAAACCACGAGACACACTTTAAATCCTAGAATGTGATTGAAAATAGAAAATCTTTATAATGCAGAGGATTATCATGTGATGGTTACTGATGATAAATAGATTTTCTGTGATAATTGAAGCTGAAATGTGTCAGTCTGATGATAAACTATAAATAATTATTGTTAGGATCCTGGTTGAATGATTGTTAGTGACATGAAGAGAGTGAAAGTTCATTTACTTCCTTTGATTTCTAATTAATTTCCTTTGAATTAATTGTTTTTAAACATTTTATTCTAACCAAAGAGCCACGGGGGTGGGGTGGGGTGGGGGGTCATGAGGCTCCAGAACCACAGTTTGCAGAACTCTGATCTGCTGAGTGGAACCAGCTCACAGCAGAACACCTTCAGATCCAGTTCATCCTCACATGATCCAGACATAATCTCCTTCAACAGAATGTTCTGGTGATAAGCTGACCCGGGTTCTGCGGTTCTGGTGTCGCTCAGCTCCGTGGTCTGACCTGCTGCGGCCGGTTCAAGCGCATTAGCAGGGAGGGGGACCGGCTAGCCCCACGTGACCTGACCACAGACCCAGACCCCCAGAACCTGAGCCGGGCCCGGCGGCGCTGGGCTCGGCGAGCGTCTGCAGAGCTCATCAGGAGAGTTTTCCACCACCTTCCATATTCTCATTTTCCCATGAAATGTGACCATACGAGAGCGTAAAGAGTTCAAGCCTCGCTCCAATTGCTTTTATATCATCGCGGCGTGGCGGCAGCGGCGAGAGCAGCTGCTGTCGGCCTGCTGGCAAATTGCAGCTGAAATTGGCCCTGTGGTCTGAGTGGCTTTTAAGCCACCTCACAGGTATGAGAGTAAATGAAAGAAGGTTCCGAACAGCTCCTCCACTCTCTGCATCCACCGCAGACATCAATACAGTAGGTCTTCCTCGTCTTCCTGTGGCAACCGCTTCACGGCGAGCTCGCCAAGTCATCGCGTGTAGAATCCAGCTGGAATGAGGAGAAACCATCTCTGAAGACGGTCCATCTTTGGGTTTGCAGCCCGACTGGACCTCACCCATCCAGAACCAGAACCAGAACTGTTTTTCATCCTGCTTTTCATTCTTACGCTAGCAGTCCTGAGAACTCTGGAAAATCTCCAACAGACTCCACGGAGCTTCTTGATGTGACCACAGAAATGTGAACGGCGGCTCATTTGACCGAAAGGCTTGTAAATGAATGAAAGAGCATTTGGATGTTAGCTTTCATTATTTTATGCTCTGAGAAACCAATGGATTGAATGGATTGATCACAGCAACGTCAAGAAACATTGGAGAATGATCTGGAAGGAGAAAGAATCAGGATTCTGGAGGAAGTTCTGTCCATGAAGATCTGAGCTGACATCCGGGTCAGAACCAGACGGATGGATCAGAACCAGACGGCTGGATCAGAACCAAACGGCTGGATCAGAACCAGACGGATGGATCAGAACCCGACGGATGGATCAGAACCAGACATCCGGATCAGAACCAGATGGATGGATCAGAACCAGAAGGAACCAAAAGGAAAAAACCGGACCAGACCGGACCATATTGAACCGGACCGGCCCGCTCAGTGGAAATGAGGCTTAAGGTAACATCCTTCAGACTCCTCCCCTCCTCAGGTGAATAATCCGGGGGGTCCATGAGGAGAAAATGCAGCGGGATGATCGGAACATTAGATAAAGTCAAAGAAACGATGATGACCACCTCGGAGGAGGAGCAGAAAATCCTCTGTTGAAAGAGGAGAGCATAAGCGGGGGGGGGGGGGGGGTGTCAGGTGGTCAGCATTCAGATTCCTCCAATCAGTTGAATCCTGAATCTATCAGATTATAATTCTGACAAACGTCTCCATGAACTGAAATTCCGGGTTAGTCTTCACTATAGAATTCCACTGTTAGTGTTGGCTCCTCCTCCAGGTGTGCTGATCACCTGGTTGGCCTGGAGTTCTGACCCGGAGCCCTCAGAACCGCTCTGGGATGAGTCGACACTATGACTCTTCAGATATCTACTAAAGGTTACACTAGAGAGACTCTGATGAAGCATGAAGATAATCATGTTCCAGCAGCTGAAGGACATGGATCTGCTGGACACCTGAAGATCTGCTCACCTGCTGAAGGTCCCGCCTCTCTGGAACATCTGTTTACAGATGCTGGTTTCTGTTTTCATTCATGTTAGATGTTGTGAATGCATGAGCTGGTCAGCAGCAGAGCTTCTGTGTGAGATGTTTCAGTGTCCATCAGAGTCCAGCCTCAGCAGAACCCCAGGATGGATTTATGGAGCAGTAAAAGATGCCCCCCCCCCGGTCGGTCTGATTGGAGACGAGCAGCTCCCTGTAATCAGCTCCGTCCTCTCAGAGCTTCTGTTTCCAAGGCAGCGAGCGTGATCTTCACGCCGTTCCACCGCTCCAGAAATAGAGTTGATAAGATCGTCAGAGGACGCCAGAGAGCCTGTTTACTCTCAACGCCGTCAGATGACACGCGTGATAGCAGCCGTGCTTCTTCCAGACTGTTGGAGGCTGTCAGCATCATCGTCCTCTGCTTCCATAGATCTATGAGACTAGAATGTGAAGAAAACCTCCACCTGTCTTTGGTGAACTCTTAAAGGATCATGAAATTCTCTCAGACGTACAGGATGGTGCGTTCAATGTCTGAAAGGAAAGCTGGGATTTGTGCTTCAGTCTGGATCTCGTCCTCATCATCAGGATGAAGCTGCAGAGTCCAGGTAGAAACATCAGAACCACCAGAATCTCAGAACTCTGGGAGCAACAGGAACCAGAAACTCCAAAAATCCCTCCTTCTGCTGGAGGAGCAAAGAGAGAGAGTGGATCAGCAGAACCAGGAGGGACTGTTTCTGCAGCAGAACCGGTCCTGACTGGTTCTGTTCATTCTTCTCATTGCTGTAGATTTTCGGAGCGTCTGGAAACTCGATGTTGTCAGAGAGGGCGGGGTCTCCAAACGTTCTTGTTGGAAGGAGAAAGCTTTCTCCCTCTGGCTGAAGCTGCGCATGAACGTTTCTAATTGTGGCTCCATTTCTGCCCGTGACATTTTCCAGCACGCCGTAATGAGCCCGTGCGCGCCGCCACCTCGACACGGTTTGAAAGCAGGCCTCGTCTCCCCGCCCTCCCTCCATCTTCGCGCTCCGCTGCCAAGTCAGAGGTTTAATTATGCATTTGAGCGTGAGAGTTTAATCTGAGCTCCTCGTTTGGAGTGATTGGCTCTGAAGTTACGCTGAACGCTGTTTAAGCATGGGGGGGGGGTCCCAACAGCATCCATCGATCCAGCAGATCACGCCGCTTCATGATCAAGTGCTCTAACGTGCACGTACGAGCACTTGATCAGGTATTTCCCAGCATGCCCAGCGCTGGCACACGCAGACAGGAACGATTGTTAAAATTATAACTGGATTAAAAATGAAGCAACAAGTTTTAAAAACTGAGAACAGAAACATTAAACCTCCGAATGTTTCAGGTCTAATACTTCAAATCTGAAATTTCAGTTTTGATAACAGTTTATATATAATTCCCTAATAATGAGACATCATCAAGCTCCATGTTTGTGAGTCTTTTTATGCATTAATGAGTCGTTCGTCAGCATCTGTACGTCTACGTCCTCATCTATGAATAAATCATAAATAAATGTTTAATCATTAGAACAGGGGTGGGCAAACTTTTTGATTCGTGGGCAACAAAGGGTTCTAAAATTTGGCATAAGGGCCGGACAAGGAGCAGATGGAAGGAGAGATTTGATAATGAACCTCATAAACTAAAAAGATGATATGGAATTTAGAGGAAAACACTTTAATTTGGATTCAAATTCACATATATTTTTTTAAAAACAGAAAATTTGGGAGTTTTAATTTCTAAATTTTGATTTTTGTTCTCTTTTTGGTGATCCAATGGGTTGATGTTCTTCAGAGGAAAATGTGAAATCAAAGAAATCCGAAAAATCACCTTCTGACTCAGAAAAAAACACACGAACGCCAAAGAAACAACACCATTCATGAGAAGAAACCAGAAATACAATGAAAATAAAACAATAATTAAGATTTTTGATTCAATGTATTTTAATTTGGAGGGCCAGATTAAGTAGTTTAAGGGGCCGTATGTGGCCCCCGGGCCGTAGTTTGCCCACCCCTGCATTAGAACATGAATTTCTTGTTAGTCATTGATCAGTAAAGATGGAACGCTGAGCTCAGCTGTCGTCATGACGACTCCAAACTCTGGCCCTGTGCTAGAGTGTCTCCCTGAGTTCAAATCCAGGCCATGGAGACTCTAGGCCGCTCCACTGAGGCCCTCCCTGTGGAGGACGTCTCCATGCCCCCTCAGCAGAAACCAATGGAAGACCCGACCTGGAGAGACTCGTGAGTCGAGGAGGTGAGCGTGTCTCTGACCGCTGTCCCTGATGGTCCCAGAAGCTGCAGGACGACGGACCCTCCGATCCAGCAGCTCCTCCTCCTCCTGCAGCAGCTCCTCAGCTGTCCTTCATCCTCAGATCTGCCTCCTCTCCCTCTGCCCTTCGCCTCCGAGCAGCTTACAAATTATTCAGCTGCTCATCTATCTTTCAGCACAAAAATAATAAAGGAGCAGTGAAAACTGCAGCCAAACACTGGGGTCAGGTTTCCTAATCTGTCCGCCCCGTTCTCTTTAAGGCAAACAACTGCCCCCCTAATCTTCCTCCAGGACACAGCAAACCAGCGTCTTCAATAATTCAGCGGGCAATCTTCGGGCGGCGAGCGCTGTGGAGTGAGGAGCGAGAGCAGACGGATCAGGACGCTGCAGGCGTCTGTTTCCACGCCGCGCGGCGCTGCCAGGATCACGGAGCTTAATGAGGAAATTCCAGAAGAACATGCAGATCCTCCTGCTTCATGTTGACAGTCACCGTGTAGACGTGAGCGCTGACATGTAAACCCTCCAGCAGCAGTGGATGCTGGGAGATTTAGTCTACAGGAATCTCCTGATCCCAGGACAGAAGGAATAAAAGGTAAAACTCAGAGGTTTATTATTTAATGGAACGAATTCTAATGAAGTTTATCAAAGTTCATAAATTAACTCGAACCTCAAAAACCCAGAGGGACGAAAAACTCTGTCAGCCGGAACGAGGAGGATTTTCTCTCTGCAAGTCGAGTCTCAGAAGCTTCCCTGGAGGTTCAAGTCTTCCAGCCTTTGGTTGTAAGAAAAGTTCATTAAACGGTTTTAGAGAATGACTGAGACGTCCTGCAGCTGGATCTCCAGAACCTGGATCCAGACACAGGTCCTGGTCCTCATCTCTGCTGGTGAGACGACTGAGACATCCTGCAGCTGGATCTCCAGAACCTGGATCCAGACACAGGTCCTGGTCCTCATCTCTGCTGGTGAGACGACTGAGACATCCTGCAGCTGGATCTCCAGAACCTGGATCCAGACACAGGTCCTGGTCCTCATCCTGCCTGGTGAGACGTCCTGCAGCTGGATCTCCAGAACTGGATCCAGACACAGGTCCTGGTCCTCATCTCTGCTGAGACGACTGAGAGGCAGCTGATCTGAGACGTCCTGCAGCCTGGATCTCCAGACGACTCTCCTGGGATCCAGAAACAAGTCCTGGTCCTCATCTCTGCTGGTGAGACGACTGAGAAGACGTTCCTGCAGCTGGATCTCCAGAACCTGGATCCAGAACACAAGTCCTGGTCCTCATCTCTGCTGGTGAGAACGACTGAGACATCCTGCAGCTGGATCTCCTCCAGAACCTGGATCCAGAACACAGGTCCCTGGTCCTCATCTCTGCTGGTGAGAACGACTGAGACGTTCTGCAGCTGGATCTCCAGAACCTGGATCCAGACACAAGTCCTGGTCCTCATCTCTGCTGGTGAGACACTTCAGGAGAAACTTCCATCTGGATCCTCACGGAGCTGATGTTTCCTTCAGGAAGTTCATCTGACATCTCGATGCCTCGTCCTTAAACATTTATCCCTCTGAGTGTGACGGAGTTCAGGGTCATGAACCCCATGGAGATCGGGGGTTCAAAGACTGGATGGAAGCACATTTTTAAAGCTTAATAAAGACAAAACAGAGATATTCATCATTGAGCTGACAGAGAGTCAGACGGAAATGTCAAAACCTTGGAGTTCGATGCAGACCTCGAAGCAGCATGTTTGAAATGTGAGGAAAACTGCATTCTTTCACTTCAAAAATATTACCAAGGTAACGCCCGTCCTCTCAAGATCCAGTGCTGAGATCTGAACCCACGCTTTTGTAAGTTTAGAGTTGATGCTCTTTTAACTGAACTTCTGAAACAGTCTGTCAAGAAGTTTAAACTGGTTCAAAACTCCTAACAACACCAGAAGAAGAGCCCGTCTTCCTGCTGACCTTGAGGTCCTGCACTGACTGCCTTTTAAGTCCTTCGTATCTATTAGATCTCTTAAGTCCATACGAACCACCAACGTCTGGATTCCAGGTCTGCTCTCTAAACTCCGCCCCCTCAGAGTGGGAGGTCCCAGTTTGGATTGGATATTGAAGGTTTGATGGATCTAATGGAGGATGTCTGAAAGTTCAACCAATAGAATTCTCTAAAACTACCGACCACATTGGTCTCTTCCTTCCAGATCATTCCGGTCTTCTCCGTGGCGTCCCCAGAGGAGCCAGCAGCATGCCCCCCTCCCTCACATGGCAGCAGAAAGGCAGTTTAATCAGGGTCCTGGACTGAAATCCCAGCAGGTCCCTGTTCCCCCAAACCCACCATCTGTGGAGGCTTCCCTTCACAGAGCACGCTCCTCGCTTTAAGCTACCTTCAGACAGCAGACGGGCTTTGGCTGACAGAGCTAATCCATCAAATATATTCCTTAGAAAACGGACATCCTCATCAAACACAGACAGCTGAGCGCAGACTGGAGGAAACACTTCCACTTGCTCTGACGGTCAGAGTGGCTGCCAGAGCAAAGAGAGAGCAGCCTTCAAGGGCCGGGACCCAATTAAAGTTTCTGTCCTGTCTCAAATCAACAGAGATGGAATATTATGCAGCCTGACACCACAACCGTCCAATTACAGGAGCCCCAGCAGGACCGGGCCACGAGGCTTTCCTGAAGCTTCCTGTAGTCTGCCGCTGATCAAGCCTCCGTCACAGAGCTGCCCCCCCCCCCCCCCCCCCCATCAGAACAGCTGAGGATCCATTCAGTCCTCAGGTGGACATCCAGTCCTCAGGTGGAAATCCAGTCCTCAGGTGGACATCTAGTCTTCAGGTGGAAATCCAGTCCTCAGGTGGACATCTAGTCTTCAGGTGGACATCCAGTCTTCAGGTGGACATCTAGTCCTCAGGTGGACATCCAGTCCTCAGGTGGACATCCAGTCTTCAGGTGGACATCCAGTCCTCAGGTGGACATCCAGTCCTCAGGTGGACATCCAGTCTTCAGGTGGACATCCAGTCTTCAGGTGGAAATCCAGTCCTCAGGTGGACATCTAGTCTTCAGGTGGACTTCCAGTCCTCAGGTGGACGTCCAGTCTTCAGGTGGACTTCCAGTCCTCAGGTGGACTTCCAGTCCTCAGGTGGACATGAACCGCTGCTGGATGGAGGCGAGCAGATCCAAACTTCTGTTTGAGGATCCTCTCATCACACTCGGTCAAGACGTTTACTCGTTCTTTCTTCTTCTTCTCTGGGTTCCTGCAGATGAAGCCTTCGCCGTGATGAAGAGTCTCCTCATCAGCATTCGAGGCGCGCGGCGGCGGCTGAGGTGAGTACAGCGGCGCCGCTGCAGCTTATTGAGTGTTTGCCCCTGAACAGACACGGCGAGCAAACACTTGATGTCCTGAGAGAAGGTGTTCCTTTTTTCATTACTCAGACCATCAGCATGACAAATAGGAGCGGAGAACACGCCGAGGGGGGGTTCAGCCAGCGGAGGTCACACACCGTGGAGAGCGTGAGGCCGGCGGTCCCGCTGACGGACGCCATCTGCTCCACCCCAGAGAGAAAAGCAAATGTGTCTCTCTGGGAGGTGGGGGGACGTTTGGGGGGGGTCCACGCTTGTGCACACGTGTCCCTTCCTGTTTGTTGTTCTTCTCTGTGAGCCGATCGACTCCAACCTGCAGTCACGACTTAGACAAACCATCAGTCTGGATGTTTATGGGCTGCAGGAGACCAGATCCTAGAAAGACCGGATCCTAGAAAGACCAGATCCTAGAAAGACCGGATCCTAGAAAGACTAGATCCTAGAAAGACCAGATCCTAGAAAGACCAGATCCTAGAAAGACCAGATCCTAGAAAGACCAGATCCTAGAAAGACCGGATCCTAGAAAGACCAGATCCTAGAAAGACCAGATCCTAGAAAGACTAGATCCTAGAAAGACCAGATCCTAGAAAGACCAGATCCTAGAAAGATCAGATCCTAGAAAGACTAGATCCTAGAAAGACCAGAGTGTAAAGAAGACCAGAAATTCCTGGTCTAAAGTTCTCCACCAGAGCAGAAGACACTCATAAGAAAACAATATTCTAATACATGAATGTAAAGAAGAGACTAAGATGTTCAACGATGATTCAACCAAAGAGTTAAATCTAGTCATATATCAAAGTGATCCATCAGATCAGGATGTCTCTGAACATCTAGCAGAGCAAACGTGAGAGTTTTAGCTGACAGGTCACAGAAAGAACAAACATTGTAAATGTGAACCTTCAGAAGATCAAGATGAAGCTGATTCATTCAGATCAACAGAAGATAAAGTTCTGATCTCTTCTGTCTGCACTAATCCAGACGGCTCAGAGATGAGTCCTGCCTCCCAGACCATGGCTGATGGAGTTTATCAGCTGTTTCCTGTCTGTTCCATCTTCCAGGTGTTGGATAGAAGCTCCTCCCACTCAGGAGCAAACGGTTCATCTGTGATGGCCACAAGAATGTCTGGATTACAGCAGCAGATCATCTGCACCACGAAAGCATGAATGTTAACATCAAGCAGCCGTCCCTCCTGTGTTCTCCTGTTCTCCTCCTGTTCTCCTCCTTTTCTCCTCCTGTGTTCTCCTCCTGTTCTCCTCCTGTTCTCCTCCTCCTGTTCTCCTCCTGTGCTCCTCCTGTTCTCCTCCTGTGTCCTCCTGTGTTCTCCTCCTGTTCTCCTCCTGTTCTCCTCCTGTGCTCCTCCTGTGCTCCTCCTGTTCTCCTCCTGTGTCCTCCTGTGTTCTCCTCCTGTTCTCCTCCTGTTCTCCTCCTTTTCTCCTCCTGTGCTCCTCCTGTTCTCCTCCTGTGTTCTCCTGTTCTCCTCCTGTTCTCCTCCTGTGCTCCTCCTGTTCTCCTGTTCTCCTCCTCCTGTGTTCTCCTCCTGTGCTCCTCCTCATTGCTCCTCCTCATCGCTCCTCCTCGCTCCTCATCGCTCCTCCTCGCTCCTCATCGCTCCTCCTCGCTCCTCCTCGCTCCTCATCGCTCCTCCTCCTCGCTCCTCCTCGCTCCTCCTCGCTCCTCCTCCTCGCTCCTCCTCGCTCCTCCTCCTCGCTCCTCCTCGCTCCTCATCGCTCCTCCTCGCTCCTCCTCGCTCCTCATCGCTCCTCCTCCTGTCCTCCTCCTCATCGCTCCTCCTCATTGCTCCTCCTCCTCGCTCCTCCTCGCTCCTCATCGCTCCTCCTTGCTCCTCCTGTTCTCCTCCTCGCTCCCTCAGATCACTGGAGTTGCAGGATCTTTAACAATACTGACTCTGAGTTTCATCACTCACATTAAAGCTTCTGTCTCCTGTCAGACCTGCCAGAGCTTCAGAGTTCTTCAAACAAACATCCTGTGACCTCTCCTGACCTCCCAGGATTCAGAGGAAACGTCTGAGACGTGACGTTCAACCAGCAGAGAAGGTTCTTCAAGGTCTCACTTTGAGGTCATCCAAAGATGGCAGCTCCCAGAAGACCTTCTCCTGCAGGAGCGGTCAGTCTGAGAAGGAGTGAAGACCTTCTCACAGGTGACCATTAGTCCTCTAGCCCCTCCCCCTTCACGTTTTCGTCTCGGTTCAACACATCAAAGCCCAGAAGGATTGGTTCTGATCATGCTGGATCATCTGAAGCTCCTCTGATAACAGTTTGTCCTCAGCTCCATTCATGGGGGGTCTACTGCAGTAATGATGGGGAGGGGGGGTTCTGCCGCGCTGATCGATGAGCTTCAGACACATTTCACAGGGAGGGGTCTGGAAGGGGTATTTAGGCAGTTTGTTTGACAGCTGCTGCCACGGGAGAGGGGGGGGGTCGATGGGAGCCTGCTGGACGTCCTGTAAACACCAGCTGATGACCTCCAGGACGATCCGTTACACATCAAACTCCGAGGAACGTCCAAGAGAGCGGCGCCGTGCAGGAGAGAGCAGGAACCAGATCTGATTGGTTGATGGGAAAACCTGTCTGAACAGGTAGAGAGAGAGAGAGAGAGAGAGAGAGAGAGAGAGAGAGAGAGATCTGTAAAACTGGAACTGTTTGAGTCTAGAAAGAGAAACAATAGAGATGTTCTCCAAGAAAACCATGATCTCCAGACCTCAGGTCACTCTGACCTCTCTCCAACCTCTCTCCACCAGACCTCTCTCATAGAACCTCGACACCCACCAAACACCTCTATCTCACACACTCTCCTCACCTCTCACCTCTCAACTCCACCTCTCTCACCTCTCTCCTCCACCTCTGCCTCCCACCTCTCTACACCTCTCCCACCTCTCTCTCTCTCGCACCTCTCTCTCCACCTCTCTCCACCTCTCTCCTCACCTCTCCCCTCAACCGCTCTCTCTCTCTCTCACCTCTGCTCTCCTCCACGCTCTCTCTCCACCTCTCTCCCTCTCTACCTCGTCTCTCTCTCACCTCTCTCTCTCTCAACCATCTGCGCCTGCCACCGTCTCACTCCACCTCTCTCTCTACCACCTCTCCCTCCACCTCTCCCTCACCTCTCACTCCACCTCTCTCTCCACCTCTCTCTCCACCTCTCTCTCCACCTCTCCCTCCACCTCTCTCTCCACCTCTCCCTCCACCTCTCCCTCCACCTCTCTCCCTCCACCTCTCTCTTCACCTCTCCCTCCACCTCTCCCTCCACCTCTCTCCCTCCACCTCTCTCTCCACCTCTCCCTCCACCTCTCCCTCCACCTCTCCCTCCACCTCTCTCTCCACCTCTCTCTCCACCTCTCTCTCCACCTCTCTCTTCACCTCTCCCTCCACCTCTCCCTCCACCTCTCTCCCTCCACCTCTCTCTCCACCTCTCTCTCCACCTCTCCCTCCACCTCTCTCCACCTCTCTTTCCACCTCTCTCTCCACCTCTCTCTCCACCTCTCTCTCCACCTCTCCTCCACCTCTCCCTCCACCTCTCTCTCCACCTCTCCCTCCACCTCTCCTCCACCTCTCTCTCCACCTCTCCCTCCACCTCTCTCTCCACCTCTCCCTCCACCTCTCTCTCCACCTCTCTCTCCACCTCTCTCTCATCCTTCTACACCAGCCTCCTCTCTCTGCTGTCGGCCATCTTTCCCTGAATCCGTTGAGTTCTTCCATCTGCGACCCCTGATCCCGGCCGACCCCGGCGCCGCGGCGTGCTGTCAGCCGCTCCACGACCTTGCGTCTCGTCTCTCAGGTCAGTTTCTTCCGTTGATGGCGGCCTCACAGACTGCAGAGAGCTCACTCTAACACTTCTGTCTTATAGAGTCACAGAAAAGAGTTTAGAGGCAGAGTGGCACTCAGTCGCTTTGGAGGCGTTGCCTAGCAACAGAGGTAACTTACAGTCCACTTTGCCTTAAGGCAAAAACAGACTTCTAAAAGGAGACTGACTGTGTCTGGTCAGATAACACTGCAGAGCAACCCTGACAGACTGAGGACACACCTGGACTCACCTGTTGGTTCCGGAGAGTGTCATGTGACTGACGTCTGCTCTGCCTGTGCAGTTAGGATCCAGGTGAACCAGGTGACTTCTGAGGGTCCACTGGTGTTGTTATTCATCCAATCGGATCTCTCAGCTCCTCTGCTGGACGGGATGTGGACTTTAACATTACATTTAATTAACTGAAGAAAATAAGTTCAGACGTTTATCTGAGCAATCTGAGATTGTATCTGAGTACAGATTTATTCAGAACTCTGATGCAACAGGTTGTTTACTTTCTGTCATTGAGGTTGTTGATATGATTTATTTTGTTATAGATTTATCATTTTTAATCTTTAACTGTTTACTTTTGTTTCATCGATAATCCTTCAGGATCATAACAGGATTATGATTTCCTAAAATATTGTTTACAATATTCGACAATCTCTGGCCCCCGATGATCTGTGGCCCGCAGTGATCCGTGGCCCCGATGATCTGTGGCCCTTGATGATCTGTGGCCCGCGGTGATCTGTGGCCCCTGATGATCTGTGGCCCCTGATGATCTGTGGCCCCTGATGATCCGTGGCCCCTGATGATCTGTGGCCCCTGATGATCCGTGGCCCCTGATGATCTGTGGCCCCTGATGATCTGTGGCCCCTGATGATCTGTGGCCCCCGATGATCTGTGGCCCCCAGTGATCCGTGGCTCCCGATGATCTGTGGCCCCGGTGATCTGTGGCCCCCGGCCAGTCTGTGGTGTTGTGAGTGGGGGTCACCCTCCAGCTCCTGATCCTGAAAACATCCGACTGGAATTGTTTCACATTCCAGCTTTCCATTTCGGATCAGGGATGTGTCTCGCTCTCAGTGAGGCCCCTGCGCGCTCCCCCCCCCCCCCCCCCCAGCCTGGGGGGGTCACATCTCAGCCTCAGAGCAGAGACGTTCTGTGGGACGGGGGCCGACCTAAACCCTGCAGTTCAGGACCTGCATGAACCTGCTGTAGTTATCTGTGAAGGTCGACCCCCCCCCACACACACACACCCCCCGGCTTTCAGAAGCACACTCTGGGCCGGGACCCCCCCCCCCCCCCCCCCCACACCTGCTTCACAGGAGCTGAATGTTGTTTCCCTGAACGGCGTGAGGCCGAGGTCGTGACCCCCCAGCTCTGACGGTCCTCCAGGATTCATCTCTGCATCAGGGATCGGGGGGAGGGCGGCGTCCGGGTGGTCCTCCATCAGGACACGCCCCCCCCCCCTCACCTGCAGGTTCTTCTTCCAGACGGAGTTTATGGTTCTGCTGTGAAAACAACAGAATGTCCCTGAAAAGCATGCCCCCCCCCCCCCCCCCCCCCCAATGTAATGCACAGTAAACGATGGCGTCCCAGAGGACCACAGAGATGGAATTAGCGGCGTGTTCCAGCTAATTGCTGGGCTCTGCTAAACGACGCGCGCCCTCATTCCACCTCGTGTTTGTCGACGCCGTTCCTGAACGTCTCACCAGCGGATTCACACATTAAAGGATTAACCACTTCTAATGAAGCCCCCCCACCACACTCGAGCAGCGGAGAAAGACGCTCCACCACAGCAGCCTGCTTCCACTTCACGTTGATCGCAGGAGGGGTTTGAACAGCCGGACGAACGCTGGTGCTCAGGGCCACAGAGGGTCAGAGAAGATGTTCTGATGTCTTCATGGAGATGATTCAGCTTCAATGTTTGAAACCGAAGAAAACCAAAGATAAAATGTTGAAAACTTTGGACTTTTGAAGCTTCAAACCTTCAAAAGTTCAATTCCTGAACATTTCAACTTTCTGTTGTTTATGATTCTGAAAATGTGGTCCCATTGGGGCGGGGCTAAGACGAAGCACCAATCAAGTGTTTGCCTCTTACACGCAGCAGGACGGAGGTTACCGCCCCCTTCAATTCTGATTGGTCCACCGTGTTAGAGTACCGCGCCAGAGAACTGGTACCAGCTGTGTCCTGAGAACCTAACCCGGCACCAGACAGGGTACCAGAGGTGGTACGGTTGCTGTACCGGACCAGAACCAACCAGATGTGAACCGGGCCTGGATAAGAATCATACTGGGCCAGGGTACCAGTGCGCTGTGATATACTTCACACACGGTCAACCATCGTACGTCCCATCCTGGTGCTGGACCGGTTCTGGTTTGAGCCCGGAGGTTTGGGACTTCATGGGAACCGCCAGTTGTCCGCGAGTGACATGGAGGGTCCAGAACCAAACATCCACATGTGTGGGCTGTGCACGTGACGTGCACGCTCCGCGCTGCAGTCTGACTGTTAGAATCGGATGTGGACAGGTATCACGTGCACGCGCCGTGCATGCTACACGTGTGTGCGGTCGGTAAGGAGCAGAACTCCCTCACCCCCACCACAATGGTACGTTCCATTCCCCCTCACCCTTCGAGCTCGTACACGTGAGCTCTCCTGAGGATCCAGCCAGCAGGAAGTGGGAGGTTCTGATCCGTTTTCATGTGCTTTAAACAATCGGGCCAGGAAGGTTTGCAGTTTTTTTACCTGCTGTTTTCCACATTAAGCCCCGCCCTCCTGTTTGCATAAAGTCATTTTCCACACTGACTGTGGCGGCGAGGCTGAAGCCATAAAAACTTTACAGGTTTGACCCCTGACCTCTCTAACTCCTCCACATCATTAACTATAAAGCCCATTCTGTGGCTCCCTTTATGAGAATTCGCTTGACGCCCCCTTCCCCCTCCCCCTCCCTGCTCATTGGCTGACACACAGCCAGTCTGGTTGGAGGAGTTCCAGCATGAGAGCCGAGAGTGCTGAATTCAGGATGGCACCCGGCGAGGCCAGAGTGACGGGGAACGTGTGAAGCAGAGAAATAGCGAGTACACGGGGACATGAGAGGACGAAGCTCCGCCCCCCGTCTCTCACTTGAGATCTCATGATTCATTCACCGTGTCCTGCGGCCCATCGGACCGGGCTGGATGCAGAAACGCAGACCCGACCCGACTGGAGGGTTCTGGAGCAAAACTGGGAGGAGCTTCTGAAACGCCAGCAGGTGGAGGCAGGACGCCTCAGGTGTGGAGGTCAAACGGCGGCGAGAACGGCGGCGGGAGAAAGGAAAGGTTTAGATTTCAACTAAAGTTGAAGACGTTGTGTAGATGTGTAGATGTGTAGGTGTGTAGATGTGTAGGTGTGTATCTGAGTTCATGAAATCTTCTGATGATGTGGTGGATCCACAGGTCACAAACCTGATGCTGACTGAAGCCCCGCCTCCAACCTGAGTCATGAACCTTCCTCTTCTCTCACATTTCCCAGCAGAAACATGACAGGAAAACTCTACCTAACAGAGTTCACCTGAATCTTCTCTGAGTCATTGAAAAAACACGTAAACGTGAGCAGAAATGACCTTCTGCCCCTCATCTGAGACGGAGAAACGGTTGTTTGTTTGTTTCTTACTTTTCTCTGGAGAATCTGAAGAGCAACAGGATGGATGTGACTGAGGAACTCCTGCCGGTGTAGGGAGCACCTGGAGGTCTTTTTATTCAGCAGGAGTCTAAGAGGGTCTAAGGGCAGCTATCTCCAGCTTACTTAGTCTGTTTAGTCTTCAGTGATTTTCTTATGTTTCATGACTATTTTCTGCATCTGTAAAATTACTTGCATGAAGCTCAATGAGGAAGCATTTTTGTGATTTTGGGCTATATAAATACAATTGAATTGAATTAATGGAGTCATTGAAATGTTCATCTGTCAGTCTGGACCTGAACTTTGACTTGATGACATTCATGTCAGAAAAGGCAGATTCATAGAGGTATGTGGACCCAAATAATGCAGCATTTTCAGAGCAACCTGGTGGAGATTTGGATCATTTTCTGGATGATCTAAACTCCACAAGAGCTCAGAATGCTGCTGGGATTTGAGCTGAACATCATTGTGGAGATTTATGACTTCCATCTCCGCTGCAGTCGCTGCACTCACTGCAGACACTGCAGTCGCTGCAGTGTCTGCAGTCGCTGCAGTCGCTTCAGATGCTGCAGATGCTGCAGACTTTGCAGATGCTGCAGTCGTTGCAGTCGTTGCAGACGCTGCAGTCGCTGCAGTCGTTGCAGACGCTGCAGTCGCTGCAGTCGTTGCAGACGCTGCAGTCGCTGCAGTCGTTGCAGATGCTGCAGTCGCTGCAGTCGCTGCCCCAACCCGTCTTTGTTCAGAGACAGCATCGCCACAGTTTTCATCTTGTCTTCATAATATATATAAATAACAGTCTTAACAGTCATTAAAACATTGTTTTCAGCTCCGCCCCGGCCCCCCGCCGTACATTCTTCCTCTTTTGTTCTCTTTCCTTCACACAGATTACTGTGCAGCCGTTCAGGGGTCTGGAGATCTGCTTCCTCCGGCAGGCTTAGGTGAACCAGTTGCCACGGCAACGGAACCCAAATAACCAACAATGGCATGTTAATTATGGTTATTACTGTATGAAGACTGTTCCAAGAAAATGAGCGATGCCTCTTTTCTCTGTGAGGATTAAAGAAAGAGAATGTCAGAGGTGAGGCGCTGGAGACAACATAATTCATAACAGAGCCCCCACTGCAGGAGGGGCCCCCCAAACCAGGATGAGCTCGGGGGGGGCAGGAACACCTGGCGTTCAGCTCGTTCGTGTGGCTCCGCCTCCTGGGGCAATAACAGCAGATATTAAAATGTGACCTGCTCCTGTTTTACCACACAATTTAAAAAGGATTATGGGTAACAGTCCAAGCCCTCCCCGCCCTGTGGAGTCTCCACCCCCCATCACTGCATCCAGGGTCTCATCGAGTGTCTTCAAGCGGTTCAGCCCAACTCACTGACGATTCCTCAGAATCTGTTCAGGAAAGCTGCTGGATTCTGGATCTGGTTCAGACTTTAAGACCTGGACTGACGTGAGAGGGTAAAGACCCTCATCGTTCATCAGAGCCCCCCCCCCCCGCCCACCCCGTCTCATATGTTCCAGGTTGCCTCACTGACTTCCTCTGCATGCGTTGATTCTACGGTAAAGCACGGCGGCGGCCTCATTATGGTCTGGAGACGGCTGGAGAACCATCAAGAGTTCAGAATTGAAGGTGAAGATGTGATTGAATGAGAAAGGTGATCCACCTGTTGGTTTAGAGTGAAGGCCTAATGAAGATGATGATGAAGGAGCCATCACACCTGGAAGTGAGGAAGATCCTTCATGTTGAAATACAACCAAATCTTCAAGTTTAAAGTTTTGGTTACTTTCACCTTTAACTGTCTTCTCTTTCCACCTGGGGGGTCGGAAGTCAGGAATACCCCCAACAGATGACCACGGGGCAACTGTCAGAGACAGACGGATTTGTAAGATTCTTTAAAGTCAGAGTCATTAAAAGCCCTGATGCATGATGGGAGCAGAAAAACTTTGTTTTTCTGTGTTTTTGTCTGAGAAAAACTATTCAATACTTTGATGAAATACTCAGATTTAGATAAATATATCAGTGTGTAAACTGATCATCCGTCATACGTCAGAACACAAATGTCTCCACGGACTGGAACCAGAAACCGCTCCACTCCATGTTGATCGGGTCACATTCTGGGTGATGTTTGGTTCTCGTTTCTGCTGAATCTGAGAGCCTGAAACTCATTAGATGTTTGTAGGAAGAAGCTGCTCTGGTTTCAGTCTCCGCCCCCTCAGCCTCTCAGCAGGTACAAACAAACCTGTTCAGCAGCATCTTCATCTTCCAGCCGCTCTTTCTTTGCTCTGGACGCTAATGGAGCCGGCAGGTCCGCTAATGTACCGGCGCCGCTCCGGAGCACAGTTTCAGAGCGGTCCCCAACCGCGCACGCCAGCCGCGTCCTCAAATCATATTCCTGCTCTTAAGTCTCTTTAAAAGGGTTGAATAGCGGCGTGTTTACCGGCGTGGAGGGCCTGCAGGGAGGGGGGCAAAGCGAGCGGGGGGTAACAGGAGGTGGATCAGCAGAACGAGGCTTCGCTATTTCCAAACCGGCTGTTCCTCCTGCATCAGCCATTAGCAGGGTTAGCATCTCATTGTCAGCTCTCTGGTTAATTAGACTCCATGGGGCGTGTGCGCACGTGTGTGCATGTGTGTGCTTCGATTGTTGCTATGGCAACAGCCTAGCTGCTGCCGTGCTAAAGAGCACTAGCACAGCTTCCACCTTTCATCCGCCCACGCCTCAGTCGGCAAACGCCTAACTCGCTGAAGTTAACTTTTTACAGGGGAGGGGGTGGTGAGGGGATGAGGGTGTGTGTGTGGGGGGGGTCACATGGTGGGGGGCAAACGTAGAGATCTGAGAGCACTGCCCGACACAAAGCTGATGCCGGGTCATCGGGTCAGAACCCAGAGACAGAGGCTGAACTCGGCTCTATTCTATTGTTTTCTAACTCCGGAGCTGAGCTGGGGTGGGGGGGTGGGGGGGGGTGATGCTGAAGCTGCTGTCAGTCAACGTTACTCCCCACCATTTAGATTCCAATTACACCTGTCAGCTGAGGCTGAGTCCTCCTCTGTCTGCGCCGCTGTCTGTCCTCTGTTCTACACGCCTCTCCCTCCTTCACCCCCCCAGTGTCAGTCAGCATTAGCCCCCCCAGCCTCGCTCCTTCGCCGCTGCTCTAATCCTCTCGCATCTGTGTTAGCTCACAATCCAGCAGATATGAACACAGAGGAGGAAAGAGAAACTGTTGCTTCTGTGGAGTCCTGTTAGTGAGCGACACAAAGGCTGATGATTGGATACTGGAATGGAGCGGGACGACCGCTACAGACCTGGACGACCGCTACAGACCTGGACGACCGCTACAGACCTGGACGACCGCTACAGACCTGGACGAGCGCTAGAGACCAGGACGACCGCTACAGACCTGGACGAGCGCTAGAGACCAGGACGACCGCTACAGACCTGGACGAGCGCTAGAGACCAGGACGACCGCTAGAGACCAGGACGACAGCTACAGACCTGGACGACCGCTAGAGACCAGGACGACCGCTAGAGATCAGGACGACAGCTACAGACCGCTAGAAACCAGGACGACCGCTACAGACCTGGACGAACGCTAGAGACCAAGACGACCACTAGAGACCAGGACGACCGCTACAGACCTGGACGACCGCTACAGACCTGGACGAGCGCTAGAGACCAGGACGACCGCTACAGACCTGGACGAGCGCTAGAGACCAGGACGACCTCTAGAGACCAGGACGACCGCTAGAGACCAGGACGACTGCTAGAGACCAAGAGACCAGGACGACCGCTAGAGACCAGGACGACTGCTACAGACAGGGATGACCGCTACAGACCGCTGGAGATCAGGACGACCGCTACAGACCGCTAGAGATCAGGATGACCGCTACAGACCAGGACAACTTCTACAGACCAAGACGACCGCTAGAGACCAGGATGACCGCTACAGACCTGGACGAACGCTAGAGACCAAGACGACCGCTACGAACCTGGACGACCACTAGAGACCAGGACGACCGCTAGAGACCAGGACGACCTCTAGAGACCAGGACGACTGCTAGAGACCAAGAGACCAGGACGACCGCTACGGACCTGGACGACCACTAGAGACCAGGACGACCGCTACGGACCTGGACGACCGCTAGAGACCAGGATGACTGCTAGAGACCAAGAGACCAGGACGACCGCTACGGACCTGGACGACCACTAGAGACCAGGACGACCGCTACGGACCTGGACGACCGCTAGAGACCAGGACGACTGCTAGAGACCAAGAGACCAAGACGACCGCTACGGACCTGGACGACCACTTGAGACCAGGACGACCGCTAGAGACCAGGACGACCGCTAGAGACCAGGACAACTGCTAGAGACCAAGAGACCAGGACGACCGCTAGAGACCAGGATGACCACTAGAGACCAAGACGACCTCAACAAACCAGGACAACCTCTACAGACCAGGACAACCTCTACAGACCAGGACAACCTCTACAGACCAGGACAACCTCTACAGACCAGGACAATCTAAACAAACCAGGACATCCTCTACAGACCTGGACAACCTCTACAGACAAAGACAACCTCTACAGACCAGGACAACCTCTACAGACCAGGACAACCTCTACAGGCAAAGACAACCTCTACAGACCAAGACAACCTCAACAGACCAGGACAACCTAAACAAACCAGGACAACCGCTACAGACCAGGACGACCGCTACTGACCAGGAAAACCGCTACAGACTGAGTCAACCGCTAAAGACCTGGACAACCTCTACAGACCAGGACAACCTCTACAGAGCAAGACGACCTCTACAGACCAGGACAACCTCTGCAGACCAAGACAACCACTACAGACCAGGAAAACCGCTACAGACCAGGACAACCTAAACAAACCAGGACAACCTCTAAAGACCAGGACTACCGCTACAGACTGAGAAAAACACCACAGACTGAGACAACCGCTAAAGACCTGGACAACTCCTAAAGACCTGGACAACTGCTAAAGACCTGGACAACCTCTACAGACCAGGACAACAGACTGATTGATGAACCCCAAAGTTAACAACAAAGCAGCAGCATTATTGTGCCTACAATTCTGATCCAGATTCCAAATCAGACGAGGAAAACAAAGACGTTCATGGATCTATTTGTCTACAGGTGGACGCATAAGAATGGGGTGGAGCAGAGAGAGTGTGGTCTATCTATCGTAAGGCTAATGTCACATCTGCAAGCGTTTTCAGGTAAGTGTGAAGTCTTTGTCATCAAGTCTGAGCCAAGTCCCAAGTCGTGTCACAAGTCAAGACCGACAAGTCTCAAGTTAACACTAAGTCCTACTGTTGAATGTTTGAAATCTTTTAAAGTCTTTTCTGCATTTGAAAAAAATATCTACAGAGACCAAATCTGCTTTTAGGAACTGTATTGACTTCAATCCATCAATGGATGGATGAACATATGGATGGATGGATGGATGGATGGATGGATGGATGAACAGATGGATGGATGGATGGATGGATGAATGAATGAACGGATGGATGGAAGATATATGGATGGATGAACAGATGGATATATGAACATATGGATGGATGGATGGATGGATGGATGGATGGATGGATGGATGGATGGATGGATGGATGGATGGATGGATCATGGATGGATGGATGAACACATGGATATATGAACAGATGGATGGATGGATGGTGGATGGATGGATGGATGGATGGATGGATGAACACATGGATATATGAACAGATGGATGGATGGATGGTGGATGGATGGATGGATGGATGGATGGATGATGAACACATGGATATATGAACAGATGGATGGATGGATGGATGGATGGATGGATGGATGGATGGATGGATGGTGGATGGATGAATGGATGGATGGATGGATGGATGATGGATGGATGATGGATGGATGATGGATGGAAGATATATGGATGGATGAACACATGGATATATGAACAGATGGATGGATGGATGGTGGATGGATGGATGGATGGATGGATGGATGGATGGATGGATGATGGATGGATGGATGGATGGATGATGGATGGATGATGATGGATGGATGATGGAAGAATATATGGATGGATAAACACATGGATATAATGAACAGATGGATGGATGGATGGATGGTGGATGGATGGATGGATGGATGGATGGATGAACACATGGATATATGAACAGATGGATGGATGGATGGTGGATGGATGGATGATGGATGGATGGATGATGGATGGATGATGGATGGAAGATATATGGATGGATGAACACATGGATATATGAACAGATGGATGGATGGATGATGGATGGAAGATATATGGATGGATGAACACATGGATATATGAACATATGGATGGATGGATGGATGGATGGATGGATGGATGGATGGATGGATGGATGAACAAATAAACAGATGGATGGATGGATGGATGAACAGATGGATGAATGATGGATGATCAGATGAACAAATGGATGGATGGATGATGGATGAATGGATGGATGATGGATGGATGATGGATGGATGAATGAACAGATGGATGGAGCATAATTGAAGGTCTGTGTTCCAGATGTTTGTGTGGTGGTCTTCTCTCTGCATGGATGGACTGAAGCACCAGCGCTGCAGAAGACCCTCTAGGGGAACATTCATCCATCAAGACCCTGACAGCCTGAACATCCACTTCCTGTCTGAGCTGCTTCTTCATCATCATCTTTTCTTTCTTTCATTTCCGGTTAGATGGAGGTGGAATTCTTACAACTGGAGACCCTCTCCAGCAAACATCTGGGTCATGGTGGATCCATGCACGTGCACATGCACGTGCACATGCACGTGCTCCGGGACGAACAGATCCGGCGCAAGCGCCTGCTGGGAGTGGGCGGGGCTGGCCGCCCGTGACTCCTGATAGTCAACGTGCTGGAGGCCCCTCCTCCTCAGCCATCCCATAAATCATGTGTTCATCTCCATGCTGTGAAAATGGGAAGTTGTCATGATGGGGGGGGGGGGGGGGGCACCCCCCTCCCCCCATGATCAGGACAGTAATGACAGCCATGTGACGGGCATTCCTGCCCCCCTCCCTGACAGCTGCCCACCTACCTTGATTGATGATATTGTTTTAAAAAGTGAAAATAGTTCAGAGAGGTTTGAACAAGTGGGGGGGGGGGGGGGTCCACATTCCTGAGGAAGAAAGAAGGCCATTGTGGAGTCTGTGGGGGGGGGCTCTGATGCTCAGAGGGTTGATGGGATGCTAGAAGAACTGGACGCCGTGTCCTCCAGAAACTGGTTTCCCGGTTCCTCATGTGACATTCGGAACGGTCCGGAACCATAGAACCGGGCCGCCCCGCCTTGACTCTTCAGGTCATCAGCCTGAGGGGGGGGGTCTCTGTTCTGTTTAGGCAAAGTTTGAATGACAGAATTCACAGCTTAACCTGTCCAGGTGGACACCACCCTGAGGTGGGAGGGGCAGGCTGCAGAGACCCCGCGACCTGAAGAGGTTTCAAACCCAACAGACTGTCAGTAGTTCATTCTGAGTCGACATCAGAGACGGTTTAGAAAAACCAAAACCAGTTTTTCTGGAAACTGGGACTGACTTCCTTTACCGGTTCTGAACTCCTCTGGATCCTCCGCAGGAAACAGGGACACTGCAGTTCCTTCTTTGGAATAGGGAGGGTTCTGTCCTGGTGGGGGGGGGGCGCTGGTCTCCCCAAGTATCACTAATCCAGCCAGATTTCTGTTTCACATCCAGTTTATAATCATTGTATGTTATTTATGTTGTTTGGTGGGGGTTATAAATAAAGTTTAATATGATTTGAAAGTCTGTTGTGTTTGTCTGTTGTTCTGAGGCCCGTTTCAGGAAGCAGGTTTTGTTGAAACTCTGAGTTTGTGAACTCTCAGTTCAGTAAAACTCAGAGTTTTTAGTTTCAGAGAGAGAGATAACTTAAACCTGTTTCAAGAAGCGGGTTAAGCTGAACTCAGAATCAATCACCATGGCAACTGAGTCTGTGATAACCTGGTCTGGAGCAGGTCTCCTTCAGGAAACTCAGAGTTCCTGCAGTCTCCGCCCCTTTTTGAAGTGAGAGATGTTCGATGAGAGATGCACGACAGTTTGTATGACTGTCTTCCATTGTGAACCACGATGTCCGAGTCCCGGCATCGGAGAACCTTTATTACGCTAAAAACCAACTTTTCAGTGAATATTATTCAAGTCTTTAGAATTAAATCTAAATAAATGCTTGATTGAACATATTCCAGGCAGCTGCAGTGTTTCCTTTTAGCGTGTGGTGACATCTGTGTGTGGATGTGTATGTGGGGGGGGTGTTGAAGAAAACGGTCATTCATGTGATCACAGAGATTACTGGTTATCAACAGATCAAGAACCATTCCTTCCTTAAGCAGTGACTAAATAACCTTCCTGACGGACGCATGAACTCTGGAGATTCTCTGCAGCTAAGTTGATCTTCAGATGAAAATGTTCTTGTGGTCGGCATATGCTTAAAGGAACTCATCAGTTTCTGTCACCATGAAGTATGAAACCCTAAAGGTGTTTGTTCCCGTTGCCATGGTGATTCGTGCTGTCTTTGCTCCATTGATCCGAGCTTTTAATGGTCGCGACGCTCGCACCTGGTTCCGGTTCTAACAACTCAGAGTTGATTGAATCAACTCTTTTCAGCAGTTCTGAAACCCAAAACTCTGAGTTTGTGAACTCTGACTCAGTCAACTCTGAGTTCAGGTTTGAACGGGCTCCTGCTGATGATGTAGTATCAGCACTACAACAGTGCAGGTCATCTTCTCAGCTCCAGCTTCTGATTAACACCAACATCTCTCTGCAGTAAACATCTGTAAACGGTTCTGGATCAAACTAGCATGAACTTCAGCTGCTCTGCATCTGAAAAACATCTGAAGATGTTCAGAGATCCTCACAGCTTGTGGACATCAAGAACTGTCCGGATCTTTCCTCTGAAAGACGAACTCAGAGGTCAGAGGTCAACATGACAGCAGAACAACTGGACCAACAGAAAAATGTTTATAAGTTTGAATGTTTTAAGCTTTAAGTGTTTTATTCTGTTCATTCCTCACTATAAAGAATTCATTCAAGCTTTTCTGAGTAATCCTCCTGCCCCTCCCATACCCACGAAAAGAGGCAGGTCCTCACAATCTGATGTCACAGAGTGAGACCGCCCCTTTAGGAGGAGTCTGCTCTGAGAGCTCCGCCCCCAGACTCACATGACACTGGATCTCCCCGCAGAACTCTTCCAGCTCGCTCTTTCATTCAGGAGAAGATTGAGCTCAAACTAAATCAAGACATTATGAAAGCATGGAGATCCATAATCCCAGAAGTTTTGATGTTTGTTCCCGTTAGAGGAATGCAGACTCGCTGCCGACTCTACGATGACGTCATGAAATGGGCAGCACCCAACACAGCGGTAGGCGGAGCTTCAGGGATCGATAGAAAACTCACAAAACACAAGATATTTAATAAATCAATTGTTTTTTAGTGTTTTAAAGAGAATATATGACCATATCTGCGGCTGTGGTGCAGCGGTAGGGCGCTCGACTTCTGATCAGAAGATTGCAGGTTTGATTCCCGCCTCTCCCGCCCATGTGTGGAAGTGTCCTGGGACAAGGAACCTCACATTACCTCTGGTGGAAGGTCGGCGCCAGAGTTCAGCGGCGGCGCCATCACCAGGTGTGAACTGGAACCGGTTCTGGTGTCGGGCCCGGAAGTTGGGAACTGTGATTTAACAGGAACAGCTGACACATGAAAAGACGTAGAGATGGGGACACTAGATGTCCATTTTTGATGTGTTTGTGCCTCAGTTTTCCTCTTGATCCTGAAATAATCCTCCTCTTGAACCGTCACATCTCTGAGGTTTTTTTGGTGGAGGAACTTTGATGAGGAAGAATCATCTGCAGGAAAATCTCCTTCATGAAGTGAATAAAAAGCTCAGCTCAGCAGTTTTATGGATTAAAGACTTGTTTCTTTGTTTTCATCTCTGACAGCTGTCCTTAAATTACACCTGAGTCTGTATCAAATAAAGTAATCATAGCTCACCTTTACCCCCCCCCCCTTTCATCACCTCCCTTCTCTCCATCTCTGTCTCTCCTCCAGAGTGCTCCTCCTTTATCCCGGCCCTCTGTCTCCTGCAGTCTCTCGTCCTTATCGGCGCTCAGGAAGAATGGTGAAAGGTGAGGCGGCGAGGGTGAGAGCCCCGCCCCCCGCCTCGTGTGTGGGAACTTCTTTGTGACCGCTGACTCGGAGACGGAGCCGGCTGAGGTATCGCACTTCTGGGCCGTACGGTCGATGAAGCACGCCTCTCATCTTTCCCTGACTTGTATAGCGGCACTGTTCGAGCCCGGGGGGAGGGGGGGTAAAGGGGGATGCATGACCTGATATGGGGGGAGGGGGGGGGGGGGGGTTCTAGACTAAAGCATTAGTTCATTTAACTCATTTTTTTGTTTCACTTCGTCTGTTTTCTCTCGTCTCTTCTTTCAGACCCAAAGAATGAACTTAAACAAGAAGTTACTTTTCTTTTTAAGTTACTCCACGAGATTCAGAGAAGTGATGGACAGAATGAAGAACGAGTCGATAGACAAAAACATGACTGGAAACAAATGTAAATAAAGCAAAAACACACCAAGGATCTGAAAGTGATCTCCTAAATCCACTCAGAGGATCAATAGAAACAGCAGGATCATCTCTGAGTGACTGCAGCAGAACCAAGCCCAGAACCACCAGAACCTCAGATCATGTTCATGTTCTGATAGGTCCAGCAGACGACCCCAGGACTGCAGTCAGACCCCCAGGTGAGGGTCTGCAGGTTCTGCAGGACGAGTTTCTTCAATCTTCAATCCGGGTCACATGGTCCAGACGGGGAGGCGGTCTCAGCCATAACCCCCCCCCCCCCCCCCCCACACACACACACACACACACACACAAACTCCCACCAAGCATCAATTATTTAAGAAAAGTCAATCAGTGATAAATAATTCATCCTCAGAGTCGCTGTTTTCTAAACTCTCTCTGTTTTTGAAAGTTTCCAGCTTTGTCATCATGAAGACAAACTCCTGATCCATGGAGATTTATTCAGATGATTCTTCTCTTTGGTTTGTGTTTGTCTTCATGATCTTCAGCAGTGACATCATTTTCAGGAACAGATTCCTTCTAAGGTTGTTGCTTTAATGACAGCAGCTCTCTCGTTGAGACAAACTTAAAACCAAAAACCAGAGCTAGCATGAGGAAGGGAGATGTTCTGCAGGTTCTGCTGGGACTGCAGGTTCTGTTGGTTCTGCAGGTTCTCCTGGTTTTGCAGGTTCTGCTGGTTCTGTTGGTTCTGCAGGTTCTGTTGGTTCTGCAGGTTCTGCAGGTTCTCCTGGTTCTGTTGGTTCTATTGGTTCTGCAGGTTCTGTTGGTTCTGTTGGTTCTGCTGGTTCTAGTGGTTCTGCAGGTTCTGTTGATTCTGCAGGTTCTGCTGGTTCTTTTGGGTCTGCTGGTTCTGTTGGTTCTGCTGGTTCTGCTGGTTCTACTAGTTCTGCAGGTTCTGTTGGTTCTGCAGGTTCTGCTGGTTCTATTGGGTCTGCTGGTTCTATTGGGTCTGCTGGTTCTGTTGGTTCTGCAGGTTCTGCAGGTTCTGCTGGTTCTGTTGGTTCTGTTGGTTCTACTGGTTCTGTTGGTTCTGTTGGTTCTGTTGGTTCTGTTGGTTCTACTGGTTCTGCAGGTTCTGCTGGTTCTGTTGGTTCTTCAGGTTCTGCTGGTTCTGTTGGTTCTGTTGGTTCTGTTGGTTCTACTGGTTCTGCAGGTTCTGTTGGTTCTGCAGGTTCTGCAGGTTCTGTTGGTTCTGCAGGTTCTGCAGGTTCTGTCCTCCTGAAGAGACATACAGAAAACCTCAGATCCTTGGAACAAAGATCACCTCCATGTTTCTTCCATAATAAAGAAAAAACTCTCAAAAAATACAACCACTCATGACTATCATGACCAAGTCATGACATGTGATTATTTATTAGATGATAAATGTCCTGACAGACAGCGTCTGATGGAGCGTCTGATGGAACGATCTGTGAGGAAATGTCAGACTCTCAGGTTCTGATGCTTCAATTACAGAGAAAATAAATACAGGAAATAACAGGTTCACAATCAAGACCAGAAATTTTGATGTCAACATATCAAACTGAGAGATTTCTGATCATGATTTGAGCTAAAAACAACCAGAAGTTCATCTAGATTTAGATTTGAGATCATTCTGAGATTGGAGTGAAAAGAAATTCAATCTGTGTTTTAATGAGGTGAATGGATGGATGATGGATGGATGGATGATGGATGGATGGATGATGAATGGATGATGGATGGATGGATGGATGGATGGATGGATGGATGGATGGATGGATGGATGGATGGATGATGGATGGATGATGGATGGATGGATGGATGGATGGATGGATGATGGATGGATGATGGATGGATGGATGATGGATGATGGATGAAATGGTTTATTTCAAGCAATCAGGTTATAATACATGAAATAACATCACATAATCAATCACAAATAGATCGCTTGAAAAGGGGGTGGAAGGAAGTGAACTTATATAATCCCACCCCGACTCGACCATTTTCTCTACATGAATTATCAATATCCGGTTCAGGACTTAAAATCAAATATCAATATAGTTTCAGGTAATAAAAGATCAATAATATCAGTGATGTAATAGAATTTCAAAAACATCCATAGACAAATCATTTATATTAATCATCAACAGTAATCTAAACATTCTCATTAAAGATTCAAAAAATTATCAGTAGTAATCAACTTCATTTGTTACTGCAGGAAAATATATCAAAAATATTCTTATTAAAAAGGACAATTTGAGCAGATTGCATTTATCAAAGATCGATTATTATTATGAAAAAGTGCTAAGTAAAAAATCATGATTTATTAATGGAAAACTTCAAAATATTCTCATTAAAAGACAGTTTGAGCAGATTGTATTCAGATCAGAACTACATCTTTGTTTAGGAACAGGTTTAAGGCCACGTAAACCATCTTCATTGTTTTGACTGAGAGACTGTGAAGGTCTCATTTCAAGGGAATTGTGCTTGAGTTCTTCAGAATTGGGTCAGAGTTCGTATTCAACGGTTCCGACGGTTTCATGAGTCCACAATTCACATTTTGTTGAATTGGAGGTTCAAACATGCGTAATCCCACAGTTTCTCAAAGTCTTTCATGGATCTTATTTCCAGAGGCTTCGTCAGGTCCGGTGGTCCGAGTGGTTTGACAAAAATTCTGGCGTTCATAACCCATGTTGACTGGATCTGTCGTTTGGATCGGAGGACCCTCGCGTGTTTTGCCAGATCAGCGTAATATTTGCATAAATGGTCATAAAGAAATGTCTTCGTATTTTTTAATTGTTTACGTTGTTTCATCAGGGCAGTCTTATGCTTTCGATTCACGAACCTGATCAGGATCGCTGGTTTATCCGTGGTCTTTCTCCGGGGAAGCGGATGGCAGACTTCGATCGTTTCCAGGTCCAAGGAGATTCCTTTAGACGCTAAAAACTTTTTAATCTGATCCTCCACGGTCGCATTAGCAGCTCTGTTAGCATCCATGCTAGCGCCGGTAGCACCAGGCCGCGCCCTGGGCTGTAGTTGGAGTCCCGTGAGAATCACATTATTCATCCGTGCCTGTTGGTCCAAGTCATGCATCCTTCTTTCCATCAGATCTTGGCGATTGTCTCGTTGTTCGTTGCGTGCCTTTTCTTGGCGGAATTCTTCCACAAGATGCAGCAGCGGCGTTAGTTTAGCCTCCGACTGGAGCACAGCCGTTAGCTTAGCTTCCTGTAGCAAAGCAGGAGCTAATTGCTCTTGAATGCTAGCCAATGCGGTCTTCAGCTCAGCCAGATCGGCTTCAATATTTTTCTTCGGTGCCATGATCAGCTCTCCTCGTTGTGGTAGCTGTGTTGCAGCAGCCCGGTGATTAAAGTCGCTTGCAGACGACTTTAAAAGACTTGAAAAGCCCGAAAGTTACGGAGAGCTGGAGGCACACGTCTGCTCGTGATGAACCGGAACCGGAATGGATGGATGGATGGATGAATGAATGCTGGATGGATGGATGATGGATGGATGGATGGATGATGGATGGATGATGGATGATGGATGATGGATGATGGATGATGGATGGTGGATGATGGATGGATGATGGATGGATGATGGATGGTGGATGATGGATGGATGATGGATGGATGATGGATGGATGAATGAATAATGGATGATGGATGGATGATGGATGGATGATGGATGATGGATGGATGAATGAATAATGGATGATGGATGGATGAAGGATGATGGATGGATGATGGATGGATGATGGAGAGATGCTGCTTGACTTTCTTCATCGTCGTTTCCTGAAGTTCGTTTTCCCTCAAATGTAACTTAGACCCCCCTCCCCCTCCCCCAGCACTGTGCACGTTTGTATGTTTTTCTTCGTGCACGCGTGTGCACGTATGTCATTTCTAAGCAGCTCATTTGGGGTCCGAGCACGAGACCAAATAAACACGTCTGCAGTCTGTGTGAACGATGTTTATGTGGAGTTTCCTGCTGGGGGGTCTGAGCCCCCCCACCGGTCCAGAAGCTCGTCTGGACTTCCAGCTCATCAGATGAACTCCCATGATGCTCCAGTCCAACCATCAGCTTGTTACACGTGAGAATCTAGAAGGAGGAAGCAGGAAGTGGACCAGGAAGTCCCTCCATCACTTCCTGTTGTGGTCTGTGTGTCAGTCAAACATGGAGGTGAAAGTAAACATCTGTTCAGTGTTTGGGATTCTTTCATTGATCCCGCCTCTTCTAAAGGCCCCGCCCCTTTCTGGGCTGAACTTCAGTCCTTCTATGGACTCCTGCAGTTATGCATTCAGGAGCAGCTCTGTCAGAGTGCTGCTGTGGTGAAGCGTCTGACCAACCGACGTGCTCGCCGAAATGCGGCGCCGCTTCTCTGCACGCCAGGATCAGCTGATTCATGTACGGCGGTTCAAAGTGTCATATGGATGTCCCCGGTGACAGCAGGTAAAGGTACCCCCCCCCCCCCAGCAGCTGTATGTTTCCATAAACTTCTATTGGTTGGTCTGGGGGGAGGGGGAGGGGTTAGAAAAGAACAGAATCAGCACAAACAACAGAACAAACGCTGCAACATCAATTCCACTTCCCTCCGCGCCGCGCCGGTAACCGACGCACCCCCAGCTCGTGCACACGCTCGCGGTGCACGTGCACAGACACACATGCGCGACACCAGCACGCGCCCCCTCCCGGGGCCAATTTGTCAAGTTGGAATGTCTTCATTTTTCATTTGCGTTCAATGATCAGGATAATTGGAATTAATAAGGCGGTTTCATTTGGCAGCGGCGGCGCTTTCTGGCGCCGGTTCTGAGCGCTCGCAGTCGGTTACGGGGGAGGAAACCACAAAACAAGCCTCTCATTAACTGGGTCAATTATCATCCAAAAACATCACCTTATTAATCTTGCGCTGCTTGACATAATAAAGATGCTTGGGTCGGCGTCCCGGGCGGCTGTTTATGATGTATGGCGGCGGCGCCGCGGCGGCAGAGCTGTAACTCAGCAACTTTCCCTCTCAAACGGTTATCTCACTGCCGATATTTCACACAATGGCTGCGCTGATCAATGCTCCTCAGCTTCATAAATCAAGTGTCACACGGGGAAAGGAAAACAGCCAAACAGCACTTCTGAGCGCCGCGCCTGTGGGCGGAGTCACAGTCAGACGGCCCTCACGTTGGCGCTCTGATGATGGAGGCTTGCAGGTCGTGTTGAGGGTTTGAACACACTCCTCTGTAAACAGAGCCGTGACGGGGGCCGGCCCCGGGGTCAGAGGTCGGCTCATCAATCAGCCCGGGTGTCAGCCGGTCCCGCTCTGATCTCTGCGATGGTGTTTGCTCACGAGTCGGCAACACGGCGTTCAGCCGATAAGAACCGGCGCAGTGGTCGCCATGGCAACGTGCCTTTAAAATAACACCTTTGTGCGGCTGACATCAGATCAGAGCGGCGAGGCGGGGGCCCCGCGGCGGCGGCGAGGCGGCCGGTACGTCTTAAGGAAGTGAAGAAGCGCGTCCTCACTTTCACGCACAGCCGGCGCCGCCCCTCCCCCTCCCCCCCGGACGCGGCGGCGCAGCCTGTTCTGGGCTGGCTCTAACACGAACAGACACCAGAGCTGCTTCTCATTTGGATGCTGCTGCACTTCCTGGCCTCCTTCTGTATATTAAAAACTCCATCCCCATCATTGTCAGCGCGGCAAACAGATGGCGGCGGATCGGCGGCGCGCGGCGAGGTCGCGTGAAAGCGGTTTATTTTGGAAGCTGTAACTCCATCTCCGCTCTCTGCAGAGAGGATGTCTTTCATCTCCAGGGTGACACGTCTTTCAGAGGGTGCAACTCACTTTTTGCTGCTTTGCACCACATTTCTGCCCCCCCCCTCCAGAGGGGCTGTTTTTCTGCACTCTCAGCCGCGGTATAAATAACTCTGTTTGCAGCCAGACGACGACTCGCCCATCTGTTGATCTGAAGGCGCTTTGACTCTCTGGATGTCGGGGATGCTCTCTGCACACTGGATCGGACCGTTCTGGACCGACTCGGCGCAGCATCAAACGCTCGTCTCGCCGGCGTTCTGCTGCCCGCCGTCTGCACAGAGGATCCATGCTGGATTCATGGGGGGGGACCTTCACCTTTGGAATGAACTCCTCCACTGTTGTCCTCAGCGTAGCTCCAACCGACTCACACAGACGGTTGGATCCAGCACACGTGAAGCGCAAAAGTCCACAAAGCTAGGTCAGGGTCAGGCACAGGTCAAACACGATCATGGGGGCGTCAGAGAGCAGGTGAGGGTCAGGGCAGGCGGCAAATGAAGCGTCAGGTCAGGAGAGAACGCTCAGACATGCCGGCAGGGCGGCACGAACAAGACTTCCCACTAAATGCTGCCGGCAGTGGAAAACTGTTGCGGAGCTGGTAGGAGGGAGCGCAGGGGCTGATGGGAAGTGTAGTGTGGAAGGAAGTGCTGGTACTCATCCTGCTTTTAACTGTCACAATGAAAGCGTCAGCCTCTGTCATTCATTTGATTGAATAATTCTTATTCATGTATTCTGTGTTTGGGTTTTTCTGAGGGTTTGAACTTTTGTTTGAGACTTTGATGAGCAGAGAAAACGTTTGTTGTAACTCTATTTGTCGAGTTCTATGTGGTAAAAAGAGATCAAGCAGAGAAGATGGTGAGTTATGACAAAAACAACAGTTCTGTTGCTTTCTTCTCTCGGTGAATGCGACCAGCGAAGTTTGTGTTTTCATTTTGGTTCAAGAATGAAGAATGAAGAATTCATTAAGAATGAAGTCATCAGTGTAACGAAGAGAGGTCCACTTCCTTCACTGGAGAGGGCAATACCACTGCTGACCAGAGGGGGAGACAGAACCACCACCATCTTTTTATAACTGGAAGTGAATCGAGTCATGACGAGGTTAACGACGTAGATACTTCAGTAAAGACTTTCACATCAGGTCAGAACTGAATAGTTCCGGTCTAAAGTCTCATCATGACACACACGTGGCAAGAGTCTGCAGGCAGTACCTGGAGGATGAAGAATTGAAACAATTGAATGGCCTTCACCATCCCCTGACTTAAACCCAATAGAACATCTCTGGGACATTATGTTTGGGTCCATTAGGCGCCGCCAGGTTGCTCCTCAGACTGTACAACAGCTCAGGGATGCCCTCACACAGATCTGGGAGGAAATGCCACAAGACACCATTCGTCGTCTCATTAGGAGCATGCCGCCACGTTGTCAAGCATGCATACAAGCTCGTGGGGGGCACACAAGATACTAAAGAGTTCATTTTTGTGAGGAGTGTATTGTAAGTCCATTTAAACCAGAACTCAATCGTTTTCCGCAGACTCAGCATTCAGATACGCCAGTCTGCCAGTCCAGGTAAGAAACATCTTCATGGTCATTTTAATCTGACCTTTAACCTCCTGAGAAACAGCCATCCTTCACAGATTCATAACATGTTCTCCACGTTCCTCCTTCAAATCGGACAAGCTGACAACAGAAGACTGTGAGGCAGGTCGGTCATAGACGTAGACACCTCAGATCCGACTCATGATTATTCTGATCCTGAACATGTCTCTGCGTGATCGACGTCAGGTTCAACCGCTGTTCCTGCTGCTTCGGCACGGTGGAGGCCATCCGGTTCCTGAGGAAACGACGGCTAAGAAGGAACGCCGATCAGAGTTTAGGACAGATCAGGAAAAAGTGAGAAGGAATGAAGATCTTGTTAAAAGTTGTTTCAGTGAGTCTGCCGTCATCTGAAGACATTTCAATGACTTCCTGTTTCATCTTAGATCCAGGTTTGTTTTTATATCCCATAATGCTCAGCTACGGTGGCTGTGTTGGTCCGGTCGTTCCACTTCAAGCCCAGAATCTATTCAGACTGAGGAATCTCAGACTTAAGTTCTGTCAGATTGGACATGAACTGAGACCATCTGCAAAGACGGGTCAGAGAGCGGTTCCTGGACCCTGAATGTGTTCTGGACCCTCTGGTTCCGTTTGAATCCACCTTTTCCTCAGAGTGTGGGAGTGGTCAGGAGGAGGCGCTCCCTCAGACAGAATCTTCTCTCTAAACTGACTGAAGGTCTGGATCCGATTGTTCAGCTGCAGGAAGTGGGCCGGCGCTGACAGAACGCCTCAGCCCCGCCCCCAGCGTCTGTCTTCAGCCTCTGCAGCTCCTCGCCGAGCGTCTGGAGGCAGAGAGCGCCGTCTCTTTCCACAGGTGACACATGAACAGCTGAGCTGCAGCTGAATCTTTCTCACGCTAATGAGCCGTCGTCTTTCAGGCCACAGCCGCATAATGGCAGCAAACCACTTCAGATTTCAGAGAAAAGCACATTTTTCTCTGCAGAGAAGATTGCAGAGCGGCGGAGCACTTAGCCGCCGAATCTCCTAATGTGTGATATTTAACAGAGGAAATGATTGTTCAGAAGACGAAGGATCCCGCAGAAATGAGGCTGAAAAATTCACTCTGCTTGAAGATTTCTCACATTTTACAGACAAATGATTCTGTTTCAGATCCTCATTTCCTTTAACCAACACGTCCTCAACATTATAGAGATTCATTTACAGAACCTGACGCTTGTACTTCATTTCTGTGCACCAATGATCTTAGCTGGGGGGGGGGGGGTTGGGGGGGTCTGTTAAAAACAAAGAACCGGCTGCATAACTAATCCATCCTCGCTTTTGAATCCCAGACGATGTGCAGAGATCTCACTTCCCTCTCCAGGTGTGTTCACAGAGAAACAGGTGAGTTCCTGGTGAATTCTGGGAACTCTTCTCTGCTCCAGAGGAGCTGAAGCCTCCTCTCCTCTGGAGCAGCTGGGTCGCTCCTCTTCAGCAGACATGTTTTTTTTTGCAACATGGATGTTCTTCTTCAGCAGGGGGGTCTTTCGGCCGTTGGGTCAGTCCTCTTCTTTTGTGTCCAGGAAGACAGTCCCTTTGTCCCCGGGTGTTCCTCAGGAGATGGTTCCTCTTCATCATATAGGTTGCTCCTCTTCATCAGTTAGGTTTCTCCTCTTCAGGATGTTGGTTGCTCCTCTTCAGGATATAGATTACTCCTCTTCATCAGATATGTTGCTCCTCTTCATTAGTTAGGTTGCTCCTCTTCCGGATTTAAGTTACTCCTCTTCATCAGGGTGGTCGTTCCTCTTCACCAGATATGTTGCTCCTTTTCAGGATATTGGTTGCTCCTCTTCAGGATATAGGTTGCTCCTCTTCATCAGATAGGTTGCTCCTCTTCATCAGTTAGGTTGCTCCTCTTCAGCAGATAGGTTGCTCCTCTTCAGGTTATAGGTTGCTCCTCTTCAGGATATAGGTTGCTCCTTTTCATCAGATATGTTGCTCCTCTTCAGGATATAGGTTGCTCCTCTTCATCAGATAGGTTGCTCCTCTTCATCAGATAGGTTGCTCCTCTTCAGCAGATAGGTTGCTCCTCTTCAGGATATAGGTTGCTCCTCTTCAGGTTTTAGGTTTCTCCTCTTCAGGATGTTGGTTGCTCCTCTTCCGGATTTAAGTTACTCCTCTTAATCAGGGTGGTCGCTCCTCTTCACTGCTGGCTGTTCGGTTGTGGTTTGATCTGTTTTCTTCTGCAGTGACCCTTCTCTGTGATCACGACACAAAGACAGATCTTTTCGGTGTCTTCCTCCTGACGTCTGACTCCATGTGTCTAACGGCCCAAAGCGTGGCGCCCATGAATAGAAATGACGGTGTTAATAAAATATAACCTCAATTCCAGCTTGCCATCATGCATGCAAATAGGATTTAGAGAAGAACGTGCACAAACGGACCGTACCATTCCCACAGTGGGATTGTTGCTGTGGATCGGACCACGTCTCTGAATCATTCATGTCCAGCAGAGTTTCTCTGCTGCAGATCTGATGTCAAACTTTTCATTAAGCTTTCACAGTGAGGCAGGAACAGAGGGCATCATGGGATATTTAGCAGAAATGGAGCATTTGGTTCTTTCTGACACTAGAACAGACCGAGTCATGACCCAAGTGGAAATTGTCAGTCATGTCACACCTGTTTTACCTGCTGAAGTCTGTTCTGAAGATCTGCATCTCAATGAAACCATTTTAAGAGTTCTTCCTGTCATCCGACTGTTGATGAGTGAATACCACATTTGTCAGACAATCAATATTCCTTCCAAGACCCAATCCAGAGTCTCCCCTTCTCCCTAACCCTCATTTGTAGAGACATTTGCAGTAGAGAGGTTTTCTGAAAGAGGTCAAAAGTCTGAAACCAAAGAGGAAACCAAGTCCTCCGTCGCTAGCTTATTAAACCGCTTCACGAGTGTCATCTGAAGCTCAGAACTTTACATTTTAATGTAACTCGTGACTTTTTTGTTTCAGCGTCAAAGTCATAAAACTGCTGGGAGCTCTCCAGAAAATCCAAAGGATCCAGATGATCCAGAAGATCCACAGGATCTAAAAGATCAGAATGATCTCCTGTCAAAAGAGAAGTGAGTTGACTGATTATCTAAGAAACAGTTAACATTTAAAAATGTGAAATGTAGAAAAGGCTGAAGCATTTTTCAAAATAAAAGAATGTCCACCTCAAAGACTTGGACCTGTTTCTCTTCTGGTCGCAGTCATCACTGAAGTCAAAGTGGAAGAGTTAGATATTTGTCAGACAGATAATAAAGAAGAGGAAACAATAATCAGTGCAGAGATCCTCCAGAAACAGATGAAATGTGACTTCCTGTTAAACACTTTCTGTTCATCTTTAGGAGCTTTAATCTTTCAGTGGAACCGCTTCACATCTGTTGTCTTCAGTTCAATCCTTCCAGCTTTTCTTCAAGATGTTTTTATTACACAATAACTGAATGTTCAAAAGTCCATTCTGAAGGTAACAATAACTCCTGAACAAACATTTTTATGTTTAATATCGAAGATCGAGAGTCTACAAACAAATCCAGAAACCAAACAAAGACGAGGTCAGCACTGAAGAACGTCATCGAACAAACAAACAAACAAACAAACAAACAAACAAACCTTCCCTAAACTATTTACAATCTTCCAAGGTTTTATTCTCTCCTTCTTGTGTTAAACCAAACATTGAATCAACACAGAGAGCAGGTCGGCCTTTATTCAAACCTGCTGATGCGATTGGCTCACACACCTGAGGCTTGAGATGACAGGGGGCGGAGCCTTCTGCCGGCTGTAAACACTCAGAGAGTCGGAGCGAGCGAAGAGCGTTGCTGGAGCCCGTCCTTCCATCAGCACATCCTGGACGTGTTAATGAGCAAGCGGCGCGGCGCAGCAGCCGCTCCTCCTGACGGCGCCGTGCACGTTTGATAATTAGGACTCTGATGAATCTTCACACCTCGCCGTTAGCACGCCGAGACGAGTCTGCAGAATGTCACAGATCGTCTTCACAGCAGCATGTGTGACTGATATGAGGCTGCTCCTACTGCTGGAGGCCTGAGGGACCTCCTGCACCTCCTCCTGCAGGAGGAGGAGCAGGAGCGTCTCCCCGATCGTCCGTCCTCTCCTCGGGACTTTATGGCCGTTTTACGAGGCTGTGAAGCCGTGTAGCCGTTAAAAGGCCTCGCAGCTGACAAAGTGCTGAGCTGCACAGCGTCCAACACTGCGGCGTCCACAGCAGACCCCGCCCCCTCATAAAGCATGTCTGTCTGTGAGGTCCACTTAAGCCGCTCTTCTGCCACGCACGGCGTCCGTCTGCAGCCGTCCTTCAGGATTTATGGAGCTGCAGCGACGGCTTCCTGCTGGACTTCTGCTGCGGTGCGGAGCCAAGGTTCGTTCCCCCGTCAGAATGTGTGTCCCCGCCCTCAGACAGCATCCGTTCACTCGTATTATGTCCCAAAAGCAGTAGAAGAAGGTGGATGATTGAAATATTCTCTATTCCATGGTCTTATTGTCTCATTCTGTTAAACAACGACAGCTTCTTCACAGTAAGGACAGAAATCCTGGACGTCTGAGGCCGGGGACACGCATCCTGACGGGGGAACGAACCCTGGCACAACAGCTTCAGGTTCACTGAGGCTTTGTTTGGTGACAATAAAGGTTTGTGATTCAAAATGCATGCTAGAAACTTCCAGAAGGAGCAGCAGGAGTTCCTCCTTCTGTCAGAGCGTCCTGCCGGCGTTCGTGGATTCGGGGATTCTTGGACTCGCTCCACTGTCCTCCGGCTACATTCAGTTAATGAAAAAGGAATGATGGGAAAATGTTGGTTTCATTTCCTGAAAACGATGCGCTCCGTAATCCTCCTCTCACCTCTGCAGCAGGAGACGCAGCACCTCCTCCTCCTCCTCCTGCAGGAGTTAATCCCTCTGCTCTGCAGTCCGTGCACGTCACACTCCGACGGTTCGGTCCTGGACCGCAGCCCGGGAAGTCACCCCCCCCCCCCCACCGCCCCCGCTCCACTTACACACATGTCCTGCACGTGCGCTCCCCGTGCACGCTCTTCAGTGTCAGTCATTCATGCTCTGGGGCTGCTCAGCACAAAGCCCTCATGCAGGCTCCTCGGAGCCCCCCCCCCCCCCCCCGACACGGCGAGCGGGAGGACGCTGCTCCAGAGAGGAGAGGAGGTCCAAACGATTCTGCATGACACTAACAGTAATGTGTTGTCATGGGAACATGGGGGGTGCACGGCCAGGCCTCGTGCACTCTCCTGATGGTGCTCAGTATGGCAGGTTCTGGTTCTGGTTCTGGGATCAGATGAAGTGTCAGAAGCTTCAGCTTCTGTGAGTCTGTGTTTGCAGCAGATCCACTGGATCAGAACCGGCTGACTCAGCACTTTCTCAGGTTCTGGTCTCATGTTCAGCAACAAAGCAGAAACATTTACATTAAGTTTCTGAGTTAACGATAAACATGACGTCTGTCAGAGGAAAAACCTACCAACCCCTCTGGCCTCAGAGTGAGCCCCCTCCCCGTGGTGAACGGCCCACAGACACATTCACCCGTGGACACGGTCAGCACCGATGGCGGCTCCGCGGTCGAACTCCAACACAGACCGGCATCGAACCGAGAAGTCGACCGCTCCACCTCTGGACCTCTGGTGACTTCTTTCATTTGTTTCATTGTTGCTGAAGACGAGTTTATGTTCAGAAATCTCACCAGGATTCCTTAACGAGCTGCATTAATGAGTTTACAGGTGCTAATAGGTCGATAGATCAGACAATTCTGTCGTTACTTTATATTATATGGAGTCAGAATGAAGTAAAGTTGAAAGTTATAATGAGATTCTGTCAGATTTTTGGACTATTTTAGTATTTATTCAGGTTTTTGTTTCAGCTACATGCTAGCTATTTTAGCTAACTTTTTTTTATTTTTAGCTTCTATTAGCTTCAGCACATTTAGCTGCTAGCATCTTCAGCAGTTCAGCTAACAGCATTCATCATCATCATCACAGGTGATGCTATATATCTTAATCTTTATTTAGTTTGAAGCTAACGATGGTTCTGATATTTGCCTGACATCCATGACCCGGGTCATACGTGTAATCAGTGACTAGTCGACTATTAAAATATTGGTTAGTGTCAGCTCTATTAAGAAAACATCTATATTGATTCATTAACATCTAAGGTAATATTAATAAACTGCTTACAAGCTTAACAAATCTATAAAGTGTCTTCGCCAATATTACATTGATTGTTCTGCGGGGGGGAGGGGGGGGGGGGGGTCCTTCAGCAGGACCAGAACACCAAATCCCAGCATGCATCACTTTCAGGTTCTGAGAACATACAGATTTTTTTTTTTACAGATTCTCTCCAGAGGGAGAAAGAAGTGGGGGGGGGGGCTACATCAGTGATGTAATTCCCCCCACCCCACCCCAACCCCCCGCAGCACTTAAGGACCATGGGAAGAATGTCCTCCACTCACTTTAGTCCAGATCATATCGGGGGGAGGAAATGGAGGCACTCTGGGAGGATGCCAGCCTCAGGGCCCGGGGGGGGGGGGCAAAGCAAGGAGAAATAGGCTCGGTGACATGGAGCTGGGGGGGCAGTTGTTGTAGGGAGAGGGGAAAGGCCAGGGGCATGGGAATGAGGTGACGTGGGCCGTGGACCCCCCCGGGACTGGAGGGGGGACAGCATGATTCATCAAGACTGCGGTCTGGATGCAAAGGACGGGTTCTGGGGGGGAGGGGGAGGGGGGGTCACCGGTCCAACACATGGTAAATGACGTGTCAAAAAAGTTTTATCTATCTTAAGGTCGAGGAGTCCTCATACAGCAGGACCCCCCCCCCCCCCACCAGAGCCCCAGCACTAATGAAAGATCGATTGCAGAACTTTGTCAACAGTAACCATGGTAACGACCTTCACAGCTTTAGTTGTTTTTATATCATGGGCAGCAGAAGGAACAGACGTACCCCCCCATAATGAGGTCTTTGGGGGCCGAGGTGGAGTTGAGTAATAACGTCCCATCAGTTTCCTTCCCTCTCACTCTGGTGGGGTCATCTCTGTGTGTGTGTGTGCGGGGGGGGGGGGGGGTCCTGGATCAACCAATAACATCAAAAGACAGAAACTTCTCTACAGGTATGGAGGCGGAGCTTGTTCAGGTAGCTCGTCTGTCACGTTTGTTTAAAGAATATTTTTATGGTTTTTCTGAACTTTTACATTCATCACACCTGAAAACTGTTCAACCTGTACCTGTTGGACAGGTACGCCGTCTTTCATTAGATCTCTCTCTGATAGGGTGAGACGTCGAGGAACTGCCCTCATCTGAAGCACACCTGGCTCAGGTGTGGGGGAATCAATACAAAGAGGGACCCCAACAGGTTATGAATAAATGAAACCCTCAGAATAATAAGAGTTCTGGTTCTGGATTAGAACCCGGACCAAACATGAAGTCGTCATGTCGACCGTCTGTTTCCTGCTGCTGCTGCCAAACCAAAACCACCACAAGAAAACAAACAAAGCCGGTCAATCAAGACTACCAACCACAAACTAGCATAACAAAACCCAGCTGCCTCGGGGTGGCCCCCTCTGTCTTCACTCGACCGCAGGAGCCAATCGGAGAACACTGGCCACACCTGCCAGGTGAGCAGACTGACGGGATGGAAACAGGTGCAGGTCTCTGGTATACTGTCAGAATTCCATCCCCGTTTGTCGTGAATCTGGATTACCATGATCCTTCAGTCACGGTGACGCTACGAGCACCCCCCCACAACAAGCTGAGGTGATGGAGGCGGAGCCATGACACGAAGCAGCATTCACACTAGCATTAGCACAGGTAATGCTGTAGATCTAGGTCATAATTCTGGTTTGAAAGTTCTTGTGTTTAGTGAATGTTTCCTGCTCCGCCCGCGACCTCGGGTGTGTTTTGGATTTTGGTCTCTTGTGGGATGGAGTCTGACACCCCTGTTTTAACCTCTGTGAGGCTCAGCCAGTGTTCATGGGGGGCAGATTGTCATCTGTCCATTTAGAGAACCTGATCCTGGATCAGATATGCAGTAATGGCTGGTCCGGGCCTTCATTCCCTCAGATAAAGGCCATTATGAGGCTCACTGGCAACTTAACCCTTCGCTCTCTCTCTCTCAGATGCATTCTGCTCCGACGCCGCCGTCATGTCCCGGAGTGATCCCAGTTCTCCGGGACCTGTGGGAGGAATTTCTCCTCCTGCTCCTGCCTCATCCCGATCCGGGTCAGGGGGTCTACCGGAGTCCGTCACTGGCTGATCGTTCTGCTGGTCCATCACTCAGACATCTGCAGAGACAATGTTAACCAATCACATTCATCCTTCATTTCTGTCAAGTCGGCTTTTCTGTAAAAACACAGTTTTGTTTATTTCCTATCGTTGTGTTTGTTGTATCAGGATTTAGAATCTCTGAAATGTTCAGTCATGTTCTGCTGAGTCAGCATCTGTGAGTGTGGAGCAGAGTTAAGAGAAACCTGCAGGACGGGCAGGAGGACGCCCCCGTCTCTGGATGCTGTGGGAGTGTCTCTGCAGCAGGAACCGGACCACTGGACCGGCAGACTGGGGGGGTGGTTCCCCTCTCCAAGAACCAGGAGGGTGTGTTCCAACTACCGGGGAATCCCACTCATACCAGGGTCCTGGAGAGGAGAGTCCGTCTGATAGTCGAACCTCAGATTCAAGAACAACAGTCCGGTTTCCGTCCTGGTCATGGAACAGTGGACCAGCTCTACACCCTCTTCAGGTGCTGGAGGGTTCTGGAGGGTTCTCTCATCCAGTCCATATGTGTTTTGTGGATTTGGAGAAGGCGTTCGACCGCGATCCCCGTGGTGTCCTGTGGAGGGTGTTCTGGGAGTATGGGGTCCAGGAACCTTACTAAGGGCTGTCCGGTCTCTGTACGACCGGAGCAGGAGCTCGGTTCTGATAGTAAGTCAGACCTGTTCCCGGTTCATGTTGGACTTCGGCAGGGCTGCCCTTTATCACCGGTTCTGTTCATAGTCTTTATGGACAGAATTTCTAGGTACAGCCAGGGGCCGGAGGGGATCTGGTTTGTGGACCACAGGATTTCATCTCTACTCTTTGCAGATGATGTTGTTCTGTTGGACCTCCAGCATGTATTGGAGCGGTTTGCAGCCGAGTGTGAAGCGGCTGTGATGAGGGTCAGCACCGATAAGTCTGAGGTCATGGTTCTGGACCGGAGAAAGGTCGTCCTCTCTGGGTGGGTGGAGTCTCCTGCCTCAGGGGGAGGAGTTTAAATATCTTGGGGTCTTGTTCACTCGTGAGGGAAGATCGGAGTGTCAGATCGACAGGCGGATTTAGAAGCGGCGTCCGCCGTCTTCCGGTCACTGCACCGGTCTGTTGTGGTGAAAGGAGAGCTGATCTAGAAAGCAAAGCTCTAGATTCACCGGTCGATCTCCGTCCCAGTTCTCACCTATGGTCAAGAGCTCTGGGTCATGACTGAAAGAACAAGATCCAGACTAGAAGCAGCTGAAATGAGTTTTCTCTGGAGGGTGGATGGACGCTCCCTTAGAGACAGGGGGAGGAGCTCAGTCACCCGGAGAGAGATCGGAGTAGAGCCGCTTCTCCTCATCCAGAGGAGACAGTTGAGGTGGACCGAGCATCTGGTCCAGGTGCATCCTGGACTGGTGTTCCGGGCATGTCCCAGTGGGCGGAGACCCCGAGGAGGACCCAGGACACGCTGGAGAAACCATGTCTCTCTGCTGGTCTGGGACGGCCTCGGGGTCCCGCCAGAGGAGCTGGAGGAAGTGGCCTGCCCCACGACCCGGTCCGGATGAGCAGGACGTTGGTTTCAGGTGGAGCTCTGGTCCCTCACCTTCTCTGATGCTGTTCTTGCTGTTTCTTTCATCATTCCAGGTTGATGTCTCATTTTTCTTTCTCACATGATTTAATGTCTCCTCCTCGTCATCCATCTTCCATCTTCTTTTAAAGTTTCCGTTTCTCCGTCACCGTGCCGGTCGGCCTCAGCTCCTCTTCTTCTGTTTCTTCACATTACAGTCACATCCTGCAGGTATGAGCGGATAAGAGCGTGATTTACGGCGGACGAATCCCAGCGCATCGATTTTCAGCTTAAAGAAATGTCACGCGTGTGATGCTAATACAACCATACATCACAGTGAGCTGAAATGTCACATGACGGCCCCCCCACCGCAGGCCTTTACACCCTCCATCTCTGCAGTTCAGACGAAGAGGTGATGAAGAGGAGCAGAGCCAGTGCTGTGGAGATGATGAGTGATGATGTCACTCTGCTGGAGACCAGCCAACGTCCGATCATTCAGATCCAAGAGGATCAGATCATCCCACAGAGATCCCTGAAGTTAGGACAGACGAACCTCAGCCTCCAGCTTTAGTCACAGCACATCCGGTTGAACTTTATTACAGTTTTTCCCAAATGCTAAAACACATTTTCTGAAACATTTAACCAAACATAAAACACAGTTTTCAAAATTTAAGCTAAATGTACAAAATTCTTGACTCTTCAGTCAAAATCTCACTTTGAGTTCATAATGAAGACTCTGTTGTCAAAACTAACAAACATGTAATAATCACAAAACACTACACAACAAAACACTTGACAATGTTCACTAAATGGTTTACATGGAGGTATGCCCCCCACCCCCCACCCACACACCCCAGAAGGAGAAAACAGTAAAAAGTATCAGGGATGAATTTTTATTTTCACCATAGTTCTAGATTCACATTCATTGCATTTCATCATCTTGTCTCTGTGCTGGATCAGGCCAGAGGACTTCATCAACATCTCAGACCAGACAACAGGAACATCCTCTCCCTGCATGAGACTGTCTAGCACAGGGGTCACCGACCTTTTTGAACCTGAGAGCTACTTCATGGTTACTGAGTCATACGAAGGGCTACCATTTTGAGTTAACAAATTTTGCTTAGTTATAGTTAGTTATACAGTACATTATTAATAATGAATAATGACACTCCTCTATGTAAAGACCAGGTAAAGACACTGATTTCTCACCATAATTATCAACAATGACATCAGGCTAGTAAACAGATATCAATATTCAGTACTTTATTCATCTCAGTAATTGTTACATTTTCAGATAATTACTTATATTAATAGGAAAAATGTCCCATTTTCTCTATGTTGTTCCATGTTTATCAACTATGTAGTGTAAAATAAGTATCTTACACATTTTTAAATAAATCTTGTCACATTTTGAACTAATGACCAAATCTGCAGCATTTTTAACAAAATTAATGATGGAGTGGGTCAGAGGTCACCTAAACTTATTTATAGTTTGTGTAATATGAACAGATTTTAAGATGTTATAGATGTTTGAAATCTATGTAAATATGAGGGAAATTTTAAAAATATCAACAGAATAAAATTGTATTTTAGACGCAGCTCACAAGTGAGTTGTGCTATTTTTGGAAGAGACCTGAGGGCACCTTGTGGGGTCGTTGAGGGCTACCTGGTGCCCGCCGGCAACACATTGGTGACCCCTGGTCTAGCAGCTCTGTAAAACAATGCAAACAGTAAATGAAAGGAAAAAAAGAATATGCATTGCAAAATTTACAATAAAATGTAAGAAAAGCATTTTTAGTAATGCCTAAATGAAGTACACATTTTGACATCTGTAAAAAAATGCTGAGTATTTATTGTAAATAAGATCTGAATCAGCAGGACTGAGAATTGTTACAGTAATGCAAATTACAAAATAGTATCTCATTTACTGTCAATTTTATTGTAAGATATTGAATAGATCAAGTGATTTCACTCAGATTGTATTACTTGATTTGATCATAAACTTAAAAAATATGTATTTGTATGTGAACATTTGATACTGTCTTGATCCATTTTACTAGAAGTAAAATGTACCTTCAATTCATATTCTTACAATTGTCTCAGTTTGTTCTCACTTGTTTTCCCTTTTATATGTCCGTACAATTGATGTCACAGTGACCAGGCTGAGTTGGAGGTTGACCCTTTGACCCGGTTCTCTCATGGTCATTCCATGAACCAACACATGGTCAATTACTGTGGCCGGATCGCATCAGAAATTATTGTCCTTTGTCTGGGTCTTGGAGCCACTCTGGGTTCTGGTCTTGGTGGGGGTCTGGGCCTGGGTTCGGGTCTAGATCTGAGTATGGGTCTTGGTGGGGGTTCTGGTCTTGGTGATGGTCTGGGCCTGGGTTCGGGTCTTGGTGGGGGTTCTGGTCTTGGTGCTGGTCTGGGTCTAAATGGTCTTTCTCTATTTTCCATCTCTCATCAGCTTTTCAGTTGTTCCAGAACTTTCCTTATATTCACTGCAGTTCATTTGAAACAGTGTCTCCAGTTTTGACCAGTTGTGTGTTGGTGGTGATGGTTGTGTTGGAACAGAGTTTGAGTTTGGACTCATTGTGTTAAAGTTTTTCACCTTGTGTGTTGTGAAAGTGAGAATGTGACTTGAGTGAATTTGAGTTTTGCCAACTGTCTGTTAACTGCAGCTCAGCTCAGAGCTGGCTAACGTCCCAGCATGCACTGCAGCTGAACAGTAAAGCTTCAACCACAGAGAAGCTGAAACCAGAAGTTCATGCAAAAGTACTGTCTGGGAAGGGGCGGAGTCTAGAGACACTGAAGCTGAAAGAGAAAAACAAGCAACCCCCCCCCCCCCCAAATAAAGACCAAATAAATGAACCCGAATGTTTCTACTGTCTTCAAGTTCCGTTCTGGTGGCAGAAGAATGCGTCTGGAGGTTTTCAGTCGCTGCAGCCGGCGGCCAATGAGGCGGAAGTCTGACACCGAGAACGCCTCAATGACCACCTGATGAGGCGGGACCAGCTGGTGGGGGGGTGTGGGGGTGTGTGTGCTGGTTTACAGCTTGACTCAGCTGCACATCTAAACAGTGACTCAGCAGATCCCGCTCTAGCTCCGCCCCTTAAACTGTCTCTATATTCTGTCGTCCAAAGATCTGATTGTCGTGACCGATCTTTAACTCTGTGAACCTGAGGGCTGCAGGTGAGGAGGGGGGCGGGGCTAAGGACCCGTCTGCTCGTCCTTCACATCACCAGATCTCCCTCCATCAGATCTCCTCACTGCTGTCTGCTTTCAGGGGGAGGAGCATGTGGCGCCGCCGCAGCCTAAATGACAGAGACGTAAATAGATCCAGCAGCTGCTTCCTGTGAGGCGTTTGAGGCCAAAGAAAAACACCGCGACACCTCCTCGCCGCTCTGGGGGCAGGAAGAGCGGTCAGGGAGAGATGGACGGCGCCTGGAACCGCTGGAGCAGCGTCTCACACCAGGTTTGGTGCTTGAATGTTGTTCCAGGGAGACCTCAAACCATTGTTCCTCCTCTCTCTGCCCATCCTTCCTCTCTGTGTTTGGACAGTGGAGGGGGGGGGCAGTGCACTGGAATGAGTGAAACAGAAAACACTTCAACAACCTTCAACCTTTTGTCTTTAGTGAAGTGGAGGACGGCTGATGATGCACGCCTCGCCGAGCATTATCCCGACATGCGGCTCTTCCACTGAAGAAAAGTCTAAAAGGTTTAAATGTTCAAAAGTTAGAGAGAGTTGAACTAACTTTGACTCAATAACCTCAACTCAATGTCCTGTACGACAAAAGGTCAATGACATCAACATGCATGGTTAAGGCGGAGCGGATCCTTTTATTTCATCACTTTCACTGCATTGAGGTGATCAGATGTGAAAGGGTCTTTTATTTTGAAAGGAACTCTTTCCTGAGGTAAACCTTTGGTTTGATGCTGTAGATGTGAGGATGAACACGATGATTCATCCTAAAGCTGCTGCTCTCATTCAGAACCGTGGAGCGGCGCCGCCCTCTCTGGCTTTTGGTCGTCCGCCCGGGACGCTCCAGACTTTTAACCTGAAGCGTTTCCTTTAAAGCACTTTACTGAACGTTTATCATCCCGCCGCCGAAGCATCAGTGAAAGAAAAGCTGCTCCGTCGGGGTCGACCAGCGCGGCCGCGGCGCTGCCAAAGAGCCTCTCAGCATCACAAACAGGATCGACCAATCAGCCGCCTGACCCCAGACCACAGGGAGAGTCATTACCTGATTATTTTCCTTCATTCTTTTTCCTCAGAATGCTCCGCCCATGTGAGGGTGGTGGGCGGAGTCTGCTGCAGAGCCGACTCCAGGGCTGGTTTGATAGAATCAGTTTATTGATTTAAGATGAATAGATCAATAATCGATTCATAAAAATGATAAATTGTTTCAGCGCATAAAGCTAAAGTCTGCTAGCTTGATGCTAACATTTAATGGAATTTCCCATAGGACGGCTAATGCTAACGCTCGACCGACCTAAACATAGTTTCTGACTAAATGAACATTTTCTAAACTATTTTAAGGAAATAATTTTAAAGTAAATATTTGTGATCTAAAACAAAGTTCTTCCTCATTCATTCTTTCTTCTTCTGGAATAAGCTGTAATGCTGTAGCGTGATCGCCACCTAGAGGCCAAACTGAACCGTCCTCCTGGAGAAGCAGAACAATGTTTACATTAATGATCTGAACATTTTAGTTAGAACTTCTCCTTTAGAGAATCCATGTATGATATTAACAATCTCAGAATTTCTCTGATACATTTACAGTCTGAGATCTGGATCAGATTAATACAGATATATTCAACCTGTTTAGTGGATTATCATGTCATTTTAAACAAATGTGTGTAAATGTGTAAACTCTAAATTCAATTGAATTAATTGGATTGAAAGAATTGAAACTGATCTGAATGGAATGTTTCTGGATCAGAACCCGGAGCTCCTCCTCCGTGAGGGGAGGGCTGAAGGAGGAGCTGCAGACCTCCTCTCATTCCATGATGATTGTTTGTTTGTCTTCCTGCTCATCCTGAGCAGATTTTACTGATGTCCACAGGAATTTATGTGCAGTTTGACCGGAGAAAAGCGGAGTAAATTCTGTTCCGATGCTTTTAAGAAAGTTTTACAGCATTAGACCATGTCGAACAGGATCCACTTCCACTCGTTTTCACACACTAGTCAAAATGCACTCAGCGAGATGAGCCGGCATGACGGATGTTTTATGGGCGGAGCAGAGGGTGAGGAGCTCCAGATGTTCCCAGGAATGGGATGAAACAAAGAGGAGTCTGTGCTGGGATCCCTGCTGGAGGTGTCAACGTGTTCGTTAACGCGCTCGCCGCTTCCGCTCGTTCTGACTCGGAGGATCTGGACCAGGAAGAAGCGGTTCCTCCTGATTGATGATTCCGGGCTCGTTCTGTTGTGCAGCAATCAAGGGAATGGCCGAGAGAGCGAAGGCGGCCGCCGTCGTTGGCTCCACGTCCCAAAGCATTTTATAGTCTCTCTTTTAACGTCAAGGTCACCTGGAGTGTGCAGACACACAGAACCCAGCAGAGCTGTCCTCCCGGAGGATACGGCGTCTGCAGGTGAAAGGTCAAACCTGGACGGGACGCACAGGTGAGCTGCAGGTGATTCCCCACGCCTCCTTTGAGAAACACTTTCTTAATACCTGGTTGAATAAAGGTTAAAAAAGGTCATGAGGAAAGGTTCATGTTTTTATCTATGGGCGTGCTGCGGGCGGCAGATCATAGACGTCCTACTAGCACTTTTGTAGCACATGCACACCTCGTGTGTGACTGTATAATAGAGAACTGGACATGGTACGTGTGATGTCAGCAAACAGAAAATGTCTCACTTCCAGTTCCACTATGATCCAGTCAGTTCAGTTCCACGGACGTCCTCATGTTGGAGCCAGAGGACATCCGTAAACATTGTTTGGACCAATTAGATCTAGGCCCACATCACTATGGCAACCACTCCTGCCAATCAGGAGCACAGACCTTTATCCTCACTGGACGAAGTACGGTGTGATGTCATGACCTCCACATCCATCAGTCCTCATGAGCACTGCCGTCTGCAGTCACATGGTGTCAGAGAAGATGAAGTTCAGATGAAGTTCAGATGAAGTTCAGATGAAGTTCAGATGAAGTTCCATCTGCAGACGATTGAAGATGAACCTGGTCGTGTCAGGGTGACGGCTGGACGCCAGCAGAGGTCCAACCGTCCATCTCCTCTCTGAATGTTCTCCTGGAGGACCATGGAAGTCCAGACGAGGTTTAGACAGGACCCACCTCCTCTCAGTAGAGATGACACGTGTTGTGTTCCCGTCTGCTCCGTGTCCCAGGACATGTTCTGACTCCATGAATCCGTCTGGAACGGGCGCCGGCGTGACCAGTATTTGGAAGTTTCCTCTTTCCAAGGACAAACCTGGAAGCTGGGCGGAGGCGGGGCCGGAGGCGGGGCCGGGGAGAGGCGGCTCTGTAACAATAACCAATCCCTGTCAGCTGTCGGAGGCGGGGCCGGAGGCAGGGCCAGAGGCGGTTCTGTAACAATAACCAATCCCTGTCAGCTGTCGGAGGCGGGGCCGGAGGCGGGGCGGAGGGCGGGCCCGAGGTCGGGGCGATCTGTAACAACAACCAATTCGCCTGTCAGTCTGTCAGAAAGTGAGCGCCGTGTCAGCGAGCAGTCGGTCTGCTTCTCCTGAAGACGCCGCAGGTCCTCACAGCTGCAGAGACGGGGGCGGAGTCACGCTCTAAGGCATACCTGCACTTCAGGTGATTTTCTCTTCCCGCTTGTGTATCAGAGCGTTCAGCCGCTGAATCAAACTCCATTGTGTTGGAGGACTCCTCCGATCCATAAACAATCAGGCTGCCCCCCCCCTCGCCGTGGCGGCCGTGAGCCGGCTCGCCGTTCTCTGCATCTTGTTTCCAGTTTTCTAATCTGCTGCTCGGCCTGATGTGAAGCAGGTAAATGTAATTTGTCTACGTCTGAGCAGAAAGAGCGGGAATCGATCCGTGTCTGTGAGTTTCATACAAAGACTCCGGGGAGCCGAACAATGGAGCCGGAACGCTGGGAAACGTCTCCCGACTGAAGGTGTGCTGCAGACCTTCACACAAAGAGGTCTGACCTTTAGCTGCTCCACTTGACATCACTTAGACTCGATGGAAACCTCCATTGATCAGTCGGAGCAGCTCTCAGAAATCTGACTGATGCAGACCCCCCCACCCCCCACAGACAGAAAGATCTGCATTTCTTCTGTTGCAGCTGTGATCTACTGACACGACCATCAGATGAACCGATGGAGCTCAGAGTGAACTTCATATGGAGGTTCCACGTTCCTCTGCATGTCCATCCTTCTGTGGTGGTAACAACATGTGTGTGATGTTTCACACTTCACAGTTATTTATGTCATCAGAAATGTCCTTAGCAACAGTTGCTAGCGTCATTAGCGCCCGTCGCTAGCGCCCGTCGTTAGCGCCCATTGTTAGCGCCCGTCGTTAGCGCCCATCGTTAGCGCCCGTCGTTAGCGCCCGTCGTATCACGGCGTCATCAGAAATGTCCTTAGCAACAGTTGCTAGCGTCGTTAGCGCCCGTCGTTAGCGCCCGTTGTTAGCGCCCGTCGTTAACGCCCGTCGTTAGCGCCCGTTGTTAGCGCCCATCGTTAGCGCCCATCGTTTCACGGCGTCATCAGAAATGTCCTTAGCAACAGTTGCTAGCGTCGTTAGCGCCCATCGTTAGCACCCGTCGTTAGCGCCCGTCGTTAGCGCCCGTCGTTAGCGTCCGTCGTTAGCGTCCGTCGTTAGCGCCCATCGTTAGCGCCAATCGTTAGCGCCCATCGTTTCACGGCGTCATCAAAGAAATATCTTAGCACAGTTGCTAGCGCGTTAGCGCCCATCGTTAGCACCCGTCGTTAGCGCCAGGTCTCAGGTGCTGGTTCTGCTCCTTGCTCTGGAGAACTGGACCTCTCCAACCAGTGGGCGTGTCTGGTCGGGCCTTGTTTACATAATTCCTCCGGGACCTCCGTTTCTCTCGGGCGGCCCCTTCCTTGCTCCACCTGGACCTCCTGCGGCGGTGGTGGTTGGTTGTCTGGAGCATGGGAGTGGGTCTCCCTTGGGGGGCGGAGGGGTGCTCAGCGCTGCTGGGAGGTGGTGGGTTGTTCTTCTGGGGTTGGGGGGCTCTCTGGAGGGCCTCCTGGTGCGAGTGTGTGTAGACAGGCCCCGCCCATTCTGGTTTACTATTTAGACCTGGTTGTTTAACGATGTGTCTCCCCCTGCTGCCCCCCTCCCCCCCATCTTTTCCATCCAGTCTAACAACAAAAAAAAGAAAAAGAAAAGAAAGATTCAAACATGATCAACATAAATCACGTTTAGCTTTGAATCCATCAGGAGTTTATACTCCATAAACTCCAGAAGAATCTTCTGAACTCGAGAGGTTCTCTCCGGATCTGTTGAACACGACAAGCTAAAGAAAAACAAAGTCCTTGGCAACAGTTGCTTGGTTCTGACTGGGTTCAGGACCGAGCCAGAACCCCCCCCCCCGTCTGAGGTGAGGGGGGGTTCAGCTGTTGTGACAACATTGCAGCCATCAGAACGTCCCGCCTCCTCGTCTGGAGGTGTGAACAGCCGCTCTCAAATTACTGGCGTGCACGCCTCATCCATCATCACCCCCCCCCGGATGTTCCTGCGCCGTCGGTGAACCAGATTCTGAGGTTGTAATCAGATTACTGCATTCTGGAGTTTGTTCCATTCTGCTCCCCATCAGCCCCGCCCAACTCGAGCGTGGAGTCAGAGCGCCACAACCCTCCAAACCACCACGGAATGCACAGACATTCAGGCTGGGGGGGGCACACGTCCATGTCCCACAAACTGACAAACTGCACTAGAATTATGGGATGCTCATGTGGACTCTGACAGAAGAGAAAGAAGAAGAAGACCACACACAGATCCAGGAGATGCAGGACAAGAACCTCAGATCAGGACCTCAGATCCAGAACCTCAGATCAGGATCTCAGATCCGGACCTCAGATCCGGACCTCAGATCAGGATCTCAGATCAGGACCTCAGATCCGGACCTCAGATCAGGATCTCAGATCAGGACCTCAGATCAGGACCTCAGATCAGGACCTCAGATCAGAACCTCAGATCAGGACCTCAGATCCAGGACCAGGACCTCAGATCAGGACCTCAGATCAGGATCTCAGATCCAGAACCTCAGATCCAGAACCTCAGATCAGGATCTCAGATCAGGACCTCAGATCAGGACCTCAGATCAGAACCTCAGATCAGGACCTCAGATCCAGGACCAGGACCTCAGATCAGGACCTCAGATCAGGATCTCAGATCCAGAACCTCAGATCCAGAACTTCAGATCAGGACCTCAGATCCAGAACTTCAGATCAGGACCTCAGATCAAGACCTCAGATCCAGAACCTCAGATCCGGACCTCCGATCAGGACCTCCGATCAGGACCTCAGATCAGGACCTCAGATCAGGACCTCAGATCCAGGACCTCAGATCCAGGACCTCAGATCAGGACCTCAGATCCGGACCTCAGATCAGAACTTCAGATCAGGACCTCAGATCAGAACCTCAGATCAGGACCTCAGATCAGAACCTCAGATCAGGACCTCAGATCCAGGACCAGGACCTCAGATCAGGACCTCAGATCAGGACCTCAGATCCAGGACCTCAGATCAGAACCTCAGATCAGGACCTCAGATCAGAACCTCAGATCAGGACCTCAGATCCAGGACCAGGACCTCAGATCAGGACCTCAGATCAGGATCTCAGATCCAGAACCTCAGATCCAGAACTTCAGATCAGGACCTCAGATCCAGAACTTCAGATCAGGACCTCAGATCAGGACCTCAGATCCAGAACCTCAGATCCGGACCTCCGATCAGGACCTCCGATCAGGACCTCAGATCAGGACCTCAGATCAGGACCTCAGATCCAGGACCTCAGATCCAGGACCTCAGATCAGGACCTCAGATCCGGACCTCAGATCAGAACCTCAGATCAGGACCTCAGATAAGAACCTCAGATCAGGACCTCAGATCAGAACCTCAGATCAGGACCTCAGATCCAGGACCAGGACCTCAGATCAGGACCTCAGATCAGGACCTCAGATCCAGGACCTCAGATCAGAACCTCAGATCAGGACCTCAGATCAGAACCTCAGATCAGGACCTCAGATCCAGGACCAGGACCTCAGATCAGGACCTCAGATCAGGATCTCAGATCCAGAACCTCAGATCCAGAACTTCAGATCAGGACCTCAGATCCAGAACTTCAGATCAGGACCTCCGATCAGGACCTCCGATCAGGACCTCAGATCAGGACCTCAGATCAGGACCTCAGATCCAGGACCTCAGATCCAGGACCTCAGATCAGAACCTCAGATCAGGACCTCAGATCAGAACCTCAGATCAGGACCTCAGATCCAGGACCAGGACCTCAGATCAGGACCTCAGATCAGGACCTCAGATCAAGGACCTCAGATCAGAACCTCAGATCAGGACCTCAGATCAGAACCTCAGATCAGGACCTCAGATCCAGGACCAGGACCTCAGATCAGGACCTCAGATCAGGATCTCAGATCCAGAACCTCAGATCCAGAACTTCAGATCAGGACCTCAGATCCAGAACTTCAGATCAGGACCTCAGATCAGGACCTCAGATCCAGAACCTCAGATCCGGACCTCCGATCAGGACCTCCGATCAGGACCTCAGATCAGGACCTCAGATCAGGACCTCAGATCCAGGACCTCAGATCCAGGACCTCAGATCAGGACCTCAGATCCGGACCTCAGATCAGAACCTCAGATCAGGACCTCAGATCAGAACCTCAGATCAGGACCTCAGATCAGGACCTCAGATCCAGGACCAGGACCTCAGATCAGGACCTCAGATCAGGACCTCAGATCCAGGACCTCAGATCAGAACCTCAGATCAGGACCTCAGATCAGAACCTCAGATCAGGACCTCAGATCAGAACCTCAGACCAGGACCTCAGATCAGAACCTCGGATCAGGACCTCAGATCAGAACCTCAGATCAGGACCTCAGATCCAGGACCAGGACCTCAGATCAGGACCTCAGATCCAGAACCTCAGATCCAGAACCTCAGATCAGGACCTCAGATCAGAACCTCAGATCAGGACCTCAGATCCAGAACCTCAGATCCAGAACCTCAGATCAGGACCTCAGATCAGAACCTCAGATCAGGACCTCAGATCAGAACCTCAGATCAGACCTCAGATCCAGGACCAGACCTCAGATCAGGACCTCAGGACCTCAGATCCAGAACCTCAGATCCAGAACCTCAGATCCAGAACCTCAGATCAGGACCTCAGATCCAGGACCAGGACCTCAGATCAGGACCTCAGATCAGGATCTCAGATCCAGAACCTCAGATCCAGAACTTCAGATCAGGACCTCAGATCCAGAAACTTCAGATCAGGACCTCAGATCAGGACCTCAGATCCAGAACCTCAGATCCGGACCTCCGATCAGGACCTCCGATCAGGACCTCAGATCAGGACCTCAGATCAGGACCTCAGATCCAGGACCTCAGATCCAGGACCTCAGATCAGGACCTCAGATCCGGACCTCAGATCAGAACCTCAGATCAGGACCTCAGATCAGAACCTCAGATCAGGACCTCAGATCAGAACCTCAGATCAGGACCTCAGATCCAGGACCAGGACCTCAGATCAGGACCTCAGATCAGGACCTCAGATCCAGGACCTCAGATCAGAACCTCAGATCAGGACCTCAGATCAGAACCTCAGATCAGGACCTCAGATCCAGGACCAGGACCTCAGATCAGGACCTCAGATCAGGATCTCAGATCCAGAACCTCAGATCCAGAACTTCAGATCAGGACCTCAGATCCAGAACTTCAGATCAGGACCTCCGATCAGGACCTCCGATCAGGACCTCAGATCAGGACCTCAGATCAGGACCTCAGATCCAGGACCTCAGATCCAGGACCTCAGATCAGGACCTCAGATCCGGACCTCAGATCAGAACCTCAGATCAGGACCTCAGATCAGAACCTCAGATCAGGACCTCAGATCCAGGACCAGGACCTCAGATCAGGACCTCAGATCAGGACCTCAGATCCAGGACCTCAGATCAGAACCTCAGATCAGGACCTCAGATCAGAACCTCAGATAAGGACCTCAGATCCAGGACCAGGACCTCAGATCAGGACCTCAGATCAGGATCTCAGATCCAGAACCTCAGATCCAGAACTTCAGATCAGGACCTCAGATCCAGAACTTCAGATCAGGACCTCAGATCAGGACCTCAGATCCAGAACCTCAGATCCGGACCTCCGATCAGGACCTCCGATCAGGACCTCAGATCAGGACCTCAGATCAGGACCTCAGATCCAGGACCTCAGATCCAGGACCTCAGATCAGGACCTCAGATCCGGACCTCAGATCAGAACCTCAGATCAGGACCTCAGATCAGAACCTCAGATCAGGACCTCAGATCAGAACCTCAGATCAGGACCTCAGATCCAGGACCAGGACCTCAGATCAGGACCTCAGATCAGGACCTCAGATCCAGGACCTCAGATCAGAACCTCAGATCAGGACCTCAGATCAGAACCTCAGATCAGGACCTCAGATCAGAACCTCAGACCAGGACCTCAGATCCAGGACCAGGACCTCAGATCAGGACCTCAGATCCAGAACCTCAGATCCAGAACCTCAGATCAGGACCTCAGATCAGAACCTCAGATCAGGACCTCAGATCAGAACCTCAGATCAGGACCTCAGATCCAGAACCTCAGATCCAGAACCTCAGATCAGGACCTCAGATCAGAACCTCAGATCAGGACCTCAGATCAGAACCTCAGATCAGGACCTCAGATCCAGGACCAGGACCTCAGATCAGGACCTCAGATCCAGAACCTCAGATCCAGAACCTCAGATCCAGAACCTCAGATCAGGACCTCAGATTAGAACCTCAGATCCAGTTGTCTTGATGGGGTCAAACCTCTTCCAGAGAAGCAGGTGAACCTTTTCTCCAGCAGATCCAGGACCTTCGTTTCTGTCAGGACTTTCTCATGAAGTTTCTCCTTCAGGGTCATTTTCCGGATGATGGAAATCTGGGATGTTTGTGGGATGAGTGGGCGGGGCTTGAGAAGTTGGAACCAAATTTGGGCGTTTTCTTGTTTTTCTCACTAAAACCTAAAAGCTGTAAAACTGTAACCAGATAAAGACAGACGCACAAAAACAGCAACCATGAACACACACACAGAGACACACACACAGAGACACACCCCCACAGACCCCCCCCCCCCACACACACACACACACACACACACCACACACCACACACACACACACACCCCAGCGCTCTGGTTGTCGTTTCTCTCTGTGGTTTCTTTGCATCTCTGTCAGGAACATCTCAGTCATTTCTGTCAGAAGCTCCAGAACCTTCTGTCTCCGGGCCGCTCTCAGCCTGCTGCGGTTAACCCGTCTCATCTGCCGCATTTCCCACGAGGCTTTGCGCAGCGGGAAGAAAAAGCGCGGCGTGCCGGTGAAGGTGTGAGCGGGAAAAGCTCTCCGGGATGGCGCCGTAATCCTTCAGGCTCCATCCCGTCACTTTTCCACACATTAGTGTGTTTGTTCTCGGGGTTCCTTCATCTCCACCCTCATCCTCATCCTCATCTTCATCTTCTGATGCTGTAATCAGAGGAGTTAACACGTGCACATGTCCCACGTGCGCGTGCATGTGCGTGCGTGCGTGGATGTCATCATTCCACACTGATGCGCATTATTTGCTTGTGTTCATTCAGCTTCATTAGAGAAACATCAGGAAGACTTTTTCATTTTCTCTCAGACTCCGATTTCCTTCAAGAAAATATCGAACGCTTTAGTCTGCATACTGAGCAGCAAATTGGAAACAGGCTCCAACTCGTTCTATACATTCTAATTAAACTCTCTTTAGAAATGATCAAACGGGGAATTCTGCAGAGAGGAGCAGCTCTGCAGGATCACAGCTGCTGCAGTGTCTGCAGTGTAGTACAACTGTGTCTGCAGACGTCTGCAGACACCTGCAGCTGCAGCATGCAGACTGAATTCTTGCCTCTAACTTTACTTTTCATGAATCTAAGCTCAATAAGAATCTTCCAGACTTTCAAAATATGTTATTTTCCTTCAAAATAAAAGGTACCAACAGAATTTCTGGAGGTTGGATCTGTGCCAAATCTTATTTTAATGACATTTCCTGAACAGCAGATCTTATCAAGTGTAGTTAATTAAAAACTGGTCATTCATTATGAGCTATCTCAAGAATAGCACAGAAACAATCCTCTGACCTGATGAACCACACAAACATCAGACCCCCCCCCCCCCCCCCCAGCTCTGACAGGAGTCTGCAGGTCAGTTGCTGCCTTCAAACCTTCCTCCTCAGTTCTTCACATGTTTCAACGACGTATTGACCTCAATAAATATAAAGACGGTCAAATCAAACTAGATTTATTGATTCAAAGGAAGCCAGAAGAATCCAAATCAGAGGATCTCAGCCGTTCTTCTTGGACTTCCATCCTGTTTCTAACGTCTTCTTGTAGCATTTTCCTGACGGTGGAGGATGAACTCATTTCAGAGTTTGACTCATTTACCGTCATCTTCCTGGTCTGAGCCGGAGCGTACAGCTGCGGCGCTCCGATCAAACTTTTCTGCTGCGCTAACATCAGTTTGTGAGGATCTGTAAGCTTGCAGGAGAGAGAATAAAGAAAGAGATCTTCTCCTGCAGGAGTTCAGAGTTCAGACTTAAACCATCAGGACTCCAACTCTGACCCTCCAGAATGAAATCCAGAGGAACAGTTTAACTGAAAGGTTTTTATTTATCTTATATTTGAGAAGTTGGAGAAGAAAAGTTTGATCTTTGTTGGTAAAATCTTCTCAGCTCCTAAACACTCTGACAGCTGAACGCTTTAACATCAGAATGAAACTCAAGAAGATTTCACAGAAATCCACCTGAATCTGAGGAGGATTTACCTGCAGAACTTCTCGTTAGTAATGCGTCGAAATGAAGATCTGCATCAGGATCAGCTGATTCTGGCTGATCCAGTGAGCTGTCAGTGTTTTGAGGTGTGAAAGGGTCTGACCCCTCGCCGTTTAACCCGGATTCCTTCTGCCTTCCTGCCGTGAGGCCAGAGGAGAACGTGACGGTAAGAAACGTGACTGATGACCCCCCCGCTGAGCGGGTCTGCTGCTGAGAAGCAGACCCGGTTCTGAACCACAGCAAACCCACACAGAAACCAGAGGAAGCAAGATGGCCGACGGCGGCTGGAGCAGAGCCCCCCCACCCCCACACAGGTGATGCTTTCAGCTTCATCTCCTCCCTGATGATATTCCTTTAGTTCTACTTCCTGTGTGGTATCACAGCAACACCCCCCGCAGAAACAGACTAATTCCAGTCTTTCGCTGCTAATTGCATGGTTCAGAAGCTCTAGCAATTACAGCCCCCCCACTCTGTGCAACATGAGAGCTTTCAGGGGGCGGTGCTTAAAGGAGGCGGAGTTTCTCCTCACACTCCTGAGGATGAAAATGGAGAAGCTTCAGGACAGGATGGTGTTTCCATGGAAACCTGCATCAGATCAGGACCAGATCCTCACCAGATCAGGACCAGATCCACACCAGATCAGGACCAGATCCACATCAGATCAGGACCAGATCTACATCAGATCAGGACCAGATCCACATCAGATCAGGACCAGATCCTCACCAGATCAGGACCAGATCTACATCAGATCAGGACCAGATCCATATCAGATCTGGACCAGATCTACATCAGATCAGGACCAGATCCTCACCAGATCAGGACCAGATCTACATCAGATCAGGACCAGATCCATATCAGATCTGGACCAGATCTACATCAGATCAGGACCAGATCCCCATCAGATCAGGACCAGATCCACATCAGATCAGGACCAGATCCACACCAAATCAGCACCAGATCCACATCAGATCTGGACCAGATCTACATCAGATCAGGACCAGATCCACACCAGATCAGGACCAGATCTACATCAGATCAGGACCAGATCCACACCAGATCAGGACCAGATCTACATCAGAGGACCAGATCCACACCAGATCAGTCCACATCCACACCAGATCAAGACCAGATCCATCAGCTTCAGGCCTGTAGAGTTCAACCTCATATGAGGAGAGAGCAGATTTATTAGGACCCCCCCCCTCCCCCGCGCCTTTCCTGGTGGTTCTGGGTTGATGCTCGTGTTTCAGCAGTGAAGCATCCATCAGTGTGTGATTGTGTGAATGGGACTCTGACCTGACAGTCTTTGGACCTTCAGTGTTGTACGAGGACACACCGTTCAATCTCTAGAAGATGTACACATGTTCCAACATTTCTGTTTCTGTTAAACTTCATTCAGATTCAGATTCAGATTCAGACTTCTCCTTCACACAGCTTCCAGTTCTCCAGGCGTTCTTCATAAATGCTGCTGTGAACTTCACCACTGCAGTTCTGTCTGAGCTGAAGAACTCTGCAGCTTCCTTCTCCTCTCTCTGAAGCTGAGCTGGTTCTTCAGGAAGACGAGCCTGAAACATGGACGTTTGGAGATGATTGAGTCAGGGATGAGAGTAAACACGCGTGTAGCTGTATGCAAATGCAGGTGGACATGACATCGAGGCTTCAGCTGAAGCTGAAGCTGACGGAGAGTCGTGGAGGAAAGAAGCAGGTCAGAGTTCTTCTCTGACACCAACAGCTTCAGTTACAGGGTTTATGAAACGGTGGAGACCTGAAACGTTAGGGACCTGAAACGGTGAAGACCTGAAACGGTGGAGACCTGAAACGGTGGAGACCTGAAACAGCATCGACCTGAAACGGTGGAGACCTGAAACGTTAGGGACCTGAAACGGTGAAGACCTGAAACGGTGGAGACCTGAAACGGTAGAGACCTGAAACGGTAGGGACCTGAAACGGTGGAGACCTGAAACGGTAGGGACCTGAAACGGTGGAGACCTGAAACGGTAGAGACCTGAAACGGTAGGGACCTGAAACGGTAGGGACCGGGACACCCCCTCCCCATCGTGTCAATCAGGTTCTGAGATGAAGACCTGGTCCAGAGTTCTACTGGAGTCCATCAGGGAGACTTTGATGTTTAAAGCTGTTTCATGTGTGATATACTTGTTCAGACTTCTCAGTTTGATGTCAGGAACCAGAACCAGAACCAGACCCAGAACCTCACTTCCTTCATCAGACTTGAACTTGTTATTTGTTGTCTCGTTTTTAGAATAAAGAAGAAATCTGACCATCAATCCTTTCTCTCCATGAAATCTGATTCACATGATTTATTATTATTATTATTATTATTATTATTCTCTATTTCGATCTCTTCTTTCCCTCTAACCCCCCCCCCCCCCCACCCCCCCACTGCAGCAGAGAAATGACCTTCACAGAGTTCCTTAGAATTCAGCTCCTGGTTCTGAGTCCGGCTGCCGCTCTCCTCTTCCGGGCCCAGGACACATCATTATCTGGCAGGGATTGAGAGGATATCAGTGCATCTTATCCCTCGGATCACTGGCCCCCACCCCACCTCAGAAAAACAACAATAAACCTCCCAACAAGGCGTGAAGAGTATCGACGGACTGAGCTGGAAGGATGTCAGACTGAATCCTGGGGAGGTTTGTGGTTGGTGGAAGCATGTAGGGTATTTTATTCTCAATGACTCTTCATCAGTATTACGATTTACTAATAACTTATGTCTGAACAAATGGAGGAGACAGACCTGTCACTGCTGTGGGCTTTGAACCAGAATCATCCTGACAACAAAAATCACTGATTTATCTCCATTGAATCCTGTGGATCTCTTTGGATCCCAGTGGATCTCTGCAGAGCGTGTCATTGGGCTTGTTCTGACTGCTTGTAGTGATAGTAGACGTCCACTAGGTGGTGTCATCTACAGGTCAGCTCTGTCTATGGACAGAAGAAGAAGTGAGTCCATCTGTGGATGGTAAAGCATCGTTGAAATTAACACACAAAAACAATGTCACCAATCCTGAGTCTGAACCGACACAGGATGAGGTGATGCAGATGATGATGAAGGACACGGGTCCAGGTCATGTCGACATGAGAGCTGGTCTCATGAAAAAAGCAGCTTCAATAATTGAGCTATTGACTTATATTTTACTTTGTCTCTTAAAACTGGGGCTGTTCTAAAAGAGCTGAAGCTGAAGTAACTCCTCTGTTAAAATCTAGTGTCTGCTTTATTTCAGAATCATCCAAGTTCTGTTCTTGTTTTCTGAGGTATTTGAAAAATGAGTTCACCTCCGACTATCTAATATCAGTGGATCTCATGTAATCATGAGTATGGCTTCAGAGAACACACGTCCACTGAATTGACTGTAATACGGTCATCACATCTAACCAGGCCAGGCCAGGCCAGGCCAGGCCAGGCCAGGCCAGGCCAGGCCAGGCCAGGCCAGGCCAGACCAGGCCAGACCAGACCAGACCAGACCACTGCTCTCGGTTGAACTCGTCAGAAGCTTAAAATCTTTGTGAAAAAGTAGTGAACAAAATTCACTCCTCTATAAACACACCTCGCATGATGAAGTTGTACTACACTTTCATTTATCCACACTTTATCTACTGTCATTTCATTTAGGGTCATACACGTACAGTATATGTAAATTAGTTATTATTGTTACAAAATAGATTATCTCCTTTAATTTCTTTATTCAAAACATATTAGATATTAACAAGATTCCATATGAATACATATTGTATCTGTGTCTTTATGTTTAAGTATTAAAGGTTTTACCAACACGGTTTACTGATTTATGATGTTTTCTTCTGATGTTCTTGTTTATCCGAGACTCTCTGACGATTTCTGTCTTCCTGTTTGTAGAACGACCATCAATCAGAAAACTGTCAAGAACAGATCAAGAACAGAGGACCGGAACGTTGGAAGAATCAGAACTGTTCTCTGAAACCGGTTTCTTGAAATGAACAATGAAAATTAAGCTTTTATAAACGGTTTCAGAAAGGTCATGATATGAGACTTCTCTCTCTCTCCTGTACGGATGCATTTCTGTTGGATTTGTCTCTATAATCCATGTGATTGCATTTAATGTATGAATTATTAAAGAAAATCTACAGAAGTTATCTAGAAGATCTTCTGTTAATTATATTTCAACAAAATAATACCGATTCATAGAAAGTATGAGAGCGTGTAACCTCAGTGTCTCATGGTTGATCTTCATCCATCGCTGGAGACAAACGGAGCTGAAGAAATGACAAACAGGATCATCATTTAAAGGATTTTAGGAAAACAATGTTTTAACATGGGGGGGGGTATACAGGTAAACAGAAGGATGTTAGCAGCAGTCTTAAATCCTATAAATCTCAGGAGACTCTGAGTCCACATTTGATCATAACATCAACTTTTATTGAACTTCTCTAGAAACGTTCTGTATTTGTGTGTTTGCTGATGTCTGATGATCAGATCCATGTGGATTCTGTAATCCTCCTGTAATAATCTGTTCATCCAATCATCAAAGACTAATCCAGCAGTAAGAAGAGAGAGGAAGCTGAGATCTTCTAAACTCATGAATGAACATGAACACATCTCCAGTCTAACACAGGAGAACAATCGAGTTATTGGGGATACATATCCAACACACAGATGAACACACGTGTATACTTGTACACACGTGTACAGTCAGACACAGACTAGAACATTTCCATCTTTCTCTCATGGATCCTCAGAAGTTTCTCGTTTCAGTTCTTCGTCTCTAGACGTTTCCTTTGATCTTTCTTCAGTTCTCCTTCACGCGTGTGACGACCTTCATGCGTGTAAAGTTTGTTCTTCAAGCTGGTGAACAGAACGTGACGGATGTGGTTCAGTTCTGATGGTTCTGGAGTGACGGGTCAGAACAAACGGGACCGTCTCCGTCCAGAACCCGTTGGCGTCGTCTCGTGCTGTCAGAGCGGCGGTGAATTTCCTGGCGAGGAGGCGCGGCGGCCTTCATCAGTTCCGGCTCGTTAGTCTCATCTTCCTCACCTTAATGAGGTCGCTGTCACCTCAGCCTCTCATAATTGGCTGATTAGCGCGTGTCAAGAGGTTGACTCTCATCACAGCGACGCGGGGAGGCGGGGCTAACACCCCCACCACATGATCAGATGACTTGAGGCTGGACTGAAGGTCAGGGTGCGTGTCATCGTCTGGTTGTGAGAGAATGTTCTGGTGACAGGTCCGGTTCTGGAGCTGCTCTTGGTTCTGAAGGTTCCTCACAGTGACACCTGACCCCTCCCATCATAGTTCACGCCCTCCTCAGTGTTTCTACATCTCCGCCTCAGAATGATTCTTCTCTCAATGAGCTCATCTCAGAGGTGATTGTGTTGCTGGAACGGCGACATGGTTGCCATGGTGACGGCTGGTGCTTCTCCCTCTGCTTTTAAATCTGCTCTTCTAAAACGTTAATTGTTTTCACAGTCCTTATTTAAAAAACAGAGAGGAGAAAATGAAGCGAGCGCGTGACTGAGCTCAGAACTCTGGTTCAGGAAGAAGAAAATCCCTTTCATGTTTTGGGTTCATCTGATGGTTCTAACGAGTTTCCGGTCCTGATTGGTTCTGAGAGTCTTTAGCTGTGCTTTGGGTTGATGGCGCTCTGATGGTTTTCAGCTGGGATTAGCTTCTTATCGGCTGAACGCTGCGCTCATTTCCTGCATGAACACAGCCAGCAGCAGTCGTGACCCTGACCAAACATCTGGACGACCATCAATCATCAGCGATCACCACACGCTCGCCGTGCAGCTGGACGCAGCGCTTTCTGCTTGGTAGAGGTTCAGGAGTTACTCCAGCCTGGTCCAGACCTGGTCCTGATCTGGTCCAGATCTGGTCCTGATCTGGTACAGATCTGGTCCTGATCTGGATCCTGATCTGGATCCTGATCTGGTCCTGATCTGGTCCTGACCTGGGTCCTGATCTGGTCCTGACCTGGTTTCTGATCTGGTCCTGATCTGGATCCTGATCTGGATCCTGATCTGGTCCTGATCTGGATCCTGATCTGGATCCTGATCTGGTCCTGACCTGGTTTCTGATCTGGTCCTGATCTGGTTCCTGACCTGGGTCCTGATCTGGTCCTGATCTGGTTTCTAATTTGGCTCCTGATCTGGTTTCTGAATTGGTTTCTGAACTGATTCCTAATCAAATTCCTGATCTGATTTCTGATCTTGTGTCTGATCCAGCGTCTGATCTGTTTGTTTGATTTACTGGTTCTGTTTTTTAAATATTTAACATGATGATTCTAGTTTAACTTGATGATTCTAGTTTAACTTGATGATTCTAGTTTAACATGATGATTCTAGTTTAACTTGATGATTCTAGTTTAACATGATGATTCTAGTTTAACATGATGATTCTAGTTTAACATGATGATTCTAGTTTAACTTGATGATTCTAGTTTAACATGATGATTCTAGTTTAACTTGATGATTCTAGTTTAACTTGATGATTCTAGTTTAACATGATGATTCTAGTTTAACTTGATGATTCTAGTTTAACTTGATGATTCTAGTTTAACTTGATGATTCTAGTTTAACATGATGATTCTAGTTTAACTTGATGATTCTAGTTTAACATGATGATTCTAGTTTAACTTGATGATTCTAGTTTAACTTGATGATTCTAGTTTAACTTGATGATTCTAGTTTAACATGATGATTCTAGTTTAACTTGATGATTCTAGTTTAACTTGATGATTCTAGTTTAACATGATGATTCTAGTTTAACTTGATGATTCTAGTTTAACTTGATGATTCTAGTTTAACTTGATGATTCTAGTTTAACATGATGATTCTAGTTTAACTTGATGATTCTAGTTTAACTTGATGATTCTAGTTTAACATGATGATTCTAGTTTAACTTGATGATTCTAGTTTAACTTGATGATTCTAGTTTAACTTGATGATTCTAGTTTAACTTGATGATTCTAGTTTAACATGATGATTCTAGTTTAACTTGATGATTCTAGTTTAACATGATGATTCTAGTTTAACTTGATGATTCTAGTTTAACTTGATGATTCTGATTCTTTGGAGTTATTTTGGTAACGGTTGAAAAGTTAAAAGTTTTGTGTTTAAGCGTCACCAGCAACACCTCAGGTGTCCGGGGGTTAAAGCAGAATGGGGGGGGGGGTGTAAGGAAACATCAAGAAGGAAGGGACAGTTCCCCCCCCCGTGGCCCATTAGGAGGCTGATGAGTGAACAGTTAGCTGGATGGGATCTACAAACACTCTTTAATCATTCCTTATCGGTACCAACATTACCACATGCCCCCCCCCCAATCCTACTTCTGTCACATCTGCTGCCCCCCCCCGATCTGCCTCCATGTTTTTCATGGGTGGTGCTGTGTTTTGTTTCTGGGCTTTGTGGTGCCACTGTGGGGCCCGTCTGCAGGCTGAAGAACAACAGAACGCCAGGAAGGGATGCATGCTGGGTAAATATAGAAGAGCCGGTTCCTGAGTTAACCGCTTCAGACTGGAACCAGAACTCCCATTAGCATTCCCAGGCTGATAACCAACAGGTTTGATCCTGGAAGGATCTGGATCAGATTAGAGCAAAACCTCCTTTCTGTAGAGGCTCAGGAGACCGGATCAAACCAGAACCCTGCAGCAATAATAACAATCCCGGATCAGAACCGGAGACGGTAGAAAAAGAACAGAAATGTAGCGAGGAAAGCTCAGACGCACAGAGGAGACAGAGCAGCAGAGTGAAGTCACGTCTGAACATGGTCATCTCAGAGAAAAGCTGCTCATTTTAGGAGGCGGGGCTGCATGCTGCAGGGGGCGGAGCCCTGTATTCCTGGAGGTGGGGCCATTCCTTCCTATGTACCAGATCCGTGTAAATTTCCAGGTATGAATTAGTTCATGAATTCCAGAGATCATGTCTGCAGACCCCCCCCCCTCCCCCGTCACACAGCAGCTGGGGGTGTTACCCCCCCTCCCCCCCCCCCCCCTTCAATCAAAATCAGGTGAAATTTCAAACTTATGAACAGAAATCTTGCGTTTGTTTCCTGTGAACGGCTCCAATGGAACCAGTCTGTCTGGTGGGGGCGGTGGGGGGGGGGTGTCAGGAGTTTAATTACCTCCAGGTGACGGGGAGCCAGGAAAAACAGAATTAACCTTGTCAGCCCAGAGCTCTCCTCTTCCTGTCCATCGCATCAATTCCAGTTAAGCCGGGGGGGGGGGGGGGGGGGGGGGTGTCTACAGTAGAGAACCTGAGAGGAAGACTGCAGAGCGTGATGAAGGAGAGGATGGACTGATGGGAGGGACAGAGGAGGATCAGATCGGATCAGGAGGAGAGAAATGGGAGGCTTGAGTGTGAGAGCTGGGAGCAAGGGATTGTGGGAAAAGATGGAGGAGAGGATTCTGGGATCAATTCTGTCAATGTGACATCGTTAGCTGAAGGTGATGAGGAGGTTCCCCGTCCTCCTGCAGGAGGTTCTTAACCTTCGGAGGGATGGAGGAACGTGGAAACGGAATCTGAAACGGGAAATCCTGAACATGAAACTCTGAAGCTACAGATCATCACCACAGTATTACCGCAGTATTACAGCCGTATTCCTGTAGTATTACAGCAGTATTACCGCAGTATTACCGCAGTATTACCGCAGTATTACCGTAGTATTTCAGTCCACAGACACTGTTTATATAATGAATGTCTGTAAAGAGTCAGACGTGTTCTTTTCACACATCAGAACAAAGAAGCCGTGTTGGACCGGAACTGGAGGTTTGAAAGTGTCGTGAGTCTAGAAGACTAGAACCTGGACTGAACCAAAGGGATGGGGGGGGGCTTTAGGAAAGTGAGACAGCAGGAAGAACAGCTGCTGGTATGTCAACAAACAAACAAACAAACAAACAAACAAGCTCCACTGAACTGGATCATTCTGAGTTGGTTTACCCAGAACCGTCTCAGAACCGCTGTCAGCGGTGATGAAGCTCATTATGGACCCGTCCAGAACCACCAGGAGAACCGATGGCTCTGAAATTCACCTGCTCCACCATGACACACTCACTGCACAACAGCAAACACACAAACACAGTCGCTACACAACAGCAAACACACAGAACCCTAAAGCTCCTCCCATCTTTCACTGCGTCTCAGTTTCAAACCTTTTAGAGTCCACAGTAGTTCTTTATCACATGTAACACACACTCAAGTCTCTGGGACCACACACACGCCAACACACACATGAACACATGAACACATGAACACACACATGAACACATGAACACACACATGAACACCCCAACACACAAACACATGAACACACACACACACACCAGTGTTGCTGGTCTGTCACCTAAACCCAGTCTGTTCTGTGGCGAGCTTCAGTTTTTCTCTCGTGGTTCTGCTGTGCAGAGGGAGAACCATCCAGAACCACCTGCAGGGTTCGGGTTAGAAGACGGAACATCAATAACATGAAGGAACCAGAAGGTGGATTCAACAGGAAGTGGAAGTTCAGACAGCAGCACAACTTCCTGTTGAGTCTGAACCCTCTGTAGGAGGGAGTATTATGGTCTGTAATACCCCCTCTATGCAGGGATGGATGGGGGGGGTCTCTGTACACACCATGACCCTCTGATCTAACGGCCGACCTGCGGCGCTTCAGGTGATCGCTGACGGGAGAAACGGCGCCGGCGTTACGGCAGAAACCTCAGAAACTCCTTCAGATCCTCATCCTCACTCAGCAGCTCTGGAAATGAAATGACACCCCCATGATGCTCGGGGGAGGGGGGGGGCTGACTAAACATGCCCCCCCCCTCAGAGCACTTAACTAACTTTCACAAACTGATAAGGCAATAATTGCTGCCCTGAGGGTGGGGGTGGGGGGGGGGGGGGGGCTGGTGTCACATTACTCTGACTCCCAGGTCTGCCCCCCACCCCCCACCATGCTCCCACCCCCCCACCTCTACCCCTAAGAAATACTTACAAATACTATCAAAGTAAAGTTTCGACTCAAATCCAAATGAACCTCTGAGACGAGATTTCAGTTTGGGTTGTTGTAGGGAGGTGTTAGAGTCCGGGGGGGGGGGGGGGGGGGGGGGTGTCAGGCTTTGGCACTCACTCTGTTGTGGAGAAGGTTAAGCACAGAACTCCACTTGTGTGTTTGAAGACATCCAGGAAGGGGGAGGAGAGAGAGAGAGAGAGAGAGACCACAGGGAGCAGCACCAGATCCATGCAGGCGAACCAGGGCGCAGCGGACAGCAGCTTTGCAGGCTGGAGTCACGTGAAGGCAGGAGATCTTCTGGCACAGCTCCTGCTATGAAGGCAACCACACAGGTGATGTCAATGAGGCAGATCACCTGTGTGGCAGAGGCGTGGCCATGACCCCGACGTTCAGCTTCCTGCGTCTTCACTTCCTGTTTGATCCAAAAACCTCATCAGTTCTGCTGCTGAGGAGCTCCTCACTCAGAACCGGGCCGAGCGCTCAGCCCGCACCCCATCGCTGGACTCCGCCCCCTCCCCGCTGGATGGGTGGAGACAGGAAGTGATCCGCTCCCGTCTGCCAAAGGTTTATTTTCAGAGGGTGAAGTGTTGGGGGGTGGGGAGGGGGCAGGTTAACATCACACTAACTCGAGGGGTCAGGAACCCCCCCCCCCCACACCACCTCCCTCCATTCATTAGTCTTTGCACTGTACCATAAACCCCCCCCCCCCCCCCCCCCCCGAGACTCTTTTGTAAAAATAGTGGATTGGTCTGTTCAGAGAGAGATTCTGTACTACCCCTCGTGGGTGGCGGGGGGGGGGGGGTTGCAAAGGCGATGCTGGTAACCATGGAGACATGAAAGCTTTATTTCGGGGGGTGACCCATTTTGATTTCTTCTTTGATTGAAGAGGGCTCTTCATTTAGCTGGATGTGATCGACAGGGTTCTGATCCGGGGGGCGGAGTCATTCTGTGAGATCCAGATGATCCTGTAGATTTGATCAGGTGTTTCTCAGAAGTGAATCGTTTCCAGCTTCAGCTCCATCTCAACCTCTGACCCAGGAAAGCTTTCTGTTTCTGGGTCCAGTTCTGCTGCTTCCTGGTCCCGGACCACCTTAGGCTGGTGGTTCTGTCTGAGAAGACCGTCTGATTGGTCCTTCAGTCTGACTGTCTTTACGCCTCAGTTCAGGTAGGACCGACTCAGTTCCAGGTCGGACCGCCTCATTTTCAGGTCGGACCGCCTCAGTTCAGGTCAGACCGCCTCAGTCCAGGTCGGACCGCCTCATTTTCAGGTCAGACCGTCTCAGTTCAGGTCGGACCGCCTCAGTTCAGGTCGGACCGCCTCAGTTCAGGTCGGACCGCCTCAGTTCCAGGTCTGCCCGCCTCAGTTCAGGTCAGACCGCCTCATTTTCAGGTCGGACCGCCTCAGTTCAGGTCGGACCGCCTCAGTTCAGGTCAGACCACCTCAGTTCAGGTCGGACCGCCTCAGTTCAGGTCGGCCCGCCTCATTTTCAGGTCGGACCGCCTCAGTTCCGGTCGGACCGCCTCAGTTCAGGTCGGACCGCCTCAGTTCAGGTCGGACTGCCTCAGTTCAGGTCGGACCGCCTCAGTTCCAGGTCGGACCGCCTCAGTTCAGGTCGGACCGCCTCATTATCAGGTCGGACCGCCTCAGTCCAGGTCGGACCGCCTCCGTTCAGGTCGGACCGCCTCAGTTCAGGTCGGACCGCCTCAGTTCCAGGTCGGACCGCCTCAGTTCAGGTCGGACCGCCTCAGTTCAGGTCGGACCGCCTCAGTTCCAGGTCGGACCGCCTCATTTTCAGGTCGGACCGCCTCCGTTCAGGTCGGACCGCCTCAGTTCAGGTCGGACCGCCTCATTTCCAGGTCGGACCGCCACAGTTCCAGGTCGGACCGCCTCAGTTCAGGTCGGACTGCCTCAGTTCAGGTCGGACCGCCTCAGTTCCAGGTCGGACCGCCTCATTTCCAGGTCGGACCGCCACAGTTTCAGGTCGGACCGCCTCAGTTCAGGTCGGACTGCCTCAGTTCAGGTCGGACCGCCTCAGTTCAGGTCGGACTGCCTCAGTTCAGGTCGGACCGCCTCAGTTCCAGGTCGGACCGCCTCAGTTCAGGTCGGACTGCCTCAGTTCAGGTCGGACCGCCTCATTTTCAGGTCGGACCGCTTCATTTTCAGGTCGGACCGCCTCATTTTCAGGTCGGACCGCCTCAGTTCAGGTCAGCCCGCCTCAGTTCAGGTCGGACCACCACAGTTCAGGTCGGCCCGCCTCAGTTCAGGTCGGCCTGCCTCAGATCCAGGTCGGCCCGCTGTGATAATGCTGACCGTCTCTGCTGCTGATTAGACCACAGCGAGCCCGGCCTTTGATCTCCCCGTCCAGCTGGGCTTCTTAAGCTCCGCCTCTCTATGGAATCAGAGAACAATAAGCCGGCGCCGCTCACCTGCGGTCACGCTCAGTGGACGAGGCTCCTCTGCTGAGTGATTGGAAGCAATGCCCCCCCTCAGCCACATGCTGGGTCATTAGTGGAAGTGCCCCCCTCCCTGAATGATAAAGACGATGCTTCATCAGACAGAGACCTGCTGGACTGAGCATGCTCAGAGTAAAGCCTGCTGGTGAAGTTAGTGTCTGCTTCACCTCTGATGATGAAACTGAAGTTAGCAAACCTTTTAGTGAAACATCTCTCTTGTTCTGCTGAAGCTCCTGAAACTCTCTGAGTTCATGAGGCTTTCGTTCTGCGGGAAGCCCCTCCCACCTCACCTGAGCGGCTGTCAGTCAGAAGATGTTGTTCTGGAGGATCCGTGGATGCAGACTGACTCATCCTCAGACTAACGGTGTCTGCAGCAGCGAGTCCGTCATCCCGTGACCACCAGAGACCCCCCCACCCCCATGTGGAGGCAGCAGAACGGGTTAGCGCTCCATTATTCATCCAAACAGAATTCAGATGAGATTCTGCAGCAGGCCTAATGTCACAGCGTCTGCTGAAACAGAACCAAAGACCGCTTCAAATCACCCGCCTGCAGGTTAAAGCTCTGAGATTTGTGATCCGATATTTATGATCCGATATTTATGATCCGATATTTATGATCTGATATTTATGATCCGATATTTATGATCCGATATTTATAATCCGATATTTGTGATCCGATATTTATGATCCGATATTTATAATCCGATATTTGTGATCCGATATTTATGATCCGATATTTGTGATCCGATATTCATGATCCGATATTTATGATCCGATATTTTTGATCCGATATTTATGATCCGATATTTGTGATCCGATATTTATGATTCGATATTTATGATCCGATATTTATAATCCGATATTTATGATTCGATATTTATGATCCGATATTTATAATCCGATATTTATGATTCGATATTTATGATCCGATGTTTATGATCCGATATTTATGATTCGATATTGATGATCCGATATTTATAATCCGATATTTATAATCCCATATTTATGATTCAATATTTATGATCCGATATTTATAATCCGATATTTATGATCCAATATTTATGATCCGATATTTGTGATCCGATATTTGTGATCCGATATTGATGATCCGATATTTGTGATCCGATATTTATGATCCAATATTTATGATCCGATATTTATAATCCGATATTTATGATCCGATATTTATAATCCGATATTTGTGATCCGATATTTATAATCCGATATTTGTGATCCGATATTTATGATCCGATATTTGTGATCCGATATTTATGATCCGATATTTATGATCCGATATTTATGATCCGATATTTATGATCTATTATTTCTGACATGCTTGCTTGTCTGGAGCTCCGGACCAACATGTTATCCTCGGGTCTGGCGAGGCGGGAAAATGCCCCCCCTGTTTTGACTTAGAGACTCTAGAATCTTCAGTGGACCCCCCCTCTCTAACAGAACCTCTCTCATGAAGCTGCTGTGCAGTCCTGAAGGACGTCTTTCTTGCTGAAACACCAGAGAGGGAATCGAACCACAGCTAAGAATCAAAGTCACAGGTCTCCACCCGACTGGAGCTCACGAGAGACTTCTGCTCAACCAGACATGGACGTCGAAGTCTTCGTCCTGAGGGGAAACGACTGTACCCCCCCCCATTCACAGAGGTCTGAACCCTTACGGCGTCTGCAGGGTCAAGGACAGACGTGAAGAGACTCTCTGCACAAACGCCCCTGTGTCGTCTCCGAGCAGAAAATCTCTGTGTCTCCACGGAAACGTGGGGGGGGGGTTAATCCGTGAAGAGCCGTGAGCTCAAACAGCCGAGCCGTTGGAAGCGTTTCATGGCTCTTAGTTACTGTTGCCGTCATCGGAGACAGTTTGTCACCAATGAGATTATCACGCCTCACGGCGCCGAGGACAAGCATGACCTGTCATTATCGGGCGGGGGGGTCCAGAGGCCAGACTCACCCTGGAAGTTCTGATTGGTTAAAGTGGATCTGACTCTGACATGGGGGGTTGTGGGGGTCACTGGAGTGAAAGTAGGAGAACAAATGTTTTACACTCGTTGAAAAGTCAGATGGAAATCTGCTCAATCCTGCAGTCCATGAGGACCACCAGACGCTACACCACCGGTACATCTGGAGCAGGAAGTTTAAAGAGATGAACTCCGATTTTGTTCATCGTTCATTCGGCTAACAACAAAACCTCGACACTAACTCTCATGTCACACAGCTCCAGATGTTCAGACCAGCTGAGCCGGAACCGGTCCACAGTCAGAACCCGGCTCCTCACACAGAACCAGGTAAACCGGGCGATCTGAAGCAAAGTGGTTCTTCATTAAGTGTTGCTTGAGCGGTAAATACAACCGTTTTAACCTCATTAATTCAGATTCTCACTCAGACTCGCGACGTGGGAGTCGGAGTCGGGCGGAGGCGGAGGTGGAGGTGGAGGTGGAGCGGATCGCTGTGGAGGTCAGCAGGTGAATCGGGTCAGCTGGGAAAACAGAGCGACGTGCAGATTACAGCGTGCTGGTTGGAGTTCTGGTGACCTCTCTGCGGGTCAAACAGACCCGATTATGAAGACATGCCCCCCCCCGACCTCTGCTGCAATAATTGGCCTCCTGACAGTAAACACAGCCGGAGCAGGAAATGCACGAGCAAGTGTCCACGCCGCGTTACAGCGCAGGAATCGTGCAGAGCTGCAGAGACCCGAGGGTCACGCCCCCGGACAGGCGGAGCCAAACATCCAGGATTGAAAAGGAGGCGGGAAAACGAGGTGAGTGCTCTGCTGACGTCACTCAACAGTCTTCTGATCACAGGTTGACCACTCTACCGCTGCACCACAGCCGCCTGAAAGAGGGCGGACATCAGCAGTAGAAATCACGCTTCCTGCTAAAGGGGAGGAGCCACGGCTGCGTGAACGGTGACTCCTGGTTGGTGGACACAGATCAAGAAGCCCTGGGGCCGAGCGTGTCTTCTCCGGTACCCGTCAGTCTTTGGGCCCAATCATCAGAAATGGTTCTACGAGTTCTGAGACGGCAGCAGTCAGAGGGTCTCATGCGGGGCAGTAGTGGTCTTTGGAAAGTTCTGGCTCACAACCACCTTTACTGGACCGGGGCTCATTTACTTTATTATAAATATATGAGATGTAACCAGAATCTGGACCGTGTGACAAGACTGAACCTGTCAGAAAACCTGGTCCTGGTCCCGCCATCGCCTGAAAAATACAGCGATCCTGAGGTGGAGAACAGAACCCTCTTCGTTTGGACTCCATCCTTGGTCGGCTTACAGGGATTTAGGACCTGCAGAGTCATGATGGACTCCAGAACCCGACCCAAACAGAAGAGCCGTCCTCCAGGACAGACTGAGGAAGATCCAGAAGAGTCCTGGTCCTTCAGCCAAGAAATGGAAAGTATTTGTCTAACAAAGACCAGGAGCCTCAGGTCTGACCCCCTCCTCCTCCTCCTCCTCCTCCTCCTCCTCCTCCTCCTCCTCTCTCCAGTGTCTTTGGAGATCTCCTTTCTCCACTTTCTCGCACTTCAAAGTGAGTGTGGAATTACAGGCTGAGCAGACGGCTGTACACCTCATTCATAATGAATGAAGGTGCAGTTTAATGACTCTGTCCACTTGCCCCCCCCCAGTATTGGGGCTCCTCTCAGTGTTTGGTGTGATTGCATGTGCAGTAAATGCTTTTATCCAGCTGAGAGGTAATTAGGATGGGGAAGCGGTGGACGCTGAAGCCGGGTGGCATCAAAGAGAGAGGTGTTCCGGCTGTGGAGGACACAGAGGTTAACAGAATTAGAAATTTATAAAGAACTGTCAGATTGTGCCCAGAGCAAAGGATTGACAAGTGAGGGCAAAGAGAAAGGAGGCAGACAGAGGTGCAGAGAAGAGATCAGTCACTTTAATGACCCAGTTCAGCCTCCTCTGTTCTTCAGAGGACGGTTGGCACGGTGACCCGGCTGCTGTTAACAGGAGCTTCCTGTGACAGATGAGCCCGCCGAATGGATCCTGCTGACAGCAGCTTTAGCACTAATTTTACCCCTGGAGACCGCCGCGCAGCACGCCGCCGATGATGGCATCAATCTGCAGTATTGTTATGGAAACCCGGCTTTGTGTTGGCTCCACACGAGCCGGTTCTGTCAGGGACACAGAGGATCTCTCTCATGTGAAGTCCTGCAGTCTCTCTACTCTTTTAGACACGCCCACATCAACCGTCTGCTGACAGGTGTGGAAGCAGGTAAGACCGTCAGTTTCTGAACACCTTTTATCCCTCATGGGCTTCCTTAGAGATAGAAGCTCCATCCCCTGGAGAGAGATGGATGGATGATGGATGATGGATGGATGGATGATGGATGGATGGATGATGGATGGATGGATGGATGGATGATGATGGATGATGGATGGATGATGGATGGATAATGGATGGATGATGGATGGATGGATGATGGATGGATGGATGATGGATGATGGATGATGGATGAACGGTCAGAGGGTTGCTGGAGCCTAACCTTGTCCACTCTCACCTGTTGCCACAGTAATTCAATTCAATTCAATTTTATTTATATAGCCCAAAATCACAAAGAATTTTGCCTCATTGGGCTTCATGCAGGTAATTTTACAGTTGCAAAAAATAGTCATGAAACATGAAAGAAAGATCATGAAACATGTAACACACCTGTACACGCTCACATTCACATGTAGAGACAGTTTAGTATTGTTGGCCGTATTGATCCAAAGTATCGATAGAATTGATCAAATATCAATATTTCCGCTCTGGTTTGAATCTTTTCTGTCAGATTAGACTCACCACTACTTGTTTTTTGTTTTTTCTCTTTTTCATTCACTTTTTCATTTTTTTATCTCAATAAACTGTTTTCCATTTAATTGAAAATATTTTCCTAATTTTGTTTTTATGTTTAACAAAATAGATTTTGTTCCACTGCATTTACAAAAATATACATATTGGTATCAGTTTCAATATTTTTATATATAAAAATTTATAGAATTTATAGAATACCTATAGGTATTCTATAAATATCAATATTGGTATCGATACCTGCTGTTATCGGATCAATACCTGAGTTCTTAGCTCCGCCCTACGGAGTCATCCTTTCACTGATGAAGTGCGTCTTTGTCCACTGCAGGAAGCTCCCCATGCTCAGGGAGAACATGCTAACCTGGGAGAACACTCTAACCAGGGAGAACACGCTAACGGGGAGAACATGCTAACCAGGGAGAACACGCTAACGGGGAGAACATGCTAACCAGGGAGAACACGCTAACAGGGAGAACATGCTAACCAGGGAGAACACGCTAACCAGGGAGAACACGCTAACGGGGAGAACATGATAACCAGGGAGAACACCTGTGATGCCTCTCACCTGTCAGCCATCCTAACAGTGTCACAGTGGAGCCGGCGCCGCTGCAGGTCACATGTATGTTCTGAATAGCATGATCAGGAGCCTCTCTGCTGAATTGTTCCATTTCTTTCAGTGAAAGAGCAGCCTGGAACAGGCCTGGCTCCTCGAGGACTCTTGACTCCTTCAAAGCTAAAATCTAATTAAAGCTTGATGCAGGAATAAATGGTTGAACCTCAAATCTCTTTTAGTAATCAGCGTGTTTAATTACAGGTTCATGCAGCTACCTGGATGCTGCGTGCAGCTCCAGATGAATTTCTGAAGGTTTTTTGGTTGATTTGCCTCCATTTGCATGTCTGTGCTGTGAACAGGCACCTGTAATGACTTCATCTGGGTCCCGCTGAGGCCCAGGTGCTTCCAAATAGGATTACACAGCTGGTTATTTCAGAGATCCTGGAAACGAAGGCCACAGAGCAGCAATGATAATTGAATGATTGGACTCCTTCAGCGACTCTCCATGATTAAAGAGACCGGATCAGGGGAAGTGGGAAACGATCTCGGATACTTGGGTCACGTGGTTCTGAAGAGCTGACGCCCCCGGGAGGTTACCCTCTCCTGGAGCGGGTGAGGGTTTGTTTCCTCCAGTACAGTCAGTCAGATCAGAACCGAGGGCCTCTAGTGGTGGACAGATGTAACTGCACACACTCAGGGGGTCTATTGGTACAAACTCCTCCTGGATCTGAGGATGAACTTTATTGATATGGTTTTTGGAACACAGAAGACAGAGACAGTGAGGGCAGAAGGGCAAAAACATGGAAGAACAAGGATGATCAACACACTCTGGAGGTTTATCCATGTGGAGGCTCATCAGAGGGGCGGAGCCTGACCACAGACACACCCACCCACATGTGCATGCAGAACACCAGCATGTTTCTCTCCTGCTTCTGTAAAGGTGAGCATCCACCTGTGCTCAGGTGTTCCTCTATGTTACAGAAGCTAAAATGGCGACCGAGGACCCCCCCCCCCCCCACCCACACACCAGACCTCCTCCACAGTTACTCTGGAGTAATCAGTGCCTTGCTCAGGGACACATCAGCACGGAGGGTGTCAGAGGGTCATTATTTACTCCCTCCAGGCCTTTAAATGTGTTTGAAAAAGCAGTAAAAGGGCAGAAAATGGGGGGGGGGGGGGGTTGGGGGGGGGTAGCTGCAGGTCAGTAATTCAAACCGGTCATCAACCACATGTTTGCTTTCCCAGCAGTCATCATGAGAAGAGTCTTCTCTAGCCCTTCAGAATAAAAGCATGTTGGCTGCAGGACCGAACATCCCCACAGAGACGTCTCTGTCCTCAGAGTCTGCATGAAATCACAACGTTTCATGTGTCATACATGTAAACACGGATGTCCCCAGCAGAAGTTTTTGGGGCCCGATCTGATTCCGAGTCATTGGATTCTGTGGATTTGCCGATACTGAGTCCTGATCCGATACTTTTGTAACATATTTAAAACATGAACAACTTAACATCTTTAGAGTTATTGAACATTTCTGACCAAATGTGATTCCTGTCCTCATTTAGAATTCTTAAAATAAATAATAACAGTTTTATCATGAATGTGATGAGAGTTCATGACGAGATCAGATCATTATTCGTTTTCATTTATTAGTTTTTTAAGATTATCTGCTTCTTTTTCAGTTCTTAAAACATCACATTTTCAGTTTTATTATCAGAGTAGTTCATTTTCTTAACTTTTATTCCTCTTTCAGATAAATAAAACAGGCATATCAAAGGACAGCTCGGGTCCTAAGGAGTTAAATCACGGTGCTAGCATGTAGCAGTTAGCATCTGCTGTTTAGCATCTGTCTGGAGCACGAAGAGTTTAACATAAAAAGAAACAAACTCTGTCTTTTTCTGTAGAAATGTCTTTAGAGGTTGTTGTTTAGAGACACTAGCTGTCAGTTTCAAGAGTTTTTTTTCAGGTAGAAACTCTTCAGGCTGAGATCCGTCCGTCGGCACCAGCAGGTGATGTCACCGCGAGGACCGCTACCTGCTGCTCCAGCGTCTGCACTCCTGATGGACTCACCTGATGGTCATGTTTGGAGTCGGTTTCTAGGACATAGTTTCTGCAGAGCGGCAGGAAAGCTTCAAATGAATCTCATTTACTGACACAAAACGTGTTCGTGTAAACGACGATTTAAGAAGAGATGCAGGCGGAGCTTAGATCAACGATCACTACAAACAATCCTTCATGGAGTTCAGCAGCAGATGCACAAACGCAGATGAAGCTTCAGGTGACAGGAAGGTTCTGCTGTGGTCATTCATGAGAGTTATTGGAAACCAATATCAATAACATCCATAGAAACAGAACAAAACGTCTGTTCCACAATAAGTTTAGTCCTTTCTGGATAACAGAACAGTTTTCTGTGTAAATCCATGTTTGATTCATAAATAAATGGATTGAAACATTTGAGAACGCATGTGAAACTCACTGGAGAACATTTTATTCTACAGAGAATGATCTCAGGAAGTAACTCCTGAGATTATCCGTCCAATCATTACTCAGTAAATTCAAAATACTGGAATTGAAAGATATTTTATGTATAAAGTAACAGAATTATCTGACTCACTATATACAAGAAGATCTCAAAAAAGTGTTCAAGGATGTGAGAGTTTCTCCTGCCTCCAGGTACGACTGGAACTCAGGAAGAAGACAGAATTCCCGTCAGGATCAAACAGTGACGTAAACAAACCAAAAGCTTTATTGATGAAATGTATGTTTACATACAGAGACACCATTTTAAATATTTTTGGACTTAAACGTATGTGTGCATTTCTATACCAATATACTGGATGCAGATTTAGCAGAAAAACGTGTTTTCTTCAGTCTGATTCATTTCTCGTGTTGAAGATTTTTTGTTTTGGTGGAAATGAAGAATCAGAAATTCACCTGAGTTATAGCAGGACTGTTGGTGCAGGTCAAGCCCGCCCCCACTCCCACAAGCTTACAGCCCCCTCCCAGGAAAACAAAGACGTTCATGGATCTATCTGTTGGCCGGGGGAGGATCAGAATGGGGCGGAGCTTGTGCTAACACATCTGCTCCTGATTCAGAAACACTCAGAAATGTGTTTTCTTCATGTCGTCAGAAGAACACGTTCCAAACCGTTTTGGGTCTTTACCCGTCTGAATCTGTACCAGATCACTGAACCTGTTTACCTCACAGATCAAAGCAGCGCAGACAGAAGAATTATCATGTATGATTTAAACTGCTTCAACATCTGACGCTCATTGGAATCCACAGAGTTCTTCTTCTTCTTAAAGCTGCAGCTGTTTGACATCAGATCTGAGAAACATCCAACTTCATCTGAAAGAAAGTCTGAGGCAGCTTCTCTGCAGGATGACAGGCCGTCCCAGAATGCATTGCAGTTAGTGTGCCTTAGAAGGACTACAAAGACAGAGCGGTGAGCTGTCGCAGTGTTCTGAATCATTGATGGCTCTGAAGACTCGGATCCTTCTTCGTCTGGGATGAGTCCTGTCAGGCCAAGCGCTCCGCTTCCTGCAGACCCCCCCCCCCCAATGAGACCATGGACGGGGGGGGGGGGCAGAGAACAACAGACTCATTTTATTATAGATCTTAATAAAATATAACTCTGAGGCGATGATTAAAATCCTTCATAGTGACTGAACACAACTGCATGTCCTGTCTGAGTTCTTCTGTCTCTTTAGTTTGATTGACACCCCCCCCCCCCGCGCTTTGATTTCTATCTATTGATCGATGAAGGTCAGAACTGATGTCAGTGAAAATCTGAGGCTGTGTTTTAGAAATCATGCAGATTATAAACCTGCACCAATCGGAACAGTCTGATCGGGTTGGAGCTTTGAACCTCACAACCCCCCCACACACCCCCAGAATCAATCTAATAAGAACCAATCAGAGGCCTCCTGAGCGGCGGCAGGCTGCTGCAAACAGCCCAGCAATCCGTCTCCATTCAGGATTGATTCCGAACACGGAGACGCTTCCGTGAAACCTCTCCTCTCCACTTCTCAGCTGGTGATGAATGTGCCCCCCCTCTGATCCTCAAAGAGCCCCCCCATCCCTTTGAACCGGCAGCCTGATTACCCCTGAGAGCACGGACCTTCAGGGAATCCTCCGGCCTCTCATCTCCACCCGGATCCCGCTGCATCCCATAATTCACAGCTGAATTCTGACAATCACAGGTTAGAATCCGGACCGCAACAGAGCAGACGCTGCCCCCCCTCTGCCTAAAAAGTATTCAACCGTATGAGAGTCTGAGGATGCTGACAGTCAAAGAAATCCTCTGTAATGATCTCACAAACATGATGGAACGGATTCTCTGGAGCTGGAGCTGACGGAGCATGGAGTCCGGATCAGGAGTCCTCAGTGACCCGGCGCTGTCTGACCCGGCGCTGTCTGACCCGGCGCTGTCTGACCCGCTTTGGTCCGACCCGTCTCGGTCCGAACAGCAAACATCCACACTGCAGCTCTGGTAACGAGGGCTGGATTTAAATCTGGAAGTGAATAATTGTAATTTAGAAATGAGAAGAAGAACATCTGAACTCTGAAACATCATCTCTGAATTCAATGAAGCATTTGTGTGTGTGTGTGTGTGGGAGGGTCCTTTCATCTGTAAACCCCCCCCCCCCCGTGTTTTGTATGCTAATCTGTCCAGGCAAATATGATGGGGGGGTTTCAGTGAAGAGACTGCAGAAGGCCCCTATGGTCAGTGAACCCCCCCAGTCTGAAGGATGCATGTGCAGAACACCCCCACCTACCTCCACCACCAGCAGGCTTCCTGCCTGTAATTGTCCCCAGCTGTAATGGGGGGGGGGGGGGGGGGTTAAATGGGGCCGTGGGGACGGCAGATTAGTAATTTGGGGATGAGAGTGAAAGCAAGAAAATTGGTAGCAGGCCACAGAAATTAGCATTCCTTTGGTTTTAGAGGGCATTAAACATTAAATAGACACCCACCACCCCCCCAGTATGGGGGTCTCAGGACTGGAGGTGGTGGAATGGAGAGGCGGGAACCTGTGGGGGGGTCAGCAGACATCAGAACTTCCGAGGGGTTTGATTGGACCACAGGGCTGGAGCATCTATCTGTCAGAGATGCTGGTTCAGGGGTTCAGGGAGGAGTCAGTGACTCTGACCAATCAGCTTTTATCAGAGCAAACACCTTCCAGGTGAGAAAGCTCCCGCATCTCTTTGGACTTCTATGGTTCCTCTAATCTCCATCCAGAACAAAATGAAGCAGCCTGAAACCACCTGGTCCAGTCTGGAGTTCTGAAGGATGCATGCGGGCCAGCTGATGGTTCTGTTGGACTTCTGCACTCATCTGGTTGGGGGGTCGGATGCTTCCTTTAATTCAATTCCATTTTACTTCTACAGTCCAATGATCTCAAATCATTTCTCTCATTCAGCTTCATGCTGGAAGCAGAACGTCGGTCATAAAACACAAACAATAGAAGAAAACTGTTATTCCTGTCCTTAGATCCTCCTTCTCCATGAGGAGAAACTCCTACAAAAACCTGATTCAGGAAGAAAGAAGAAACCTCCGAGATGTCCAGATGAAGGAGAGATCCTCTCTCAGGACGATTGATCAGAACTGTTGAAGAAGAATTGTCTTATCTAACTCTACAGATACACATTAGAATAGAGTTCAACCAGATAAGACTGGGGGGCAGGTGGGGGGGGTTCACGGCCAGGACAGGATCATGGACGACCCACCTGGAATCACTCGTGCTCTCCCAGAGAAGAACAACACATGAATCACACTAGACCAAACAGAGTCAGAGAACTGAATCTAATGAAGAATAAAGAGTAAAGAGAGGAGAAGAAATGAGAATAGAGAACAGAACCTCAGAGCTGATGTGGAGAAGAACATGATAGAAAATCTAGCAGAACGCCTGTCCAAAGAGGAATGTTTTAAGGAGGAATGTTTTAAGGCTAGCTTTGAAGGTAGAAACTGTGCTGGATCTCCAACATGAGCTGGGAGCTTATTCCAGAGAACAGGGGCTTGATGGATGAAGGTTCTACCTCCAACTGGACTTTTAGAGATTCTAGGAACTACAAGCAGTCCTGCATTTAGTGAACCAAGTGTTCTGATTGGTTGATCTTTGATATAGGATGGGGCCACACCATTCAGAGCCTTATAGGTTAACAGGAGGATTTAGAACTTGATCCTGGATTCAACTGGGATCCAGTGGAGTGAAGCTAACACAGGAGTGATGTGTTCTCTTCTGCTAGTTCCTCACACCACAGGTGGACCTCACATCAGAGGTGGACCTCACATCAGAGGTGGACCTCACATCACAGGTGGACCTCACACCACAGGTGGACCTCACATCACAGGTGGACCTCACATCACAGGTGGACCTCACACCACAGGTGGACCTCACACCACAGGTGGACCTCAGGTGAACCTCACATCACAGGTGGACCTCACACCACAGGTGGTCTTCAGGTGGTCTTCAGGTGGACCTAAGCTGTCCGAGTGAGGATAGTCTTTTTGACAAAGATACAGAGAAGTGAACCCAGTTTTCCCATCAGCCCAGTCTTCAGTCCCGCCCCCAATATTGACTTACCTCCAATCAGAACGTCTTTATCCTGCAAGTCCCCCCCAGACAAACACACCCACACCCCCCCGAATGTTGTTTCTGGTCGTTGTTAAAGAAGAAGCGTCGACCTCTGATTCTCAGGATCACAGGGAATCTGCCCCCCCCCCCCCCCACCCCAGCTCAGATCTGCTGCTGTGAATGGCTCTGACATAATAAAGGGAAGATGGGGGGGGGGGGGGGGGGGGTCAGTGTGTAAAAATATATGTTGGCAAAAACTGAAAATATAACAGCAGGAATCCCAGAGAGAAGCAGACGGAGGAAATCCAGCAAAGAGCTGCTAGAGCAACAAAAACAGTCAAATGTGGACCCCCCCCCCCCCCCACCCCCCCCCCCCCACAGTAATATAGGAACTGGACACCCCCATTCTGCTCTCTGAAAGTTACAAGTGACAGATTTTAATAAATCAGCAGTTCTTCTGCAAATGTGAACTAACACGTTAACCATCAATCTGCTGGTCTCTGCGGGACTCTGGAGGAGGAATGAAAACCCGACCCGGTTCTGTTTTCACTGTTCAGATCACTTACAATCACGTTCTGTCACCGCCGCACTCTGGAGCCCGCCGAGAAAACAACACATGATTGGCGGGTCGGCTTTGTGCAGCTTTCTGGGTCTGTGTCGACTCATTCTGCAGCTTTCTCCAGCCTGAGTCTTCAGGAAAACAACATTGCTTTTCTGGTTTTTGTAAATAAGAAAATATAAATATATATATTTTCCAGTTCTGGGACACGAGCAGCAGACGAGTGTCTCCATCTCTTCTCCACTTTCTTGCTTTTAAAGTTGCTCACTTTAATCACCAAACCACTGCAAACCAGACACCGAGGAGAGCTGAACATGGCACCGAAGAAAAGTTCTGAAGCTGATTTGATGGAGCTCAGAACCGCACTGGCTGATATTCAGGTGAAATTAGCACCGCTAATGCATTGGAATGCTAAATTAGCAACCCTTTTGGAGCTACAGGCTAAGCTAACCCCGATGTTGGAAGAGTTACAACAAGAAAAGGCATGTAACAAACAACGGGATAATCACCAAGATCTCCTGGAGAGAAGAATGATCGACCACCATCAACAAGTACGGATGAATAACCTGATTCTCACGGGACTCCAACTACAGCCCAGAGCGCAGCCTGGTGCTACCAGCGTTAGCATGGAGGCTAACGTTAGCATGGAGGCTAACGGAGCTGTGATGGATGCTAATGCCACCGTGGAGGATCAAGTCTAAAGGGATTTCCTTGGACCTGAATACTGTTGAGGTCTGTCATCTGTTTCCCCGGAGAAAGAACACGGATGATCCTGATCCTGATCCTGATCCGGTTCGTGAATTGAAAGCACAAGACTGCTCTGATGAAACGACGTAAACACCTGAAGGGGACAAAGTTGTTCCTTAATGAGCATTTATGCAAATATTACGCTGATCTGGCAAAACACGCGAGAGTCCTACGATCTAAGAAACAGATCCATTCTACATGGGTCCAGAACTCCAGAATCTTTGTCAAACCACCCGGACCGCCGGACCTCACAAAGTCTCTGGAAATAAAATCCATGACAGACTTTGAGAACTGTGGGATTACGCATGTTTGAACCTTTACTTGAAGTGAAATGTGAACTCATGAAACCGTCGAATCTGAACTTTGACCCGATTCTGAGCTGCAGAACTCGAGCAGAATTCCCTTCAGACCTTCAGTCTCTCAGTCAGAACATCAAAGAACGATTACGAGCCTTAAACTTCCTAAACTGGTTCTGCTCTGATTCTGCTCCAATTGTCTTTTTTAACGAGAGTATTTGGATATTTTTTCCTGCAGTAACAAATGAAGTCGATTACTACTTAATACTTTTTGAATTATTAGAATCATTCTTTGAGGAATAAAATCTGCACAAATTGTATTTTTAATGAGAATGTTTAGATTATTGTTGATGATTAATATAAATGATTTGTCTCTGGATGTTTTTTAAATTCTATTTTTTTATTTATTTTCTGTTTTTTACTCTACTTTTATTCAGTGTTTTACTCTTTGTTTTACTGTGAAGCACTTTGTGATTTTAATCTTGAAAGGTGGTATATAAATAAAGATTATTATTATTATTATTACATCACCGATATTAATGATCTTTTATAATTGCTGAGTCGATTTTGAGGAAGGAACATGTCAATCTGACAGAAAGAATCTGTTTTTTTCAGCTAAAACTGGTTTTGAAGTGAGAAAAACTCGATCTGATGCCGAGTCGACGTTTCATGACTCCTCCTTCACCAGACACCTCCTTCACCAGACTCCTCCTTCACCAGACGCCTCCTTCACCAGACGCCTCCTTCACCAGACTCCTCCTTCACCAGACTCCTCCTTCACCAGACGCCTCCTTCACCAGACTCCTCCTTCACCAGACTCCTCCTTCACCAGACTCCTCCTTCACCAGACTCCTCCTACGACTTGATGACGGTGTAACTGACGACAGGCTCCTCCCTCCCCACAGGTGTGATGGGTGGACAGCTCTGCCTGTCCTGCAGTAACAGCAGCTCAGCTGTTGGTTTGTAGAGAAAAGTGGAGCCAAAGCTGGAACTGGAACTGGACTGACTGTGTTCTGGTTCTGTCTGGATTCTTCTCTGCTACAGTTCTACTGTCATGGAGCAGATTGTACAAGGTGGGGCTCAAACTACAAGGAGGCGGAGTCACGATCCTCAGGATTGTTGTGACTGGAACAGCTACAGGAAGAGATGGTGAAACTCCTCATGGAAACGGCTTCAACTCTGAGAACTGAAACGGAACCGCCACAGCTGGAGTGGAGAGTCTGAAGGTGACAGAGACTCTGACCTATGAGTGGACGAGACCTCCTGGAGGAAGACGACTCCTCCCTCTCCACCTGTTTACATGTTTGTTTGTGATGAACCCTGAGGTCCATCCTGCATTCCTGATGTGACGGTCCTCTGGTTCCGATCCTCTGGTTCTGGTCCTCTGGTTCTGGTCCTCTGGTGCCGGTCCTCTGGTTCTGGTCCTCTGGTTCCGGTCCACTGGTCCTGGTCATCTGGTTCCGGTCCTCTGGTTCCGGTCCTCTGGTCCCGGTCCTCTGGTCCTGGTCATCTGGTTCCGGTCCTCTGGTCCCGGTCCTCTTGTGCCGGTCCTCTGGTCCCGGTCCTCTGGTTTTGGTCTTCTGGTCCCGGTCCTCTGGTTTCGGTCCTCTGGTTCCGGTCCTCTGGTCCCGGTCCTCTGGTCCTGGTCATCTGGTTCCGGTCCTCTGGTCCCGGTCCTCTTGTGCCGGTCCTCTGGTCCCGGTCCTCTGGTTTTGGTCTTCTGGTCCCGGTCCTCTGGTTTCGGTCCTCTGGTTCCGGTCCTCTGGTCCCGGTCCTCTGGTTTTGGTCTTCTGGTCCCGGTCCTCTGGTTCCGGTCCTCTGGTCCCGGTCCTCTGGTGCTGGTCCTCTGGTTCCGGTCCTCTGGTCCTGGTCTTCTGGTGCCGGTCCTCTGGTTCCGGTCCTCTGGTGCCGGTCCTCTGGTCCCGGTCCTCTTGTGCCGGTCCTCTTGTGCCGGTCCTCTGGTCCCGGTCCTCTGGTTTTGGTCTTCTGGTCCCGGTCCTCTGGTTCCGGTCCTCTGGTTTTGGTCTTCTGGTCCCGGTTCTCTGGTTTCGGTCCTCTGGTTCCGGTCCTCTGGTCCCGGTCCTCTGGTTTTGGTCTTCTGGTCCCGGTCCTCTGGTTCCGGTCCTCTGGTCCCGGTCCTCTGGTTTTGGTCTTCTGGTCCCGGTCCTCTGGTTCCGGTCTTCTGGTCCCGGTCCTCTGGTTCCGGTCTTCTGGTCCCGGTCCTCTGGTTCCGGTCCTCTGGTTTCGGTCCTCTGGTTCCGGTCCTCTGGTCCCGGTCCTCTGGTTTTGGTCTTCTGGTCCCGGTCCTCTGGTCCCGGTCCTCTGGTCCCGGTCCTCTGGTCCCGGTCCTCTGGTCCCGGTCCTCTGGTTTTGGTCTTCTGGTCCCGGTCCTCTGGTTCCGGTCCTCTGGTTTCGGTCCTCTGGTTCCGGTCCTCTGGTCCCGGTCCTCTGGTTTTGGTCTTCTGGTCCCGGTCCTCTGGTTCCGGTCCTCTGGTCCCGGTCCTCTGGTCCCGGTCCTCTGGTTCCGGTCCTCTGGTCCCGGTCCTCTGGTGCCGGTCCTCTGGTCCCGGTTCTCTGGTCCCGGTCCTCTGGTCCCGGTCCTCTGGTTCCGGTCCTCTGGTCCCGGTTCTCTGGTTCCGGTTCTCTGGTTCCGGTCCTCTGGTTTCGGTCCTCTGGTTCCGGTCCTCTGGCTCTGGTTCTCTGATTCCGGTTCTCTGGTTCCGGTCCTCTGGTGCCGGTCCTCTGGTCCCGGTCCTCTTGTGCCGGTCCTCTGGTCCCGGTTCTCTGGTCCCGGTCCTCTGGTCCCGGTCCTCTGGTTCCGGTCCTCTGGTCCCGGTTCTCTGGTTCCGGTCCTCTGGTTTCGGTCCTCTGGTTCCGGTCCTCTGGCTCTGGTTCTCTGATTCCGGTTCTCTGGTTCCGGTCCTCTGGTTCCGGTCCTCTGGTTCCGGTCCTCTGGTTCCGGTCCTCTCCTGGACTCATTTCTGGAGCTGTAATAAGGTCTCTGCAGCCAGACGTGAAATCGTCCCTCATGCAGGAAGATGCAGAGAGTCCATAGATGTTCTGTAATTAAGGAGTGAAATGAAGCCGTGTGGATTCTGCTGCCTGCATGGCTGAACTCAATATGTGAGCAGGATGTGTGCGCTCTGCAGAGAAATGAATGGATGTGGGATAACAGAAGAACCGGAAGGCGGCGGCGGCGGCGCTGAAACCCGCCCGGACGGAGAGGAAGCAGCAATCAGAACTCCCCCAGACTCCTCAAAGCCCCCTCCTCATTACTGCCTTTTGTTTGGAGCGCTGAGGCGACGACGGGTTCTGGCTTTGTTCTGACGCCGGACACGGTTCTGGAGGAAGGAGACAATTAGAGAGCTTTTCTACTAGAGTCTGTCTCTGGAGGTGAAAGCACACAGATTCAATAACGTAGAACTGTGTTAAGGTAGAGCTGCATTAATGTAGAGCTGCATCAATGTAGAGCTGCATTAATATAGAGCTGCATCATTGTAGAGCTATATTAATGTAGAGTTGCATTAATGCTTATTGATGAGTTCTTCTGTTTTTGTGAACTGAGATGATTTAGTCTCTGATGTGACAGATTTGTTTCTTTTTTATCATTTTGTCTTCAACAACATTTCAGATTCTACATTCAGTCTCAGCCAGAAAACGGTAGTTTGTCCTCTGTGGGTGGGTGGAGTCTCCTGCTTCAGGGGGAGGAGTTTAATTATCCTGGGGTCTAAAGCAAAGCTCTAAATGTACCGGTTGATCTTTGTTCCAGTTCTCACTTATGATCCTGAACTCCGGATCCTGAACTCCAGATCCTGAACTCTGGATCCTGAACTCTGGATCCTGAACTCTGGATCCTGACTGGAAGAATGAGATCCCGTCTACTAGACGCTCCTTTAGAGACAGAAGGATCTCGGAGTAGATCCGCTTCTCCTCCACATTGCTTCATTTTCAAAAGTCTAAACTCATCTTTAAATAAAAACACATCTTTATATAGAAGTGAGGATGTTCCTGTAGTCTCAGTTTTCATCTCTTCTTTGCTTCTTTTCTTCCACAAACCTGCCCCCCCTCCCCCCCCCCCCCACCTGTCATCACGAGTTTCCGTCTCTTCAGGAGAGAATCAAAGATTTGTTTGTGGAGAGAAAAGAATCTGTCTTCAGCGCTGCAGGAATCTCTGAGGAAGAAAGAGAGACGCATTCCTCCATGAAAACAATTTACAGAAAGTGGGACGTCAGTTAACCAAAGCTAACCAGAGGTAACCAAAGCTAACCAGAGGTAACCAAAACTAACCAAATTTAACCAAAACTAACTAGAGCTAACCAGAGTTAACTAAAGACTGAAGGTTAGAGTTCTTTCTCCATCAGATCCACTATCAAGCTTTCTTAAAAGTGAAACAATGAGAGATCTGTTGGACACACCTGAGTCTCACCTGAGTCTCACCTGAGTCTCAACTGAGTCTCACCTGAGTCTCTCCTGAGTCTCATCTGAGTCTCTCCTGAGTCTCACCTGAGTCTCACCTGAGTCTCACCTGAGTCTCACCTGAGTCTCACCTGAGACTCTCCTGAGTCTCACCTGGGTCTCTCCTGAGTCTCACCTGAGTCTCACCTGAGTCTCACCTGAGTCTCTCCTGAGTCTCATCTGAGTCTCTCCTGAGTCTCACCTGAGTCTCACCTGAGTCTCACCTGAGTCTCACCTGAGTCTCACCTGAGACTCTCCTGAGTCTCACCTGGGCTCTCTCCTGAGTCTCACCTGAGTCTCACCTGAGTCTCACCTGAGTCTCACCTGAGTCTCACCTGGGTCTCACCTGGGTCTCACCTGAGTCTCACCTGAGTCTCACCTGAGTCTCACCTGGGTCTCACCTGAGTCTCACCTGGGTCTCACCTGAGTCTTACCTGAGTCTCACCTGAGTCTCACCTGAGTCTCACCTGGGTCTCACCTGAGTCTCACCTGGGTCTCACCTGAGTCTCACCTGAGTCTCACCTGGGTCTCACCTGAGTCTTACCTGAGTCTCACCTGAGTCTCACCTGAGTCTCACCTGGTCTCACCTGGGTCTCACCTGAGTCTCACCTGGGTCTCACCTGGGTCTCACCTGAGTCTCACCTGAGTCTCACCTGAGTCTCACCTGGGTCTCACCTGAGTCTTACCTGAGTCTCACCTACCCCGTCACTGACCCTCAGGTGTCTTATACGTCGTCTGTACAACCTGTCACCCGCAGCACGCCCATAGAGAAACCTTTTGTCTCTGGTTCACTGAGTCGTCTATGTCCTCACCTGCACCTGTACAGGTACGACCTTTTCTCCCCTCCAGACGTCCACATCCCCCAGAACGGCAGCTGGGACTGAAGCTGTAAGAAAGTTGAAATGTTTCCAGAGAAACTAAAGCACTTTAAGTTTTTCTTCAGCGAATCTTTGAGATGATTTTTTTCTCCTCAGACCCTTCAGGTGTGTCTCTAAGCCCCGCCCCCTGCTGTCACAGCAGACGAAGCTCAGAGCAGCTGTGACAGAAGAGTATTTATTGTTAACATGCTAATGCATTCATGTTTAATGGCTGCTGTCTCCTCGTAATTACTGAGAGAGCGGAGAAGAGGAGCAGAAATCTTCCTCTGAGCTTTGATCCTGATTCTACAGTTTTAGAGAAAGATCAAAGAGTTTCTGGAGGACCTGATTCAAACTTTAGGGTTTAAAATCAGCCTAAAGAGAATGACACGGCTGACATTGTAAGTCTGTCTTCAATACAACAAACAGAAAGAAAGACGTTATCCTTTAGAACAGAAGAGATGACAGCAGACATCCCGGTCCAGGAAACGGACCTGGACGATTCTCAGAACCAGGAACATGAATTCAAATTCAACTTTATTTATATAGCACTTCTCCTACTTCCAAGCATCTCGAAGTGCTTTCCACAGTAACATAACAGTAAAACAAGTAAGATAAAACAAAATAAGTATACATTAAAACATTAAAACACCTTAAAAAACCCAGCAACGTACACGTCCCGTAAGTACACAGAAATAAATTAAAAAAGTATATACACATGCATACATAAAATCAAAATAAAAAACATGTGGGCATGTAAAAACTAAGTAAAAGCTATACTAAAAAGATGAGTTTTAAGCTTTTTCTTAAAAACCTCCACAGTGGACGAAGCCCCTCACATCCTCAGCAGGCTGTTCCACAGGCGAGGTCCACAGTGCTTAAATGTGGCCTCACCGTGGGTTTTATTCTAACTTTTGGACCACAAGCAGACCTGCACCTGAGGACCTGAGGGTTCTGGGAGGTCATAAACTAAAAGTAAATCTGTTAAAAATGAAGTCCAATACCATGTAAGGCCTTGCTAGACCAATAAAGAACCTTAAAATCGATCCTGAAGCTGACCGGGAGCCAGTGCAAAGATTTCAGATGGGAGTAATGTGCTCCTTCTTTTGGTTCTGGTTAAAAGGCGTGCAGCAGAATTTTGGACTAGCTGCAGCCGATTGATAGTGTTTTTCTTAACACCAGAAAGAAGAGCATTACAATAATCTATTCTAGAGGTTATAAAAGCATGTATCAGTATTTCAGCACTGGCTCTTGAGAGAGAAAGGGACTCACTCGGCAATATTTCTAAGATGATAAAATGCAGTCTTTTAACATGGTTTATGTGCGCTTCAAAAGATAGATCTGCATCTAAAATCACACCGAGGTTTCTGACTTTACTACACACATTCAGGTTCAGAGTTGATAAGTATGATCGGACCCTTTCTCTCTCAGCTTCAGGACCCACTATTAAAATCTCAGTTTTGTCTTGATTGAGCTTTAAAAAGTTCTCTCCCATCCACTTTTCAATATCCGAAATACAGCGTAAAAGGTCGTCAATGTCAATGAATGAATACATAATAACTGGATCAAATATTTGACATTTAAAACAGCTTTTTGACATCTGTTTATTCAGTTCAACCTCAGCTTCTAGTTTGAAGAGATTCTAAAATGAATCTGAAACACAGATGACTCCATAAGTTAAATTCTACTCACAGACATGGAGAACAAACTTTAACGTTTTAATACAAACGGACAGAATAAAAATCTATGAGTTGAAAATACAAGCTCTGAAAAACTCATAAGTATTTCACAAACAGTCAAACCTCCATCTTTACTTCCAGGTTGTGTTATTCTAAAACACTGTTCTGGACCCGCGTGATTGGCTCACGCTCCGCTGTGGGAGGAGCCTCTGTCTCAGCGCTGAAGCTGTTCCTGTTTCCTCTGAGGATTTCATCTGTGAATCCAACATGTCAGAACCACGTTTCCCTGCAGGCTCCGCCCTCAAACGTCACCACATGGTGAAGAGACTGGAGGAGAGGGATATTATGGGATGAGGTATACACCTCCAACCTCCTCTAGACCTTTTCTAAAGTGCAGCTTCCTGTTCAGGCTGATGTCACTTCCTCTTTCTGCTGTCAGTAAGACCATGAAGATCTTCAGAGGAAGATCTGACATCAGGGACAGACTCCTCACTTCTCTGGATGAATCTCCAGCTCTCAGGTGAAAGACTTCATCTTCCCCCATAGAGACTCACCAGGATCTGGTCCTCTGAAGACCATAGCGCCACCCGCTGGTGAAGGTGTGGCGTGGCAGTGGGGTTAGGACCTCAGCTTTACTTTGTTTGCTTGATGAGGGACTTCCTGGTCTTCAGAGCGTTTCCTCTGCTGACTCAGACTGGAACGGCTCATTTCTTCCCTTTCATGGGTCCATTGTCCTGCAGATGGTTCCTGCTGAGGCGCCACAGGAAGCGGTCTGTTGGGCGTGTTGGACTTTAAACTGCTAACATTGACCCGTGGATCCAGCTCGGTACCACCAGGGTCCTGGTTCTCCGGGCCTGCAGGTACCAGCAGATCCCAGAGTCCTCTTCTCCACCTGTGAGGATGCTGCATCTGCAGAGGGGATGTTTGTGGACGGGGCAGCTTCTCCCTCGCAGAATCCTTGAGGGTCTCCAGGTGTGACCTCTGAACCCTGAAGGACCGCAGGATCCTCAGCAGGTATCTGCTGGTGGTGATGGAGCAGCCCAGATTTGATGAGGTGAACAATCGCCTCATCATGGACGTTCACCAGAGAGACTGAAGAAACTGTCACCAGTTGGAGGTAAGAGAATGGAAGTTTGGTGGAGGAGGAATGATGGTGTGGGCTGGTTCTTCAGGTGACAGGAACTCAATTCCACGCTCTCGACCTTGTAGGAACAGTTTGGAGCGGTCCTTCCTCTTCCAACATGACTGTGAGCAGAGCACAGAGCAAGGTCCATGAAGACCTGGAGGAACCAGTCTGGACTGGAGTCCTGACCTGAACCCCATGGAACAGGTGGGAGGTGACCGGACCAACGATCCAGAATTCCTAGAAACCCTCCTCCACCTTTGGACAGCTTCCAGAAGACTTGGAGCTGGAACAGCTGCAGGAGGTGGACCAGCATCATCGTGAACTCTGGGATGGGATGAAACTGCAGCTCAGATGAGAGTCTAAAAGTGAAGCTGGTAGAAAAACAGAAGATCAGATGTCTACCTGGAGCTGGGTCTACCTCAGACTTCTTCATGTCTGTTCTCTGTGAAAGACCAGAGCAGACGAGAGCTTTTTCTGCTTTGTTGTACTTGAACTATTGATTGATTGATTGATCGATCCATTCACAGAGATGCCTCCTGACAGACAGAGCCCCCAGTGGCCTGCAGGAGCGACTGCAGGATCCTCATTTTCCAGATGAACATGACAGGTGCTTCTGTCTGCAGGTGAACCTTCCCGCCGCCGCTCAATGGCACGTCACTGTTAATCTGCACCCGACACACCTGACCTTTCCCGGGCCTCCTCTCAGGGGATTAATACTAGTCTGGGTAATTGGATGTTAATTGGGGCGACTATTGACGCCCGGCTGGGAGCGGGGGGAGCGGTGGTGCTGCTCCCTCAGATATCGACGATGTGGAGGAGTCATCCCAGGGTCTGTAGATGGAATCCATTCATCATCGTTATGAGGGGGGGTCTGGGACGCCTCGGCCTAGTTTGGTCCACGCCGCCATGAGGTCTCTTCACCCACAGCTTCAGATGTTTCCAGCTGGGAGTTTGATCCAGTTCATGTTTAGAGCTGAAAACTATTGGAGGTTCTGATTCAGTTCATTTTTAGTTCTAGAGCCCAAAATCACAGAAGAATTCATGCTGGTCATTCAACAGAAGCAGAAGGTCAGACGTAAAATATAAACAATAGTTAACACTAAACAGATTAAACTTGACTGGTTATCCCTTTAGATCAGAGGTCAGCAACGTTTATGACTGAAGGTTCTCCTCAACATCAGAACCATCTCCAACTATCATGTGAACTCCTTTTCATCTGATCCTGTCTGAGAGTTTCACTCTGGATGCTCTTCCAGACACAATCCTGGATTTGTAAGGCATAGAGAGGTCTTATCTGAGGACCCTCAGTGGATTTTAGCTGATGGTCCTGAGAACTGAACCCAGCTCCTCCATCAGCTGACTGAGTTATGCAGCCACTTTAACTGTCATGTCAACTTTAATGCAAATAAATACAAATAATTCAACTAGAATTTACCAAAAGCAGAACTTGAAATAATATCAACAGTTTAAAACTGAAAGTACTGCATGAATGGAATGTCTTACTGACAGCAACAGGATTGATACATCAGAACAAAATATGCTGAATATTTCTAAGAACTTTACAACTATTAATGAAAAAACATCAACAAATGTTCGCTTTCATATTTGACATATAGCAGAACAGAAAGTAAGTCTGAGTATAATCTGACATTATTTGTTCTTATTCAACAAACTGAACCGAACTACAGCCGCATGCAGGACCAGAACCGCTCCAACTAGAGGAACCCCGCGAATAAAAACACGAGTAAACCAGGAAATACGATCCAAAAGATCTCCATGAGGAAACAGAACTTCACTCATGTCAGCAACTGTTCATCCTAAACGTTATCCTCTTCACGTTCATCCACAGACACGCGCTCAGACCTCCACACGTCATCTCAACAGGTCCAGGAATTATTACAGCTTTGTCATTTCTCTACATCTTTGTTTGTTTCTTACAGTGAACATTCATTTAAAGCTCCGCTCATGAAGGCTGAAGCTGAAGGTCATGTGTGTTCTATGAAACTGTACAGTTTTATTTAAAAAAAATAAAAGTATTTATATGGGTGGGCGGGGTCACAGTCATAGCGCTGCGTGATTGGACCCTTTCCTTGTGACACCATGGAGTAACAAAGATCATTAATAGGTGAGAGGCTCACTCTTTACAAATCCAAAAAACCCAAACTGAGGACAAAAGTGGTCATTGTTGTCTTTCCCTCCACAGGCCAGCCGTGGCCCGCGTGCCCGAGGCTGCTGACCCCTGCTTTAGACCCTCCTTCTCTTTAAGGAAGAACTCCTAAAACCTGGTTCAGGGAAAAAGAAGAAACTTCAGGGATGTCCAGATCAAGGAGAGATCCTCTCCCGGGACAGTTAAAGAAGAGTTAACTCTAATGTACTCTACAACTACGTATTTAAATAGAGGTCAGTCATATGGGGGGGGGGGTGTCTACAGCCAAGACGAGCCAGAGGCGAGGTCCACGGCCAAGAACACGAGCACAGACGTTCCACCCTCCCCCGGAGGAGAGAGAGAGAGGAACAACACGTGAATCAGACTGCACCAAGCAGAAGACCAGAGAACAGAAAGGAGGAGAAGAGAACAGACCTGCAGAGCTGCTGTGGAGATAATGATGATAGAAAGTCTATTATTTTCATCTGGACCCTCGAGAGCTCCAGCAGACGTCATCGACCGCCAGGCCCGGTTTATCCAATCAACGTCTTCTGCTGAGTTCTGTGAAAAAATATGTATAATGGATGTAATGAAAATGATAATTATTCTCTAAACTTCTTGACAGTAATCAGAATCAGAATCAGCTTTATTGGCCAAGTATAGAATATATACAAGGAATTTGGTTCCAGTGACCTGTGCTCCTATGTAGAAAAAAGATAAAAGATAAAAAATAATAATAATAATAAAAGATAAAAATAGAAATATGAATATATATAAACACGTATATATATACACGATATATATACACATCTGAAAATAACAAGGGGATAAAGATATATACAACAGTGTCCGGTTAAAACAGATCCCTTGTTGTGCACCGTACTCTTAGACCGGTCAAGAGTTCATCAGAGTGACGGCTCGCGGGAAGAAGCTGTCTTTGTGGCGAGTGGTTTTCGTGCACAAAGTCCTGAAGAGAGCAGGAATGTAGATACTCTGAGAACCTCAAGTATCTTTCTTGTTTTCAAGCCAATCAATTAATTTTTGACTTTTGAGGATGCGGTTTTCTTCCTGTTTGGAACACCAAAGGGGCGGGGCTACTCAGTCCGGTACTCAGATACAGTCAATGGTCTGGAGGGAGGGTCTCCAGATCTCCTGTGTTCATTACAGCAGAAGACAGCGTCGTCTTTCAGCTGCAGCCCGTCTGGACGTGCAGGGTTTGAACCCCGTCCCGAGGAGGGAACGAGCCGCTGGTGTACAGCTCTGAAGAGGTGTTCTGGATGCAATCATGCACTCTGATTTGTTTGGGCCTCATCTTCACTGCCCTTCAAAACGCTGGGAGGCTTGTTAAGCTCGGAGTAGTTTCTGACGGCCTCATTAGAGCTCCTCTGGTGGCAGATGATTATGTGAGACGTCTCAATCATCACGATGATGATGATGATGGCTTCATCGCACGAGCAGGAAGTGGGATGAAACCCAAACTCATGAATCTGTTGACCTTCAGACACGGGGACGATTCACCCGAGTCCCCGTGGTGAGCTGGATCAAAACACATTTAAGGATTTAAGGTCATCTTTATTGTTTTCACAGTAATTCTGGATGTTTTCAGGTGGGAAAACTCCTGACTACACAGATTCTCTCTTATTTAAACTCTCAAATCTTCAAAGAAAAATAAATCCATCATTACAGACTGAAAACAAAGATCTGATCTCAATCAGACATTTATGTGATCGTGACAAACTGAACACGTTCTGTTCAGCAGACAGCCCAGAGATCGGTGAGGTCAAAGGTCAGTCAGGACACAATGCACTGCAACAGAGAAGAGGCCCAGCTAACACATTAACACCCCCCCCCTCAGCCAGGTCACCTGTCATGTCAGACAGCAGTTCTGGGACAGGTACTAGACTGGACCCCATTTTATTCCAAACACCTGTCTCCCCCCAAGCTGTGGGCCTCTCCAGCCACCGTAGGGACAATCGACTCCCCAGACCAGGAGTTTGGAATGTAGACAAGAAGGTGTGAACCAGACCCCCTATGCAGACAGGACAACCCCCCCCGATTCCCTCCAAACAGAGAACCAGATGACAGGAAATTCATCCCTGGACAAGAGGGTCACAAGACAAGAGTCCTTACCTGCAGAGAACAGGTAAGTCTGCAGGGGACCCCAGATGAGGGCCCTCCAGGATTCTGAAGAAGCCCTCCCCAACACCACCAATGCCTGCACGATACTCCAGGCAGAACCCCAGCGGCACCACAGAGAGTCCAGAACCGGCTGGACGAGGCCCAGCACACTGAGACAGGGACCAGAACCAGAACCAGAACCAACCACAGGAACACCAACACCCCCCAGCTGAGGTGTCAGCATGATCACTGGTCCATGAGATGCTGTCGAGGTCAGCCTGATTGTGTGGAGAGGACAGGTCACTGAGGCACAGGGACGCAACCATCACCATCATACTAGTCATTAGCTCCACCCACATAGGGCGGCGTAAAGGTCTGATGGTCAGTGGGAGGAGCTCAGGAACTCTTCCACAAACGTTTTTGTAAATCTTTCCAAACTTCCTGAAGGCCTAAACTGCTTTACAGTCACAGACACTGTCACACATTCATCTATTCACACATTCATCTATTCATCTATTCACATATTCATCTATTCACATATTCATCTATTCACACATTCACTCATTCACCTATTCACACATTCATCTATTCACACATTCACCTATTCACCAATTCACACATTCACCTATTCATCTATTCACCAATTCACACATTCACATATTCATCTATTCATCTATTCACCTATTCACACATTCACCTATTCACACATTCACCTATTCACACATTCACTTATTCACACATTCACTATTCACACATTCACCTATTCACACATTCATCTATTCACACATTCACCTATTCATCTATTCACCTATTCACCCATTCACACATTCACCTATTCACACATTCACCTATTCACACATTCATCTATTCACCTATTCACACATTCATCTATTCACCTATTCACACATTCACCTATTCATCTATTCACCTATTCACCCATTCACACATTCACCTATTCATACATTCACCTATTCATCTATTCACCTATTCACCCATTCACACATTCACACATTCATCTATTCACCTATTCACACATTCACCTATTCATCTATTCACCTATTCACCCATTCACATTCACCCATTCACACATTCACCTATTCATACATTCACCTATTCATCTATTCACCTATTCACACATTCATCTATTCACACATTCACTCATTCATATATTCGCACATTCATCCATTCACACATTCACCTATTCACACATTCACCTCTTCACACATTCATCTATTCACCTATTCACATATTCACCCATTCATCTATTCACCTATTCACACATTCATCTATTCACACATTCACTCATTCACCTATTCACACATTCACTTATTCACACATTCACCTATTCACACATTCACCTATTCACACATTCATCTATTCACACATTCACCTATTCATCTATTCACCTATTCACCCATTCACACATTCACCTATTCACACATTCACCTATTCACACATTCATCTATTCACCTATTCACACATTCATCTATTCACCTATTCACACATTCACCTCTTCACACATTCATCTATTCACCTATTCACATATTCACCCATTCATCTATTCACCTATTCACACATTCATCTATTCACACATTCACTCATTCACCTATTCACACATTCACTTAGTCACCTATTCACCCATTCACACGTTCACCCATTCACACATTCACCTATTCATACATTCACCTATTCATCTATTCACCTATTCACCCATTCACACATTCACACATTCATCTATTCACCTATTCACACATTCACCTATTCATCTATTCACCTATTCACCCATTCACACATTCACCCATTCACACATTCACCTATTCATACATTCACCTATTCATCTATTCACCTATTCACACATTCATCTATTCACACATTCACTCATTCATATATTCGCACATTCATCCATTCACACATTCACCTATTCACACATTCACCTCTTCACACATTCATCTATTCACCTATTCACATATTCACCCATTCATCTATTCACCTATTCACACATTCATCTATTCACACATTCACTCATTCACCTATTCACACATTCACTTATTCACACATTCACCTATTCACACATTCACCTATTCACACATTCATCTATTCACACATTCACCTATTCATCTATTCACCTATTCACCCATTCACACATTCACCTATTCACACATTCACCTATTCACACATTCATCTATTCACCTATTCACACATTCATCTATTCACCTATTCACACATTCACTTATTCATCTATTCACCTATTCACCCATTCACACGTTCACCCATTCACACATTCACCTATTCATACATTCACCTATTCATCTATTCACCTATTCACCCATTCACACATTCACACATTCATCTATTCACACATTCACTCATTCATATATTCGCACATTCATCCATTCACACATTCACCTATTCACACATTCACCTATTCACACATTCACCTCTTCACACATTCATCTATTCACCTATTCACATATTCACCCATTCACTCATTCACCTATTCACACATTCATCTATTCACACATTCACCTATTCACACACTGATGATGTCACCGCTGACGGCCCCGCCTTCCATCAGAGATGTTGGGTCCAGTGTCTTGTCCAAAGACACTTTGACACATGGAGGGGGGAATTGAACCCTCAATCTTCTGAACAGGATTCAACCCTCTCATTAAAAAGGGTTTAGAACACCTGTGAACACAGGTGTACCCCAACAATCCCGCCCCCAGACCGGAGAGGACTTTCCTGTTGGTGATTTGGAGCAGGGGGTGGAGCCAGCGCAGACCAGTGCGAGGAACGCTGATCCTGGTCTAGAGTGTCCTCTGGGCTCCGATCAGCCGATCAGCTGATCCTGGAGGATCTGAGCTCTAACAGGAAGTGTGGGCGGAGCCGGGTTTGTCTCTCTGTCCAAATATTGTTTTAAACTCAACTTGAGACTCGTTCTTGAAGCTTTTACTGACAGATTAGATTTTATTCTGTCGTGTTTTTACCTTTAATTCCTCATCTGTCTTCTCTGTGTTTGCAGAGACCAGAGCTCCGCCTCTGCTGTGCGTCCAGAACTATTTGTATTCAGACCCAGAATCCTCGGCTGCTCTCTGACACCCATTCATTACCTCTACAAGCAGCCATAATTTGTTGAGGGAACACGGAGGAAACTCGGCTCGTTGGCGGCGTGTCTCGAGAGTCACGTGGTTCCTAATGAGCTCTGAATCTACACCCCCCACCCCCACCCCCCACGCCGCCGTTCTGTGTCTGGAGGAAATGACAGAACGCTATTGGACGATGGATCCTGAAGGACTGGATGCAGCTTCAGTTCTTCACTGTTAAAGTAAAAAAACTTAATTCAGACAAACACCCCCACCACCCCCACTCAGGTGGAGTTTGTCTCCACGGCGGCGCTGCTCCGTCTCTGAAGGAGTATTTGTTGGATTGTTTCCTGCACGACCCCCCCGTGATCCTGGGACATGGTCCAGACCTGCATCTGGACCTGGATCACCACCGGTACCCCTGAGTGCTGCTCGTCATCCCCTCAGGACCAGCCTTGGACTGTGCACGGCGCCGTTTACCGGCGTCCCGCTAACTCAGACCCCTCCCCGCTCCTCAGCTGAGCAAACAGAAACATGTCTGCGGGTCTCTGTGGTCCACGGACGTCCACCCGGGGTCCAGGTGAGCTGTCACACCTGCTGCAGTCAGACCTTCAGCAAACCCACATGTGACCAGGAACCAGAACTAACAGATTACAAGCATAGTGTAATAATTAGTGATTAGACTTCTGGGTTGTTTGAGGCAGATGTTATGTTTCTGGTCCGGCCCACTGGAGATCAGACAGGATCAGACCTGAACCAGAAGGACTTTGACCCCCCCTGCTGAACTTGTTCACCGTCGTCATTCAACAAATGATTAGTGAGAAGTGGGCGGGCCAACATGAGAACGCTGATTATGATTATGATCCAGGTCAGACCAGGAACACAAAGACCTTCATGGATCTACTCGTCTGCATCAGAGTGGGGGCGGAGCATGGAGACTTTGGCTCCGCCCAGAAATCTGATTTTTCTTTCTGTCCTCTATCATCAGAAAACATAAAGTTTGAACGTAAGTTTGATTCATTTTGATTGACTTGTGAAAACTGAAGAGAATCAGTTTCTACATGCAGTAATTGTTATTTTTATGGTTATAATTTCCATTTTCCTGTAATTCCTCAAAGTTTCTCCTCTGATCCAGATCAGATCCGATCCGATCACAGCAGTGTAAACCTCCTCAGATCTCTTTCTCTCAGCTCTGCAGGCTGTAAGGTCGTCTGCAGTGACCTCTCTGAAGCAGCAGGAGCTTCAGGTAACTCAGCAACCACCTCCAGCTGCCCTGAAGCTTCATTAACTCCATCCTGTGGTTGTCACATTCCACAGAAGTTCATTTCTCTCCTGACAGAACAAACTCATCTCAGCAGATCTCTTTTTCATCAGCAGACTCCAAGCTGCTGTACTTTCAGTTATTTACCATCTTGCATTCAGATCAAATCTTTTCTCTGTGTGCCACTCAACCACAATATGAGGGATTACCAGGGATTACATTTGATCCAGGGTTCATCTGATGTCAGTGTGTGATATTATTATGCAGATCTTCAGTCAGTCGGGCTGCTGCTGCTGTTTCTCTCCTCATTCTTCAGCGCCGCCGCCTCAGCCTTTTAGTTTCCTGCAGCTGAAGCAGTCGTCTGCACGCTGCAGTCGTCTGCACGCCGCAGTCGTCTGCACGCTGCAGTCGTCTGCACGCTGCAGTCGTCTGCACGCTGCAGTCGTCTGCACGCTGCAGTCGTCTGCAACAGCAGTCGTCTGCACGCTGCAGTCGTCTGCACGCTGCAGTCGTCTGCAACAGCAGTCGTCTGCAACAGCAGTCGTCTGCACGCTGCAGTCGTCTGCAACAGCAGTCGTCTACACACTGCAGTCGTCTGCACGCCGCAGTCGTCTGTAACAGCAGTCGTCTGCAACAGCAGTCGTCTGCACGCCGCAGTCGTCTGCATGCCGCAGTCGTCTGCACGCCGCAGTCGTCTGCACGCCGCAGTCGTCTGCACGCTGCAGTCGTCTGCATGCCGCAGTCGTCTGCAACAGCAGTCGTCTGCAACAGCAGTCGTCTGCACGCTGCAGTCGTCTGCACGCCACAGTCGTCTGCAACAGCAGTCGTCTGCAACAGCAGTCGTCTGCAACAGCAGTCGTCTGCACGCTGCAGTCGTCTGCAACAGCAGTCGTCTGCACGCTGCAGTCGTCTGCACGCTGCAGTCGTCTGCAACAGCAGTCGTCTGCAACAGCAGTCGTCTGCAACAGCAGTCGTCTGCAACAGCAGTCGTCTGCAACAGCAGTCGTCTGCAACAGCAGTCGTCTGCACGCTGCAGTCGTCTGCAAGCCGTAGTCGTCTGCACGCTTTAGTCGTCTGCACACTGCAGTTGTCTGCATGCCGTAGTCGTCTGCACGCCGCAGTCGTCTGCACGCCGCAGTCGTCTGCACGCCGCAGTTGTCTGCACGCTGCAGTCGTCTGCACGCTTTCGTCGTCTGCAAGCCGTAGTCGTCTGCACGCTTTAGTCGTCTGCACACTGCAGTTGTCTGCACGCCGCAGTGCACGCCGCTCTCTGCACGCCGCAGTCGTCTGCACGCCGCAGTCGTCGCTGCACGCCGCAGTTCGTCTGCACGCCGTAGTTCTGCACGCCGCAGTCGTCTGCACACTGCAGTCGTCTGCACGCCGTAGTCGTCTGCACGCCGTAGTCGTCTGCACGCTTTAGTCGTCTGCACGCCGCAGTCGTCTGCACGCCACAGTCCTCTGCACGCCGTAGTCGTCTGCACGCTTTAGTCGTCTGCACACTGCAGTTGTCTGCACGCCGTAGTCGTCTGCACGCCGCAGTTGTCTGCACGCCGCAGTTGTCTGCACGCCGTAGTCGTCTGCACGCTTTAGTCGTCTGCAACAGCAGTCGTCTGCACGCCGCAGTCGTCTGCACGCCGTAGTCGTCTGCACGCCGTAGTCGTCTGCACGCCGCAGTCGTCTGCACGCCGCAGTCGTCTGCACGCCGCAGTCGTCTGCACCCTGCAGTCGCCTGCAACAGCAGTCGTCTGCACGCCGTAGTCGTCTGCACGCTACAGTCGTGTGCACGCTGCAGTCGTCTGCACGCCGCAGTCGTCTGCACGCAGCAGTCATCTGCATCACCAGTGAAAACAAACTGATGTGATCAAAACTGCAAATGTTAAGAGAAGAAAATGTTTTTAAATTGAAATGCTAAAAAATGCAATAAAAATCCGTTTTTTATTGTAATCTTGCCTACAGCGTGGAGGTCATGTTTGGTTTCTTGACTTCGTGGGAGGAGCCTGGCCTCTCTGCCGGCAGTCGGAGTAACTCAGAGAAGATCAGGAGAGCAGCTCCCATGATCCTCGGAGAGGGATCTGCAGAAGCTCAGGAGTGTTTCTGAGTTCAGACTCGGTTCAAGAAGCAAAGATGAGAGAAAAGAGAACGATGCTGCATCTGACTGAGACAGGAGCGGTGTGGACTCTTCTGAACCGCTGGATCCGGTTACAGACAACAGATCATTACGAGAGTCCAGTCTACATGTGATGCGAGCATGGATTAAAGTCTCTGCATGGAATCTGGAAAGAGAAAGCCTGACTCTGGAAAGCTTTTAAATAGAAGAAAAGCCGTCTCAGTCGAGTTCAAGATTTGAAGATCTGATCAAATGTTTCCTGTCAGGTTTCCTTCATTTATCCAGAGTTTGGAGGTTTTCTCTCTGAGATTTAAATAAATTGCTCAGGAGAAAAATTCTAGAAAACTTTGCTTCCAGCAAAATGGAATAAAATGTTCAAAATTACGTATTTATCTGTTCTTGTTCATTGGTTTGATCTGCTGTTTGTACAGTTAACACAATAGAAAATATAGACAGACAACCACTAGAAAGAGGAACAGACAGAAGCTCATTCGATGCTTTTCCTTGAACTGGATTCTGATCAGTGTGACAGAAATAAATATAATTAAATAAAAGAAACAAAGGCTGATGTTACTCCCATGTATTTATGTGTGACCAGCATAGAAAGTGATGGAAATTCATCTGGAACACATGGAACACGTGAAGCCTAGATCTCACCGCTGCATCACCGAAGAGTGTCCAAGGCTGGATGTTTTTGTTGGACGCATGTATTTAATATTAAAGTCCCATGAACTGAACATGTCCTGAATGTGTAAATGTGTTCTCCACATTTGACCATCTCCTGTTGGAGCTGCAGAGACAGACGATTAACCATAACCATAACCTTAACCATAACCATAACCATAACCATAACCTTAGCACTGGACGCACGGTTTCACAAAATTACATGCAAATAGGAACGTTCTTTAAGAATTGACAAACACAGAAGTAAATCAAATCCTTTTATAAATGTGTTATAATCATTTATACATTTAGGTTTTAAACTTTGTTGCTTCAGCAACAAACTGAATTCTAATTCATTCCACAGCATCACTCTGAAACACATCTCAGCTTTACTTTCGTTTGAACTTGAACCTGTTCAAAATAATACAGACTTCTTAAATTATACTAACTCTTACAGTAAATAGTTTCTGTTTATTTATTAAAATGAATAATTTATAATACCTTAACATGAACAATTTCCTTTAATTTTAGACTTTTATTCAAACTAAATAAATAAATTGTTGGATCACAATATCCTGATCTTCTAACAGTTTATTATTATATTTTATAAACACATTTAAACACAGTTTAATAATCTGTGGCAGGAATGAAGCTAATAGAGAGGGAGTGGGGGGCAAAGCTAACTGTTGGGGCGGGCCCCCCCTGAGGCTCCGCCCCTGCTGCCATCCTTTTTTCCACATTAATATAACGTTTAATGATTGTTTGAGTGGGTCACTGTCATCAGGAGACATGGTGACATCATCATAGCAGAGGAAGTCGACGCTGTTTCCTGCTGATCCTCAGTGACATCACACGTTTGAAAGAGCCTGGGATGGATCCTTGCGGGACACCAGGATTGAACTTCATAGATGACGTTCTGCTGATTCCAGCCGTGTTGTGAGGTCGAGTTGAGGAAATGGAGAGGTGAAGCCAGAACAGAAATCATTCAACCTCTGACCGTCCTGACCACAGCTGCTTCTGAGCTCGGATAAGAGTTCAATCCGACTGGATCAGTCCAGGATCAATCGACTTAAACCTTCAATAACGTTAATTCATCACATCAAAATTTTCCATAGAAACAAATGAAACTTATAGATCTCCCAAAAGACACATCGGGCCTTCTGTCAGATCTGGTAGCGCCCCCACTCCCCACCCCCCCGCCTGTCTGGGCAGACTGAGGGTAAGTGTTGGTTTTGTTCTCTGGATGTTTGACTCTGCTCTTCCATCTCTCAGCCTCTGTAGTTGTAGTGTGGCTTCAACATGTTAGCAAGCTAACAGGAGGGGGCGGGGTCTGGACCCCGGGCCTCCACTGTGATCCAGTTGATCATTAATGGATCCAGAAGAGATCGAGATCATGGTTGGTAATCCTGGAAGATGCTGCATCCAAAATGAAAGAATATTCAGATGATCATTCCATTGTTGGTCAGAGTGACTGTCTGTCTGTCTGTCTGTCTCTCTGTCTGTCTGTCTGTCTGCCTGCCTGTCTGTCTGTCTGTCTGTCTGTCTGTCTCTCTCTGTCTCTCTCTCTCTCTCTCTCTCTGTCTACCCGTCCTCCTGCCGTCCGTTCCTAAAACCATCCCGTGGTTGATTTTTGAGCGTTCCTCTCCGTCTGATGACGTTCTCCCGGCGGCGGTCATCACCCGTCTGCCCCGTCAGAGCAGATAACCCCGTTCTGTTTGCAGGTCCAGCCGACGTGTTTGTGCCACAGAGAGAGAGAGTGAATGTGGAGGGAAACGCTGACGTCATGACGGGGGGGGGCATCAGTGAACGAAAGGCTGTAAAAACAGAGCAGCAGGAACGCTGTTGTTACACGTGGAGGGAGGAATTCACACCCAGCTGCCGTCTTTCCTTCCTCTCCTTCCATTCTAGCCCTGGGGGGGACGTTACAGTACCACCCCACACGCTGACCCTCCACACATCAGACGGAGCATTAGCTTGTTATCCAGCTGATCTCATTACTGTTCCTGTAGGAGGTGAGGCCTGAGTGGATAGAAGTCACAAGCTCCTCCTCCTCCAGCCAGCGCTCTGAGATCACCTGAAGCTCACCTGAAGCTCACCTGAAGCTCACCTGAGACTCACCTGAAGCTCACCTGAAGCTCACCTGAAGCTCACCTGAGGCTCACTTGAAGCTCACCTGAAGCTCACCTGAAGCTCACCTGAGGCTCACTTGAAGCTCACCTGAAGCTCACCTGAAGCTCACCTGAGGCTCACTTGAAGCTCATCTGAAGCTCACCTGAGGCTCACTTGAAGCTCACCTGAAGCTCACCTGAGGCTCACTTGAAGCTCACCTGAAGCTCACCTGAAGCTCACCTGAAGCTCACCTGAAGCTCACCTGAAGCTCACCTGAGGCTCACTTGAAGCTCACCTGAAGCTCACCTGAGGCTCACTTGAAGCTCACCTGAAGCTCACCTGAAGCTCACCTGAAGCTCACCTGAAGCTCACCTGAAGCTCACTTGAAGCTCACCTGAGGCTCACCTGAAGCTCACCTGAAGCTCACTTGAAGCTCACCTGAAGCTCACCTGAAGCTCACCTGAAGCTCACCTGAAGCTCACCTGAAGCTCACCTGAAGCTCACCTGAGGCTCACTTGAAGCTCACCTGAAGCTCACCTGAAGCTCACTTGAAGCTCACCTGAGGCTCACTTGAAGCTCACCTGAAGCTCACTTGAAGCTCACCTGAAGCTCACCTGAAGCTCACCTGAAGCTCACTTGAAGCTCACCTGAAGCTCACCTGAAGCTCACTTGAAGCTCACCTGAAGCTCACCTGAAGCTCACCTGAGGCTCACTTGAAGCTCACCTGAGGCTCACTTGAAGCTCACCTGAAGCTCACCTGAAGCTCACCTGAGGCTCACTTGAAGCTCACCTGAAGCTCACCTGAAGCTCACCTGAAGCTCACTTGAAGCTCACTTGAAGCTCACTTGAAGCTCACCTGAAGCTCACCTGAAGCTCACCTGAGGCTCACTTGAAGCTCACCTGAAGCTCACCTGAAGCTCACTTGAAGCTCACCTGAAGCTCACCTGAAGCTCACCTGAGGCTCACTTGAAGCTCACCTGAGGCTCACTTGAAGCTCACCTGAAGCTCACCTGAAGCTCACCTGAGGCTCACTTGAAGCTCACCTGAAGCTCACCTGAGCTTCAGGTGAGCTTCAGGTGAGCTCAGCTCAGTCACAGGACGTCACGTCTTAGTGGATCTGTGAAGATGGAGGACATTACCTTCATCTTCTCTGGTCCGACCGACCGGAGCTGAAGGAGACATGAGGGGGCGGAGCCCAGAAAGCGAGCACGCTGGGAGCCGGCGTGTACCGTGTTTCCAGTTCAGTGATAGAAGCGTGCAGGAATGAGAGCTTCAGAAGGTCACGACCCCGGGCTGACATCCTGCTACCTTTAATCTCCTCTACATCTTGTCAGGGTTTGTGGAGCATAAATCTGCCACATCTGGATTAACCGTTCTCAGATCAAGCAGATGCAGTCAGAACTCGGAGAACATGCAGTCATGTTTCCTGCTGCTCTGCGTCTGCTGCAGGAGGAGGAACAGAAAGACTCTTCAGATTCCTCCATCTGCAGCTGCAAGGTCTTCTATCAGGTCTTCTCTCAGGTCTTCTCTCAGGTCTTCTCTCAGGTCTTCTCTCAGGTCTTCTCTTCTCTCAGGTCTTCTCTCAGGTCTTCTCTTCTCTCAGGTCTTCTCTTCTCTCAGGTCTTCTCTTCTCTCAGGTCTTCTCTCAGGTCTTCTCTCAGGTCTTCTCTTCTTTCAGGTCTTCTCTTCTCTCAGGTCTTCTCTCAGGTCTTCTCTCAGGTCTTCTCTTCTCTCAGGTCTTCTCTCAGGTCTTCTCTCAGGTGTGACCCCCCCAGCTCTTAGCATCAGCAGGTACTTCTCCACCTATCAGCACATTCTATCATTCAGAGTCCAGCACAAGCGTTTCTGGGACAAAAACATCTGACCGGATAAAAATCGGATCATTTCCTACAAATGAAACAATATGGTGGATTCAGTCTAGATGAAAACTAGGTTTCTGTTACAAAGCTCTGCTTTCAGGGGGTTTGGATTGGACCTTCAATCTGGATCACAGAGATGATGGCAGAGTTCCTCAGCAGAGCGACACATCCCTCCTGTCGGGCTGGCAGACAGACAGGCGGACAGACAGGCAGACAGACAGAAAGACAGACGGACAGACAGACAGGCAGACAGACAGACAGACAGGCAGACAGACAGACAGGCAGGCAGACAGACAGACAGACAGACAGTCAGACAGACAGGCAGACAGGCAGACAGACAGACAGACAGACAGACAGGCAGACAGACAGACAGACAGACAGGCAGACAGACAGACAGACAGACAGTCAGACAGACAGACAGACAGACAGACAGGCAGACAGACAGACAGGCAGGCAGACAGACAGACAGACAGACAGACAGTCAGACAGACAGGCAGACAGGCAGACAGACAGACAGGCAGACAGACAGACAGACAGACAGACAGACAGACAGACAGACAGACAGACAGGCAGACAGGCAGACAGACAGACAGACAGACAGACAGGCAGACAGACAGGCAGACAGACGGACAGACAGACAGACAGACAGACAGGCAGACAGACAGTCAGACAGACAGACAGGCAGACAGACAGACAGGCAGACAGACAGACAGACAGACAGACAGGCAGACAGACAGACAGGCAGGCAGACAGGCAGACACAGACAGACAGACAGGCAGACAGACAGACAGACAGACAGACAGGCAGACAGAGTGACAGACAGGCAGACAGACAGACAGACAGACAGGCAGACAGACAGACAGACAGACAGACAGACAGGCAGACAGACAGACAGACAGACAGGCAGACAGACAGATAGACAGACAGACAGACAGACGGACGGACAGACAGGCAGACAGACAGACAGACAGGCAGACAGACAGACAGACAGACAGACAGACAGGCAGACAGACAGACAGACAGACAGGCAGACAGACAGACAGACAGACAGACAGACAGACAGACAGACAGACAGACAGACAGACAGACAGACAGACAGACAGACAGGCAGACAGACAGACAGACAGACAGACAGGCAGACAGACACAGACAGACAGACAGGCAGACAGACAGACAGACAGACAGACAGGCAGACAGACAGACAGGCAGAAAGACAGACAGACAGGTGGGCCGGCAGCATCAGTTGGTTTTTCCTCCAAAGTTCTTACGTAACGTCTGCATTCTCCTCCCCAGAACAGAAGGAGATGTTCCAGACCTCCTGTTGCTACAGCTGTATTGGAGCAGAGGTCAGAGGTCATCCCTAACACATCACATGCTGGATCTCCAGAACGAGCATCTTGCTGTGGTTTCAGATGTTTCTGCTGATCCAGCGTTTGAGCGGCATAAATCCTGCTGGAACAAACACTCCAGCCTTTTCATCGAGCTTCAGCTGGAATCCGGCTGCAGATGTTTTACGGCGCTCCTCGATGCTGCCTGTCTGCTCTGAATGTGGCCGTGCTGGTTTGCAGTTTGTACTTACACTTTTTTATGGCTCTCTGTATTAGATATTGTGATGGAAAGCTAAACGTTTCCAGTTGGGGAATGGATGCCAGTCTGGCTCAGGTTTGAGGATATGAGCTATTGTAAATGATTTTAGGGCCGGCCCGTCTGCCCTAAAGACGGCTTGAGGAAAGCTGATCCCTGTCCATCTCACATGCGCTCCTCCCCGAATAACCACTTCAAAAAGCTCGTAAAGCGGCTCGCACGGATGGATCTGGACTCTATTGGAAACACATTGGCTCATAACATGGAGGGATCCTGCGTCGCTTTCAAGGTCAAACGCCAATAAAATCAAAGACGGCAATTTGTCAAGAATCTGCAGTCACTCTGCGGTCAGAGCTGACATCATCCAGAGAGTCGGGCCGCGCTCGCCACATTTGTGCTGCTGCTTCTCTGCACTCGGCAGCTGAAGCATGAAGAGCTCATCTGTGGTTCATGAAGGCTGCACCTGCAGTTGTTTCTGTCTGCAGCTGCAGCCGTCTGTCTGCAGCTGTTATCGTCTGTCTGCAGCTGCAGTCATCTGTCTGCAGCAGCCGTCTGTCTGTCTGCAGCTGCTATCGTCTGTCTGCAGCTGTTATCGTCTGTCTGCAGCTGCTATCGTCTGTCTGCAGCTGTTATCGTCTGTCTGCAGCTGCAGCAGCCGTCTGTCTGCAGCTGCTATCATCCGTCTGCAGCTGCAGCAGCCGTCTGTCTGTCTGCAGCTGCTATCGTCTGTCTGCAGCTGTTATCGTCTGTCTGCAGCTGCTATCGTCTGTCTGCAGCTGTTATCGTCTGTCTGCAGCTGCTATCGTCTGTCTGCAGCTGTTATCGTCTGTCTGCAGCTGCTATCGTCTGTCTGCAACTGCTATCGTCTGTCTGCAGCTGTTATCGTCTGTCTGCAGCTGCTATCATCCGTCTGCAGCTGCAGCAGTTGTCTGTCTGCAGCCGTCTGTCTGCAGCCGTCTGTCTGTCTGCAGAGAGACGGCTGCAGCTGCAGACGTCTGTCTGCAGTCATCTGTCTGCAGTCATCTGTCTGCAGTTGCAGCCGTCTGTCTGCAGTCATCCGTCTGCAGCTGCCGTCTGTCTGCAGCTGCAGCCGTCTGTCTGTCTGCAGCTGCTATCGTCTGTCTGCAGCTGTTATCGTCTGTCTGCAGCTGCTATCATCCGTCTGCAGCAGTTGTCTGTCTGCAGCCGTCTGTCTGTCTGCAGCTGCAGTCGTCTGTCTGCAGCCATCTGTCTGTCTGCAGAGAGACGTCTGCAGCTGCAGCCGTCTGTCTGCAGTCATCTGTCTGCAGTCATCTGTCTGCAGATGCAGCCGTCTGTCTGCAGTCATCCGTCTGCAGCTGCCGTCTGTCTGCAGCTGCAGCCGTCTGTCTGTCTGCAGCTGCTGTCGTCTGTCTGCAGAGAGGCGTCTGCAGGACTCTGTATTTTCGGTCTTGTTGGTTTTTTCTGCCTGAAACAGATTCTGCTCTGAAATCTTTAGCCGCCTCCCACTCGTCCCTCCACCTTTATGGGGGTGGGGGGTTGACTTTGAGCATGAAATCTGATCTCTTTGTTGCTGCTTTAAGAATCAGTTTGAAGAAGTTGTGGGTTTGAATCCAAGGCAAATATCTGCGGAGGTGAAAGCGTGATCTCCTGACAGTCTGTATCCACTGACGGGACGGTGCCCGGAGCAATAAGTGAAGGTGCTGGAGAGTCCTGACAAATAGCAGCGCTGCAAATCTCTGCTGCAGGCGTCCCGGGTCCAGCGGCCCGCACCGCGCTCCATTACAGGCGTTCACATGCGTTTAGATGATCCCTCTGTTTGCGTTCCCCTCTGAGTCTACAGAGGAGCGCATGTGAGCGGCCCCGGGCTCCGCAGGCTCCGCCCCTCTCAGCGGCCTTCAAACGGGTCGCTCTGAGTGGAAGCAGGTGGGACGCGTCCTGATCCCGCTCGGGTGGGCTGGACAGAGGAAGGAAGGAGGGCCCCAGGCTGCATGTGGGGGAGGGGGGTCAAACTCATAACTCTGTCAGAATCAGTGTGATGGAGTTCAGAGCTGCAGTCTGAGGATTGTGGGTTATTCTGGAGGGGGGGGGCGTTCGACCCGATGAAGTTCTGAGATTAACAGATGACACTTTGACCTCTTTTGAGTTTGGACCAATCTCATAAAGTATGAGACACACCAGAGAAGCTTTATGAGTCTAAAACATGAAAAACTATTTCTAAATCCCTTCCATAATAAAGTGGGAGGAGCATCAGAGAACATGGTGAGAGTTTAGGACCCAGAGATGTTACACCTGCAGGACTCTCTCCTGATTGGAGGGATTTTTCATTTTTGTTCAGAACGCAATAATTTAAATCCTCGGTTCATGAAGACTGACGTGGAAACTGATGTTCTATAGAAGCAGACTGCAGTATTTATACAAGTGGGCGGGGCCACAGAGTGGATGGAGCCTTTCCTTATGACATCACGGGGGGAAGAGATTATCACTCAGACCGATTATGGATGAAAGATCACGATCTTATGTTCCCACACGTGGAGAAAGGACCAAACATCTCTGCTCTAGAGGAGATCTGATGGAGGAATGGACCAAACATCTCTGTTCTAGAGGAGATCTGATGGAGGAATGGACCAAACATCTCTGCTCTAGAGGAGATCTGATGGAGGAATGGACCAAACATCTCTCTCTAGAGGAGATCTGATGGAGGAATGGACCAAACATCTCTGCTCTAGAGGAGATCTGATGGAGGAATGGACCAAACATCTCTGCTCTAGAGGAGATCTGATGGAGGAATGGACCAAACATCTCTGTTCTAGAGGAGATCTGATGGAGGAATGGACCAAACATCTCTGCTCTAGAGGAGATCTGATGGAGGAATGGACCAAACATCTCTGCTCTAGAGGAGATCTGATGGAGGAATGGACCAAAACATCTCTGCTCTAGAGGAGATCTGATGGAGGAATGGACCAAAACATCTCTGCTCTAGAGGAGATCTGATGGAGGAATGGACCAAACATCTCTGCTCTAGAGGAGATCTGATGGAGGAATGGACCAAAACATCTCTGCTCTAGAGGAGATCTGAGGAGGAATGGACCAAAACATCTCTGCTCTAGAGGAGATCTGATGGAGGAATGGACCAAACATCTCTGATCTAGAGGAGATCTGATGGAGGAATGGACCAAACATCTCAGCTCTAGAGGAGATCTGATGGAGGAATGGACAAAAACATCTCTGCTCTAGAGGAGATCTGATGGAGGAATGGACCAAACATCTCTGCTCTAGAGGAGATCTGGTGGAGGAATGGACCAAACATCTCTGCTCTAGAGGAGATCTGATGGAGGAATGGACCAAAACATCTCTGCTCTAGAGGAGATCTGGTGGAGGAATGGACCAAACATCTCTGCTCTAGAGGAGATCTGATGGAGGAATGGACCAAACATCTCTGCTCTAGAGGAGATCTGATGGAGGAATGGACCAAAACATCTCTGCTCTAGAGGAGATCTGATGGAGGAATGGACCAAAACATCTCTGCTCTAGAGGAGATCTGATGGAGGAATGGACCAAACATCTCTGATCTAGAGGAGATCTGATGGAGGAATGGACCAAACATCTCAGCTCTAGAGGAGATCTGATGGAGGAATGGACCAAAACATCTCTGCTCTAGAGGAGATCTGATGGAGGAATGGACCAAACATCTCTGCTCTAGAGGAGATCTGGTGGAGGAATGGACCAAACATCTCTGCTCTAGAGGAGATCTGATGGAGGAATGGACCAAAACATCTCTGCTCTAGAGGAGATCTGATGGAGGAATGGACCAAACATCTCTGCTCTAGAGGAGATCTGATGGAGGAATGGACCAAACATCTCTGCTCTAGAGGAGATCTGGTGGAGGAATGGACCAAACATCTCTGATCTAGAGGAGATCTGATGGAGGAATGGACCAAAACATCTCTGCTCTAGAGGAGATCTGATGGAGGAATGGACCAAACATCTCTGTTCTAGAGGAGATCTGATGGAGGAATGGACCAAAACATCTCTGCTCTAGAGGAGATCTGATGGAGGAATGGACCAAACATCTCAGCTCTAGAGGAGATCTGAGAGGAGGAATGGACCAAAACATCTCTGCTCTAGAGGAGATCTGATGGAGGAATGGACCAAACATCTCTGCTCTAGAGGAGATCTGATGAGGAATGGACCAAAACATCTCTGCTCTAGAGGAGATCTGATGGAGGAATGGACCAAAACATCTCTGCTCTAGAGGAGATCTGATGGAGGAATGGACCAAACATCTCTGATCTAGAGGAGATCTGATGGAGGAATGGACCAAACATCTCAGCTCTAGAGGAGATCTGATGGAGGAATGGACCAAAACATCTCTGCTCTAGAGGAGATCTGATGAGGAATGGACCAAACATCTCTGCTCTAGAGGAGATCTGGTGGAGGAATGGACCAAACATCTCTGCTCTAGAGGAGATCTGATGGAGGAATGGACAAAACATCTCTGCTCTAGAGGAGATCTGATGGAGGAATGGACCAAACATCTCTGCTCTAGAGGAGATCTGATGGAGGAATGGACCAAACATCTCTGCTCTAGAGGAGATCTGGTGGAGGAATGGACCAAACATCTCTGATCTAGAGGAGATCTGATGGAGGAATGGACAAAACATCTCTGCTCTAGAGGAGATCTGATGGAGGAATGGACCAAACATCTCTGTTCTAGAGGAGATCTGATGGAGGAATGGACCAAAACATCTCTGCTCTAGAGGAGATCTGATGGAGGAATGGACCAAACATCTCAGCTCTAGAGGAGATCTGAGAGGAGGAATGGACCAAAACATCTCTGCTTATGGAGATCTGATGGAGGAATGGACCAACATCTCTTCTGCTCTAGAGGAGAGACAGACTGCATCCATATCTAAACCCCTGGAGTATCATGAAACATAAGTATCTGACCACACATATTAAGGACTGCACACGTATGACACGTTGCACATCCATGACAGGCTGTTGATCTGAGCAGATCTGGTGATCCTCTCTGCTTCCAGACGTTTGTATGTCAGTTTCTCTGCAGCAGTGAGTGAGTGTGAGGCCATAAAGCAGCCTGTTGGGATCATTACTGCCGTTTTATGACTCTTCATTACCATTCTGCATGGAGCATTTCTACGCTATGAGCGCAGCAGAAAAAGAGCTTTCTCTCTCTGGCTGCGTGTCATGAGCAGTATTTACAGCTCAGAGTCTGGGCCCCCCCCCCAGGAGGGAGGGCTGGCTGTAATTGAATTACCTGCACTCTGGGGTCTTCAGCCTCTCAGCTGACGTGTCCCGTTATCACATCTGAGGAGACTCTGTGGGTTTGGGGGGGGGGGGGGGGCTTTGGGGGTCCAGAACCACCAAAGCCTTAACCCTCCCCCCTGTTGTGTTCCAGGTTTGAACCATGAGAAACATTTAGAGAGTGAGTGTTGAGCAGAGGCCCCGCCCCACCCCCCCGTCCCGAGCGGCGGCGCTGGAGCTCGGCGCTCTGGTCGGTATGCATACTTCATGGTTTCTTGAACTCCACATCCTTCTCCTTGGGACATGATTTAAATGTGTTTTCCTGGAGGATTGATGACTCAGAGAGGAGCAGACTGTGTGAAAAGACTGAAGTTCACGGAGCTTCTGGGCCCAGAAGGTCTGAAAAGACCAGAAATAGAAAGAAAGAAAACAAAAACATCAAAGTTGAAGAAAAGTCAAAGTTCAGGAGATGTTCTGAATCCTGATCTATTTAACACTGAAGGTAAAAGAAGCTCCATTATTCCACACTGGAAGACATTGTAGATGTTCTTCAGCTGTCTGGACTCATGTCTGTGCTCCGACACAACCTTCTGGTTGCTCTGGACCTCACCTGCACAGGTCCCACAGGTCCCTGTGACCTCATCATGGATGCTTCATGAGGATCTGAGTCGATGCCAGCAGGAGAGCTGATAAAGATCAAGCGTTCTCCAGACAAACCCACATCTCAGGCTGAGCTCAGTTTGGACTCTGATCTTCTCTGAGCGTTCTCTCAGGTCCTGAAGAAGACGGCGAGACGTCGATCTCTGACTGAAGAGAAGTTTCATGAAACTGTTTGTGGGAAAAGTCTGTTAGAGAAAGTCCCAACGATGAGCAAACACATCTGTAACCTTCTGAACTTCATCTGGATGGATCAGAACAATGGAGGAGCTCAGCTTCAGTCTGATCCCGTCTCGGTTCAGCTGCAGAACTTCTGTGGATCAGAGACTCCTGTTTACCTGGAAGCTGAGGAGAAAGACCAAACCAGATCTCAGTGTGGTCAGAAAGTCAGTCAAGGGCACAGGGGTGTAGTGGTTAGCACTCTTTCTCACAGTTAGAAAGCTTCACCTGTTTCAGATCCTTCTCCTGCAAGTTCTCCTCCTGCATGTTCTCCTCCTGCATGTTCTCCTGCATGTTCTCCTCCATGTTCTCCTCCTGCATGTTCTCCTCCATGTTCTCCTCCTGCATGTTCTCCTCCTGCATGTTCTTCTCCTGCATGTTCTCCTCCTGCTTGTTCTCCTGCTTGTTCTCCTGCTTGTTCTCCTGCATGTTCTCCTCCTCCATGTTCTCCTTCTGCATGTTCTCCTCCTGCATGTTCTCCTCCTGCATGTTCTTCTCCTGCATGTTCTTCTCCTGCATGTTCTCCTCCTGCTTGTTCTCCTGCTTGTTCTCCTGCTTGTTCTCCTGCTTGTTCTCCTGCTTGTTCTCCTGCATGTTCTCCTCCTCCATGTTCTTCTCCTGCATGTTCTCCTGCATGTTCTTCTCCTGCATGTTCTCCTGCATGTTCTTCTCCTGCTTGTTCTCCTGCATGTTCTCCTCCTCCATGTTCTCCTTCTCGTTGATTGTTGATGTTTCTGTCCAATCACAGACATGAAGTCTTCTCCTCATTTGTCATAGAAGGACTCAGGCTGTCATGTAATGGGGGGTCATCTGGACCCCATAGGAGAGAACGAGGGTCACAAACACATTCAGAGTTTCTTCTCTTCTTTCTTAGAAGGATGCTGTCAAATCTTCATCCTGAAGAGGAGGATCTCTCTGCTTCAGTCCTAAAATGATTCTCTCAGATTATCATTTCAGATCCAGAATCATCTTAATCTTAATCTTAATCTCAATCAGAATCTTCTGGGAGGAGGGATGGAAGCTGCTGACCTTTGGTCCCTCATGGATGTAGAGTTTGTCCACTGGGGGGCTGCTACAGTGACCCCCCCAGTGGGTAAATTCCAAAAGCTAATTAGCATCTGAAAGTGTCTCTGATTGGCAGAATGGGTCTGATTAGAACAGTGTGAGTCTGATTGGATGACACCCCACCAGCAGCTGCTGCTGGTTCAGCCCCACCACTCTGTTTCTAACCAGCATCGCCATGGAAGCGGCGAGCGGCGAGCTCTTCATGTCCCGCACCTCCACCTGGAGCTGAAGGTCAGCGCTGATGATCCGCCCCCCCACCAGGAGGAGTCAGGAGGGTCATTCAATGCTGGTTGATACCATTGAGATCAGCGGCTGAAGCTACATTTACATCTGCATTCCTTGGTTGCCATGGAAACCCCATTCTCACTGTCTGGTCAGCCCCTGGTTCGGTTGAAGGTCACAGATTCTCAGTCCAGTGGAGATGATGAAGAAAGAACATCCTAATTCTGTGATGATGTCATCAACAGAAGGAGGGGCTTGTACAGCAGCTCACGCAGCATCTTTGTCCACAGATGGTCTCAGACTCTTCAGGGATGGAGGCGGAGCCTCTTTAGAAGAACAGAAGGTCAAAGTTCATCCATTTTCAGAATTCCAGGTGGAGCTAAGAAGGAGGTTGTTGTTCCAGCAGATCCTCCACTTGGAGAAGGATCAGTGCAGCGGTCTGAGTCAACAGCCTCTGGTGTCCAGCCGTGAGCTCCTGAGTCTGCTTCTGCTTACATGTTAGGACCTCAAACCCTCTTCTGAGAAGGTCTTTGCTCTCTGCTGTAATGATGTTGGTTCACGGCTCAGTTCCAGTCTGATGTTGGGCTGCGTCTGCCGTGTGCCTCAGCACACGCAGGATTTGGGAGATCCTTGGAGAGCGCCGCCTTATTGCCCCTTAAGACCACATGAACCACATCCTGTTTGATCTGTGGAGGAATCGGACCTCTGCTCATGTCCTGGTTCCTCTGAACTGAAGGTTACCAACATGTTCTTCCTGAAACCTCTCAGGAGTTTCAGATGGGAGGCGTGTGGTGGAAGAACCTCAGGGATCATTGCTGGAGTTTGAAAGTCCTCTTCTCCTCCAGCCGTCTCCATGAACTCCCGTGATCCTGATGTCCCAGTGTTCTGGTTGATTTAGAGTCTCGTGCATCACCTACAAACTCCCATGGAGGACACCCTCCTGGAATGCTCTTAGAGGAACGTCCACTCGTCTCGGTCCGTCTGGAGATCTCTTCATCTATGACGATTAGAGAAAGAAATCATCTCAGAGAAAAGCTCTGCTGAAGGTCAGGAGGCTGAGAGGGACGGAAAAAAGAGGAGTTTCAGCCATGATGGATGATGATCAGCCTGAGGAGAACCCCCCCCCACCACCACCACCTCAAGTGGAACAGAGAAGATGAGAGTAAAAAAATGAGAGAATAAAGAAAAAAGACAGAATGGAGAAAAAGGAGAAGATGGACAGTAATGAGAGGTTTGAAGTTTCCATCTGTGTTAAAATGATGCGTTTTGTTTGAATAAACTCTGTTTCAAATGATTCATTCATCTAGACAAAAGGTCTTTGTGATGCCTTCAGGGACAACAGCATCAACGGGAAAACTCACCGACAAAAGGCCAAAAGAAGGATGAATAAACCTTCATTCATTCAGAGGAGATGTAAATGTTTAAAGAGGACCAGAGTGACATCATAGACATTGATGATGGATCCATGATTGGTTTCTCCTTCATTTACAGACAGAGGTCTTCCTCTTCAGCTTTTACTACAGCAGTAGAACCCAGACTGCCCCCTACAGTCATCCAAACTACATAAAAGACTGTAAAGGTCAAAGGTCAGCAACTCAGAACCAGAATCTGTGAGGATCTACTGGGATCCATGAATGTAATCTGACTCAGAGCTCTAAAGATTCTTGATCCTGAAAGAACGTCTGAGAACATGAAGCTTCTCTGGATCATCTGAAGATCAGGGATCCATAAAGTTCCTTCAAAGGGTCTGAAACAGCAGCTGAGGTGAAGAAGACTTTCTAGATTTGAACTTGTTTCAATCAGAAAGAGGGAGGAGTTTTGGTTTTGTTCAAGTGATTCTCATGGACTAGAAGAACGACGGTTCTGAACACGACGGTTCTGTACACGACGGTTCTGAACACGACGGTTCTGTACACGACGGTTCTGAACACGACGGTTCTGTACACGACGTTCTGAACACGACTGTTCTGTACACGAAGGTTCTGTACACGACGGTTCTGTACACGACGGTTCTGAACACGACGGTTCTGAACACGACGGTTCTGTACACGACGGTTCTGTACACGACGGTTCTGAACACGACGGTTCTGTACACAAAGATTCTGTACACGATGGTTCTGTACACGACGGTTCTGTACACGACGGTTCTGTACACGAAGGTTCTGAACACGACGGTTCTGTACACGACGGTTCTGTACACGACGGTTCTGAACACGACGGTTCTGAACACGACGGTTCTGTACATGAAGGTTCTGTACACGATGGTTCTGTACACGACGGTTCTGTACACGACGGTTCTGTACACGAAGGTTCTGAACACGACGGTTCTGTACACGAAGGTTCTGAACACGACGGTTCTGAACACGACGGTTCTGTACACGACGGTTCTGAACACGACGGTTCTGTACACGACGGTTCTGTACACGACGGTTCTGTACACGACGGTTCTGTACACGATGGTTCTGTACACGACGGTTCTGAACACGACGGTTCTGAACACGACGGTTCTGAACACGACGGTTCTGTACATGAAGGTTCTGTACACGATGGTTCTGTACACGACGGTTCTGTACACGACGGTTCTGTACACGAAGGTTCTGAACACGACGGTTCTGTACACGACGGTTCTGAACACGACGGTTCTGTACAAGAAGGTTCTGTACACGACGGTTCTGTACACGACGGTTCTGTACACGAAGGTTCTGAACACGATGGTTCTGAACACGACGGTTCTGTACATGAAGGTTCTGTACACGACGGTTCTGTACACGACGGTTCTGTACACGACGGTTCTGTACACGACGGTTCTGTACACGACGGTTCTGTACATTTAAAGTAGCCAAAATTGTACAATTGTAAAAAGTATTTATGATGATAGAAAGACTGCAGTTCCAGTCAGTGTGTGCGACGCTGGGGAGGCGGAGCTACTGGGGAGGCGGAGCTACAGCTGTCTGGAGAATTTCAACAGGAAACTTGTAAATTTGCTGATTTTTTTTTTTTGTCTTTTTACCAAAGAAACGTTGAAAACCCTCATAGAAAAAAGTAATCAGAGAAAAGAGATGTCTAAAAATATAACATTTAATTTCTGTATTAAAATGTAAAAGTCACATTCCTTTTCTGTAATGTCTGCTTTTTTATAAGCTGTATTTCAGGTGAGACACAGCCTCACCTGTCTGTCCTGTCTGCACGTCACTGGTGGTTGTCACGGGAACAACTGAGTTTACAGGATGTCTTTTGGAGCTACCAAGAGTCACCATGAACCATGTTAGGGACATTTTTTGTCTTTGTAGCAAAACGATCTACCTTGTATTTGTCGTCCTATATAGCAAACGTAGAAGCTAACTTGCTAATGATGTTATTAGATCTTATTGAGTTGCGACCAGGTCAACAGCTGATGGAAGTTCTTGTTTCAGATATTTTAAGTGAATCTGAAGCTAAATGTCGCAGTATTTAAAGACGTCCCATTGGCTGAGGAGCAGCTGCAGTAGAGGCGCCATCAGGAACCGTTTGGTGCATTCATCTGAACTGGATTTAGAACAAAGTTCAGGATAATAGAATCCATATTCTGAAACTTCAGAGTTGGTTTACACATAAAGGTTCTGTTCATTTTAACGGTTCTAATGAAGCTCCGTTTCATCTGAAGAAGTTACATGATCACATGATCATGCAGAACACGGCAGTACTGGCTGTTTGCTGTTTCAGGACCATGTCGTTGTGTATGTTGTGTATACATATAATGACACACCAACATACTCAGTAAGAAATAATGAAAAGAAACCCGTCCCAGGAATAGTAGAGAGAGATTAGATAATCCTCACGGATAGATAACCATAACCAGAACTCTGTCACACAGCTCCGCCCACTCTTTGATCTACAGATGTTTTACAATATGGAGAATTTTCTCAGTGAATTAGATCTTAAGATGTTTGTCTTCAATTAAATAGCTCATAAACTGTAGAGGGACCCGGGGGTGGTGGGGGGGGGTCATTCTACTGAAATAAAGGTCATCTTCTGCCCACCAGATCAGTCTAAGAGTCTGACACTGTTCAGATCAGGAGGAGGGTTCATGTTAGAGTTCATGAGTGTTCCTCCCTGTTGCTATGGTAACAGCAGACAGCATACTCCCACCCTTCAAATATTTGGCTCTAGTCTTTCCCTCATTGTTTCATCCTGAACTCAGACCAATGAGATGATCAGTGAGATGATCCAGATGACGTTCTGAGGTTCTGAGGGTCTGAGGTTCTGAGGTTCTGAGGGTCTGAGGTTCTTAAGGTCTGAGGTTCTGAGGGTCTGAGGTTCTTAAGGTCTGAGGTTCTGAGGTTCTGAGGGTCTAAGGGTCTGAGGTTCTGAGGGTCCGAGGTTGTGAGGGTCTGAGGTTCTGAGGTTCTGAGGGTCCTAGGTTCTGAGGTTGTGGGTTTCTGCTGTTCCATCCAGTCACATTCTGGTTTTCGATGAACTGTCAACTACAAACACAATCATCAGATTCTCTGTTGACAAGAACATGACAGAAACACATGTGTGTCATTCTTCATCGTCATGGATCGTTTGATTGTTACTAGCTAGTCTGTGGGCGGGGCCATACCTTATAAAAGACCAATCAGTGTGAAAGGACAGAATGGGTTTAATTTTGATGAAATAAACAGATTCCAACAAATTTATCTTCATGATTTCAGATCGATGGTAAAGAAACACAGCAGGAACTGGAAATGTTGACAACTCATCCAACCATCATCCAACCATCATCCAACCATCAACCAACCATCATCCAACCGTCATCCAACCGTCATCCAACCATCATCCAACCATTCTTCTATCATCCTTCCATCCCTCCATCCCTCCATTCCTTCATCCCTCCATCATCACCCCCCTCCCCCCCCCCCCCCCCTCGTTCATCACCTCTCCCCCGTCTCTTCCTGTTTCTGGAGCCACTTCTCCTCATCCGAGTCTTTTCCTAAAAGCATTCCTGCTGCTCTCTGGCTCCCAGGATACTTGGAGAAAACAGATCGACGTTTCCTCCTCCAACGACTCCGGGACAAACCTCCGTTCCCGCTGGAGCAACACTGGAGTTCCTGACGGAGAGCTGGAACAATGAGCGGGCGACAGAGGAATGAAGAGGAAGCTGATTTTGGAGCACTTACCGGGATCTGGGTTGGGTCATTCTACCATTTCCCTCTGAACAAACGCTAATGTGGGGGCCGTTATCTGCAGCGTGGGAGCAGGAAGTGACCTCACAGCCAGAGGTGATAACATTCTTCTCTCCTTACAGCTGGTTACACTCACCCCAGTTTTAGCATCACAGCTTGTTTTTCTGCTTCTCTGTTGAACCAGTTTACTGATCTATCACTGTCAGCGGATCTGAATGTCCTCACAGGCCACCGTAGAGCTGCAGACGGGCCTGTTCTCTGATTCAGAGACTGAAGAGAAGCTTCCAGAACAGAACCAGTCGGGTCTGCAGCAGATTCTGGTAAAGACTGGAAGGCTGCTGTTGGTGTCGACCTGTCAGTTCACCTGTTCATCAGCAGGAAGAAGATCCACGTGTCAGACGACGACTGTATACCAACAACCGGATTGAAGTCAGAAATTTGTTTTCTCTTTCTCTTGACTTTCTTCAACGAGACATCAAGTGATGGTCCTGAGCTTCTGAGTGATGGAGATTGGTCCAATCAGCTGCTTTGAACCCCCCCCCCCCCCCCCCCACACACACACACACACACACAAACATCTGGATTTTAAATGTTCAGATCTTAAACTTAAACCCCGTGTTGTGCATGGTGTTTCCTGCAGGTGATAAACTGTTATTTTGGCTCTAAGCCCCGCCCCTTTTAATTTCTGTAGATGAAAGCTCACATTAGTAGGTTGATGATATCTGTAACCACTTAGATTTGAGCTGGGTGTGGCTTTGATTTCAGCCCTGGGAGATGCTCCATTTTGAGATAACCTCATTGTAGACAGGAAGTGAGATCAGTTTTTCTGGTTAATACTTCAGAAACTTGTAAAAAGAATCTGAAGTGTGAAGTCATGTTCTGTTTCCAGCCAGCAAGGAGAAGCGGGAAACAGCTTTCAAAACGAGGCAGAAAATGTGTCCAAAAAATATGTTTGCCAAATGTGTTTGACCACAGTGGGCACTGGCTGGATGGGTCTGCAGTCGACGCCAGCCGCCCAGTGGACGGCGGGGATCACTACAGCGGAGCTAGCTAACATGCTACAGTGGAGCTCGCTACAGCGGAGCAAGCTAGCATGCTACAGCGGAGCTCGCTACAGCGGAGCCAGCTAGCATGCTACAGTGGAGCCAGCTAGCATGCTACAGTGGAGCCAGCTAGCATGCTACAGCGGAGCCAGCTAGCATGCTACAGCAGAGCTCGCTACAGCGGAGCCAGCTAGCATGCTACAGTGGAGCCAGCTAGCATGCTACAGCGGAGCCAGCTAACATGCTACAGCGGAGCTCGCTACAGCGGAGCCAGCTAACATGCTACAGCAGAGCTCGCTACAGCGGAGCCAGCTAACATGCTACAGTGGAGCTCGCTACAGCGGAGCTAGCTAACATGCTACAGCGGAGCTTGCTACAGCGGAGCCAGCTAACATGCTACAGTGGAGCTCGCTACAGCGGAGCTAGCTAACATGCTACAGCGGAGCTCGCTACAGCGGAGCCAGCTAACATGCTACAGCGGAGCTTGCTACAGCGGAGCTAGCTAACATGCTACAGTGGAGCTCGCTACAGCGGAGCCAGCTAGCATGCTACAGCGGAGCCAGCTAGCATGCTACAGCGGAGTCAGCTAGCATGCTACAGCGTAGCTCGCTACAGCGGAGCCAGCTAACATGCTACAGCAGAGCTCGCTACAGCGGAGCCAGCTAACATGCTACAGTGGAGCTCGCTACAGCGGAGCTAGCTAACATGCTACAGCGGAGCTTGCTACAGCGGAGCCAGCTAACATGCTACAGTGGAGCTCGCTACAGCGGAGCTAGCTAACATGCTACAGCGGAGCTCGCTACAGCGGAGCCAGCTAACATGCTACAGCGGAGCTTGCTACAGCGGAGCTAGCTAACATGCTACAGTGGAGCTCGCTACAGCGGAGCCAGCTAGCATGCTACAGCGGAGCCAGCTAGCATGCTACAGCGGAGTCAGCTAGCATGCTACAGCGTAGCTAGCTAGCATGCTACAGCGGAGCTAGCTAGCATGCTACAGCGTAGCTAGCTAGCATGCTACAGCGGAGCTAGCTAGCATGCTTCAGCGTAGCTAGCTAGCATGCTACAGCGGAGCTAGCTAGCATGCTACAGCGTAGCTAGCTAGCATGCTACAGCGGAGCTAGCTAGCATGCTACAGCATAGCTAGCTAGCATGCTACAGCGGAGCTAGCTAGCATGCTACAGTGGAGCCAGCTAGCATACTACAGCAGAGCTCGCTACAGCGGAGCCAGCTAGCATGCTACAGCGGAGCCAGCTAGCATGCTACAGTGGAGCTCGCTACAGCGGAGCAAGCTAGCATGCTACAGCGGAGCTCGCTACAGCGGAGCCAGCTAGCATGCTACAGTGGAGCCAGCTAGCATGCTACAGTGGAGCCAGCTAGCATGCTACAGCGGAGCCAGCTAGCATGCTACAGCAGAGCTCGCTACAGCGGAGCCAGCTAGCATGCTACAGTGGAGCCAGCTAGCATGCTACAGCGGAGCCAGCTAACATGCTACAGCGGAGCTCGCTACAGCGGAGCCAGCTAACATGCTACAGCAGAGCTCGCTACAGCGGAGCCAGCTAACATGCTACAGTGGAGCTCGCTACAGCGGAGCTAGCTAACATGCTACAGCGGAGCTCGCTACAGCGGAGCCAGCTAACATGCTACAGTGGAGCTCGCTACAGCGGAGCTAGCTAACATGCTACAGCAGAGCTCGCTACAACGGAGCCAGCTAACATGCTACAGTGGAGCTCGCAACAGCGGAGCTAGCTAACATGCTACAGCGGAGCTCGCTACAGCGGAGCCAGCTAACATGCTACAGCGGAGCCAGCTAGCATGCTACAGCGGAGCCAGCTAGCATGCTACAGCGGAGCCAGCTAGCATGCTACAGCGGAGCCAGCTAGCATGCTACAGTGGAGCCAGCTAGCATGCTACAGCGTAGCTAGCTAGCATGCTACAGCGGAGCCAGCTAGCATGCTACAGCGTAGCTAGCTAGCATGCTACAGCGGAGCTTGCTAGCATGTTACAGTGGAGCCAGCTAGCATACTACAGCAGAGCTCGCTACAGCGGAGCCAGCTAGCATGCTACAGCGGAGCCAGCTAACATGCTACAGCGGAGCCAGCTAGCATGCTACAGCGGAGCCAGCTAGCATGCTACAGCGGAGGCAGCTAGCATGCTACAGCGTAGCTAGCTAACATGCTACAGCGGAGCCAGCTAGCATGCTACAGCGGAGCCAGCTAGCATGCTACAGCGGAGTCAGCTAGCATGCTACAGTGGAGCCAGCTAGCATGCTACAGCGGAGCTAGCTAGCATGCTACAGCGGAGCTAGCTAGCATGCTACAGTGGAGCCAGCTAGCATACTACAGCAGAGCTCGCTACAGCGGAGCCAGCTAGCATGCTACAGCGGAGTCAGCTAGCATGCTACAGCGGAGCCAGCTAGCATGCTACAGTGGAGCTAGCTATCATGCTAGCATAGCGCGCTAACCCACCGAGTGCCCTCTTAAGCCAATATGGGCAAACACAGAACAGAAACTGCAGACAAACCCAATCGGGCCCACAAGTTCTGCTACTTCAGAACCATATGGGTCCACTTTTCTGCTGGGTCTTTAGTCACTAGAACGTCAGGTTCTCTTCTTTCTTTGGACCACTTTGTTCAGTTGGATCATGTGACAATAACATCTAATCTTCTGGTCCTCTCAGACCCTCTATCTGCTGGATTCAGATGATCTGTTCTATTACAGGAATGATGGATCCTTGGATCAAGCTGAGCGTTAGGATCATTCGAGGAAGAGTGGACTTCAGAACCAGGTGTGTAGGAAAGTCAGGAGGTCCAGGTTCAGTCTGGACATGCAGGTGTGTGTTGACATTACCTGGTCTGAGTCTGAGGATGAAGAGGATGAAGATGTATAGCTGGATGGAAGGATGAAGGATCATACAGTTATTAGCACCCCCCCTCTCTGAAGCTGTCCTTTACCCATCATGCACTGCTCCAGTCAGTCCCTGGACACCAGGTATGATCCTCAGACAGCATCCCTGCAGGCGGACGCCGGCGGCGGGAAAGCAGCCGTCATCTGTCTGCAGCAGCAGGAGTCGTGCTCCGCCGCACTCACCTTTGCCTTCATTTCAGGAGTGACTGAGGTCTCCATGGCGACCGGGATCTAAATATCAGGACTGTTATTGGAAGTGACACATTAATAAAGCCAAGTCTCTGGAGGGAACGTTATCACACCTGCAGCGTTCCTCCGAATTCTGCGGCTCCGCTCAGAGAATCAAAGGAGGGAATGGGAATCAGGAATCCTGGAGGAAAAGAGCTCCGGTCTGCAGGATCCGGGTTCTGGTCCAGTCTGCAGGATCAAGGTTCTGATCCAGTCTGCAGGATCAAGGTTCTGGTCCAATCTGCAGGATCCAGATTCTGATCCAGTCTGGAGGATCCGGGTTCTGGTCCAGTCTGTAGGATCCGGATTCTGGTCCAGTCTGCAGGATCCGGGTTCTGGTCCAGTCTGCAGGATCCGGGTTCTGGTCCAGTCTGCAGGATCCGGGTTCTGGTCCAGTCTGGAGGATCCGGGTTCTGATCCAGTCTGGAGGATCCGGGTTCTGGTCCACTCTGCAGGATCAAGGTTCTGATCCAGTCTGGAGGATCCAGGTTCTGGTCCAGTCTGCAGGATCCAGGTTCTGCTTTAAGAACAGCAAAGCTAAAGTCCAGAGAAACTCCCCGAAACACTGGGAGCAAAACGGGCTCGTGTTCTGTTAGAACGGGTCGGGCTCGTGTTCTGTCAGAACAGGCTCGTGTTCTGTTGGAACGAGTCAGGCTCGTGTTCTATCAGAACGGGTCGGGCTCGTGTTCTGTCAGAACAGGCTCGTGTTTTGTCGGAACGGGTCGGGCTCGTGTTCTGTCAGAACAGGCTCGTGTTCTGTTGGAACGGGTCGGGCTCGTGTTCTGTCAGAACAGGCTCGTGTTTTGTCGGAACGGGTCGGGCTCGTGTTCTGTCAGAACGGGTCGGGCTCGTGTTCTATCAGGACAGGCTCGTGTTCTGTTAGAACGGGTCGGGCTCGTGTTCTGTCAGAACAGGCTCGTGTTCTGTCAGAACGGGTCGGGCCCGTGTTCTGTCAGAACTCCCTGAGAACCGTGGACCTCTGAGGCGGTTTCCCTATGAGTGGAGCGACTCGCTGGAACCAATTTGTGCATGAAAGCGTTGATATCTGTTTCCATCTGCGTTCAGAACCCAGCGGTTCTGGAAGCAAATGAGACTTTGAAGTTCTGCGAGGCGTTTAGAGAAAACGTCTTTGAAGTTCCTTCTGGAGAGTCAGACGCTGCTTATCTTCAGAGTCAGACTCTCAGCTCGGAACTCCTCCGGGTTCATCCTGCTGACATAACCGGGTCAGGAACGACACCTTCTATCCACAGAGGTTCTGACCCGGCTCACGCTGCCTGAATGACTGAAGTAGATCGTTTAGTGGGAAGCAGCAGGAGTTCTGGTGGGGAGGAAAACCCGGCAGCAGACGGAGCGGAGCTGAGCTGAGAGTGAAGGTCCAAAGACCGGCAGCTTTGTGTCAGAACAATACAGGTCCTGGAGCAGGAAGCTGGACCAGAGGAGGGAAAACGGTTCTGAACCTCGGCCGCATTGTTCTGTTCTGTGATGCATAGACTGAATGGAACAAACAGCAGCTTCTTCTGGAGGTTCTGCTGAGGCTATAAGAGCAGAAAGGTGTCAATGTTTCTGGTCCGAAGACGGTTCTTCCTGAGGTTCTGATTCCCTCTGGTCCCTCGGGCGTTCGCTCTGGGGGCGCGTTCCCTCTGGGGCCGCATTCCCTCTGGGGGCGCGTTCCCTCTGGTCGGGCGTTCCCTCTGGGGGCGCGTTCCCTCTGGTCGGGCGTTCCCTCTGGGGGCGCGTTCCCTCTGAGCGGGCGTTCCCTCTGGGGGAGCGTTCGCTCTGGGCGGGTGTTCCCCTCTGAGCGGGCGTTCCCTCTGGGGGCCCGTTCCCTCTGGGGCCACATTCCCTCTGGGGCCGCATTCCCTCTGGGGGCGCATTCCCTCTAGGGGCGCGTTCTCTCTGGTCGGGCGTTCCCCCTGGGGGCGCGTTCCCTCTGGTCGGGCGTTCCCCCTGGGGGCGCGTTCGCTCTGGGCGGGCGTTCCCTATGGGCGGGCGTTCCCCTCTGAGCGGGCGTTCCCTCTGAGCGGGCGTTCCCCTCTGAGCGGGCGTTCCCTATGGGCGGGCGTTCCCCTCTGAGCGGGCGTTCCCTCTGGGCGGGCGTTCCCTCTGGGCGGGTGTTCCCTCTTGGGGCGCGTTCCCTCTGAGCGGGTGTTCCCTCTTGGCGGGCGCTCCCTCTGGGCGGGCGTTCTCTCTGGGGCGCGTTCCATCTGAGCGGGTGTTCCCTCTTGGGGCGCGTTCCCTCTGAGCGGGTGTTCCCTCTTGGGGCGCGTTCCCTCTGAGCGGGTGTTCCCTCTTGGGGCGCGTTCCCTCTGAGCGGGTGTTCCCTCTTGGCGGGCGTTCCCTCTGAGCGGGCGTTCTCTCTGGGGGCGCGTTCCATCTGAGCGGGTGTTCCCTCTTGGGGCGCGTTCCCTCTGAGCGGGCTGTTCCCTCTGGGCGGGCGTTCCCTCTGGGCGGGCGTTCTCTCTGGGGCGCGTTCCCTCTGAGCGGGTGTTCCCTCTTGGGGCGCGTTCCCCTGAGCGGGTGTTCCCTCTTGGGGCGCGTTCCTTCTCTGAGCGCGGTGTTCCCTCTTGGCGGCGGTTCCCTCTGAGCGGGCGTCTCTCTCCCTCGGGGGCGCGTTCCATCTGAGCGGGTGTTCCCTCTTGGGGCGCGTTCCCTCTGAGCGGGTGTTCCCTCTGGGCGGGCGTTCCCTCTGGGCGGGCGTTCTCTCTGGGCGGGCGTTCCCTCTGGGCGGGCGTTCCCTCTGGGCGGGCGTTTCTCTGGGCGGGCGTTCTCTCTGGGCGGAGGCGTTCCCTCTGGGCGGGCGTTCCCTCTGGGTGGGCGTTCCCTCTGGGTGGGCGTTCCCTCTGGGTGGGCGTTCTCTCTGGGCGGGTGTTCCCTCTGGGTGGGCATTCCCTCTGGGCGGGCGTTCCCTCTGGGTGGGCGTTCTCTCTGGGCGGGTGTTCCCTCTGGGCGGACCTTCCAGTCAAGCACCTCTCCCATGGGTGCACTGATCAGGCACTAACGGGACCGAGCCAGCCGCGGGCCCCCACCAATGATGCCAAACTTTTTGATGGATGGATTGGTGGAGCATTATGGGTAATGTAGTCATGTTCTGGTGGAGTTGGAAAACATTTGACCTTCATGACTTTTTTTGCTTAAGAAACATTTCAGATAAACCTAAAATACGTTTTTCCATTTAAATAAAGCTGTTTCCTTTAAGCAGAGAGCCATGGAGGGTGAGAGAGCTGCAGGACTTTAACTTCATTATCTCTGACTCTTCAGAAGATCTCGTTGGTGTCGGCCTCTCCTGCAGCGTCTCTGTGAATGACCTCCTTGTTTGAGCTCCTCCTTACCTGTGGAAGTTCTCAGCGTGTCCAGACATCCTGCTGGCCGGCTCTGTCTGCTCCTCGTCTTTAATAAACGGCAGCCCGGGTGAGTAAGTCCGTCCTGGATGCTCCTCCGCCCCGCTGTGGCTGTGGGAACAGGATAATCTGCCGAGCATGTCTGCTGAAGGTCAGCCTCCAGGTAACGTGGAGTTTAATCTAAAAGACCAAAGGCTCACACAGAGCCTTTAAGGGCTTTCAGGTCTCCATGGTGATTCCAGCAGAGGAGCATCTTTATTCTCAGAAGCTCCTCGTCTGTGAGGACTTCTGCCTGTCTGACTGTAATCCCATCACAACAGAGCTCCTCTGAGCCCGGATCAGAGCGGCCGGAACATTCATGTGGGAAAAGATGCCGTCAGACGGAGAAGGTCCGGAGTGTTCGGCAAAAGTTGCTGTTGAACCAGACGCATGTGAACAGATCCGTGGGTCCATCACTGGTTCTGAAGGGGTACCACAGGGCTCAGATTTTACACCACACTTTTTCAGACTTGATGTGTCCAGGTCGTGCAGGTCAGCTTTTACCAGAATAAACTTTATTGTTCACTCATTTTGTGGACAAAAATATTTTTTATTAAGGAAAGAGAAAAGTCTGCATTTAATTTTGGTTTTTATATCTTCAAAAGTATTCTTTATCTTTGTAAATATTTGCCCAAACGGGGGGTGGGGGTTGAGGAAGACCCCTCTGCTCCGTATGCAGGATGAAGACTCCCAGTCAGGAGAACCTACAAACCCTCACAGGATCGTCTCACCGTGGATCGTCTCACCGTGGATCGTCTCACCGTGGATCGTTACTGTGGCTCGTCTCTCTGTGGATCGTCTCACCGTGGATCGTTACTGTGGTTCGTCTCTCTGTGGATCGTCTCCCTGTGGATCGTCTCACCGTGGATCGTCTCACCGTGGATCGTCTCACCGTGGATCGTTACTGTGGCTCGTCTCTCTGTGGATCGTCTCACCGTGGATCGTTACTGTGGATCGTCTCTCTGTGGATCGTCTCACTGTGGATCGTCTCACCGTGGATCGTCTCACCGTGGATCGTCTCACCGTGGATCGTTACTGTGGATCGTCTCTCTGTGGATCGTCTCACCGTGGATCGTCTCACCGTGGATCATCTCACTGTGGATCGTCTCACCGTGGATCGTTACTGTGGATCGTCTCACTGTGGATCGTCTCACTGTGGATCGTCTCACCGTGGATCGTCTCACCGTGGATCGTCTCACCGTGGATCATTACTGTGGATCGTCTCTCTGTGGATCGTCTCACTGTGGATCGTCTCACTGTGGATCGTCTCACCGTGGATCGTCTCACCGTGGATCGTCTCACTGTGGATCGTCTCTCTGTGGATCGTCTCACCGTGGATCGTCTCACCGTGGATCGTCTCACTGTGGATCGTCTCTCTGTGGATCGTCTCACCGTGGATCGTCTCACTGTGGATCGTCTCTCTGTGGATCGTCTCACCGTGGATCGTCTCACCGTGGATCGTTACTATGGATCGTCTCACCGTGGATCGTTACTGTGGATCGTCTCACCGTGGATCGTTACTGTGGATCGTCTCACTGTGGATCGTCTCACTGTGGATCGTCTCACCGTGGATCGTTACTGTGGATCGTCTCACTGTGGATCGTCTCACCGTGGATCGTTACTGTGGATCGTCTCTCTGTGGATCGTCTCCCTGTGGATCCTTCTGGATGAGGATCTTCAGGGGTGGGCCTGAGCCTCCCAGGATTTATTAGTCAGTAGATGGAGAGTTGTTCAGGCTGAATGCATGAAAACACTTTGGGTGGTTCAGCTCTGAATCCTGGACTCTTTAGTGCCACAAAACCACTTTTCTAATGTAGATGAGAGCAGCAGGCTTTTGTGGATGGGGGTTGGGGGGGTCCAGCTGGGTCCAGGTGAAGGATGTGGAGCCGACTTTCTCAAGAACTTCTGACCCGCCCGGGAACAAAAGCTCGTCTCTGCAGGGTCCAGCTGAGACCTTTTAGTTCTGGCTGAAATATGGAGATGCTCTTTACCAGGAGGGGGGGGTATTACCATGACTGCAGATCTGAGCTGTTTTGTGCATCTGAGCTGAGGGGGTTAGGGGGTGGGGGGTGGAGCACTATTCCCGGGTTTCAGGTCTGATTTCTCCTCAGATGAAGGAGCTGCGTCTCCTGATGTGGAGGTGATCAGGCTTCTGTTTGTCTGTTGCTATGGAGACAGAACGTGTAGTGAAGGTGCGGTTCCGCTAGAACTCTGCCTATTCCTGGGCTGATCGGCGTTCCGCCTCGTTACTCTCTGTCATCATTTATTAGGAAAACAAGCAGCAGTAAACGTTCCAGGTGACGCTAATCAAACGCTCCTGATGAACCGATCATCAGAAGTGTGAGCGCTCCATAAAGCAGAGCTTCCATGTCCTCCAGCAGTTATACAGACACTACATGATGATGATGATGATGATGATGATGCCTCATCAATGAACGTCTGCTACAGGAAAACTTCTGAATGAAAGACCTTCAAATGGAAAGACTTGAATCAAATCTACGTTTTCTGTAAATGCTGAAGGTTTCTCGACCTTCTTTAAGATCCAAAGAACTTTACAAATGCACTTCTATTCACACACATGTTAACTCACACATACATGTAAACACACATGTAAACTCACACTAACACTCATCAAAGACAAAGCCGGACTCGGGACTCGAACCTCTTTAGCCATCACAGCAATGTGCAGTTCAGTGATTTACCCCGAACTCTTGGTCATACTCACCTGCACCTGTATGTTGTGAGGTGCGTGTGGGTAACGGGTTCTGCAGGTGTTCGGGTTCTGCAGGTCTTCGGGTTCTGCAGGTGTTCGGGTTGTCTGGTCTGTAAAGAGGAGCGGCCGCGTCTCAAGGTGAGCACAGGTGTGTCTGCAGTTCTCTGGATGGTCGTCATGAGAACGGAACGATAAAGAACTAGAATGTGGTTTCAGGACGACGTGACGGCAGCAGCAGGCGTGTGGCGTGTGGCGTGTAACCAGAAGTCTGACCGTCTCTTCTGTTCCATCAGTGCTCCACATTCGTCTGGTCCATCCCTCCAGAATCTCTCTACATCACGTGACGGCCGGCTACGGTGGCTGTTAAGGTCCAGTTTTTCCCTGCGAGGACGGATCGTATTCAGACGGAAAAATCAATAAAGTTCAACGGAACCGGGACCGTCTGGAAAGACGATCAGAGAGTCCGGTTCTGGTCCGGACCAGAGTCCTCTTGGGTGAATTCAGATGTTCTGGATCTGAATCCAGCCTGCAGACAGATTCAAGAGAGTTTACATGTTAAAGGAAACTCGTCGTTTGTTTCAAGAGCGACAAAAACATCGAGTTTAACAACAAGTGGATAAAAGAGAAGAATGTGGTCAAAGCACATGGAATCACACGTCTACTCCTCCTGAGAGAACTCCACTGGATCGTCTTCATTTAAAGATCTAGGACCCCCCCCCATGTTTTTCTTTGTCGTTCTGGTGGAACGTTCTGAAGATTCTCCGTTTCTGGTCTTTCTGAGCTCAGCTTCCTCCTGATCCACAACCTTCAGTTTGGTCTTCAGGTCATTTCTTCTGTTTTGTCGTCTTTTTCTTGCTCCATAGTGTTGTTCTGTTTTTCTTGAACATTTAGATCCTGACCTCAAACCTTCTCCGTCGTGTTAGATCCTGACCTCAAACCTTCTCCGTCGTGTTAGATCCTGACCTCAAACCTTCTCCGTCGTGTCCTTCACCTGCAGCTCCAGACCAACGTGGTTTCAAATCTAGAATTATCATTTAAAGATGGTTATATTTGGTTATTTCACCTTCATCTCGTGTCAACATCAGCTCAGCTGTTCTTATCAAACAAAGGTGGCTGTGGTACAGTGGGCTGCACTGCGTCATGATTTTGTGTTGACGTGTCGTTGTGAGTCAGTATTCACCACTGATGACCCTTTTTCTCCCATCGTTGTGTTTCTGAGGCTAATAATGCGTTTCACAGCCGGCCTTCATCATCATCATCATCATCGCTGAAGATCATTTTCTTCAGCGTTTGAACACATTTCTGCTTTAAATGAATGTGTTGTTTTCATGCTGGTCTGAACAAAAACTCTTTAAGTTCAAAACATTTCTTTAATGGCAGAGTCTCCCAGAATGCATTGCAGTGCGTGTTTACTGTGATGGAGAGATGCGATGATGACTTCTGTGAACATGAAATATCTGATTCATTCATGGCCACTGCTTCAGTTCAACACAAACGCTGTGCACGTGCGCGTGCACGTGGGCTTCAATCACAGTGAAAGCAGCTCAGATGTTGACTGAGACTTTCATGGGATTCCTGCTCCGTCTCCATCCACCAAACCCTTCCAGATGAAGACGCCGCCTCTTTGATGGGACATGAAAGCGGGACGCTGTGAGGACGAATCAACCAGCAGATGTTCCACACACAGAGCAGGCTTTGTTTGACTCTGGAACCCAGCAGAGCTTCATTTATGGAACAAACACAAACATGGAGGACGTGTGTTGAAAGGTCAGCAGAATCAACCTGCTCCTCAGCTTGTTATGCATCCGTTTCCATTCAGCAAACGTGGCGGCTGACCTTATCTGAGCGTCCCGACATACGCTTCATCAACTTCATTTTACCAGCTGTGCATTAATCTGCAGAGTTAATTCCCAGCTAAATGTCAGGTGGGCCGGCGGTCCGGGGCTTTCCCTCGCCGCTGCTCCTAACAACGCGTTCCACCTGACCACGGCTTCCACAGAGCCCCGCCTCCTGCTTGTCTTGATTCTCTGCCTGTAAAATATCACTTACTTCTTCAGCTCATTTAGAGAAGACCAGCCAAGTCTAATTTAAATGTCAACAACATGGCCGAAGCTGCGGCGAGGCGGAGAAGGAGGACGGATCCGCGGCCTCAAACCGTCCGGCTGGTTTCACAGCAAACAGACGTTTAGGGTTTGAGTCCAGAGAAGAACCAGGAAGTTGACAGACAAACGTTGAATATTTTTTTGGAAAATCTTTGCTTTTTTCATGTTTTGTTGTTTCTGATCTCCTGATCTAAAGATGATGGTAATAAATACATCATTTAATCTTCATTCATCCAATAAAAAGACACGGGGGCGGGGCTTGGGCCAGATAATGTTTAAGACTTAATCCCTCAGTTCTGACTGACAGGAAGCCTCCACTGTTTGGTTTAAACTCACCTTCTCCACCAATGAGAGCCGCAGAAACAAGTCGTGGGTTCAGGATTCATACCTGTGACCTGAAACTGGATCAACTTTAGTTTTTATCGTGTCTCTGCGAACCATAAAAACACATTTGTTCTTTCATAAATTGAAAGTAAATGAGAGCAGAATGTGGAGATCCTTTTTTCTCTGGTTCTTCAGCCTCAATCAGGAGCAATTAGGCGGGTGAACGTCTGTGCGATGCTCCGGGTTTGAACCTCTGATCTCGAACATGTGCTCCAGAGGAATCCCAGTTTCCAGATGTTGTGTACATGACAGGCAGTGGTGTGGAACCGAGAAAACACTGGGGCATGCATTCCTCTCGCACGCCGCTTTAAGGACTGATTTGATTGTTTATTGGATGGCGGCCACACATCCAGAGACTTTAATCATCAGGTGAGTCCTCTCCTCCACCTGCTTCCTTCTTCAGGTCAGTTCCAGTCCGAGTGGTGAGACCCACCATCCGGTTAGATGTTCTTTGACATTCTTTTCATTTCTCCACGTAGAAAACATCACATCTAAATAGCTTTCACCCATCACTGTGTCAACATTTCCTCCCGTTCATTACGTTAGCTTGTTAGCTTGTTAGCTTGTGGTTGTTAGCATGGCTAGTAAGCTGGACCTCTTCAAAACTGTCTCAGACAGACAGGAACCTTCCAGCTCCCTCTCTTCCTGGAAGCAGTCGTCTTCTTTGTACACTTCTGTTCACAGATGAAGTTTTAGTCTCAGTAGGGTCACATGACACTCCCACTTCTGGTCATTAGCCAACCACAGTAAAGACATCGTAGACCGTTCTCAGAAATACTTTTATTAATTGTAAATCTGAATGTGGTTCAGAGGCCAGACTTTGGACGTGCTGGAGTTAACATATGTTTGTGTTGTTATGTAGAAATATTAGTGTGTTGGTATTCACATGTGTGTGTGGTTGTGGCTCCAGGTAAGGTCTGGCCCTCTGATAGGTCAGATAAATGTTTGCTGAGTTAACGAACACACAGACAACCACGAGTTAGAAAATCACAAAGTCATGATGAATCTGCAGGTAAACAAACCTGCTGTGTAGAGTCCGGTTCATGGTTGACTCTTGAGGAGTTCTGATCATCTTCTGATGGAGTTACGGCGCTTCAGTTGGTAGCTCGCCGTCACGTTCAGTTGAGGTGGTGGAGGTCCGTCGTGCATGGTTAGGATCACAGTTGGTTTACAAGTTCATTAGTTGATGATTCAGTTAAAGTTCTCAGAACACGAAGTGTCACAAACCGGTATCAGGCGGCCGGATCCGAGGCCGGGTCAGGCGGGCAGAGGTCAAACACGAGCGCGGGAGCATCAGGGATCAGACGTCAGAAATAACAGAGCGGGAACGGATCAGGACAGTCAGGTGGTCAGAGTCACAGCAGGTTCAGGTACACAGAACATCCGGTCCAGATAGTAACGCTCGGTATGCAGAGGGACACAAACAATACTTCACTCTGAGTCAGGCTCTGTGTGCCGCTTAGGTCTCAGGTGACAGGTGAGCTGCATCTGGGGCTGATGGGAGATGAAGTGTGTCAGTCCTCATGAGATGAGTCCTGCTGGTGACCAGAGGGGGCGACAGAGCGCTAAGTCCTGACATCCAGGTTCTTTAAATAATATATATATATATATATACATATATATATATGTATATATATATGTATATAGGTATGTATATGTATACATGGCTCCTACAGCGGCAGTTCCGGAGTGAAGCGATCAGATTCCCGTCAGGAAGAACGTGTGACATCAGAGCAGAAAAAAGCAGCTGTGCAGCAGCGTCCCGCTGGGAGCCGCAGTTGATCAAATGTCTGCTGAAAACTCCAGCAGAGGGGGGGTGGGGGGGTTCCCCGTGACCTGGACCAGATTGTTTCAGGTAAGCAGGATCTCTGCAGCGGGATCGATATCATATCAGCCCCGGAGCAACACCTGACACTTCTGTTTCACAGCAAGCCTCTAATCAATACCAGAGAAATGGACTGAACCCCCGAGTCTGGACCGGGTCACGGTAAACTCCGGCGTGCACGCTCAAGTCAACGTGCACGCTCACTCTGACGGACTTCTCTGTAAAGTGACCAGATTCTGTGTCTAAACAATCATCTATGAAGAATCAGTCCAACGTCTTCACTGATGACTGATCAGAAGCTCTTCGGTTTCATGAAGATCCTAACTTCATTGAGATGATTTAAAATGAGTCCTTAGAGTTTAAAACTCTTTTTAGTTCATCTTAAAATGCATTCAGAGGCTTTAAAACTCTCTGAAATCTTCTTGTTTTCAGTTGAGGGTTTGATCCTTACTTGAACCAGAAACCAGATAGATAAATGAAGAAACATCTCTTTTCTATCTCAGGAGAGAAAGGAATGAGAACTCAAATCTGCCAGAGAGAGATGATTGGCCCATCATGTCAACCTTCTGGTTGTCATGGTGACACAAACTTCAGTCAGGAAGATGTCAATTCTGTACAGCATTGCCTTCATTAAAACATTTCTACTGCGGCATCATTTGACTTTGACCAGATCCAGAACCACACCAAGACCCAGACCTGCATCAAGACTCAGACCTGCATCAAGACTCAGACCTGCACCAAGACTCAGACCTGCACCAAGACTCAGACCTGCACCAAGACCTGCATCAAGACTCAGACCTGCACCAAGACTCAGACCTGCACCAAGACCAGACCTGCACCAAGACTCAGACCTGCATCAAGCAGACCTGTACCAAGACTCAGACCTGCATCAAGACTCAGACCTGCACCAAGACCCAGACCTGCATCAAGACCAGACCTGCATCAAGACCCAGACCTGCATCAAGACCCAGACCTTGACTTCCTTCCTGTCGAGTCGCAGTGACACCGTCAGAAGTGACCAATCAACAGATGATTTTATGTAAACACTCGGCTCTTAAACTCTTTGAAAGGAGGTTTGCTGTAAATCTTGGAGCTTTTTCTGCTTTTCATTTGTTTTCACTCATGATTAAATATCATTCTGAGAATCTGAGACGTCCAATGAGCAAACAGCTGAATTCCTGCTAATATGTTGAGTAAATTCCAGAGATTTTGGTGGAAACGGTCCAGGTTTGGCATGAAGACAGGAAAATGTGTTCCAGGGATTTATCAGTTTGTCAGAATCTGATCAGGACGGATCCTCGTCCTCCTGGTCTTCATCCAGTCTCTGTAAACACCAGAGCATGCAGAGTCATCATAATGAAAGCTGACTGTCCCTGCAGCGCCACACTCTGGACTCAGAGGTTCTGAAATGTGAAGGCTGCAGTGTTCAGCTGTCTCACCTCATCCATGCTTTCATTTCCAGTCCGCCGGGTGGACTCGGGCCGTAACAGAGTTCTGCTCCCAGAAACCAAGTCAAACGCTCAGAGAATGTCTGTCTGTGACCAGGAGAATCTGCTTTCATCTGCAGAGGATTTTGGAATCAGACCAACACTTCAGTTATAAAAAGCTCCTCTTGTGTGTTTCTCAGCTCAGCTTTACATTTACAAAACACAAATATTACAACATCAACCCAACTTCCTCATGAGCGCACAGACACTTATCCACCAGAATAAATCCAGATCCTTTCATCACATCGAAAACCTTTAGCTCCGCCCCTGATTGGAGACGTGGAGGGCGTCCTAACAGGTTCTGCTGATGGATCATCTATCTGTGCTGGATCTCCAAACCCAAAATGTGTCACCTACTGGTTTGAAGAGTGAGGCTGTGTGTCGACGATCACATGACTCCGCCCCGAATGGGCGTCGTTTCCAGCGTAAAGCGGCTCTGCGGTCCAAAAAAGACTCGGTCGATTCCAAGAACCAGTTTGAGAGCCAGGAGGAACAGAATGGGGGGGGTAGTTGAGGGCCAGAAATCTGGTGTGAGTTCCAATCTGGATTTCAAGTGGATTGGAAGGAGTTCTGGAGGAGAACGTCCATGCAGAGTTTAGATGCAGAACGTTCATGCAGTGTTGATTTCAGACGTTCAGGTGAGGTTCCGCTAACAAATGTCAACATGTTCTTCTTCTGCTCCTCGACGTTTAAATGTCCTCATGAGCAGAAACTTTCTGCTTCAGTTGTGTCTCAGCTGAAGTGAATGTGGACACATCGGGCCGAGTTCTCTTCATCCTCCTCCTCCTCCTCTCGGCCTCCATGACCGACAGGATCCATTACAGTTACAAATGTCTGCAGAAAAACACTGAGAAATATGGAGGTCTCTCTCTCTCTCTCCCAGGCTGGAGGCAGTAAAAGGCCCGGGGCCTCCTCCGGCCGGGATATTGATTACGCTCATCTGTCTGCTTAACGATGTTTGAGGCGGGTCCGGTAATTGCTTTAAACGATTGTGGAAAATAATCGTCGAGGAATAAAAGTGAGGCTGACACACGCCGGGATCGTCTGCAGCCTCTGCGGAGCGGCGGGACGCGCTCACATTCCTCCGGCCGCACCGCAGAACTTTACGGGACGGCCGCTCTGTAATGAGCAGAAACACGAGTCCGGAAAAACAAACCTCCAGAACCAGGGATCCTGCTCTGCATGCCGGCACAAACCCATTCTGAGGGAAAATATGGGCCTTTAAGGGCTGCAGCTAAATGAGGATGTTTGGTCTGAATTTAGCTCCAAATGTTTCCAACTGAAGGAACGAGGATTATGGAAAACACCGGAACGTTATTCTTTGAGAAAGAAAGATTTACGGGAGACGGATGAAGATGAAACAACAACACAAGACGAGTCAAAGGTAGAATCTCTGAGGGTTTAGAAAACTCAACAAGGATCTCAGGACGGAGACAAACCAAACTCCATGAAACGGATTCTCCTCAAACTGAGCACAACAATGTTTCAGGCCAAGCCACACCCACAGACAGACTGCAGACAGACTGCAGACTGACTGCAGACAGACCGCAGACGGACAGCAGACAGACCGCAGACAGACTGCAGACGGACAGCAGACAGACTGCAGACAGACCGCAGACAGACCGCAGACGGACAGCAGACAGACTGCAGACGGACAGCAGACAGACTGCAGACGGACAGCAGACAGACTGCAGACAGACTGCAGACAGACCGCAGACAGACAGCAGACAGACTGCAGACAGACCGCAGACGGACAGCAGACAGACCGCAGACGGACAGCAGACAAACCGCAGACAGACTGCAGACGGACAGCAGACAGACTGCAGACAGACCGCAGACAGACCGCAGACGGACAGCAGACAGACCGCAGACGGACAGCCGACAGACTGCAGACAGACCGCAGACGGACAGCAGACAGACCGCAGACAGACAGCAGACAGACAGCAGACAGACTGCAGACAGACCGCAGACGGACAGCAGACAGACCGCAGACAGACTGCAGACGGACAGCAGACAGACTGCAGACAGACCGCAGACAGACAGCAGACAGACTGCAGACAGACCGCAGACGGACAGCAGACAGACCGCAGACAGACTGCAGACGGACAGCAGACAGACTGCAGACCGACAGCAGACAGACCGCAGACGGACAGCAGACAGACTGCAGACAGACCGCAGACGGACAGCAGACAGACCGCAGACAGACTGCAGACAGACCGCAGACGGACAGCAGACAGACCGCAGACGGACAGCAGACAGACTGCAGACAGACTGCAGACGGACAGCAGACAGACCGCAGACAGACAGCAGACAGACCGCAGACAGACTGCAGACAGACCGCAGATGGACAGCAGACAGACCGCAGACAGACTGCAGACGGACAGCAGACAGACTGCAGACAGACCGCAGACAGACAGCAGACAGACTGCAGACAGACCGCAGACGGACAGCAGACAGACCGCAGACAGACTGCAGACGGACAGCAGACAGACCGCAGACAGACTGCAGACAGACCGCAGACAGACCGCAGACAGACTGCAGACAGACTGCAGACAGACTACAGACAGCAGACAGACTGCAGACAGACCGCAGACGGACAGCAGACAGACCGCAGACAGACTGCAGACAGACCGCAGACAGACTGCAGACAGACAGCAGACAGACTGCAGACAGACCGCAGACGGACAGCAGACAGACCGCAGACGGACAGCAGACAGACCGCAGACAGACTGCAGACAGACCGCAGACAGACTGCAGACAGACTGCAGACGTGCCGCAGACAGACTGCAGACAGACCGCAGACGGACCGCAGACAGACTGCAGACGTGCCGCAGACGTACCATTGGAAAGCCTTCAGATTCCTCAGACAGCGTTCCACATTGAGATCCACAGGACTGACTGAGAACACCAGAACCCAGAAACTGATCATCCTGACCTCCACCTGAGATCTTCTGCTCCCCAAACCTCCAACTGCAGAGAAACTGCTTCATTCACTCACATTTCTGACAGTTCTTTACTGGGCGGAGCTTAAAGTTCTGTGTGTGCAGGAGTGTTCAGACTAATGATGCAAGGCCTGATGGGAAAAAGAGCTTTTGTTTTTGAGTTTTTGATCCATCAGGTCAGCATCAGTGGATGCCCCGCCCATCAGAGGACACGCCGTGATCTCCCAACATTCACCTGTGTTTCACCTGTTCACACCTGAGGAGCTTCAGAACGTCCACTTCCTGTTCTGGTCTGGACCCGGACGGTCCAGCGATAACACCAACATGGCGGATGAATCTGTGCAGGTGGACGAGGGAGGGGTTTGAGATCATGTTGGTGTTGGAGCAGTTCTTCCTGTGGAGGGAGATTGATGGGGCAGTTATTTCTGTTCTGCCTCTAATTGGATTGGAAATAAAGATGTCTGAGGAGCAGATGAGGTGTTGTGACCTCTGCAGGCCGTCAGCAAACATCCGCTCTAACCCGTTATGACTGCTGCTGATGCTGTCTGTCAGCTCAACCTTTCCGTGTCACCCCCATCCCAGACCTCATCCGCCGGCACGCCGATTCCCCGCCGCCTGCGTTTCCACTGATCAGGGAGCCGACAGGAGCGCCAACCTGAGCCCCCGCCTGACGCCGGGGGGCACGGCAAAACGATCTGTCATGCAAACCATTATTCATGTGTGACAACGTGCCGACCGGCTACTTTGGTATTAATGGCCCCTCAAGATGGGAGGCCTTTATTGATGTTGACAGCCCCGCCCCCTGAACAGAACGCCATCACGCCGAGCCGGGACGCGGCTAACGAAGGAAGATTGATGAGCGGGAAGGCGTGAGCGTTCTGCTGCTGCTGACGGAGGCGTTTGTAAACCCGACAGAACCTGCAGACCTGCTGCTGCTCCGAGGATATGTTTGTGTAGCGATCACGCCTGTCAGAGCACACGTATGTCTGGGAGCTCTGGTGTGAGTTAGCATGTTCAGACACGCTGCAGTGGATGCAGAACACGACGTAATGGAAGGAATTCTACAGAACGGAGAGCCTGAAAGAAAACAAACAAACTCGTTTATTCTGGGTCATTAGTTTCAGAGAGTAACTCATAGTGTGAATGCATTCACACTATTGTGATCCTGTTTCTCTTTAAATATTATTATTGTGTGAATGCATTCACACTATTGTTTTTCACCCATTTACGTTTTCTTCCGTACGTTTTTTGACACGTAAAAACTCAAGCACACTTCATGCAATTTATGCAATCTTGGTATCAAAACGTTCGGGTCGTTAAGGACATTACTGCTTGTATTTTTGGTTTTCGCAAATTTTATGGATTTCGCGATTTCGCGCAATTTTTAGCCCATGTTAAGTCAATGGGGAAATTTTTCAAATCCTTATAAAACTTTGTGCACTATGCTTTTTCGGCTAATTTGGCAACTTTTGAGGTTTTTTTGGCTAATTCAGGGTTAAGCTAACATATTAGCAACGTGTTAGCTTTTTGGCTAATTTGGCAATTTTTCAGGTTTTTTTGGCTAATTCAGGGTTAAGCTAACATATTAGCAACGTGTTAGCTTTTTGGCTAATTTGGCAATTTTTCAGGTTTTTTTGGCTAATTCAGGGTTAAGCTAACATATTAGCAACGTGTTAGCTTTTTTGGATAATTTGGCAACTTTTGAGGTTTTCTTTGGGCTAATTTGGGAGTAAAGCTAGCATATTTTAGCAACGTTTTATTTTTTTGGTTGAATTTGGCAATCTTTTCAGGTTTTTTTTGGCTAATTCAGGGTTAAACAAAAATCTTTAGCATCTTCAGCTACCACATTTTGCAAATTGCACTCCACTCGTCCCTCAGCTCTATCTGAATGAACTCTATTGTAGAAGCTCATTCTTCTTTACCAGTTCTGGTATCTCCTGTCCGTCCTGGGATAGGATCTCTCGTCTCTGTCCCGCTCTGACGGCGTCCACCACCTTGACGGGGCTGTACCCCCCCCCAGCAGCTTGGTGTATTTTTGAGTGCTTCCGAGCCTTTCCTGTACCTGCGTGGAGCGGGCCGCTGTCAGGTGATGGAACGAGTGTGTCAGCCCCCCCTTATCACGTTAGGGTGCAGATAGATGGACCCCCGCCCGGAGGAAGGGATTAATGTGTTTAAAGCTGCAGAGACGCTGCGGATGACCTTGATCGGGCAGCAGAGAAATTAAAACGAAGACGGATGATTTTCTTCCTTTGTTTTTACTCACCTGGAGGGGGGGGGGGGGGGGGGATAGGGATTAGGCCACAGAGAGAAATCCTTTTTCTTCCCTCAGAAATAATAACCTGCAGCAGCCTGAGGTCCAGGAAACAGATGAGATGCTGTTGAGGAGAAACCTCAAACCTGAAGCAGGTCTGTGAATTCATCTGAAACGTTCTGAACAGTTCTGGTCTGGTTCTGGTCCCGGAATGAATGGAGGCGTGTCCGTCTGCTGACGGCGTCGCTCACAGCTCGTCAGCGTGACTTATGAGGGCCGCCGCTCGTCTGGACCATCTGCAGATCTTTGTGCTCCTGAGTGCAGGAGGAGAGAGTGATGACACGCGGAGGCGCGCGGCGCAGCACGCGGCGCAGCACGCGGCGGCGCAGCACGCGCGGCGATTTGTTCTCCCGCGTTTGAAGTGACAACATCAAAAGTAATGAGGAAGCAGAATTTGCAGGAACAAATTGACTCCAAAGGCTGTCAGGAGCGCAGAGACGTTTACCCACAATCCTTCACTCACAGCTCCGCCTCCATAGACGAGCTGCTGGAACGTGTTGGAACACAGAACAACGTCTCACCTCCCCGGAAGTGATAATGAGCTGAGGGGGGGGGGGCGTCCCAGAGGATCCAGGTGTGGAGCCCCCCTCCATACAATCTGACAGGTGTTTAAAGCCCCCCCCCCAGTCCGGAGATGCTGAATTCCATGAAGTTTTCCTCGTTTTTCTGGTTCTGGTTCTGCTCATATCATCTGAGTAACAGAGGCTGTAAAGAGTTCTTCTAGAGTTCAGGTTGGAAGAGACCAGAGAGGAACCTGGTCTGGTCTGAGTGATGGAGAGAAGAAGCATCCTCCTGCAGAGAAGACACGGAGAAGCTGAACGGATCCAGAGAGTTCTGGACAGAACGTCGACATGGTGGTCCAGAGGAACCGGTCCCTCAGAGTGAGACCTGTAAAAAGGTCCTGATGTAGAAAAGAGATGGAGCTTGAACATGGAGAGGACATTAAAGGAGAGTTCTGAGGCGTCAGCAGTAAACCACAGTGACCTTGAACAGGTGAAGGTCAGAGTGATGCTGGCCTCACCTGGAGGAGGACAGTCGTTACCTCAGGAATCAGACTTTGGATCCCACGTTTCCCTGAACATTTGGAGCGTCCTCGCCCGTCCCGCTCTCCCGTCTGCCGCTTCATTATCGCTGCATGGAGAATGAGGATCTCGCCGTTCCTCTGCAGGTGTGACCTCAGAGCTTCGCTGCTTAATTACTGCGCCAAAAGCTGTGACTTCCCTCCCCACACCGCCCCCTCCCATTAGCAGCTTTCTCCTCTGCTTCTGCTGGGGGGGGGGTCTGTGATCAGAGGCTGGCCGCTCTACCCCTGATCCACAGCTGGGGTTTGAACACTATAATAATGAATCATAAATATTGTCTCTGCAGCAGAATGTTTACATTTGAGTGTGGGCGGAGCTTCCTTCAACCACACAACAATCCAGATCAGGTTTCATTAAGCGTCTAAACCAGATCTGATCAGATCAGATCCAAAAACTGACAGGAAGAACCAGCAGCTGCACTTCAACTCCCACCATGCATCTGGGTCAGAGTCCTCGAGGGGGGGTCAAACAAGCTTCAGCTTTTCATGTATGATCGATCTACACGTGTTGAAGAACGCTTCATCTGGATGAATGTGTGATTCAGAAGATGAAGAAGCCAGAGTCAGATCCCTGAGGAACCTCAAGATACATGAGAATTGAGGTGTTGGCTCTCCTGGGATTCCCGCTCAAAGCGTGGCCCCGCCCCCCCAGCATCTGTCGTCCTCTCAACAGGCTCTCAGGCTGAAGACTGCAGCGTCTTTACATAATAGAACCATAGAACTGGGCTTTGGACTCCAGAACCGGACAGAGCGAGCCTGGACACCCCGGACCAGAGTTTGTTGAAGCAAACCCCTCCCTGTAACGCAGAGACTCGGAGTTTATTAAAGACAGTAAACGTGAAACTCTGAGGTCAGTTTGGTTAAAAGAACAGATTTCTGTTTTGGCTCCACACGGATTTGGACCTGCAGTTTTTGGATCAAACCCCTCATGACCCCCCCCCCCACACACACACACACACACTTCAAAGGAACCAGAAACCTCTTGTTTTCCCGCTTCAGTCTCAGAACCGCAGCATCGGTCTCAGAACCGCAGCATCGGTCTCAGAACCGCAGCATCGGTCTCCAGCGCCGTGAAGCAAACCTGAATGTGGGTCAGAAGATGTGACGGCTCTGCGTGCGACAGCTGCAGCTGCGCAGCCGGCTGCTTGCAGCCCCGCCGTCGGTTCTGCTGAGCGCTGAAGTTTCCAGGAATAGAAAAGCTGAGCGGGGAGAGAAACGGGACAAACTCTGAGCGTTCCTCCAATCAGCATCAAGTCCAGACGTCCCGGGTCAGCGAGACCCTGAATGGGTTTAGTTTGGTTGATGTTTCTGTCACAGATCCACAGCAGAAACTTCATTAACCATAAAGCAGAGAGTTTCAGGCCCGGCTCCATCCCGCCCAGCACCACAGAACCCAAACTTTACCTCCACCAGAGTCGTGCCAGTCACAATCATTTAGCTGATTATTTTCCAGGGATTAGAGGAATTTCCCCTCAGAGTGTAATAAGCTCGGGGTATTTTTGACTCTTTAATCAGTGGTTACCCCCCCCCCCCACCTCCTGCTTATTTATCCAACTTCTGAGGTTCTCCTGGTTTATTTTATCTGAGCAGAAGTCCAGGATCGGCCTCCGAGAGCGCCGGCCTCCTCCTGCGGGGGGGAGGAGTCTGCCACCGGAACAGAAGGTTCTGATGAAAGACGCAGTTTCACTGAGAGATGGAACCAGAACCGCACAGACGACAACCGAACTCTCACGACTGGACTGCAGCAATCAGACTGATCCAGAATCAGAACCAGACCACTTTGACAGGAACCAGAGATCTGAATCAGACTGATCCAGAATCAGAACCAGACCACTTTAACAGGAACCAGAGATCTGAATCAGACTGATCCAGAATCAGAACCGGACCACTTTGACAGGAACCAGAGATCTGAATCAGACTGATCCAGAATCAGAACCAGACCACTTTAACAGCACCCAGAGATCTGAATCAGACTGATCCAGAATCAGAACCGGACCACTTTAACAGGAACCAGAGATCCGCTGAGACTCTGTTGAGGTTAGAGAATCATTAGAACCTCTTCAGGGTTCTCTAACCGTCCTCCAATCAGATTCTGTCTGAGTTCATGGGGGGGGTGTAGCCCAACAATAAGACATCAAGCGGTTCCTGATCACCCCCCCCCCCCCATATGGACGGCTAAGTCTTTGATCTGCATTAGCATCGTGTTAAATCTCTTTGATCTCTTCGATTAGCCCCATCGTGGCGTCTAGACGGGGGGGGGGGCTCCTTGTTGCCCCCCCCAGCCCAGTGACCTCAGGCCAGTGGTGGTGGTGGTGGTGGGGGGGGGGGCTAGGGAATCTCCAGGTAAAGACTGTGTTTTACTTTATCAGCTTCCTTCAGTCATTCTAGCTGGGGGGGGGGGGGGGGGGGGGGGGGTGCAGTGCTAACATTAGAGTATTGGGGGGGGTCACCAAAACTGTGTTTGGTGGAAAAGTCTTTACAGGGCCTCTAAGCTCTAAGGCAGAACCCCCCCCATCATCATCCTAACAACTGTGAAAACTTTAATACCCCCCGACCCCCCCTTCAGTCAGGGAGGGGGCTCTCTGCTGCTCCTCTCAGCTCTCCCACAGGACTCTACATACAGCAGCCTTTCATGGGGGGCCGTTCTAAAGCCTGACTTACGGCCCCCACCTCGCTGTCTTTATTGAATGACACCTCCACCTTCCTCATCCTCCTCTTCCTCCTTTGTCCTCCTTCTCCAGAGTTTAGAGTGAGTGGTGCCTCCTCCCCACTGTGGCATTCTCACAGTCTGGGGGGGGGCGTCTCAGAAAGGGATGAAAGCTAAAGATGAGAGCTTAAAGGTGGGGGTCACCCCCCAGGATCTTTCTTCTTCATTTGTGTGGCGCTCTCCTCTCTCTGGTCCGGTTGGGTTTGGCAGCCCCCCCCCCCCCCCCCCCCCCAACGACACAAACCCCCGCTCCTATGAGACGTTGGTCTTTCCCACGAGGACGGAGGGGTCCAGCAGGACCAGAGAAGGGTCCGGATTGGAGTTCAGATAGAGAAATCAACACGAGGAAGAAGATTGAAGTTTGATGAAAACACAAACGTTACTGAAGGATTTAAAGACCGAGTTCTGATCAACTGGATCAGAAACATCTCTGGTCTGAACCCAGAACTCTGGTTCTGCTCTGTGCAGAACACTGTCTCACTTCAGTCAGGAAGAGAGATTTCAAAGTCTGAACACAAGAGACAGAACTGCGGAAGTCTGCTCCAAACAGAGCAACGACCAAGACCTGGACCTGATGAGAACCTGTATGACCTGGACCTGCATGAAGATTTGTGGAACATGCTTTTGATGGACCTGGAGATCTGGACCAGAGACCTGGACCTGTATGACCTGGACCTGCATGAAGACCCTGGACTGTATGAAGACTGGAACTGTATGAAGACCTGGACCTGCAGAAGAATCTGGACCTGACCTGGACCTGTGAAGACCTGGACCTGTATGACCTGGACCTGTATGAAGATCTGGACCTGCATGAAGACCTGGACCTGTATGAAGATCTGGAACTGTATGAAGACCTGGACCTGTATGAAGACCTGGACCTGTCATGAAGACCTGGACCTGTATGAAGATCTGGACCTGTATGAAGACCTGGACCTGTATGAATACCTGGACCTGTGCCTGGACCATTGAATCTGAAACCAAAGACCCCAAAGAGCACTATGAAGACCTGGACCTGTATCGAAGACTGGGACCTGTAATGAAGACCTGGACCTGTATGAAAGACCTGGATGCATGAAGACCTGGACCTGTATGAAGATTCTGTATGAAGACTGGACTGTAAAGACCTGGACCTGTATGAAGACCTTGACCTGGACCTGCACCAAGACCTTGAAATCTGAACCGAAGAACCAAGACCACCATAAGATGGACCTGTATGAAGACTGGACCTGTATGAAGACCTGGACCTGTATGAAGATCTGGACCTGTATGAAGACCTGGACCTGTATGAAGACCTGGACCTGCACCAAGACTTGAATCTGAACCAAGACCCAGACCAGCGCTAAGAGCCAAATTCTGGACCCAGACATAGGACACGATTGTCTGATGAGGTCCAGGTTGTAGTTCTGAATTCTGGTTCATGGACTGACCATGAGGGAATCAGGTCAAAAGGTCAACCTAAAACTCAACCTGTTCCCTGAGGCTTCAGTCATTCAGACGTTCAACCGGAGTACAGAGAAAGAAACCGTTGTTGTTGTTGTTGTTGTTGTTCTTGTCTTCTTTTTCCTCGTGTTCTCCATCTTTTCACCTAGATGAAGATTTCCTCTCTGAAGGTTTACGACAGACAACCACAGACTATGAACCAGCAGCAGAACATAGTTCTGGTTCTGATGACATTTCTATTGGTTCTGTAAAGTCTGGATCTGGATCACTAGATCATTTGTGTGGTTCTAGAGAACATTTGCTGAGTGTTTGTTGATGACAGAGTGTTCACTGTGACCTCAAAGTGACCTTCAGACTGAAGACTCGAGTCTTTTGTTTGGTTCCTCTAGACCAGAGGTCGGCCACCTCTAACAGTAAAAGTGAACTGATCCAAACCTAGACGGAACCGCATTGACTTATGTTAGCCTTTAAGACATTTGGATTTGCATCCATAAACTTCTTTTGTTTCTTTAATTAATGTGAATAATGTCTATTTTTGGCACGAACAAAAGCAAAAAAATATATAAAAAGAAACTAGCATCTCTCAAAAAGGAATTTTTTTACATTTTTAACTTTCACAGCAAAAAAGCTAGCTCGTTTTTACTAGCTGAACCTCAAATTAGCATAAATTCAAAATTAGCCTAAAACCCCCAGAAGATAACAAATTAGCTAAAAATGTTAGCATATTGCTAAAATATTAGTTAAACTTCAAATTAGCATAAAAGCTAAAAAAGAAATCTGACAAAAAAAGCTAGCTTGTTGCTTAATTATTAGCTGAACTCCATAAAAGCCTAAAATTCCTCAGAAAACTAACTTAGTAAAAAACGTTAGCATGTTGCTAAAATAGAAGCTAAATTCTAAATTAACCAAAAAATTTCTGAAGATAACAAATTTGCTGGAAACATTAGCATTTTACTCAAATATTAGCTAAACTCCAAATTAGCATAACTTTTTTTAGAAAACGTAGCCAAAAACATTAGCATGTTGCTAAAATAGAAGCTAAATTCTAAATTAGCCTAAAAACTCCAGTAGGTAACACATTATCAAAAAACGTTATATGTTGCTGAAATAATAGCTAATCTCCAATTTTTTTATTTTTAATTTACCATTCTTTTATTTATCTTCATCCAGAGAGCCTATGGAGAGATAAAAGATCCGCATGTGGTTCTGGAGCTGCAGGTTGGAGACCTCTGGACAGAAACAGTTAAAGTTAAGGAGAAATGAATTCTGGCCTCAAAACTCTGAAGAACTGTGTAGAACTGACAACACGCGTCTGGCTGGATCAAACTGCAACAAAAAAAAAATTATTTATTATTTTTCACAAACACAATAAAGAAAATGTTTAAAAAAAGTGAAAAAAATCCTGAATCCCAGGATGAGATAGACAGCAGTGAAATTCATGTTTTGGGGCTGCGTGGTATCTGAATCCACACAGACTGAAAGATCTCATCATGGAGCTGTGAGCTCGGTCGTGTTAGCAGCAGAAATCTAGAATGTTTGCCTGCTTGTTTTTATTTTCATTCAAAAACATCTTGATTTGTTTATTGAGGAGTACGCTATAGAGGAGTACGCTATAGAAGAGTATGATATAGAAGAGTATGATATAGAAGAGTATGTTATGGAGGACTTTGTTCTAAAGGAGGACGGCACGGTGGCGCAGTGGTTAGCGCTCTTGCCTCACAGCTAGAAGGCCCCGGTTAAAATCCCAGCTGGAGGATCAGAAACTCCAACTGGACCTTTCTGTGTGGAGTTTGCATGTTCTCCACGTGCATGTGTGGGTTCTAACCAGGTTCTCCGGCTTCCTCCCACCATCCAAAAACATGCTTCATAGGTTGATCAGTTACTCTAAATTGCCCCTAGGTATGAATGTGAGAGTGATTGAGGCCCTGCGACAGACTGGCAAACTGTCCAGGGTAAACCCTGCCTTTGCCCATCAGCAGCCAGGATAGGCTCCAGCACCCCTGCAACCCTGAAAGGGACAAAGTGGTTAAGGAAAATGAATGAATGAATGTTCTGAAGGCATAGGCTATAGAGGAGAATGTAATGCAGGAGTGTCTTATAGAGGTGATGCAGTTGAGAGTTTTATTCTGTTTTCACTGACATTTAGTGTTCTGCAGGTCAGCTGTCACTCCTCCTGGATGCTCCTCCTCCTGGATGCTCCTCCTCCTGGATGCTCCTCCTCCTGGTTCTCTCTGTGGAGGAGTGCACAGCTGCCTGCACTTTGGAATTAAGACTATTTAAATTGCAGGATTCCCGTTCTCCGTGTCGGTGCATCTGTTAGGACCACGAGGTTCCTGTTCTAGTCGACACTGAAGTTTCCAATTCTTTAGGTGTTTCTTTTAGTCTTTAGTTTTTCTGTCCTTTTGCAGTTTTCCCTCTTGTGAGGCGTGTTCTGTTTATTAAAACATAAAAACTGCATTTCTGAGTCCAAACCTGATTCTCTCTCTGCTCCTGAGTTCTTGTCACCCCAGTCGTAACAAGAGGAGTATGTTATAGAAAAGTATGTTATAGAAAAGTATGTTATAGAAAAGTATGTTATAGAAGAGTATGTTATAGAAGAGTATGTTATAGAAGAGTATGTTATAGAGTATGTTATAGAAATCTGGAGAGTGGAGGATAGATTTAAAGTCTCTGTTCGTCTGTAGATTCCACAGACATGAGAGAAAAACTAAAGCATCTAAAAATACAGATGTAGATAGATAAAAGTCTCCATTTGTCCGATTGCATGTATTTATTATTAATAACGGACCAATGTTAGCGTGGGGGGGGGGGGGTGACCATCAGCTTGAATGTTACAGAGAAAGCTGTTAGTGAAAACAAACTTCATCTTCTTTTGGAAAAGATATTTATAAACTGATGGATGTGAATTCAATAAATAAACTTTAGAAATTTTGTTTTTTATATTTCTATTTATATATTTACTATTTTGAATAAAAGCAGACAAAATAGAGTCTTAATTTCTAAACATTAAACCATTTTAATCTAAATGAAACTGCTTTTCTTTTTACACTTCTTAAAACCCGGAGTGTTTAAATGTTTCCTCGTTCTGGAATATTTGGGTCGTGAAACTTCCCGTCTGCCGGCTCTCGGGTTTCCTGAGCCGAGTGCCGAGTCTGCAGCTCCGGCTCGGCACAAACACACTCATTTATCAAAGTCACACACTGCAACAAACCAACACAAACGTGACCCGTTTTCTCCCAACCGATGAGGAATCTGAGCGAGCGCTGTAACGGAGTTCTGACTAAAAATATTCAGTCATTAATGGAAACTGAAGCTGGGTTCATTCTGCAGGAACGTGGTGCAGAAACTGGATTCACTCTGAATTTTCTGATCTCTCCCATTTGCATTTTAAACCATTTCTAACATTAATCTGCTGTTTTATTCATCTTGAATATTGAAATATTCAGAGTCTGAATATATAATAAATAAAGTGAGGTTTTCAGAGCTCCATCTTGACGGTAAACCTGACATCTCCTCGGACAAACATCCCATTCGGGTCAGGAAAACTCTCCGGCCTCCTCAGGAAGCGGCCGGCGTCGGCGCCGAGCAGAAAGCTTTATCCTCGCCGCCGCTGCTGTAATTTCTTCACTCAATCCGCGCTGCTGGCTGCGACTGTGCCTGCAGGCTTTGTTGGAGGGTCAGGGTGCTCGGATTATCTGTGGGGGGGTGGAAGAGAAAGTAGAAGAGGCCTGTAACCCCTCCCTCCAGCTGTTGCTCGTTCTAAACCCGCTTAAGAGAAACGGACCTAAACGCTCCGCAGACTCCAGCGTGGGGCTGCAGCGCCCCCACCGGCTGTGGCCGGGGCCGGAACTGCAGCCGCCAGCCCTGACCCCCCCAGCATCGAGATGTGGCTGCTGTGAATGTGAGTTGGTGGTGTCTAAGGGGGGGGGGGGGGGGGGGGGGGGGGGACTTCCTGTCCTCTCTGGAAGTCCATGAGGCCGGTCTGACCGGGGGGGTCGAGGCAGGAAAGATTCACAGCATCACCATCACGGGGGGGGGCCTCTCTGGGGGGGGCGCGGTAAAAGCCTGTGACAGTTGGGAGTGAGGAAAAGGCCTGTGGGACAGACAGGACCGAGTTCAGGCGGAGGTTAGTGTGGCAGGAGGAGGAGCCGCCGCCGCCGCCACCGCCACCGCCACCGCCACCGCCACCCTGCAGCAGCATCTTCATCAGCACCGGCCTGCCCCCCCGCCCAGCAGCAAAATCTGCATCGGCATGGCTAACCTCCACGTGAACCCTGGAGGGACGGTTCTGCCGGCTGCGGGTCAGGAGGTATTTAGGATAAGGTCTAATCCGGAGAGGGCGGGGTGACTCGGGCGCCGCCAACAACGACTTGTTGGTGAAAAACATCGACTTTTAAATCGGTCACAGAAAAAACAGAATTCTACAGCGTCCGTCCAGAAAACAGGAAGTCAAGAGCAGAAGCGAGTCTGGAGATCTTCATCTTCAGGGACGAGAAACATCAAACGTCAATCATGAGATTCAGATTTTACTGGTTCAACAATCGTGGATCTGCCTCAGAAAACTGCAGATTTATGGGATTTCTATCAGAACACAGACGTTAGTTTGATGATTTTTAAATTAGTTTCGTATTTTAAAACAAAATTCTTTCAAATTTAAGATCAATTTTATTAAGAAATAACTTAATAAATAATGTTTAAATAATGATTTCTCTGTTGGTTTAATGTTATACTGTTAAAGAGTTTAAACAATTAAATAAGGAATAGTCAGAATCTTATGAAGACGATCAGTGACAGAGGAATAAATATAAATAAAAATCAATCATTTACAACAAATACTAGTAAATCAAATCCTGTTCCATGAGTTTTGTAATCATTTATGTTTCAAACTTTTGTATTTAACTCTAAAAACTTAACTTGAATGATCCCTCCATTCAGAGAAGTGAAACATTTCAGTTTGAACTTTAACCTCTTCACTAAATAGTTTCAGTTTATTTTTTCTAACTAAAGTTTGTTTTACTCCACAAACATTTTTAACAAATTAACAGAAACAATTTCCCTGATTTTCAATCATTTCATCAAACTATTTCCCGCTCTAATAACTATTTCTTTTATTGAACCGAAGATTCTGGGATCGTTTTTCCTCAAATCTCTGCAGAATCTGAAACAAACGGATCAGTAAGAGATTAAAACTTCCCTGATCCAAACAGAACCGCAGCAGATCTGATCACAGGAGGAAACAGAACCACAGAGAGAATGTTTTTGTCTTTCATTCGTAGAATTATTACAATCATTTCCTTCATATTTATCACATTTCTCTGATGTTTGTTTTCTCTCATCGTTGTTCTTTGGCGTTTGGCGTTTGGCGTGGCGTTCGCTGGCCGTGCGACACATGAGATAATTACAGTGATTTAGGCCTGTGGGGGGGTCAGACGCTGACGTCCGAACAGCGGATCAGCGGCTCCGTCCAATCACGCGCCGGCTCTGCCTCGCTCGCACAGATACAGGCAAGTTCACGCGGAGTTCATCATGGCCGCCGCCGAGCTCGATCGAGCGAATGTGACGGCGCCACGGCGGCGGCGCCCAACTTAGTTCTGAACTCTGAGCCGCCTGGTGGAGGCGGGACACATTCAGGTGACAGTCGCCCCCCCATCTCAGAAACACCCCAGCCCTGAAATCTGCAGTAATCTGTTTGTCCTGTTTCTCATGCTGCCATCGGCGGCCCCCCTCGCAGACCTGCTGACCCCCCCGTGACGCCAGAACATGTCAAGCGACAGCGGGACCGGTCCGCCAGAGGTCCAGACGAGGGCAGAGGAGGAACCGGGAACCAGAATCTCGGTCCGGTCCGCTGGGGGTGGGGGGGTCTCCATTGTCCTGTCTCATTTCAAAGGTTCTGATCTCAAAGCAGCGGGACCCCCCCTCACTGAAGCAGTCCTCATCAGAACTTTGGTTCTGAACAGAGGTTCATGTGTGGTATCCTTTCGGGTCATCGGGGACCGTTAGCATGACTCAGCAGAACTCCGTCTGCATCAGCCTGACGTGTTTCATGTCTGTCAGAACACAACATGTGATTCACGTGTTTGTTGCTGAAAGTTTCCCGCCTGCAGTCCAAACATTCGCCGCTGACCTCGCGTTGACCCCGGGACGGTCTGTTCGGTTCTGGGCTGAGACGGTTCTGTGTCCCGGCGCAGGCGTCCAGCTGGTTCTGGTGGTCTCGTTAAGCGACCGTCAGGATGTTTCGGGCCCCTCTGCACCAGTTTCCTGTGGGGGGGTGGGAGCGCCGCGCCGCAGAACCGACCGGGACAGCCGTGACTGGGATCGGGTCTGACAGTTGGAGCTCAGGATATGGAAATGATGGGCCCCCGAATTATTCAGCAAAGCATAATGCGCCTGAGTGGCCAAACTGAAAGCGGCCCCATCACGGCGCCGCGCAGCATCCCGCTAATGCCGCGGCCGCTGGGACCCTCAGCAGAACCATTGTCTCTGCTGGCTTCTCATCATATCTGTATCAAGGTGGCCGCCGCTCGCCGCCGCAGCGCCCGGCGCTTATGTAGGTTATCCTCACAAAAGCGCTTTAATCCCAGAGAGGAGATAAATAAATAAAAGTGTTCGGGGGGGGTGAGTGCTCGGTCAGCCTGTCCGCGCACACACTCACTCACTTCTGGAGCGGCGCCGTGTCCCGGAGCAGCCATCAGCACCGCCGCCATCTGATGAGGAGCGAGTGCTCCGTCTACCGTGCAGCACAAACACACAGGCCTCCTGCACGCCGCCGGCAGCGCCGCCGCCGCCGCACACCGACCTGCCATCAGCAGAAACGCCCGGAGGCCGTCCTTCCAGACCCGCTCCGACACGGTCCAGAACCGGTTCCGATGATGTCAGAGGAAGGTTTAATACAACGTTTGAACACGTAGAATCCAAACCGCTTCAGAATCCTGGAACCAGAGAAGACGGTTCTGCTGCCACCAGAACCTGCAGACGTGAGGATCCGAACCGTCGACCTCTGGACCCGACCGCTTCAGAACATGAGAGCAGAAACGGGTCCACATTTACTGTGTTTTAATTCCACTTCATGTTCTCTGGACATTTTCAGTTTCTATCAGAGAAATGTCTAGACTTTTTCCTGTCAGAAAACTAAATAAAGACAAATCCTCATTTCTTCTTACATTAATGACCTGAAACTCGCCACTTCCTGCTGACTGTCAGACAATATTAGATTTTCTGAGAAACAGATGTTTGCAGTTTGAATTTTCAGTTAAATCTAATCAAATCTGCGAGTTCCTCGTTGTTTTAGTTTGGAGTTTGAGAGAAGATAATGTCATTAAAGGTTCCTTCAGAGGTTCAGAACCTGGAAGAAACAAACATTAAAGTCAAAGCGCTCGGCCCCCCCGATGAACAACAACTTTCTAGACGGATAGAAAAGAATACGTTCAGAGAGAAACACGATGATGTTTATGAATAATGAATTCCCATTGAGATCAGAGAATTATCTTCATCTGGTTGATCGTATGTATGTAATGTAAAATATAATTCTGAAAAATGAAGCTAAACTGTAACTTTACTCACTAGAATGACAGTAATCTGATCCAGACACATCAGATAATCTGAGACTTTGTTTTAATTTGTCTGTGTTAATAATGCTTTACATTCTGTAAATGTTATTATTATTGTTATTAATCATAAAACTTCTCATTGTATTTTAAAATTATTATCAGTATAATTTTGTTGTTGATAAAATAACATTATCATCATTTTATTCTCTATTAGAGCTGAAATGAGGCCAAAGTTAAAAACTCAGCATTTTTAAAGTAAAATCTTCACTTTTAATTGATAAAATGAATTCTTATTTGTATTGTTTTATTGTTATGTTTTTGCTCTTCATCATTATTAACGTTACTTGCAACATTTTTGAATTAATCCTAAATAAAATAAGTAATAGTTCAATTACATGGTTTATTTTCTTTACTCTTGTTTATTTGTTTTGAGCTGCATCATTGTTTTTAAATCAAAATTTAAATGGAATAACCAACAAACACATTTTATACAAAATACTCAATGCATCATGTTGAAAACAACACGAGAAACTAAAACCTTTACCGATTTAAAATGTCAGTAGAATAAAGTTTATCATTAAAAACTCAACCATCTCTTTTTCCTTTGTACCCCCCCACCCCCGCTTTTAAAACCAGACAGTCTCACCGCGGCCCCCCCGACAGCGCCGAAGCAGCACGCCGTGCTCCGCTCTGTTTACAGGAAAACATTATTAAAAGGTAATTCATGTTTATGGTACAGAAGAAGAAACTGTGATATTTATTATGAAATATTACAGTTTACACACATGTACAAATATACAAGGATTATATTATATTATATTATATATATTATATTATATTATATTATATTATATTATATTATATTATATTATATTATATTATATTATATTATATTATATTATATTATATTATATTATATTATATTATATTATATTATATTATTATACGTTTTTACAAATATCTGTCATTTTAATAATTTATTAAAGAATATATATTTTCGTAAAACTAAATAGATTTATATTTTGATTTTTGTACACAATTACATTATAAATTTATATTTATATCATCTGTTAAATAGGTATTTTTAGTGTTAAAGAAAAAATTACAACGCAAAAAATTCTTAAAAACTAAATTTTATTGAATTCATTTTCTAAAAAAAAATTAAAAAGTAAATTCCCTGTTTAACACAATTTGACCTCAAACAATTTATGACGGTTTGTTGGTTCAACCATTATTTTCAAAAGGTTTGCAACGTGGCAGCAAACCAGCTCAAAACTGCAGTTAATGCTATACAAGTATACGCCATTAATGTTCAAAATATTTCCTAAATCATTTTTTGGGCCGTTTTCTAAATGTAAAGGCCTTTTACTTTGTTTTTATGACATTAAATTAAAATGTTTGTTGTATATTATGAACAAAATGAAAAATTAATTTATTATAAGTTAATTATAATATATATATATATATATATATATATATATATATATATATATATATATATATATATATATATATATATATATATATATATATATATATAAATGAATTTCTATATATACAAAATTTCAATATCTACAAAAAGGATTTTTTGGACGAAAATGTCCCGCAGAATTTCTATATATATATATATAGTAATGAATTTAAATATATATATATATATACATACACATATATATAAAAAATAATTAATTTATATATATAAATAATTTATATATAAATATAAATGAATTTTATATATATAAATTATTAATTTTGTATACATATATGTATATACACATATATATAAAATTAATTTATATCTATAAATATTGTTTGTTTATGTATTACATAATAAATAATTTATTTTAATTAATATACTTTTATATCTTTTTTTGCAAAACACAAGAAACATTTGTATTTATTTTAATTATAACAAAAACAATATTATGTATATAAATATATAAAAGTCTATAACTTAAAAATACTTCAAAAATATAATTTAAAGTTTTAAATTAATAACAAACTTTTAAACATTAAAGAGCAGCTTTAGTTCATCAGAAGTTCTATTAGAATTGTGAAGAAAAAACAATCTTTCCTCTGGAATCCTAAACATCCTAAAGTGAAGTCAGACCGCGGTTCTGCCCCGCCGACTCTGGGAATGTTCCGTCTCGGCGGTCCAGCGGCGGCGTGCGGCCCCTGCAGCCTGCATACGGCTGCTCTCTGTGAACCTGCGAGTGGCGCCGGGCGCCGCGGTCTGTGCGCCGCCGTCCTGGAACGGGAGCTGGAGAGAGCGTGACTCCTCCTGCTTGATGAGAATTGCTCCTGCTCTGTAAGGTTTGACCTCTGACCCCCGCCACCTTTGTGTTTGTGTGGAGACGCAGTAATGAGGAGCGCTCCGTCCTCTGTGTGTCCGGCCCGCGATGGCCGGGACGTCGGACCGTCCGACAGACACCGGCAGCAATAGAACGCTTGAAGAGGTTTTAGAGCTGCTGGATCATTCCTGCAAAATAAAGTAAAACTACAATGAAAAAAAGCTGAAGTGAAGCTGAAATCTGCAGCTTTATTAATAGTTTCTAAATTGGTGTTTTTATTCTGATGATATAATATCAAAACTGTAAAAAGCTTTTGAGTTTGTTTCATTATTAAAACCAAAATAAGGCGACAGAAAATGTTTAAAACAGAAACCGCGAAGAATCCGCGGAGAACAAAAACCGCGAAGAATCCGCGGCTCATTTATTCATCAGTCGTGATTTATTTTCATAAACTCTTTTGTTTATCAGCCGTATTTTATTCTGTTTTGATCCCATCTCCTGTACTCCTGTTTTGATTCGTTTTCATCGCCTGCACTTCTTTTTGAACCACCTGGACTGTTCTTCTTACATTTCTATTATCTGCACACTAACAGGAGTTCTGATCCGGTTCTCCTCGTGTGTTAAACACTGATGGATGAAAGTTGGTTTTACGGTTCACGTTGATTTAAAACTATAAAAATGTTTCTTTTATGTCGACTGGAATCATTTTGTTTTGAACCGATTCCTGGTGTTTCTCCGCGGTGGGGGTCTTATCGGGGGGGGGGATGAAAAGCGCTTTTGCTTCAGTTTGGAGGATAAAACGCGTTCCCAAGTTACCGGAGGAAATAGGTCAGCGAGCGCTAATGCGGCTGAACTTTTGACCCGGCTGCAGAGCGGCCCCTGTTGGCGGTAGATTCTGGACCGCCGTGGTTCTGGCGGCGCTGCATTGCTTCGCAGCAGAACCCTGAAGCTGGGACCGTTTTGGCGGTAAATTCTGGACCGCCGTGGTTCTGGCGGCGCTGCTTCTCTTCGCAGCAGAACCCTGAAGCCGGGACCGTTTTGGCGGTAGATTCTGGACCGCCGTGGTTCTGGCGGCGCTGCATTGCTTCGCAGCAGAACCCTGAAGCTGGGACCGTTTTGGCGGTAGATTCTGGACCGCCGTGGTTCTGGCGGCGCTGCTTCTCTTCGCAGCAGAACGTTGAATCGCTGAAGCTGACGTGGTTTCTCTGTTTCTGACCTGGTTTCTGTCGGTCAGACCTCCATCTGACGGGGGCCGCCCCGTCTGCAGCCACACAAAATGGCGGCGTCCCCCCCTCTTCCCCCCAGACGAGGACTGGTTCTACTTGAAGTCCAGTTTGTCCGCTGTGGTTCTGGGGTTCTGAGGATCTGGGATAAAGCAGCGTTTGTGCGGCACTCGCTGCCGGCGCTCTCTGCCCGTTTTCTTTGGGGGGGGGGCTCATGAGATCAGATTGCACAGTCAGCCTCGGCCAAATGTGAATTTTATACTCTGCTGAGCACAGGCTTTACACTTTCATTAGCTCACATTCTCCTCAGCGGTGCAAATGCCATGTCGCTGGCCGGGGAGGGGGGGCTCTGCCTGACAGGGGGGAGGGGCGGGCCGAACGCGTCCCAGCTGCCCCGAACGGAGACGTGCCTGACTGCGCAGATGCTGCGCGTCTGCAGAGAAAGCAGGTCAGGCGCGTCCAGAACGTCGTGTTTACGTCACACCTGAAACGTCTTGACTTGTTATTGTCGGTACAGATGTTTGTGTGGGCGGGGCCATGCTGACCTCCTGACCTTCAACCCCACAGCCCCCCCTCAAAGCTCCTCAAGTCAACACAATACTGGCCTCTAGTGGAGCGCCGCCGTCACCGCGTCTGAACGAGCGTCGCTCTGCAGCAGAAGACACGCCCACTTCCTGTACATGTGACCTCATCAGTGGAGGCGTCGTCACGGTTTCTGGATACGGCGCCCCCTGCTGTGGGGACGGCCATCATCCACATGTAGCTACTGTCCACGGACGCGCTAGCATCTGCTGGGTATGTGGGGGGGGGGTCTCTGTAGACGACAGGTCCACATGGGGGGGTTATTATCTGATGACTCTGCGTTTATGTGATTTTCAGTTGTTTCTCTGGTGGGGGGTCACGCAGAGGACAGTGTTTACTGATCTGAATGCAGCTGGAAACATCTTTACGGGGGGGGGGGGGGGGGGGGGGCTGTCATTCTTACTTCCCTCCTGAAGACTCAGAGAGCCGCCCTGCTGCCTTTGAATTCAGCTTTTCTATTTCCATCCCCCCCATGCCTCACCCCCCGCCTGGAGCCAGGTCAGGACGCCCCCCTCCCGCACACTCACATCATTTGCTCTTTAAACTAATCGCCCGTTATGTGAAACAGACCTAATTATTGCCTGACAGAAGGAATTAAGGCCATCGGGGGCCAAACGAGTCCGCCAGCCTCCGTGACCCGGCAGAACCACTTAGGCTGAGTTTGATTTACGCTGCGCTCAGTAAACAGCAGAAGATGGTGGGGGGGCTCATAACAGCTGTGTCACATTGATGTGATCGTCTCAGAAGACTGTTGGACAACTGAAACGGTTCCTCAGCAGAGCCGGGTCTGGGTCTAAAGGACGCTCCGGTCCGGGTCTGAGGGAGGCTCCGGTCCGGGTCCGAGGGAGACTCCGGTCCGGGTCAGAGGGAGACTCGGGTCCGGGTCAGAGGGAGATTCCGGTCCGGGTCAGAGGGAGGCTCCGGTCCGGGTCAGAGGGAGGCTCCGGTCCGGGTCAGAGGGAGACTCGGGTCCGGGTCAGAGGGAGACTCGGGTCCGGGTCCGAGGGAGACTCCGGTCCGGGTCAGAGGGAGGCTCCGGTCCGGGTCCGAGGGAGACTCCGATCCGAGGGAGACTCCGGTCCGGGTCCGAGGGAGGCTCCGATCCGAGGGAGACTCCGGTCCGGGTCAGAGGGAGACTCCGGTCCGGGTCCGAGGGAGGGTCCGGTCCGGGTCCGAGGGAGACTCCGGTCCGGATCAGAGGGAGACTCCGGTCCAGGTCCGAGGCAGATTCCGGTCCGGGTCCGAGGGAGACTCCGGTCCGGGTCAGAGGGAGACTCCGGTCCAGGTCCGAGGGAGGCTCCGGTCCGGGTCCGAGGGAGACTCCGGTCCGGATCAGAGGGAGACTCCGATCCAGGTCCGAAGGAGGCTCCGGTCCGGGTCAGAGGGAGACTCCGGTCCGGGTCAGAGGGAGACTCCGGTCCATCTGCTGAGGGGACGTCCAGTCAGACTCCAGCCTGGACCTGGGGGGTGGGGTCAAGGGTCACACACTGAGCTTTCCCTACAAATGAAGGAGGGAATAAGCCCAGGACCAACATGATAGAAAGATGGTTTCTAGAACTGTTCTGACGTTTCTCTGCTGCTCGGTCAACCCTCACATCCATCTGTAACAGGGATTCTTCCAGACACAATGAAACTGAAGCGATTCAGCTTCAGAGAGAGAAGGTGATGAGCGACTACAGACGGGATTGTTGTTATCTCAGTCCTCAGAAATAGTGAAGAGCTGAACGTATGAACAGCAGTACGGCGTTCAGGAGAACGGTCAACATCTTCAGCAGTGATGGACGTCAGAATCATCTGGTTTTAGCAAACATTCCATACAATAATCATCACTACTGTTACAGAAACGTCAGCACTGCAGTATTAATATAGAAATCATTTAAACAACAGACCTCAATCACTGATGTCAGTATCAGAAGAAAGGATAATAACGTGGAATTCCCCAAGGCTCTGTTTCAGGACAACAATCGTTCATACTTTATTTAAATTATATTAAAGACGTATGAAAAAATAATTAGAGCTAGTTATTTTAAGATATTTTTCAGTTAATTAAAGAAATAGAAATGGAGATTAACAAAAAAGAAAACAAAATGTGTGGTTTTTGGTGCAAATAAAGCAAAGGAAAACATAAAACTTCATTTTGATGGAATAGAAATGGAACTTTTTACAAAATAAAGTTCCTTGGAGTCGTTATTTACAAACACAACACGTGAAAACATGAAAATCTAAATATCTAAAGGAACACGCATGTTTAAATCTTTCATACTTCCAGTATTGTAATGTTATTTGAGGAAATATAGACTAAACAAATATTGATCCAATAACTGAACTTCCATTAAGATCAATTAGATTCATAAATAAAGTTGGGTTTTGGGACTCCATTACTGTACGGTTTAGAACATCTTATACAGTCAAATGTGTAAATATTGTGCATGTAAGAATGTTGGAAGTTTCCTTTAAAAATAGTTTTTTGTTGTCATATTTGAACGGAGAAGAGGAACATTATCATTTCAGAGATAATTTAATGTTTGAATCCTGCAGGGAAGAAGATGTAAAATGGAGATCTAAACTTTGGATAAAGATCTTAAATGAATACAATTCTCTGAATAAATGTAAATAATGACCAGTACTAGTGAAGTTCAGTTCTGTATTAGTATGTATGTGTATAAATATGAACTCGTACATGTGATTATGTGTTTGGTTGAAGTTTTTATTTTTTATGTTGTGAACTTGATGTAAAGTTTGGTTTCTGTGTGTTTTAATAACGATCCTTCAGTCATTCTGTTGAGGTTGATGCAGATCATCACTTAAAGGTTGTTAAATATATTCAACCATCTAAATAAAAAAACTCCTTCAATCCTCATGTTGTCATTCTCAGATTAACATCTGAAAACATGGAAGAACTTTTTGGTTTGTGTTTAAAGTATGAAGAGTTGAGTTTAAGAATGAAACCAGACTCCCTTCACCTTCAGAAGTTCTGACCCGCTTACATCCGTCTGATGTCCTCCAGGATCTCTTTGATGTTTCATCCACAGATCTCTGATCATTGTTCTGCTTTACTCTTTGTTCATCCAGTCCTTGAGAATCTTCAGGAACTTTGAATAAATGAAACGTGTTCGTTCAGTGTTGGACTGCAGAAATGTCCTTTTAAATTATTAACACAGACATTTCCTCTGACATGTTCTACAGGGTCATGGTTATAATTTTATGCTGTTTGAAGTCAATAATTCATAATCTGGACCGTCTGGAAAGTATTTCTATAAGGAAACATTAAATAATTTCATCAAGGTAATAACTTTAGTTCTTCTGCTTCTGGGGTAAAGAAGCTCAAACATGTTCAGTAAACTTATTCAGTTTATTTAAAAAAAAAGAAAAACTATAAATATTTTATTATTCTGCCGTCAGCTGATTTAAAACTTAATCAGATTAATCACACATCCTGGATCTGTCCTGGTTCCGTCCTGGTTCCGTTCTTGTTTCGTCCTGATTCCGTCCTGATTCTGTCCTAGTTCTGATCTGGTTCTGTCCTGGTTCTATCCTGGTTCTGATCTGGTTCCGTCCTGATTCTATCCTGGTTCTGATCTGGTTCCGTCCTGGTTCCGTCCTGGTTCTGTCCTGGTTCCGTCCTGATTCTGTCCTGGTTCTGATCTGGTTCCATCAGCCACTGTCCAGATCTTTGATGTTTGTCAGATTGTTCACTTCCTGTTTACGGGTTTCTGAACATGAATGTGAATCACGTAGCTGTACCCCCCCCTTGGGGTGAGACTGTGCATGTATGTGCATGTATGTGCACGTACGTGCACGTATGTGGCCTTTTGGTTTGTACCCGGTGATGGGAGAGCGGGGGGGCTCCACCTTGGAGTTGCAGCTCAGAAGATGCTGTCACTCCTCATTCGTCAGACCGCATGTATGAACTCTGAAGACGGCCGCTAAAAGGGGAGCCTTGAAGTGGGAAGAAAGAGGGAGTGGGGCGGGGTCGTCACGAGGGCAGTCATGTGACACGAGGCAGCCAATTGATGTGCGGTGACCTCGCCGCTCTGCAGGTGTTGAAGGGGAATGGATGTGGCAGCAGAAGACCTGCAGTCCTGGGCGGTGATGCTGATGCTGGGGTGCAGGGTCCGCTTTGGACGATTACCAGAAATCAGCAGGAGGTGCTGCGGGAGCACGGCCGTGCACGTGCATGTGCACGGCCGCTGAACGGTCATGGAGGTCATGAGGAGTTAGAGGTCACACTTTAGAACATGATGGTCTGCAGGAATCTGTGAAAACAGGCCGATGGCTTCACTGCTGCTGATGAGGAAACATGAGCTCTTCCCACCACGGCGACTCAAATGAATGAATGAATGAGTGAGTGAGTGAGTGAATGAATGAATGAATGAGTGAGTGAATGAATGGATGAGTGAATGAATGAATGAATAAAAGATTGAATGGATGAGTGAATGAATGAATGAGTGAATGAATGAATTAATGAAAGAATGAATGAATGGAAGAATGAGTAAATGAAAGAATGAATGAATTAAAGAATGAATGGATGAGTGAATGAAATAATGAATGAATGAATTAATTAATGAATAGATGAGTGACTTTATGAATGAGTGAATGAAAGAATTAATGAATGGATGTGTGAATGAATGAATGAATGAATGAATGAATGAGTGAATGAATGAAAGAATGATTGAGTGAATGAATGAATTAATGAATGAATGAATCCATGCAGCTGCCACCAGAGAGGGAACACTGGTAAGTAGTCCCGCCCCCGCAGTGCACTGCAATACGACCTCCCCCCTTCATCTTAATGCATGTTTGTATGAGGAAGGGGATAGGTTGGGGGGAAGTTGGCCCCCCAGCATTTGTCCAAACCCAGAGGCTCCACCCCCGAGAGCCAACCCCCCAGCCCCCGAACCCCCCTGCAAGGAGGGAGGAGCCAAGAAGGAGCCAGTCCCAGGGGGGACAGATCCCAGCCCTCGCCCCCAAGCACCTCTCCTGTGGGCGCAGTGGTCGGCACCAACGAGACCGACGAGGCCGGACCAGCTGCGGCCAAACCCCGAATGGGAGCCCCGCTCCCCACGGAATGCCCCCCACCAGACAGGGCCAATCCCACCCCCCAAGACCCCGTCGCAAGGACGGGCGCCGGCCAGGGCAACTGCGGGCCTAAAGGGGGTTGCCTCACTCCACCCCAGAGAGGGAGTGATCCCAGCCCCCAGTATTGAGTTTATTTAGAATCAATAATTGATTGATGTGTGTTACGTTTTGTTCCTATTTATTTATTTTTTTAAAATGAGACGATCTTATACACACACTACACCCCCACCCCCACCCCCACCCCCGGGCAGCGGTCAAATCTTCACGGGTTGACCGGTCCGCAGCGACTACAAGGTTGGGGTCCACTGTGTTGGAAGATGTTTTTTGTTCTCTGTACAGAACGTTGAGGTGTTTTAACAGGAAATGGGTTTTATTATTTCACTTTGTTAATTCTATCATTCATTCATTCATTCATTAAACTTCATCTTTTCTGGGTAATAAACATTTACAAGCTCAGTTCTGTAGATTCTATCACAAAGACTAAATCTGTTACTGTAACACTAAAGGTGCAGTTTTGTTTTTAGAGATAATAAAAATAATCAAATGTCAATTTCAGAAATCTTTTTCTGATTTCTGTGGTTGATGTCTGCAGCCAATAGGCCAGCACCATCCAGTCATATATGTCAATGGTTGAGGAGGTTGGAGAGTCACCTGGAGAGCTGCTTCCTCAGGTGAGTGGAGAACATGGAGAGCAGCTGCTGGGAGTTTGACACACCTCACTGCTTTCTGGATCCATCAGTTAGTCTGCAAACCGCTTCAGCTTCAACCCCAGCAGAATGAGTGAAGCTGAAAACCTGGAGGTCCTGAGAGGGAAATCAACTCTCTGAAGCCCAGAAGCAGCTGAGCAGAAAACAGTCAGACGGGTTTCTGTTGGACCATCTGGAGACAGAGCGACAGATGGATCAGAACCAAACATCTCCTCAACAAACAGCTGACATCAGCTGAACTGAAAGTCTCTGAACGATGTCATCACAGGACTCTCATGACAGCTCCAAACACTATGTTCCATGTTTCCGTGCTGACTACTTTACTTTCAGGCATGACGTCATCTGTTTCACAAAGTCAAATTCAATTAAAAACAAACATTTCACGGCGTTTATTTATGTTCTGAAGGTGAGAATGTGAATCATCTGTTCAAATATTGCATTTAAAGACGTTTTTTGTTCGACCGCAATGCATTGTGGTCTATATCCCCTAATCTAGTGACCATCGATATAAGATAGTTTTTCCTAAAGACTTCTGGGAAATTTTGAGTACTCTTGATTTGGAAGTAGTAGATTCAGACGGTACTAGAAAATGGTGAACGCCCCATATAGTGACTGGGGGAATTCGGACACAACCAACGAAGACGTCTTGGTTCAGAACCCAAAGGGACTCAGGAAAACATCTGTCAACTTTAGACATGAACACATCCACAAAATGTGGCAGGAAACCATCCAAACCCATGCAAGAAAACCCTGAAGGAGGTCCTCAAACAATGAGGGGTGGAGGTCCTCGTCCAGTCATTGAAGTGGATCTAAAATCTTCTTCTTTGAAACATTGTGTCGGTCCTTCAAGTGTCATCAGACTTCAAGATGAACAATAGAATGAGGAGAATGAAAGCCTGACATCTTCAAATCTTTGGTCCCTCAGAATCATTCAGTAACAACTTCTCACGTGTAGAAGAGACCAGAGTAATCTGAATTCTTCTCTTCTACCTTCTCCTTCCTTTGAGGTAGTTAAAACTGTTTTTTAAACTTCCCTCTCCGAGCGGAGTCGTCCGTTGTGAGGGTAAACCGCGTCACGCTGAGAAGCTCTTTTCTTCACGCGTGTTCTCTGAACCACAGACGTTTACATTTAAATGTAACTGATGACGTTTTGGTTTAGCATGACCTTTAAAGTTATAAAACTGCTTCTTCTGTGTGTATTCAAGCGCTGGAATGTCCATGCTAACGCTTATTGATGACGTGGTCAAACATAAGTGACATCTGAAATATGAGACCGCATGTTGATTGGACAGATAAATGAATTCTGAAGGGAGGGCGTGGCAAAGAGTCAAAGGCCTGCTTCAACTCAGTGGGAGGTGCTCACTGAAGGACACGCCCCAGAGGAAGACACTGACAGAAACATCATGCATCACTCTCTGTGAGGATATGATCATTCCCACTAAAACTGTGAGAGTTCCCAAACAATCAGCCCTGAAAACCAAAGATCTGAAAACAACTCTCAATGAAAAGAAAACAACATTCAAATCAGGAACCAGACTCCAGTGCTAACTCGTCCTGAAGATGAGACTAAATAAAGAAATCAGATCATAAAAAGGCTTATGCAGAGAGAGAGGAGACCCTGTTTAGCAAAGGCAAAGCCAAGGACGCCTGGCGGGGCGTCAAAACCCTGGCGGGGCTCCCCTCCAACTCCACCTTGCTCTGCCCAGTGCTCAAGTCAGTGTCGGGATGGTGGAGGGTCTTGACAACTTCTACTGCAGGTTTGATCAGTGTGATTACACTCATGAGAGGGAGGAGCTTGTTGCTAAGCTCTCCTCCATGACTCAGGCCACTGATAACCTGCAGCTCCAGCCTGGAGATGTGGAGCGCCTCCTGAGGGTTACTAGACCTCTCAGAGCTCCTGGGCCAGACCAGATCTGTGGAGGCCTCCTGACAGCAGCTGTTGTCTTCTGCTCACTGTTCAACCAATCACTGGCTGAGCATTCCATCCCTCCGTCCGGAGGTCAGCCATCATCTGTCCTGTTGCAAAAAAGAATAATTCCAACTCCAGCAACGATTATCGGCCGGTAGCTCTAACATCCGTGGTCATGAAGAGCTTTGAGAAGCTTGTTCTAGTCCAGCTGCAGGCTGACACCAGCATGCACCCCGACCTGTTTCAGTTTGCATGGGGGGGTAGATGACGCGGTGCTCACTCTACTGCATCTGGTCATCTGGAACAGTCCAGGTCCCGTGTTAGACTGGTTTTTGTGGACGTCTCAAGTGCCTTTAACACTCTGCAACCACACCTGATGGGACACAAACGGCTCCAGATGGACCTCGACCCACATTTGATCTTCTGGGTCCTGTCCTCCTGACAGCCAGACCTCAGAGGGTCAGAGTAAACGGCCATCTCAGCTCCGTCAAGACAATCTCCTCAGGTGCTCCACAAGGCTCTGGGATTTCCCCACTTCTCTTTACTCTCTTCACAAATGATTGCAGAAGCTCAACCCAGGAATCACATGTATAAAATACTGTCACCATGGACACCACCATCACAGGTGTGTTGCAGAAGAACTGGACACTTTCTCTTCTTGGTGTAAAAATAACTGTCTGGTGACCCCAGCATAGGGCTGGATGACAGTAAAACTATCCGCTTACAGCATGTTGACATCCTGCAATGGATCTGACGAGATCATGCAGCAGTGAAGGATGGAAGAGCGTCGTCTCTTCATGAGATCCAGGAGGATGTCCTCTCAGCATCCCTCCATCTGGACCTTTGGAGCCTTGATAGACCTCTCCACAGCAGTTCTTTTCATCTCCTGGTCTCCTCAGAGTTTCTGACAGGAATGATTTAATAACCTTCTGTGGGACACAGCAGGTTCAGCTTGACTGCATTCATCATGGTCCTCTGACCAGCAGACGGACCAAAACAACGTCATGAGTGAGTCTCACTTTCTTCAGTTCAGGACTCAACTGTCCATTATGGGATGTTTCTGTCTACTCTGAAGTTATGTAATAATAGAATGGAGAGTTCAGACTGACTGAAGGAAGGTCTCAGAGCACATTTAACAATGATGTAACATACAAAGAGCTGAATCTGATGGGATGGAGTTATGGGAGACAGCTCATTATCACAACACAATTGTCTAACTGGGTTTCATACAGGAACTGTACAAAAGCAGAAAGTTGGTCATAAAATCTAAACAATAGATAATTACTAAACTGACTGTCCTAAGACAGTCCTAATAAATAAATAAATAATGGATTCTGGGGAAAATCAGAAGAAACTTCCTGGATGTCCACATGAAGAAGAGATCCTCTTCCAGAATGAACAGGAGATTTACCAGGACCAGAACCAGGACCGTTTAAATAGTGCAGCAGATGGACCTCATCCGGATGGAGCTGGGCGAGCCGAGCCAGAGGTGAGGTCCACCTCCAACAACAGCACAGACGATCCACCTGGAATAGTCCCTAAAATCTCTTGCTACCAAAACCACTCAGAATGAAAGCTCTGATAGGCTGTCCAGTGATGATGTAAACACAAAACTCTCAGAAACACTGAGTCATTTTAAATGATCTACTACTACCTCAGCTGAGATGTCTGAGATCTTTCCAGGATCTGCTGTAGCCCCTCCTCCAGTTTGGAGGTTCCAGCCCCGAGTGGGGCACCATTGTCACTTTCACCTTCCAATCTTTCTCCAGTTCCTCTCTGAGTTCCTGGTATTTCTCCAGTTTCTCATGTTCCTTCTTCTTGATGTTTCCATCTCTTGGTTCTACCACATCCACCACAACAGCTTTCCTCTGTTCTTTATCCACCTCTACAATGTCTGGTTGGTTCTCCCTCACCATCCTGTCTGTCTGGATCTGGAAGTCCCACAGGATCTTTGCTCTCTCAGTCTCTACCACTTTCTGAGGTGTTTCCCAGTTTGATTTTGGGGTTTCCAGTCCATATTCTCTCCATGTTTCTGTATATTGTTCCAGCCTCTTGGTTGTGGCACATTTATATAAATAAAAGTAGATCTGAAGCTTGTATGGAGCTGAGTCCAGAGCTCTGCTGTCAGTGTCTGAGTTGCATCAGCACTTCTGGTCTTCTCCTCCTGATAAAGTCGGTGTGTTTTCAGACCTCCTGATCTCTGAGGGTTGCTGCTCCGCTAACATACAGTCCACTTGTTTTCCATCTGATTGGTCTCTGTTCATGCATTTGCAGCTGGATAATAGCTGGCCTAAATAAGCAGCAGGAGAGTTTTTTTATTCCTTCTCTGCAGATGAATACGGAGGGCCCGGGGGACGTGTTGGAGGCTCGCGCACATCGATTTTACACGCTGGAACAGATGGCTGTTGAGGGCTCGTGCATGACAGCCAGTCTGTCTCTGCACTGCAGCTTGTTGCAGTCATGCTTCAGTAAGCGCGGCCGCCTGCAGTAGCTTATGAGCTAATCATCAGAACAAAACAACGGACAGTGATCTAATTTAAGCCGCTGTTTGGGAACAAAAGCCTCCAATGAAAGGGGGGGGGGACGTGGACTGGCGGAGATAACGGCGGCGGCGGCCTCCCTGCTCACATCCCGGTGAGCGGAGGCTCAAACGCTGAAGTTTCAAACTCTCAGAGGCTGATAAAGCTCTTCCGTGATGGGAGAGGAAACACATTACAGCAGCCGACAGAAATCATTTAACTCTAAGAAAAATGACAGAAGAATGGGAGCCAGAGCTGCTGATCAATGGCGTCCATTCCCATCTGGTCGCTGCTGCACGTCGACTTTAAAGACGAATAAAGGAGCCAAGAGAAAGCGTTGGAAGGAGAGCAGAATGAAAATGCCCTTTGAGGCCGCTTGATGAGTGATCCTCCACGCACAGGCAGGTTTTCACCCCAACACCCTCCTCTGGAGGGGGGGTCCTAATGACGATGAAGGAGGCCCCCAAGAATTCAAGCAATTTTCTAAATTGATTTTTCTCCTCAGACAATTTGCTTTGCCATTAGAGCGTCATTCATAACTTTGCAGGGAATTGCTCAGCTCCTTCCCTGGGGAGGTGTCAGTCTGTGTGGAGGTGGGGGGGTGAACAGTCCAGTCTTTCTGTATTAGTGAGAGAAATCTCTAACTTCAACCAAAGGTGAGGGGGGGGGCAGATCTGTTAAATCTACACTGATGGCGTTATGACAGATGGACCCCCGGCAGCAGGAGAAGATGTGTAACAACATGAAGATGGATGAGATACAACAGCTCAAAGACGAGAGGGACGGAGGGGAGGCTGTTCAACCAGGAGGGTGGCGGGGAGGGGGGTCCAGAAACACTGATAACGATGGAAAGGCGAGGAGGTCGAGCAAAGATACAGTCATTTGTTCTAGACACAATGATTCTCTGCAGATCACTAAAAAAGACTGTAGACCAAACATAATCAATAATGTTGACCAACCATCATCAATACTGTTGACCAACCATCATCAATACTGTTGACCAACCCATCACCAATAATGTTGACCAACCATCATCAATAATGTTGACCAACCATCATCAATACTGTTGACCAACCATCATCAATAATGTTGACCAACCATCATCAATACTGTTGACCAACCATCATCAATAATGTTGACCAACCATCATCAATACTGTTGACCATCACCAGTGCTGTTGACTCACAGAAGATCCAGCTGGAATATACTGTCACTGGAAGAACCAGAGAAAGAATCCTGTTTACCTACAGAGAAGAGGACTTGAGTTCTTGAACGACAGAAGAAAGGTGCTTCTTCTGTTCCAGAGAACAGGTGGTATGGAGCCAGGCCTGAAGATTGGAGGCATGTTCATGAATGGAGGAACAGAGAATGGTTATTGGTTGATCCTTGTTTACAGAGTATCTGGTTCTTCTTAGAAGGTCCAGAGGGATATACAGTCACAGTCCCATTCATACCCTGATAGCAGCTCTGCTGTCGAACTCGAACACCAACCTGAAACCACCTTGATCAATGTGGGGTTCAGCGTCTGGACCAAAGACACTTTGACACCTGAACCTGTGATCTTCCAACCAGAGGTTGACCGCTGTACCTCAGCATTTACTAAAAGAAGAATTTGATGGGACTGTGATGAGTGAAGAGAGGCTCAGATAACACATTGTGGGGAAACACTGAAAATAACCACAGAACTCAAAGTCCTCAGAGACCAGAATGATCTGGAATCAGATCTGGAAACCTCACCAACTCTGAGGCTGGAGAACTGCTGCTTAAATCCCGACACTACCGACCGACTGCAGGCAGCTGCAACTAATCCACAGAGAACTACTGAAACTGTGAGGAGCCACAGCCGGCCTGAACGGCAACCAACCAGAAACCAAGTTAAGAACACAAAGACATGACCTGTGACCCCTGAGACCCATCCTCATCGACTCACACACATCTGAGGACGGCAAACAAGAGGCTGCCAGGTTTTAAATAAAGGATAACAAGGAGTCACTTTGAGTTCTGAACCAGCAACCTTTCCAGCTGCAGACCCAGACAGCATTCTACTTCCATTTACATTATACAGTCAACCATTGGTTCTGACAAAGAATCCACTGAACCAGATGTCAACGACTGGATCCACCTCTTCAATCACTGCTGACCAATCACAGCTGACCAATCACTGCTGACCAATCACAGCTGACCAATCACAGCTGACCAACCACTGCTGACCAATCACTGCTGACCAATCACAGCTGACCAATCACTGCTGACCAGCCACAGTTGACCAATCAGGATACTGAGCGAGCTCTACTGTTCATTCATGCAGAAATTCAACTTGAGAAACAATTTAATCTTTCTGCTTTTCAAAATAAAAGTTATTCCGTTCATCAGTTTAACTTCCTGTAGAGGGGAGGAGCTATCTGAGATGATCTGAGAATAAATCAATGGTCACAGGTGAGGTCATGTGGTTCTGACCCCCCCGAGCTGAGCGACAGTGTTCCTGTCCGAGAAACACTTCCAGAATGTGGAGCCTAAACATTGAATTCCTGTTTTTCCTTTGATGATATTCAGCTCTGACACGGCTAATAAACATGACCACAAATGGGGGGTTGGGGGTCACCCCACGGCTCAGGTGTAATTAGGCTGGGAGCAGAGGAGCAGCTCTAGCACACTGGAGCTGTCAGATAAGCAGAATCCTGACAGAGGACCACAGAAGATCATTAGCACCTTCAATGAGTCCATTAATGAATCGGGGTGGTGGTGTGACACCCCCCCCAAAACCTCCTGCATTGTTAGAGTGCACAATTGACTGAGCGTTAAATCCGTTGTGACAGTTAATTCCAGCATGAATAAACCGAAGCTACAATAGCTGAAGGACCTGGAGGCAGACCTTTGTTTACGCTCAGGTTGCTAAATAATATTCTCCGACTTCCGGAACTTTTTCTGTTGAGCTTCTTCTGCGCTTTCAGTTCAAACCGCTGGAATGAGTCTGAACCAGAACCGGACTGCTTTGACAGGTGTGACGGCTCACCTGAAGGAGCAGGAACTGTGAAGCCCCTCCTGTCGGCTCTACCCTCATCTGTTCTTCTGCGGTTTCCTCTGGTCAGAGCTCATTTCAGACAACAGCGCCCCCCAGTGAGCAGCTGTTCCAGCGCTGTGACTTCAGGTGCTTTGGTTTGGTCCAGTCCCATCAGTGAACTCAAACCAAAGCTGACTCAACCTGACCTGATTTACTTCTAACAACCTCAGATGTTTAGCATGTCAAACACAAACTTGAAACATGTTTTCTTTTTCTGCTGCTCTCTATGATGACAGCGAAACCCCCCAAAGAGAGTAAAACACCAGAGTCTGCTGTTTGTGTAACTGTGATTATTCTGATGTACAGCTCTGTGTCTGACGCCGTCACTTAAAATCATCAGCAGAAATACATCCTGCTTCAGGGAGCGCTCGGATCTTTAGTTTAACTAAAATATCCAAAATAAATCATCTGTTGGGTAAACAGCCCTGCAGCAAACGTTGCATTAACATCTAAACAACATTCAAATGTTCTCTTGTCATACGGGGTTCTTTAATACATTCCCAGTTTCTGCTGGAGAACTTAAAACTCTGTTGTCCCAATTTCCCTCTAACCAATTCACTTTTAATTGTATTGCCCGATATCACACGACCACGGTCTACAGTTACAGTTCTATGGGACAAACATTTGGATTCTAATTTGCTGGACATTCTACTGATGATGCGGACAGGAGATAAACACAAAATCACGTTTGTTTTTACATGACGCCAGGAATCTCAAAACAATAAAAACAACAAAACTTCAAACAACTTCACAGTAATACAACATTATAACCTGGCAACTATAGTAAGTATTCCAGGTTAATTTAGTACATGTAAGTAATTAGGTAATTTCCTTTCCTAATGCTACAAATAAGGATTTGAACAACCTATAAGCAAGAATTCTGACCCTCACATATCTGTTGGTCCACCTTAAATAGTCCATCTTAAATAGTCCATCTTAAATAGTCCACCTTAAAACGTCCACCTTAAATAGTCCACCTTAAATAGTCCATCTTAAATAGTCCACCTTAAAAGGTCCACCTTAAATATTCCATCTTAAATAGTCCACCTTAAAAGGTCCACCTTAAATAGTCCATCTTAAATAGTCCACTTTAAATAGTCCACCTTCAATAGTCCATCTTAAATAGTCCACCTTAAATAGTCCACCTTAAATAGTCCATCTTAAATAGTCCATTTTAAATAGTCCACCTTAAATATTCCGCCTTGAATATTCCACCTTAAATATTCCACTTTAAATAGTCCACTTTAAATAGTCCACCTTAAATATTCCACCTTAAATATTTCACCTTAAACAGTCCACCTCCATATGATCCTCCATTAGAAGTTCCTGCCTCAGGTGGTCATCTGCATTAAGACACCTGTCCATCCATACAACCTGTAAGACTCCAACTACTATCATGACCCAGACCAAAGAGCTGTCTTAAGACACCAGAGACAGACCTGTGCACTTCTGTGAGGCTGGAAAGGGTCACGGGGCAATTACCAGGCAGCTTGGGGTAAAACGATCCACAGAGAATGGAAGATGCTGAACATGACGGTAGGGTCACCTGGTGAGGTCACCTGGTGGGGTCACCTGGTGGGGTCACCTGGTGAGGTCACCTGGTGGGGTCACCTGGTGAGGTCACCTGGTGGGGTCACCTGGTGGGGTCACCTGGTGAGGTCACCTGGTGGGGTCACCTGGTGAGGTCACCTGGTGGGGGTCACCTGGTGAGGTCACCTGGTGGGGTCACCTGGTGGGGTCACCTGGTGGGGTCTCAGTGACCCTAAGAAAGGTGAGGATCAGCCCAGAACCTCACAGAGGAGCTGTTGAAGAGCTGAGACCGTTTCCATGGTTACTGATGGAGGAAATCATCCGTGGTGCAGAACGTTCTCCTGCTAAAGGTTGACCATCTGGACGATCCAGAGGATCATGGGAGAAGGTCATGTGATCAGATGAGACCAGAACATTGAAGAATGATGAGGACCATCATAAGAACACGTCCCTACTGTGAAGCATGGGGGTGGTCGAGTCATGCTATGGTCTGTGTGAGGGAGAGGATGGGCGGGGCATATGAGGACAGACCTGTTGGGGGGGGGGGGGGGTGTTCTCAGCAGATGAAATCTGCAGGACGACACCCTCTCTGCACCCAAAGACACATGTAATGTTGTAATCGGGGGTATTGCTGGTCTTTGGGGTATTTTATGGGTCATTTTAAAATGGGAATGCTTTATTAGAAATATGTTTATGGATTCTGATCTTAGTTGATCTTTATTATCCTGCAGGGATCAGACAGGATTACGAACATCAGATAATAACATGTTTGTTTTTCTTTATTGAAATGTTCTCTCTCTGATTTTGAGATGTCATCAAAGATCTTCTGCAGATCTTCGTCTCATGAAGAAAATGTTTTTTATCATTTTTATCCTCGTCATGGAGAGCTAGCGTTAGCATTAGCATCATAGAAGAAGAAAATGTGAAGGACCTTCAGAATCAGACCTGCAGCGGTCGATGAAGGTCCTGTAACCTTCATCTAACTTTAACAGGATCATCAGAGAGAAATAATCCCGACTGGATTAAAATCATCCTCAGGATTTCCTGACATTTGATCCAAACAGATCCTGGACTCATTTCCAGTCGTCCATCACTCCAGACAGAAGATCTCACGTCAAGCCGAGGCCGTCGTGTTGGAGACTGAAGTCCTCCTCCTGTGGTTCCTCCATGACTGCAGGTCAGGAGGACCAGAAGGTGTCTGAAGGTGTTTCTGGAGAAGCTGTGGTGGAGAGTCTGACACGCATGCTGCCCCCCCCATGTTAGAGTGGAGTGAGAACATGAGGATCAGCTTTTAGCAGAGGTGCAGCCCAACGAGACCAGATAGAAAAGCTCACGGCGTGATGTGAGACGGTGGGAGGCGCCGCCGCACGCCGGCCGGAGAGCAGGAACCAGGACGGCGTTTAAGAGCTCCATCCATTATTGAACACGGCGTTCTCCCAGGAAAACCTCTGGTTCTGCTGCGGAGGAAGAGGGTCAGCTGTGGATCAAACAGAACCTAGATCAAACAGAACCTGGATCAAACAGAACCTGGATCAAACAGAACCTGGATCAAACAGAACCCGGATCAAACAGAACCTGGATCAAACAGAACCTGGATCTGTGGTTGGATCAAACAGAACCTGGATCTATGGTTGGATCAAACAGAACCTGGATCAAACAGAACCTGGATCAAACAGAACCTGGATCAAACAGAACCTGGATCTGTGGTTGGATCAAACAGAACCTGGATCTATGGTTGGATCAAACAGAACCTGGATCAAACAGAACCTGGATCAAACAGAACCTGGATCTATGGTTGGATCAAACAGAACCTGGATCAAACAGAACCTGGATCAAACAGAACCTGGATCTGTGGTCGGATCAAACAGAACCTGGATCAAACAGAACCTGGATCTATGGTTGGATCAAACAGAACCTGGATCAAACAGAACCTGGATCTGTGGTTGGATCAAACAGAACCTGGATCAAACAGAACCCGGATCAAACAGAACCTGGATCAAACAGAACCTGGATCAAACAGAACCTGGATCTATGGTTGGATCAAACAGAACCTGGATCAAACAGAACCCGGATCTCATCAAACAGAACCTGGATCTATGGTTGGATCAAACAGAACCGATCAAACAGAACCCTGGATCAAACAGAACTGATCTGGAATCAAAACAGAAACCTGGATCTGTGGTGGATCAAACAGAACCTGGATCAAACAGAACCTGGATCTATGGTTGGAAATCAAACAGAACCTGGATCAAACAGAACCTGGATCAAACAGAACCTGGATCTGTGGTGGATCAAACAGAACCTGGATCAAACAGAACCCGGGATCAAACAGAACCTGGATCAAACAGAACCTGGATTCTGTGGGTGGATCAAACAGAACCTGGATCTGTGGTTGGATCAAACAGAACCCGGATCAAACAGAACCTGGATCAAACAGAACCTGGATCAAACAGGACCTGGATCTGTGGTTGGATCAAACAGAACCCGGATCAAACAGAACCTGGATCAGAACCTGGACCTGGATCAAACAGACACAAACACCTGGAGCGGTCAAACAGAAGATCAAACGGCGTGGATCAAAACAGAATCAAACAGAACCTGGATCAAACAGGACCTGGATCTGTGGGGATCAAACAGAACCCGGACAACCCTTGTTCTGAAGACTTCTTTTCGATTGTCTGAACAGAACCTTGGACCTGCATACCGTAAGGAATCTGGATCAATGCAAACATGTCATTCTGAGATCAATTCTGAAACCTGGATGATGGAGGAACAGACCGTTCCAAAAATTTCTGAGGATTTACCGATCGTTGATCAGGAGAAGATTAGAAGCAGCATGACAACGATGATGCTGGGTGCAAAGTCTCCACGGCTGGTCACTGCAAAAGATAGGACTCCCCTATCTGTGTGATGATCAGGAGAAGATTAAAGAGCAGTTCTCATGATGCAGCAGCTGATGTGGGCGGGGTCAAAGTCTCCATGCTCCGCCCCCTTTCTGATGCAAACAGATAGATCCATGAACGTCTTTGTTTTCCTGGTCTGAGCTGGAATCTAGATCAGAACTCAGTGGTCAGTTTGTCATGAACTCCTGAAGGAGCGGCGCCCTGAGGCGCTCCGTATCAGGACCGGTTCGGTCCAGACTGACCTGAGGTCAACAGTCTCCAGTCTATGATGACTGAAGCTTCCCCTCCTGCAGGCATTCAGAACCCAGCCGGAACCAGCGGACCCGTTTCCATCTCCAGCGCTGAGACCGGTTCTGCTGGGTTTAAACTTCAGTGGATCTGAGATCTGCAGGAAGCAGTCATCTGGTAGAACCGGGTCAGAACCACACAGGAGGAAAAGCAGTTTGCTGTACCTGAGAAAGCAGATCAGGGTTGCCAGGTTGGATCTGCTGATCCTGTAAACGGGGTTCCAGATGAGTAGAGCGTCGTTTTGATGCAGAACTTTGGTCCAATCTGACAGAAATTCTTCTTCTTTTCATTTTTTTTCTCTTTTTGTTTGTTAGACAGATTAACTGCTTTGATTCTGTTTCAGGTCTGGAAAGATCTCTGCCTTTCATCACCTGGACTCAGACGTTCTCTGCAGGCTGATTGGATCATTTCTGGAGAAGCTTCTGGACCGATCCTGACCTCCGAAGCTCACGATGACCCCGGACTCCATCAGTTGTGCAATCCATCTCTGTCAGGCAGCAGATGCTGCTTCCTGTTGGCTCCCCCTAACCCGCTGACCTATGACCCCCCCACCCCACCAGCCGGACGTCCTGCATGAAAAACCATACAGTAGATCAGGATCTGCAGCTCACGGAGCAGCTGTGATGAAGACAAATCTAATTAAGCGACTCAGACGAGCCTTAATGCAACAGAAACCTAATCCTGGAGACCCCCCCACCCCCCCAGATGACCACGCCGGCTCTCTGAGGAGATCTGATTACCTCCTGTTGTAATTGGTCCAAGTGTGAAACCAGAGAGAATGTAAAGAGACGAGATGAACATCAAACAGAAGATCCAGAAGAAGGTCTGAGTCAGTAATCCTGTCTGAGCCACCGCCGAGGCTGATGGGAAATGGAACCAGTCATCCTCTTCAGCCTCAAACCCATGATGCTGACTCAGCACTTCATCCTGATGAGGAACGTTCTCGTGCTCAGCCTTGACCCGGTCCAGTTCTACAACAGTGTTCTGAACAGAGAATGCTCCTGTCAGACCTTCTGCCTCCATCATCTTCTGTAAGTCCAGTTCTAGGACCTTCTGCCTCCATCATCCTCTGTAAGTCCAGTTCTAGGACCTTCTGCCTCCTTCATCCTCTCTGGGTCCGGTTCTAGGACCTTCTGCCTCCATCATCCTCTCTGGGTCCGGTTCTAGGACGTTCTGCCTGAGTTGCTGCTGCGGTTCTGGAGGAAATGAAAAGTTCGTTCCCTATTCCTCGGATGCTGGAAAGTGCTGACGCTCACAAACTAAATCAATTTTCAGTAAATACGGCGCCGTGCTCCTGCCGCCGTCAAACACCGCCGCGCACGCCGTCATTTCCTCCTCCAATCTGCCGTGCATTCAGAGCAGCAGCAGCACGCCGGCGTGGGGGGGCGGTAATAATAGGTGGGTTGGTTTGTGGCAGGGGGGGGCGGCTGGCATGTATTAGAGCAGTACAAGCTCGCTGATGAGGCCCGCTGAGAGAGGAGCGCACGGCCCCAATGCATGATGGGAGCAGATGATTCACGCTTCCTGTTGGCTCTCCAGCCACGGGGGGGGGGGTTAAGTTACACCAGATGGCGGCAGAATTTTCTGTGAGATGAATGGTGGCCCCGCGCCCCCCAGAGCATCGCTGACAGCTCCGGCATGGGTCCCGCCCCTGAGAACGGCCCATGTTCACGCCCCCCCCCCCCCCCCCCCCCCCTCGTTAGTCCACACCTTCCGATCCGGCCTTCCTCTGGAGCTTACAAGCCAGGTGTTGATGTGAGACGGAGGAGACGCCAAAACAACCCCCCACCACTACCCACCACTACCCCCCACCCCCCCCACCACTACCCCCACCAGGCGTTTTGGGGGCTAAGACTGTTAGCGGCAGATGTAAACAGGAACCACAGACCTGCTGGTCATCCAGTTCTACTGAAGGGGGGGGTATCAGTTTAGTATTTGCCCCACCTCTGTCATAAAGTATTACACCCTGCTGCAGGTCTTCTGCAGGTCTTCTGCAGGTCTTTTGCAGGTCTTCTGCGGGTCTTCTGCTGGTCTTCTGCAGGTCTTCTGCAGGTCTTCTGCTGGTCTTCTGCAGGTCTTCTGCAGGTCTTCTGCTGGTCTTCTGCAGGTCTTCTGCAGGTCTTCTGCAGGTCTTCTGCGGCTCTTCTGCAGGTCTTCTGCGGGTCTTTTGCGGGTCTTCTGCGGGTCTTCTGCGGGTCTTCTGCGGGTCTTTTGCAGGTCTTCTGCAGGTCTTCTGCAGGTCTTCTGCAGGTCTTTTGCGGGTCTTCTGCGGGTCTTCTGCGGGTCTTCTGCAGGTCTTCTGCAGGTCTTCTGCGGGTCTTCTGCGGGTCTTCTGCAGGTCTTCTGCAGGTCTTCTGGTCTTCTGCAGGTCTTTTGCAGGTCTTCTGCAGGTCTTCTGCAGGTCTTCTGCAGGTCTTTTGCAGGTCTTCTGCTGGTCTTCTGCAGGTCTTATGCAGGTCTTCTGCTGGTCTTCTGCAGGTCTTCTGCTGGTCTTCTGCAGGTCTTCTGCTGGTCTTCTGCAGGTCTTCTGCAGGTCTTCTGCAGGTCTTCTGCTGGTCTTCTGCAGGTCTTCTGCTGGTCTTCTGCAGGTCTTCTGCAGGTCTTCTGCGGGTCTTCTGCTGGTCTTCTGCAGGTCTTCTGCAGGTCTTCTGCTGGTCTTCTGCGGGTCTTCTGCAGGTCTTCTGCGGGTCTTCTGCAGGTCTTCTGCTGGTCTTCTGCAGGTCTTCTGCGGGTCTTCTGCAGGTCTTCTGCGGGTCTTCTGCAGGTCTTCTGCAGGTCTTCTGGTCTTCTGCAGGTCTTCTGCTGGTCTTCTGCAGGTCTTCTGCAGGTCTTCTGCAGGTCTTCTGCAGGTCTTCTGCAGGTCTTCTGCTGGTCTTCTGCAGGTCTTCTGCAGGTCTTCTGCAGGTCTTCTGCGGCTCTTCTGCAGGTCTTCTGCGGGTCTTTTGCGGGTCTTCTGCGGGTCTTCTGCGGGTCTTCTGCGGGTCTTTTGCAGGTCTTCTGCAGGTCTTCTGCAGGTCTTTTGCGGGTCTTCTGCGGGTCTTCTGCGGGTCTTCTGCAGGTCTTCTGCAGGTCTTCTGCGGGTCTTCTGCAGGTCTTCTGGTCTTCTGCAGGTCTTTTGCAGGTCTTCTGCAGGTCTTCTGCAGGTCTTCTGCAGGTCTTTTGCAGGTCTTCTGCAGGTCTTCTGCTGGTCTTCTGCAGGTCTTCTGCAGGTCTTCTGCAGGTCTTCTGCAGGTCTTCTGCGGGTCTTCTGCTGGTCTTCTGCAGGTCTTCTGCTGGTCTTCTGCAGGTCTTCTGCTGGTCTTCTGCAGGTCTTCTGCAGGTCTTCTGCAGGTCTTCTGCAGGTCTTCTGCGGGTCTTCTGCTGGTCTTCTGCAGGTCTTCTGCAGGTCTTCTGCAGGTCTTTTGCAGGTCTTCTGCGGGTCTTCTGCTGGTCTTCTGCAGGTCTTCTGCAGGTCTTCTGCTGGTCTTCTGCAGGTCTTCTGCTGGTCTTCTGCAGGTCTTCTGCAGGTCTTCTGCAGGTCTTCTGCGGCTCTTCTGCAGGTCTTCTGCGGGTCTTTTGCGGGTCTTCTGCGGGTCTTCTGCGGGTCTTCTGCGGGTCTTTTGCAGGTCTTCTGCAGGTCTTCTGCAGGTCTTCTGCAGGTCTTTTGCGGGTCTTCTGCGGGTCTTCTGCGGGTCTTCTGCAGGTCTTCTGCAGGTCTTCTGCGGGTCTTCTGCGGGTCTTCTGCAGGTCTTCTGCAGGTCTTCTGGTCTTCTGCAGGTCTTTTGCAGGTCTTCTGCAGGTCTTCTGCAGGTCTTCTGCAGGTCTTTTGCAGGTCTTCTGCAGGTCTTCTGCAGGTCTTATGCAGGTCTTCTGCTGGTCTTCTGCAGGTCTTCTGCTGGTCTTCTGCAGGTCTTCTGCTGGTCTTCTGCAGGTCTTCTGCAGGTCTTCTGCAGGTCTTCTGCTGGTCTTCTGCAGGTCTTCTGCTGGTCTTCTGCAGGTCTTCTGCAGGTCTTCTGCAGGTCTTCTGCAGGTCTTCTGCGGGTCTTCTGCTGGTCTTCTGCAGGTCTTCTGCAGGTCTTCTGCTGGTCTTCTGCGGGTCTTCTGCAGGTCTTCTGCGGGTCTTCTGCAGGTCTTCTGCTGGTCTTCTGCAGGTCTTCTGCGGGTCTTCTGCAGGTCTTCTGCGGGTCTTCTGCAGGTCTTCTGCAGGTCTTCTGGTCTTCTGCAGGTCTTCTGCTGGTCTTCTGCAGGTCTTCTGCAGGTCTTCTGCAGGTCTTCTGCAGGTCTTCTGCAGGTCTTCTGCTGGTCTTCTGCAGGTCTTCTGCAGGTCTTCTGCAGGTCTTCTGCGGCTCTTCTGCAGGTCTTCTGCGGGTCTTTTGCGGGTCTTCTGCGGGTCTTCTGCGGGTCTTCTGCGGGTCTTTTGCAGGTCTTCTGCAGGTCTTCTGCAGGTCTTTTGCGGGTCTTCTGCGGGTCTTCTGCGGGTCTTCTGCAGGTCTTCTGCAGGTCTTCTGCGGGTCTTCTGCGGGTCTTCTGCAGGTCTTCTGCAGGTCTTCTGGTCTTCTGCAGGTCTTTTGCAGGTCTTCTGCAGGTCTTCTGCAGGTCTTCTGCAGGTCTTTTGCAGGTCTTCTGCAGGTCTTCTGCAGGTCTTATGCAGGTCTTCTGCTGGTCTTCTGCAGGTCTTCTGCTGGTCTTCTGCAGGTCTTTTGCAGGTCTTCTGCAGGTCTTCTGCAGGTCTTCTGCTGGTCTTCTGCAGGTCTTCTGCTGGTCTTCTGCAGGTCTTCTGCAGGTCTTCTGCAGGTCTTCTGCTGGTCTTCTGCAGGTCTTCTGCAGGTCTTCTGCGGGTCTTCTGCTGGTCTTCTGCAGGTCTTCTGCAGGTCTTCTGCTGGTCTTCTGCGGGTCTTCTGCAGGTCTTCTGCGGGTCTTCTGCGGGTCTTCTGCAGGTCTTCTGCTGGTCTACTGCAGGTCTTCTGCGGGTCTTCTGCAGGTCTTCTGCGGGTCTTCTGCAGGTCTTCTGCAGGTCTTCTGGTCTTCTGCTGGTCTTCTGCTGGTCTTCTGCAGGTCTTCTGCAGGTCTTCTGCAGGTCTTCTGCGGCTCTTCTGCAGGTCTTCTGCGGCTCTTCTCCGGGTCTTCTGCGGCTCTTCTCCGGGTCTTCTGCGGCTCTTCTGCAGGTCTTCTGCGGCTCTTCTCCGGGTCTTCTGCGGCTCTTCTGCAGGTCTTCTGCAGGTCTTCTGCAGGTCTTCTGCAGGTCTTCTGCAGGTCTTCTGCGGCTCTTCTGCAGGTCTTCTGCAGGTCTTCTGCAGGTCTTTTGCAGGTCTTCTGCAGGTCTTCTGCAGGTCTTTTGCAGGTCTTCTGCATGTCTTCTGCGGGTCTTTTGCGGGTCTTCTGCGGGTCTTTTGCGGGTCTTCTGCGGGTCTTCTGCGGGTCTTTTGCGGGTCTTCTGCGGGTCTTCTGCGGGTCTTTTGCGGGTCTTCTGCGGGTCTTCTGCGGGTCTTGTGCGGGTCTTTTGCGGGTCTTCTGCGGGTCTTTTGCGGGTCTTCTGCGGGTCTTCTGCGGGTCTTCTGCGGGTCTTCTGCGGGTCTTTTGCAGGTCATCTGCAGGTCTTCTGCAGGTCTTCTGCGTGTCTTTTGCGGGTCTTCTGCGGGTCTTCTGCGGGTCTTCTGCGGGTCTTCTGCAGGTCTTCTGCAGGTCTTTTGCAGGTCTTTTGCAGGTCTTCTGCAGGTCTTCTGCAGGTCTTCTGCAGGTCTTCTGCAGGTCTTCTGCGGCTCTTCTGCAGGTCTTCTGCGGCTCTTCTGCAGGTCTTCTGCAGGTCTTTTGCAGGTCTTCTGCAGGTCTTCTGCAGGTCTTTTGCAGGTCTTCTGCGGGTCTTTTGCAGGTCTTCTGCGGGTCTTTTGCGGCTCTTCTGCGGGTCTTCTGCGGGTCTTCTGCGGGTCTTTTGCGGGTCTTCTGCGGGTCTTTTGCGGCTCTTCTGCGGGTCTTCTGCGGGTCTTTTGCGGGTCTTCTGCGGGTCTTCTGCGGGTCTTCTGCGGGTCTTTTGCAGGTCTTCTGCGGGTCTTCTGCGGGTCTTTTGCGGGTCTTCTGCGGGTCTTTTGCGGGTCTTTTGCGGGTCTTCTGCGGGTCTTCTGCGGGTCTTTTGCAGGTCTTCTGCGGGTCTTCTGCGGGTCTTTTGCGGGTCTTCTGCGGGTCTTCTGCGGGTCTTCTGCGGGTCTTTTGCAGGTCTTCTGCAGGTCTTCTGCAGGTCTTCTGCAGGTCTTCTGCGGGTCTTCTGCGGGTCTTCTGCAGGTCTTCTGCAGGTCTTCTGCGGGTCTTCTGCAGGTCTTCTGCAGGTCTTCTGGTCTTCTGCAGGTCTTTTGCAGGTCTTCTGCAGGTCTTCTGCAGGTCTTCTGCAGGTCTTTTGCAGGTCTTCTGCGGGTCTACTGCAGGTCTTCTGCAGGTCTTCTGGTCTTCTGCAGGTCTTCTGCTGGTCTTCTGCAGGTCTTCTGCAGGTCTTCTGCGGCTCTTCTGCGGGTCTTCTGCAGGTCTTCTGCAGGTCTTCTGCTGGTCTTCTGCAGGTCTTCTGCGGGTCTTCTGCGGGTCTTCTGCGGGTCTTCTGCAGGTCTTCTGCAGGTCTTCTGCAGGTCTTCTGCGGGTCTTTTGCAGGTCTTCTGCGGGTCTTCTGCGGGTCTTTTGCAGGTTTTCTGCAGGTCTTCTGCGGGTCTTCTGCGGGTTTTCTGCTGGTCTTCTGCAGGTCTTCTGCAGGTCTTTTGCAGGTCTTCTGCAGGTCTTCTGCGGCTCTTTTGCAGGTCTTCTGCAGGTCTTCTGCGGCTCTTCTGCAGGTCTTCTGCAGGTCTTCTGCAGGTCTTCTGCGGCTCTTCTGCAGGTCTTCTGCAGGTCTTCTGCGGCTCTTCTCCGGGTCTTCTGCGGCTCTTTTGCAGGTCTTCTGCAGGTCTTCTGCAGGTCTTCTGCAGGTCTTCTGCAGGTTTTCTGAAGGTCTTCTGCAGGTCTTTTGCAGATCTTCTGCGGCTCTTCTGCAGGTCTTTTGCAGGTCTTCTGCAGATCTTCTGCAGGTCTTCTGCGGCTCTTCTCCGGGTCTTCTGCGGCTCTTTTGCAGGTCTTCTGCAGGTCTTCTGCAGGTCTTCTGCAGATCTTCTGCAGGTCTTCTGCGGCTCTTCTGCAGGTCTTCTGCAGGTCTTCTGCGGCTCTTCTCCGGGTCTTCTGCGGCTCTTTTGCAGGTCTTCTGCAGGTCTTCTGCAGATCTTCTGCAGGTCTTCTGCGGCTCTTCTGCAGGTCTTCTGCAGGTCTTCTGCGGCTCTTCTCCGGGTCTTCTGCGGCTCTTTTGCAGGTCTTCTGCAGGTCTTCTGCAGGTCTTCTGCAGATCTTCTGCAGGTCTTCTGCAGGTCTTCTGCAGGTCTTTTGCGGGTCTTCTGCGGGTCTTCTGCAGGTCTTCTGCAGGTTTTTTGCAGGTCTTCTGCGGGTCTTCTGCAGGTCTTCTGCAGGTCTTCTGCGGGTCTTCTGCAGGTCTTCTGCAGGTCTTCTGCGGGTATTCTGCAGGTTTTCTGCAGGTCTTCTGCAGATCTTCTGCAGGTCTTCTGCGGGTCTTCTGCAGGTCTTTTGCAGGTCTTCTGCGGCTCTTCTGCAGGTCTTTTGCGGGTCTTCTGCGGGTCTTCTGCAGGTCTTCTGCAGGTTTTTGCAGGTCTTCTGCGGGTCTTCTGCAGGTCTTCTGCAGGTCTTCTGCGGGTCTTCTGCAGGTCTTCTGCAGGTCTTCTGCAGGTCTTCTGCAGGTCTTCTGCGGGTCTTCTGCAGGTCTTCTGCAGGTCTTTTACAGGTCTTCTGCGGGTCTTCTGCAGGTCTTCTGCAGGTCTTTTACAGGTCTTCTGCAGGTCCTCTGCAGGTCTTCTGCGGGTCTTCTGCAGGTCTTTTGCAGATCTTCTGCGGGTCTTCTGCGGGTCTTCTGCGGGTCTTCTGCGGGTCTTCTGCAGGTCTTCTGCAGGTCTTTTGCTGGTCTTCCGCGGGTCTTCTGCAGGTCTTCTGCGGCTCTTCTGCAGGTCTTCTGCAGGTCTTCTGCGGCTCTTCTGCAGGTCTTCTGCAGGTCTTCTGCTGGTCTTCTGCAGGTCTTCTGCGGCTCTTCTGCGGCTCTTCTGCAGGTCTTCTGCAGGTCTTCTGCAGGTCGCTGCTGGTCTTTTGCAGGTCTTTTGCAGGTCTTTTGCAGGTCTTCTGCAGGTCTTCTGCCGGTCTTCTGCGGGTCTTCTGCGGGTCTTCTGCGGGTCTTCTGCGGGTCTTCTGCTGGTCTTCTGCAGGTTTTTGCAGGTCTTCTGCGGGTCTTCTGCAGGTCTTCTGTGGGTCTTCTGCAGGTCTTCTGCAAGTCTTCTGCAGGTCTTTTACAGGTCTTCTGCAGGTCCTCTGCAGGTCTTCTGCAGGTCTTTTACAGGTCTTCTGCAGGTCCTCTGCAGGTCTTCTGCAGGTCTTCTGCTGGTCTGCAGAGGACTGAATGAATCTTTCTGGCTGACATGAGGAGACCTTCAACGTTCCTAATCCCGGCATTGAAAGACGGCTGTCGCATGGCGGCCGGACGCTGCACGCCCTGCGCCGGGCTCAGACGGGGAACAGATGGAGAACCGGCTCCCCTCCTCCTCAGAGCGGAGCGTGACAACCTGAAGCAGGTGCACGCCGCTGGAAGGGTTTTGAACCTGCAGCTGTTTCAGCTGAAGCATCAGAGCTTCCTGAGAAGCTGACGTGTGGACCTTCTCGACCTTCTCGACCTTCTCGACCTTCTGTCTTCTGGACACTAACATCTCATCGTTTGTTTTTGAGGGGAGCTGCCACTCCCTCCAGGAACAACGTCTCAGCTGTTTCCTGTCATTCTGTTGTCTTTATCTTCTGCAGCTCAAGTTATTAAAGTATCAAACCGACTAATCTGATACCTCAGTAAAAGTGGGTGGAGCTTGCTGGCTTCCACATTCCAGATGTTCCAAACATTTTGTGTATCCTACTTTCAAGTGGTGGGGGTGTGGCCTTCCAAAGCTCACCCCTGATTGGTCAGTGTGGTGTCCTCAAACATGAACCCCGACCAATCACAGCTTCCCGGCGACGTCTGGCTCCAACATGGAGACATTTTGTATCAACATGTTTTGTAAAAATGTCAAGTGAATAAATTTGGTTGTAGATGGAATGAACCATTTTCTGTGGGGAGGGGGGTCAAACCTGGACCTCTCCAAACATCACTGATCCATAAGCGTGTTTTTAATCTGTATTCAGGATGCTGTATTGGCTTGTAAACAGAACCATGTGACTAACGACCTCTTCAGTCATTGGCCATGAATCAGGTGGGCGGGGCAGTGATCCAGACTTTGTATTTCCAGTTCTGATGGTCTGTCTCAGCGTCGGGTTCAACAGTATGCAGACAGACGGATGAGGCGGAACGTGGATCACATTAAAGACGTTTGGACTTTCATCTGAACACGTTTAGAGAGTTCTCATCGCTGATCCACACCAACATCTGTTTACATCCCATAATGCCTGTTCTGGTCCAATTCTGCCACATCCAGCACAGAACGTATGAAAACTGAGGAATCTGGGAGTCCAGTCCGATGGGAGACGGGAGCGGTTCGTGGTCCGGACCAGAGCATGCTGGGATGTTCTCAGGCTGAACAGTCTGAATCCAGCCTCAGTCCAGTTCTCTGGTACAGTCAGCGGTCTGGATCCTGGTTGATCATTTATCTTTGGTTTCCTCTGTTAGCTCAGAATAAATGGTGTTTAATGAGGACGTTAGCGCTCAGCGCTAACACACCATCCTCAGGAGGACAACTGCTCTGTTTACATTTGGAGTTATTTCTGCAGAAGACGTTCAGCCTTTCAGCAACACTTAAAGGGTTTGACTGACTGATGTTGTCATGGAAACTAAGCCTGAGTGAAGCTTTAACTTTAGCTCGTCTGTCATGAAGAAAAGTGTTTTCAAGCCGTTCAGACCTGAGGATTACTCCTGCTTGTAAAGTTGTTGTTCCTCACAGCAGAGTGGCGGTTCTGAATCCTCCAGCTGCCGTCCCGTTTCTCTGCTCCGGCAGCGCAGCGTGCCGCCTGTCAGGGATCCTTTCTGTCCTGCGCCGCAGATCTGCTCAGGCGAGGAAAGTAAAGCTGTCAACACCATGTTTCATTTCAGAGAGCCGGCGGCGCCCGCTCTCTCTCACGCTCTGCTACAGCGCAGCCGAGGCGCCATCCCGGGCTGCCCTGAGTTTGGACTGACAGGTTCTGCAGGACGCTGATGACCTCAGCTTGGTTTGGTTCTGACCTTTCCTCTGCTGCCTTTTAATCCAAGTGGAGAAACGTCCTGGTTACACAAATGTTTTCTGCAAACGTTTGAGTTCTGAGGAGGTCAACACGATATTCTGGTTCTGACCGGAAATGAAAACATTAAACACAAGCAGAGACAGCTGAGACTCCAGCACCAGAACAGGGGGAACCAAAGTGGGAGGAGCTACAGTCATAAGAACAGGGGGAACCAAAGTGGGAGGAGCTACAGTCATAAGAACAGGGGGAACCAAAGTGGGAGGAGCTACAGTATTCAGAACAGGGGGAACCAAAGTGGGAGGAGCTACAGTCATAAGAACAGGGGGAACCAAAGTGGGAGGAGCTACAGTCATAAGAACAGGGGGAACCAAAGTGGGAGGAGCTAGAGTATTCAGAACAGGTGGTACCAAAGTGGGAGGAGCTACAGTCATAAGAACAGGGGGAACCAAAGTGGGAGGAGCTACAGTCATAAGAACAGGGGGAACCAAAGTGGGAGGAGCTAGAGTATTCAGAACAGGTGGTACCAAAGTGGGAGGAGCTACAGTCATAAGAACAGAGGGAACCAAAGTGGGAGGAGCTAGAGTATTCAGAACAGGTGGTACCAAAGTGGGAGGAGCTACAGTCATAAGAACAGGGGAACCAAAGTGGGAGGAGCTACAGTCATAAGAACAGGGGGAACCAAAGTGGGAGAAGCTACAGTCATAAGAACAGGGGGAACCAAAGTGGGAGGAGCTACAGTCATAAGAACAGGGGGAAACAAAGTGGGAGGAGCTACAGTCATAAGAACAGGTGGTACCAAAGTGGGAGGAGCTACAGTCATAAGAACAGGGGGAACCAAAGTGGGAGGAGCTACAGTATTCAGAACAGGGGGAACCAAAGTGGGAGGAGCTACAGTCATAAGAACAGGGGGAACCAAAGTGGGAGGAGCTACAGTCATAAGAACAGGGGGAACCAAAGTGGGAGGAGCTAGAGTATTCAGAACAGGTGGTACCAAAGTGGGAGGAGCTACAGTCATAAGAACAGGGGAACCAAAGTGGGAGGAGCTACAGTCATAAGAACAGGGGGAACCAAAGTGGGAGGAGCTAGGGTATTCAGAACAGGTGGTACCAAAGTGGGAGGAGCTACAGTCATAAGAACAGAGGGAACCAAAGTGGGAGGAGCTAGAGTATTCAGAACAGGTGGTACCAAAGTGGGAGGAGCTACAGTCATAAGAACAGGGGGAACCAAAGTGGGAGGAGCTACAGTCATAAGAACAGGGGGAACCAAAGTGGGAGGAGCTACAGTCATAAGAACAGGGGGAACCAAAGTGGGAGGAGCTACAGTCATAAGAACAGGGGGAAACAAAGTGGGAGGAGCTACAGTCATAAGAACAGGTGGTACCAAAGTGGGAGGAGCTACAGTCATAAGAACAGGGGGAACCAAAGTGGGAGGAGCTACAGTCATAAGAACAGGGGGAACCAAAGTGGGAGGAGCTACAGTCATAAGAACAGGGGGAACCAAAGTGGGAGGAGCTACAGTCATAAGAACAGGGGGAACCAAAGTGGGAGGAGCTACAGTCATAAGAACAGGTGGTACCAAAGTGGGAGGAGCTACAGTCACCAGGGCGTCCTTTCCAACACCTGGAGTGATCTTCCATCCTGACACCTTCACAGGTAACAGCAGGTATTCGTACTATTCCAGTATTGATCCAAATACAGGAGTAACTGCAGATCACTTTGATCCTCATGGATTCATTTAATTACTGGTGACTCCACCAGGTTTTTCCAGAGGACTCCTCTCCCAGCATGCACTTCTCCCCGCCCCCAATGTGTCCATGATGGTTCTGCGAATGCCCCGCCTTCTCCTAACAGCTGCTGCTTCAGAGCTCAGCTCCAGGCCTCGAGGGCCGGCCTCTGGATCCGGTGTGTTTGTCCAATAAGGAGCTTCATGGATGGAGACCGGCCCTCGAGGTCTGGAGAAGGAAGCTCCTGCTAAAGCCGTTCTATTCTAGTCCAGCTGGGATAGGCTCCAGCAACCGTCTGATGATCTCACATGAAGTCCAGAGAAGCCGGCTCCATGGCAAGAACCAGAACCTCCTGCAGCGTCTGCGCTGGTTCTGATCCACCGGACCCTGCAGCAGAACTTCAGGTCCTGGAGAGACCCGTTCCATTCTCCGTTGATGAACCCATCGACACTCGTCTCCACAACATTTCTTCCTCTGAGAAAGATCAGATCTGATTCATTTCTGTTGATGCTTTCATCGTTTCCAGAGTTTTCAGTGTTTTTAGATAACGTGACAGACTGTTGTCATCCTGTTGTTGTTGTTGTTGTTGTGTGTTGAAACAGGACGATTCACGTGGAGAAGGGGGCGGGGCATACAGAGCTCTGTTTACATCCTCCTTTGGTTTCTGCGCATGTCAGAGAGATGCAGTAAGGCGGTGAAAGAGCTCATGGGTCTGTGAATAAAGTGAATAAAGTGAATAAAGTGAATAAAGTGAATAAAGTGAATAAATAAATAATAAAGTGGTGGACGGTCCTGCAAACATGTCTCTAATCTCTTTATTTGCATATGAAACTCTGCATTACCGACCCGGATAGTCAGCTTCATTCATGATGATTTGATTTAGAGTTTGATTACTCACTGCCAGCTCAAATTGATCGGGCTTTACAGTCCTCAAACCACAAACACCCGGCGCCTCTGAATCAGCGTCACTTTCAGAACAAATGTTTCCACAATCTGAGTCTGAACACAGAATTGTGGACCTTGAAATATCGCCGCTATCGTTAGCTCCGACACGCAAAGGAGAAGCCGTCTTGCTGTGTTGACCCATGTGACGTCACACGCACCACGTGACCAAAACTGAGCGTTTCCCCCGAAGACGACATTTGCTTATGGATTGGCCGCAAAAATGCCGTTTTATTTCAATATTTATTGCTCAAAACACGCCAAAACATTTGGAAAATGAAAATATAATTCGAAATACAGTTAACACCGAAAATGACCCACAACCCCATTACTAGTCCTTTAACTCTGCATTAACTCTCATTAAATCTGCATTAACTCTGCATTAACTCTACATTAACTACGTTAACTCTCATTAAATCTGCATTAACTCTGGATTAACTCTAATTAAATCTGCATTAACTCTGCTTTAACTCTGCATTAACTCTGCATTAACTCTGCATTAACTCTCATTAAATCTGCATTAACTCTGCTTTAACTCTGCATTAACTCTGCATTAACTCTGCTTTAACTCTGCATTAACTCTAATTAAATCTGTATTAACTCTAATTAAATCTGCATTAAATCTGCATTAACTCTGCATTAACTCTGCATTAACTCTAATTAAATCTGTATTAACTCTAATTAAATCTGCATTAAATCTGCATTAACTCTGCTTTAACTCTGCATTAACTCTGCATTAACTCAGCTTTAACTCTGCCTGACTTTTGCCGCTGTATTGTAGAGGTTCATGTGTTTGGGTCCATAAACTTTGATTCAGTCGTTTTTTTGTTATATCAGGAAGGAAGTGGGCGGTTCCTCCTTGGGGTCAAAGTCTCCTTGCTCCGCCCCGATTCTAAATCCTCCACTTACAGACAAATAGATCTATTAACGTCTTCATTTTCCTCGGCTCCAAGCTGTTCTGCTCGAATATCGCTCAACACTTTCTCTCTGCTAGGCTAATGTTAGCTTGCGCTTTAACAGTCTATGAAGTAGAGAAAGAGTGTAAACAAAGGAATGCTGGGATATTACCGTGGGGTTCCATTAATGCCAACAGTCCAGATGAGAGTTTCTGATGGAGTCCTGCTGCTCTGCAGAAGTTAGGTTTGGATCACCCTCAGGTGTGTGAAAACACCTTCAAATGTCAACAGTAATGTTTCGGATGACAGCAACACGTTGACATGAAATGATGAGCAGACATTAAGGAACATGAAACATGGCAGGACGTCACAGGTGATCCATCAGTGATGCTGTTCCACCTGAACAGAAGACGATCAGGTGAACAATGACAGACAGGAATCGAACCCTCTCCTTCTCTAGTCTTTGTCTTTACTCTTCTCGACTGTTGGGATAAATAAAGTTTCATCTGATTTAACTGTAACCCCCCCCCATCAATGCTCGTCCACATTAAACCGATGATTCATGATGGATTGATTGGACTGTTTTCTGCCGCCGCGCTGGCAGCGGAGCGGCTTATCGGCGCCGCCCAGATTCCCACACAGGAATGTTTCCTGCTGGGAATGAAAGCTGGGACGCATTCGTCCACTTTTGTTTTCCGGCGTGCTGAAATGAAGCCGGCAGGACTTTGGAAGCGTCACGGCGTTCAGTCTTTGTGTTATCACCTCCTGCAGGGTTTGGGTGGATGAGGAGGTGCTGGGGAGGACAGACTAATCTCATTCATGAACTCTGTCATCATTCATTCATTCATTCTTCTCTGAAGACACAGAAAGAGGAATTCCTGTCTGCTCTGATGTTTGGGTTTCTGGTTTGGTTTGTTTCTCTGCAGGTTTCTTCTGAATTAATTCTTCAACCTGTTTCTGTCTGTGATTATAAATTTACTGGATTATTTAAGGAGTTTTCTTTTCTGATTTGACCATCTTCTGTGTGACTCGTTGGGATTTTATTTTCTTTCTTTTCCTGAAGGTTTGTTTCAACCTTTTGTTCTTAAATCTGAACTTCCGAGTATCCGTTCTCCGCCTTCCCGCCTCTGGGTTCACCCCCCCCCCCCCCCCCCCCCATCAGAGATCTGTTCCAACAAATTTCAGTTTGGTTAACCTTCCTTTTAACCCAGAATCTGGTTTCTTTCTTTGTTTTTTGGTTCAATTTTCTCTTCCATAATGAACTTCTCATGATGTATTCATAAACTTCTTCAATCAGAGACTTTCATCTGGACGTCCACACGTCTCTCATCATTTATTGTTCTGGGTTTTATTGGCTGGAGTTTTGGTTTGAGTTTTGAGTTTCATGCTCTACCTGGACAGGTACTCATGGTTGTGTGATGTCTGTGACAGCAGTCTGTCTCCAGCTCACGTAATCTCACTATCTGTGTTCAACGTGACTCCTGCGCGGTATATAGATTGCAGCATGGGTTGGGAACCAGAATTGTATGTCTTTCGCGTCTGGATCCTGGAGTGGTGCTTTGACCTCGCTTGTGTGACCTTGAGGTCAGAGAGGATGACAGTTTGATCATGCTCAGGACTGACATTTTAGTATCTGTTCAGTTCAGTTGTGATGGACTCAGTAAGTCTGCAGCTTTTCAGCTTCCTCCACTCTGAGGCTCCGTGTGTTAAAAAAGAATGAGGTCAGTGAAGATCAGGTCTAAATTCTGTCAGAACTTCATCCGGATCTCTATCAGCTCAGAACTCCAGTCCTTCCTCGGAGCAGTGGAACGTCATTTCTCTGTGTTGGCATGATGGACAGTTGTTATGAAATCAGAGTCATGCCTCTCTCACATCATGGAATGTTCTGTTTCAAAAAGAAAAAAACGTTTTAGTTTATGAAGAACTTGAAAAACAGGTTTTTAATTATTTGTTTCAGCAAACTTGTCTGTCTGATGGCATAAAATCTATAAATCTTTTGTTTTAGTATCTGGAAAAAGAGTTTAGCAGATGGATGGATGATGGATGGTGATGGATGGATGATGGATGGATGATGGGATGGATGGATGATGGATGGATGATGGATGGATGGATGATGGATGGATGATGGATGGATGATGGATGGATGGATGATGGATGGATGATGGATGGATGATGGATGGATGGATGGATGATGGATGGATGGATGGATGGATGGATGATGGATGGATGATGGATGATGGATGATGGATGGATGATGGATGGATGGATGGATGATGGATGGATGATGGATGGATGATGGATGGATGGATGGATGATGGATGGATGATGGATGGGATGATGGATGGATGATGGATGGATGGATGATGGATGGATGATGGATGGATGATGGATGATGGATGGATGGATGGATGATGGATGGATGATGGATGGATGATGGATGGATGGATGATGGATGGATGATGGATGGATGGATGATGGATGATGGATGATGGATGGATGATGGATGGATGGATGGATGGATGATGGATGGATGATGGATGGATGGATGGATGGATGATGGATGGATGATGGATGATGGATGGATGATGGATGGATGATGGATGGATGGATGATGGATGGATGATGGATGGATGGATGGCTGATGGATGAATGGATGGATGGATGATGGATGGATGATGGATGGATGATGGATTTAATGTCTAAAATGAAAGCTTGTTGTTCATCAATGTTCTCCCCAGTTGGAGACACTCTGCAGCTGCATTAATACAGCAGCACTGAAGTCGCACTGATGCAGACGCAGTAATGCAGGCGCAGTAATGCAGCCGCAGTAATGCAGCCGCTCTAATGCAGCCGCAGTAATGCAGCTGCAGTAATGCAGACGCAGTAATGCAGCCGCAGTAATGCAGCTGCAGTAATGCAGCCGCTCTAATGCAGCCGCTCTAATGCAGCCGCTCTAATGCAGCCGCTCTAATGCAGCCGCAGTAATGCAGTCGCTCTAATGCAGCCGCAGTAATGCAGCCGCTCAAATGCAGCCGCTCTAATGCAGCCGCTCTAATGCAGCCGCTCTAATGCAGCCGCTCTAATGCAGCCGCTCTAATGCAGCCGCAGTAATGCAGGCGCAGTAATGCAGGCGCAGTAATGCAGGCGCAGTAATGCAGTCGCTCTAATGCAGCCGCTCTAATGCAGCCGCAGTAATGCAGCCGCAGTAATGCAGCCGCAGTAATGCAGACGCAGTAATGCAGGCGCAGTAATGCAGACGCAGTAATGCAGGCGCAGTAATGCAGCCGCAGTAATGCAGTCGCAGTAATGCAGACGCAGTAATGCAGGCGCAGTAATGCAGCCGCAGTAATGCAGACGCAGTAATGCAGCCACTCTAATGCAGACGCAGTAATGCAGCCGCTCTAATGCAGCCGCTCTAATGCAGCCGCTCTAATGCAGCCGCAGTAATGCAGGCGCAGTATTGCAGCCGCAGTAATGCAGCCGCAGTAATGCAGCCGCAGTAATGCAGGCGCAGTAATGCAGCCGCAGTAATGCATTCGCTCTAATGCAGGCGCAGTAATGCAGTCGCAGTAATGCAGTCGCAGTAATGCAGCCGCAGTAATGCAGGCGCAGTAATGCAGTCGCAGTAATGCAGACGCAGTAATGCAGGCGCAGTAATGCAGGCGCAGTAATGCAGCCGCAGTAATGCATTCGCTCTAATGCAGGCGCAGTAATGCAGTCGCAGTAATGCAGTCGCAGTAATGCAGCCGCAGTAATGCAGGCGCAGTAATGCAGTCGCAGTAATGCAGACGCAGTAATGCAGGCGCAGTAATGCAGGCGCAGTATTGCAGCCGCAGTAATGCAGCCGCAGTAATGCAGCCGCAGTAATGCAGGCGCAGTAATGCAGGCGCAGTAATGCAGCCGCAGTAATGCATTCGCTCTAATGCAGCCGCAGTAATGCAGTCGCAGTAATGCAGTCGCAGTAATGCAGCCGCAGTAATGCATTCGCTCTAATGCAGCCGCAGTAATGCAGTCGCAGTAATGCAGCCGCAGTAATGCAGTCGCAGTAATGCAGTCGCAGTAATGCAGCCGCTGTAATGCAGTTACTTTAACGCAGCAGGTCTCTGACCTTATTAATGAGAAAAGGAACCAGCCTCTGATCTGGGCTGGACTCTCACCCCGACCGGTTCTAGTGAGGCATCTTATCTGTCAGAGTTTCCTGTTTCTGCCTCACCGACAGAGCGGCCGTCAGACACCTGGTTAATGCCCCCCCCCATCCCCATAAGAAACAAAGAGAGAATCCACAGAAGAATAAATGGCCATCGATCGGCCTCGTGGTCACGTCTGGCCCACACAATCCCACACTATTGATGTTGTGGAATTGCTTTTGAAGGAAGGCAGCCTGATATAATTGTGTTGTGGGGGGGCTTTTAGGCTGCGGTGCTGACAGCTGATTGACTGACCTGGTCAGGACAGACATTTGCATCTTTGGCGTTCCTTCACAGGACGCTCAGAGGACGACGGTCTTTCTTCTACAGCAGACCGTAAACCACGATGGAGACTGACCCCGACCTCCACGGAGGACAGACAGACGATGGACGGGTGAACGGCGGTCCCGCAGACACAGACCCGCCTCCACACTTCAGCAGCTCTGAATGTTTAGTAGATATCAGCTGTTCTGGACGCTGAACTTTGGTTGCAGCGGCTGCTGTGTTTTCAGAGTCAGAGTTCATCCCTTCAGCTTCTGTTTCTAAAGCGTTCAGCTGCACTTGCTGTTCCTTCTGCGGCGGCGTGTCAGAGGGTCAGCAGCGACCCAGCGCCGCTCAGAACCAATATCTGGAGCAGTAAACAGTTCCAGCTGGTCGACCACTCTCCTCCCTCTCAGAATGAAAGCTCTGACCTTCTGCCGTGCACTCATCACATTGTTGGAGCTTCAGGCGCTTTCTCGGTTCCTCAGCCTTTATTTCACCTTTCTCTTTTCTGACTCACCACATCCACCTCTCTTCATCGCCGTCGTGGACGTGAAGAGGAGCCCGTGGCCCGGTTTGACATCATAACATTTCCTCCTCGTCTGTGTGGAGGAGTCAGGCTTTGGTCTGTAGAAATGTTCCTGATTACTTTCACCTTGTTTGTTTGAAAGTGGGAGCCACATGACTCGAGGTCTGCAGAGCTTTGGCCTTTTAGCATCAGGAGGAACTCACAGATAGAAAACAACATCTCAGCAGTCTTTGACTCCTCCTCTTTCAAATATCGCCATGGCAACAGTTCAAACCTTTTTCCATAAGTCGCTTTTCCTCTTATAACAGAAGAGACGATCAGCAGAGTTTCATCTGCAGGAAGAGGAAACTTTCTGTTCTGGAGTCACAGAACTCTCCAGAACCGCTGCTGTTACATGTCAGCTGCCGGCTCAGGTTCTGGTTCTTCTTCAGAACGATCCGATCCGGTTCTGGAGTCTCAGAACTCTCCAGAATCGCTGCTGTTACGTGTCAGCTGCCGGTTCAGGTTCTGGTTCTTCTTCAGAACGAGGCGATTCTGCTCTGGAGGCAGAGCGCTGGACCGCGGCTGCCATGGCAACACCCGGCCAGCATCCATGGGGTCTTCAGATGTCTGTGGATCGGCGCGTGCATCAAACGGAGCAGAACCTGGCCCGGGTCTTATCTGGAGCTTTCATCTCCGTCCTAAAAGCCCCCCCGGCCCCCCAGCAGTGAGGAGATGATCAGACTGCAGACATGCAGAAAGCTTTACAGAACAGATGATGTTTTATCTTATCGGACCAACAGACACCAACATCTACCCCAACCCCCCCACACCCCCCACTACCACCACACACTTCTATCTAAACATCAGTGTTGTAATAGTGGGGGGGGGGGGTTGGGATGCAGGAATCAGGACGTTTCTACCTTCACATTCTGATCTGAATCTCCGGATTTACCTATAATAATAAATCTATGAGACAGAAAGTAAACAATTATTTATTTAAGAGATAAATAAAATGAATAAACCTAATTTGTACAAAGATCCAAAAGGAAAGCATGAACTTTTAAATGTGTAAAAAATAAACAGATTTTAATGACACATTCCAAAAAACCCAAATGATCTCAGTCAAACATTAAAAGCTAAAAAAACTAGAAAATCAACAGATAAAATAATAAAACAATTTATATACAACTGAACATACATCAAATACAGAACGTATAAACGTATAAATATGAGGTTAATGATAAAAATCAAAAGTACACAAAACACTACAGTAGATATAAAATATAAATAACTCAAAAATCCTGCCATTGATGCTAATATGTGACTCTAATGACTATGATAAAGTGGTGGTGGAACTGAAAACTGAAAAAATATCTAAAGTATTGATCACAATAGTATCAAGACTCCCCCTCTGGATCCACGCTATCAATACTCAGATCGATACGCTCACCCCTAAAATAATAGATCCTTTTCAGGGTTACGTGAAAGTCTCCCCAAAGTTGAACTTGTTTCTCATTCTGAACTATTTATGCTGGCTCGCCTGACTCATGTCTCGTGGGTCATGACTCAAATCTCGTGGGTCACAACTCAAATCTCGTGGGTCACGACTCAAATCTCGTGGGTCATGACTCAAATCTCGTGGGTCACAACTCAAATCTTGTGGGTCACGACTCAAATCTCATGGGTCACGACTAAAATCTCGTGGGTCATGACTCAAATCTTGTGGGTCACAACTCAAATCTTGTGGGTCACGACTCAAATCTCATGGGTCACGACTAAAATCTCGTGGGTCATGACTCAAAGCTCATTGGTCACTCAAATCTCGTGGGTCACAACTCAAATCTTGTGGGTCACGACTCAAATCTCATGGGTCATGACTAAAATCCCGTGGGTCATGACTCAAAGCTCATTGGTCACTCAAATCTCGTGGGTCACGACTCAAATCTCGTGGGTCATGACTCAAATCTCATGGGTCACAACTCAAATCTTGTGGGTCACGACTCAAATCTTGTGGGTCACGACTCAAAGCTAATTGGTCACTCAAATCTCATGGGTCACGACTAAAATCTCGTGTGTCATGACTCAAATCTCATGGGTCACAACTCAAATCTTGTGGGTCACGACTCAAATCTCATGGGTCACGACTAAAATCTCGTGGGTCACGACTCAAATCTTGTGGGTCACGACTCAAATCTTGTGGGTCATGACTCAAATCTCATGGGTTACGACTCAAATCTCGTGGGTCACGACTCAAATCTTGTGGGTCACGACTAAAATCTCGTGGGTCACGACTAAAATCTTGTGGGTCACAACTCAAATCTTGTGGGTCACGACTCAAATCTCATGGGTCACGACTAAAATCTCGTGGGTCACGACTAAAATCTTGTGGGTCACAACTCAAATCTTGTGGGTCACGACTCAAATCTCATGGGTCACGACTAAAATCTCGTGGGTCACGACTAAAATTTTGTGGGTCACGACTCAAAGCTCATTGGTCACTCAAATCTCGTGGGTCACGACTCAAATCTTGTGGGTCACGACTCAAATCTTGTGGGTCATGACTCAAATCTCATGGGTCACGACTCAAATCTCGTGGGTCACGACTAAAATCTTGTGGGTCACGACTCAAATCTTGTGGGTCACAACTCAAATTTTGTGGGTCACGAGTAAAATCTCGTGGGTCATGACTCAAATCTCGTGTGTCATGACTCAAATCTCGTGGGTCATGACTCAAATCTCAAGTGTCATGACTCAAATCTCGTGGGTCACGTCTCAAATCTCGTGGGTCACGACTCAAATCTCGTGGGTCACGACTCAAACCTCGTGGGTCACGACTCAAATCTCGTGGGTCATGACTCAAACCTCGTGGGTCACGACTCAAATCTCGTGGGTCACGACTCAAATCTCGTGGGTCATGACTCAAATCTCGTGGGTCATGACTCAAATCTCGTGGGTCACGACTCAAATCTCGTGGGTCATGACTCAAATCTCGTGGGTCATGACTCAAATCTCGTGGGTCTTGACCCACAGACACAGCAGTAATGCCTTTTTATAAAATGGTGGATCCCCTTTATCCCATGATATAATCCTCTAGCTGTCAGTAGTGTGAGTTTTGTTGATAAAATGAGAGCATATGCAGAAGGAGAGACTCTGAGAGATGACTTCTGCTGGGACAGACTTTGGATTTGAGTTGTCAAGAAAACGTGACTCAGGCGAGCCACCGGTAATGGGTCCGTGCTGTTTGCAGCGCCGGCCCCTGCTGTGTTCCTGATTCTCGTCTGATCGTCTCTGAAGAAGCTCCTGCAGTTAGTTCCCTTCATGAAGTTATGACAGGGAAAGTCATAACGGATACTCATCCAGGTTGGGATGATCGGGGTGTTGACAGGTCAGCTTTGGGAATAAGTCGGAAACCCAGACATGAAGCACGGCTTAAGCAGACTCAACTTAAGCTGGAGAAGAGCTTTTATTTTGAAATGGTCTGTGCAGAAAGTGGTTTGAATACAGAAGAGCGTGATGGCGGTGGCCTCTGTTTCGTCTGCACGGCTGGTTATTCCTGCTCAACTCAAAGTTTCATGAAGTCGATGCTCAGCCCTGATGTTTACCTGATTGTTGAGCTTGTTTACGCCGTGAACGTCCCAGAATAGAAACGGAAACAGGACCGCAGTAAAAGGTTTTCTGCGACTGATTCTCCACTCTCGTGTTTTCTTCTTCCACTCTAACTGAAGTTTTCCTCATAAAAATACCTCTAAATAAAATTTTCATTTTCTCTGAGATATTTGCGCTGACCTGTAGGTCTTTTGATTAGTGTGTGCGTTTCTCGGCGCTCTCGTCTCCGCCACGTCTCTGCTGCCCTTTCCTTTTATACTCCACATTCACTCTGCACTCACAGAAATATTAATATTTGATGATGAGCAGCTGGAAAACACCCAGATGGATCTGCAAGTGCAATTCTCAGCCATGAATCAGATTTAAAGATGTTTCCAAAGTGCTCTGAGTCCTGGCAGGTCCGTGTAGCATTTCCACCCATGGGCGGAGTCTCACAGGAAGAAAGTCAAAACAGGTATTTTCCAGAAGCATACAGATACATCAAGCTGAGAGTCAGGTGAACTATGACTTCTCCGAAGAAGGGCAAAAGAGTGTCATCACCTGTCAGTCAGAAGGCCACAGATCCTTCAGATCCTGACGCCACTCCTGGAGCGTTGTTCACCTTTAGGCTCCTCCCCTCAGGGCTCGCACCATCACACAGGTGGATTAGCAGTAATGTTTTTACACCAGGAGACCATGGTGATCACTCTGGGAAGTGACCTGGCTCCAGTTTGTTTGATTCTGTCCATAGCTTCAATAAGAAGTTAAAGTTTTGTCTCTAATGAGAAGTAAAAGATCTGAAGTGACATTTTTAATCTCTTCTAATTAACCCAAGAACCAAACCCTAAAAACAGACAGAGCGAGAGTGTTCCTGCTTTCATCTCTCCAAACTAATCCGTTACGGGTTGTGAGGTTGCTGGAGCCTATCCCTGCCACTGTGAGGTGAAGGTTTCATTCAGATTGGTTTGATGGACAGCCACACACACAGACAGCTGGAGAAACCACACGCGTGTGCAGAACATGCTAACTGCTCAAAAAGATGTGAGTCAGGTTTAGACCAGTATGAAAGCATTACAAGGAACTGAGTAGGAGGGGCTTCAGTTCATAGGTTAGTAACCAGCCTCAAGTGGACATTCAGGGAACTGCAAGTTTCTGCGTTTCCTGTGTCTTTACCAAACCTCTTCTACTGGGGCGGTTCTCAGGAGGAGCGTAAAAGAAAAGAAAACGTCTCATGAAGACTCTGCTGACCACGTACTGACCACGTACTGACCACACGCTGACCATACTCTGACCATACTCTGACCACACTCTGACCATACTCTGACCACACGCTGACCACGTACGACACATGCCAACTCTGACTGACCACTCTCTTGACCACACTCTGACCATACTCTGACCACACGCTGACCACGTACTGACCATACTCTGACCACACTCTGACCATACTCTGACCATACTCTGACCACACTCTGACCACACGCTGACCACGTACTGACCATACTCTGACCATACTCTGACCATACTCTGACCTGTACCTACCCTCTGACCATACTCTGACCACGTACTGACCATCTACTGACCATACTCTGACCACACTCTGACCATACTCTGACCATACTCTGACCACGTACTGACGATCTACTGACCATACTCTGACCATTACTCTGACCATACTGACCATACTCTGATACTCTGACCTATCTCTGACCATGTACTGACATCTCTGACCACACTCTGACCACACTCTGACCATACTCTGACCACACTCTGACCATCTACTGACCATACTCTGACCATACTCTGACCATACTCTGACCACGTACTGACGATCCACTGACCATACTCTGACCATACTCTGACCATACTCTGACCACGTACTGACCATCTACTGACCACACTCTGACCACACTCTGACCATACTCTGACCACGTACTGACCAAACTCTGACCACACTCTGACCATACTCTGACCATACTCTGACCAGGTGTTGACCACACTCTGACCAAACTCTGACCATACTCTGATCATATTCTGACCACACTCTGACTTCATGCTGCTGAAAACCTTGATGATCTCCAGACACAGACATGCAGTAGCGTGTTCCTCAGTTTCATTACCACCACCTGTTCTCTTTGTTTTTTTCCTTTACAAGGATGAGCTGAAACGTTCCGTCCATCTCTGCCATTAATTGAAGAGTCTGAAGACCTGAGGAAGGTTGGGGGAGTTGCTTTAATGAAGCCTGATCTCATTAAAAGATAGCGCTCAAGCAAAACGTGCGGACAAAAGAGAAGAAGAGGAGAAACATCCGTGCTGTTCTTCACACTATCAGACGCCGTCGGGAACGACGTGTTGATGACTGACTGAAGCATGCGGACGGTGTGCTCACATCAGCATTCCCTAAAGACAGTATACAGACATGTGGACGGAGCATCCTCTCATCAGCTAAAGCTAGTATACAGACATGTGGACAGAGGTCCACCTCGTCAGGTTCAGATCTACATTTAAACCAGAGGTCAGCAACGTTTATGACTGAAGGTTCTCCTTAACATCAGAACCATCTCCAACTATCATGTGAACTCCTTTTCATCTGATCCTGTCTGAGAGTTTCACTCTGGATGTTCTTCCAGACACAATCCTGGATTTGTAAGGCACAGAGAGGTCTTATCTGAGGACCCTCACTGGGTTTTAGCTGATTGTCCTGAGAACTGAACCCAGCTCCTCCATCAGCTGACTGAGTTATGCAGCCACTTTAACTGTCATGTCAACTTTAATGCAAATAAATACAAATAATTCAACTAGAATTTACCAAAAGCAGAACTTGAAATAATATCAACAGTTTAAAACTGAAAGTACTGCATGAATGGAATGTCTTACTGACAGCAACAGGATTGATACATCAGAACAAAATATCCTGAATATTTCTAAGAACTTTACAACTATTAATGAAAAAACATCAACAAATGTACGCTTTCATATTTGACATATAGCAGAACAGAAAGTAAGTCTGAGTATAATCTGACATTATTTGTTCTTATTCAACAAACTGAACCGAACTACAGCCGCATGCTGGACCAGAACCGCTCCAACTAGAGGAACCCCGCGAATAAAAACACAAGTAAACCAGGAAATATGATCCAAAAGATCTCCAGGAGGAAACAGAACTTCATTCATGTCAGCGACTGTTCATCCTAAACGTTATCCTCTTCACGTTCATCCACAGACACGCGCTCAGACCTCCACACGTCATCTCAACAGGTCCAGGAATTATTACAGCTTTGTCATTTCTCTACAGGCTGACACTGAAGGTAAGGGAAGCTCTCTGAAACGATAACGATGAAGATAAAGATAGAGGATGGATAGATGATGGATGGATGATGGATGGATGATGGATGGATGATGGATGGATGATGGATGGATGATGGATGATGGATGGATGATGGATGGATGATGGATGGATGATAGATGATGGATGGATGATGGATGGATGATAGATGATGGATGGATGATGGATGGATGATGGATGGATGATGGATGATGGATGGATGATGGATGGATGATAGATGATGGATGGATGATGGATGGATGGATGATGGATGGATGATGGATGATGGATGGATGATGGATGGATGGATGATGGATGGATGATGGATGGATGATGGATGGATGGATGATGGATGGATGATGGATGGATGGATGATGGATGGATGATGGATGGATGGATGGATGGATGATGGATGATGATGGATGGATGATGGATGGATGGATGATGGATGATGAGGATGGATGTGATATGGATGGATGATGGATGGATGATGGATGGATGGATGGATGATGGATGGATGGATGGAATGGATGATGGATGGATGGTGATGGATTGATGGATGGATGGATGATGGATGGATGGATGGATGGATGGATGGATGGGATGGATGGATGGATGGATGGATGATGGATGATGGATGGATGGAGATGGATGGATGATGAATGGATGATGGATGGATGATGATGGATGGGATGATGGATGGATGGATGATGGATGGATGATGGATGATGGATGATGGATGGATGATGGATGGATGGGATGGATGATGGATGATGGATGATGGATGGATGGATGGATGGATGTATGGTGGATGATGGATGATGGGATGATGGATGGATGATGGATGGATGATGGATGGATGGATGATGATGATGGATGGATGGATGATGGATGGATGATGGATATGGATGAATGGATGGATGGATGGATGGATGATGGATGGATGATGGATGGATGGATGATGGATGGTGGATGATGGATGGATGGATGGATGGTGATGGATGGATGGATGGATGGATGGATGGATGGATGATGATGATGATGGATGGATGGATGGATGATGGATGGATGATGGATGATGGATGGATGGATGGATGGATGGATGATGGATGGATGGGATGATGGATGATGATGGATGATGGATGGATGGATGGATGAGGATGGATGAGTGGATGATGGATGGATGATGGATGATGGGATGATGATGGATGAGGGTGATGATGGATGGATGGATGGATGATGGATGGATGATGGATGGATGATGGATGGATGGATGGATGGATGGATGATGATGATGATGATGGATGGATGGATGATGGATGGATGATGGATGATGATGGATGATGGATGGATGATGGATTGATGGATGGATGATGGATGATGATGGATGATGATGGATGATGGATGGATGATGGATGATGGATGATGGATGGATGATGGATGATGATGGATGATGGATGATGGATGGATGGATGGATGATAGATGATGGATGGATGATGGATGGATGGATGATGGATGATGATGGATGATGGATGGATAGATGATGGATGGATGATGGATGATGGATGGATGATGGATGATGGATGGATGGATGATGGATGGTTGATGGATGGATGATGGATGATGGATGGATGATGGATGATGGATGGATGATGGATGGATGATGGACAATCATTTATTTTGGTCCCTAAATAACATAAAACCTTTCTAAATGAGCCAGAGAAGTGGTCCTGTGGGGAAGTGTCTAGCCTGATGCGGGGTTCGAATACCCTCAAACCAGCAGTGAATCAGTCCTTCAGAGGAGAGATCCAAGTCAGAGAACCACTCTCAGGGACCTTCAAAGGTTAAAGGTCATCCTGAACCATTTTACTCACAAAGGAAGACAATCGGAATTCTTCAGACAGAAGATGATGCAGACATAGCTCCAGGCTGAGGGTTCTGAAGGTTCTGATGGTTCTGAGGCTTCTGATGGTTCCGATAGTTCTGAAAGTACTGATGGTTCTGATGGTTCTGAAAGTACTGATGGTTCTGATAGTTCTGATGGTTCTGAGGCTTCTGATGGTTCCGATAGTTCTGAAAGTACTGATGGTTCTGAGGGTTCTGAAGGTTCTTATGGTTCTGAGGCTTCTGATGGTTCTGATAGTTCTGAGGGTTCTGAAGGTTCTGGGGTTTCTGATGGTTCTGATAGTTCTGATGGTTCTGATAGTTCTGATGGTTCTGAGGTTTTTGAAGCTTCTGATGGTTCTCCTTCAGTGTGGACCATCTACATCTTTGCAGATGTGGGAGGAAGAGTTCTGATTAGATGCTGGTCCTGACCCCGCCCCCTCGCCGAGGCGGAGAGGACCGCTGCGATCAGCAGATGCTCAGATCCAGTTGTTATGTTGAACAGGTGAGACGTCTCCGAGTGCGTTAATTAAATCTGAAGATTTCCATCAGCGGGGGAGGGGCTGAAGATGCTCACCTGTCATTCAAAGTGTTTTACAGGAGTTGCTTTATCAGTAATTATGTTCCCGTCTGTAGATCCCGCCGTCATCACGCTTATTCCAGCAGAATCCAAACCAGGAAGGAAATAATTAAAGCTGTTAAAACATCAAAGGAATTCATTAATAAAAATGAAAAGAACATCTTCTGGTTTGTGTCTCGTTAAACCAGCGGGGACGTTTCTCTTCAAGGACGTTCAGAACTTTCAGCTGATTAGAACCCAGCTGAAGGGTTGATTCTGGACCCAGATCCAGGACCCGGATCACTGGACCTGGATCCCTGGACCTGGATCACTGGACCCAGATCAGTGGACCCAGATCACTGGACCCAGATCCCAGGACCCGGATCCCTGGACCCGGATCCCTGGACCTGGATCCCTGGACCCAGATCCCTGGATCCGGATCACTGGACCCGGATCCCTGGACCTGGATCCGTGGACCCAGTTCACTGGACCCGGATCCCAGGACCCGGATCCCTGGACCCAGATCCCAGGACCCCGTTTCACTGGACCCAGATCCCTGGACCCAGATCCCTGGACCTGGATCACTGGACCCAGATCCCAGGACCCAGATCACTGGACCCGGATCCCTGGACCCAGATCCCAGGACCCAGATCACTGGACCCAGATCCCTGGACCCGGATCACTGGACCCGGATCCCTGGACCCAGATCCCTGGACCCAGATCCCAGGACCCAGATCCCAGGACCCGGATCACTGGACCCAGATCCCTGGACCCGGATCACTGGACCTAGATCCCAGGACCCGGATCCAGGACCCAGATCCAGGACCCAGATCCCAGGACCCAGATCACTGGACCCAGATCCTGGACCCAGATCACTGGACCCAGATCCTGGACCCAGATCACTGGACCAGATCACTGGACCCAGATCCCAGGACCCGGATCCCTGGACCCGGATCCCTGGACCTGGATCCTGGACCAGATCCCTGAACCGGATCACTGGACCCGGATCCTGGACTGGATCCCTGGACCCAGATCACTGGACCCGGATCCCAGGACCCGGATCCCTGGACCCAGATCCCAGGACCCAGATCACTGGACCCAGATCCCTGGACCCAGATCCCTGGACCTGGATCACTGGACCCGGATCCCAGGACCCGGATCCCAGGACCCAGATCCCAGGACCCAGATCACTGGACCCAGATCCCTGGACCCAGATCACTGGACCCGGATCCCTGGACCCGGATCCCTGGACCTGGATCCCTGGACCCAGATCCCTGGACCCGGATCCCTGGACCCAGATACCTGGACCGCGGATCCCAGACCAGTCCCCTGGACCCAGTCTCAGAAAAGACCACGCTGTTCTTCCACGCCAGCCGGCTGCTGCGTTTTCCGTGGGTTCTGTTACGTCGTCACATGTTCCGGTTGTTTGTCCGCCTCGTCCTCCATAGGTGTTGTGCTCACGCTTCAGTGAACATCCTCAGTGGTTGCTGCCTAAAGTCTGACATTTTTCCCAGACTTTTGCCCCGAGCGAGTGAATACGTTCTTTCCTAATTTACTCCCCCATCGGAGGAAAGGCCTCTGATAATCCTTTTTCTCTTCCTCTAATCAAGCGGGCTCAGAAGGATTCTGCAGAACCGGCCGGGTCTCGCCTTTGTGCTGGCCTTGACTGTCTTGATACCATTGGCTTTCTTTGGTCAGGTCTGCCACCCGGGGGCTTTTTAATTTGTTTTCTATTGACTGTGTGTTAATTGGGTCGGGATAGAGATGCATCCAGATTGCTGTGCAGAGTTCAATCAGCCTAAACCTTCATTGTGTTTTTCACACAGTGAACAAAAGGGTTGGGGGGGTGGGGGGGGGTGTTACTGGGTTTCTGAACTCTGTCAGTGTGAGTGCAGAGAAAAACTGCATCACTCCAGCAGCTCTCAAAACAAACAACTCCATTAAAGAATATAAAGAACGGTTCTGCATTTCATAGAGTTTAACGTCTGTTACTGTCAGATCTGATCACTAGTGCCGTTCAATTCCCCTTATTTTGTTAAATCATTTCTTACGGTCTCTTTCTTTTTGTTTTTTTTAGGATTTCTTATTTATCAAAAGGTAAAAAAAAAGAATTACTAAAATGTCTATGATATATGCAAACAGTTTAACAACCCCAAAGGTTTAGGGACATAGACTTTATGTGTAAATCACCAAACACGACAAATATTAAAGCACCAAGACACTATCAGACCTGATCCCCATTTGACCGGATCCCATCAGACCGGATCACCATCAGACCCGATCACCATCAGACCGGATCACCATCAGACCGGATCACCATCAGACCAGATCACCATCAGACCTGATCCCCATTTGACCGGATCCCCATCTGACCAGATCACCATCAGACCTGATCACCATCAGACCAGATCACCATCAGACCAGATCACCATCAGACCGGATCACCATCAGACCTGATCACCATCAGACCAGATCACCATCAGACCAGATCACCATCAGACCAGATCACCATCAGACCGGATCACCATCAGACCTGATCACCATCAGACCTGATCACCATCAGACCGGATCACCATCAGACCGGATCACCATCAGACCTGATCACCATCAGACCGGATCACCATCAGACCAGATCACCATCAGACCGGATCACCATCAGACCTGATCACCATCAGACCTGATCACCATCAGACCGGATCACCATCAGACCTGATCACCATCAGACCTGATCACCATCAGACCAGATCACCATCAGACCAGATCACCATCAGACCTGATCACCATCAGACCAGATCACCATCAGACCAGATCACCATCAGACCAGATCACCATCAGACCTGATCACCATCAGACCGGATCACCATCAGGGAGTGATTTCAGATCCAGGTGGATCCCCCACGCTCCTGCTCCTGGTCGTGGACTGCACTTCTGCATCGTCTGACTGAGGACTTCCTCACCACTCGTCCCTCAGCTCTATCTGCAGCTTTATCTGAAGGAACTCTATTCAAATACCTAGTTTTAGAAGCTAATTTTCCCTTATCAGTTCTGGTATCTCCTGTTCGTCCTGGGATGGGATCTCTCCCTCATGTGGGAATCTCTAAGGTTTCTTCGTTTTTCCTGATTCAGGTTTTTTTTGGGAGTTTTTCCTTACCGAGAGGGAGGGTCTAAGAGCAGGGATATCCAGTTTATTTAGTCTGTTTAGTCTTTAGTGATCTTTCTTTCTTGTTCATGACTATTTTTTGCAACTGTAAAATTACCTGCATGAAGCCCAATGAGGCAAAATTCTTTGTGATTTTGGGCTATAGACATAAAATTGAATTGAATTGAATTGAATTGAGAACAAACCAGTGAGGTGACAGAACGCAGATGAGCATATGATCTGACCATGAGAAACTGAAAACACTAAAACACACTGAGGATGATCGACTGAATGAAAACAGCTGTGATGATTAACCTGAATGTGGAGAAACTGACAGGAAAACAGAACATGACCAAACCTCAGAACTGGATCATGACAGAGCAGTAGATTCTTCTATAGATGACATGTTATAAATGTGTAATGAACATCAACAATGTGGATCGATTGGTTTATTTCAAGCTATTTAAGAAAAATGTTAAAAAATAAAACTCACATAAATATAACAAATCTGAGATATTCTATATAAAATGATGATCAGGTTGATTCCAGGCTCTGGTGACGTTTATGGAGTTGTGATGAGGAAAACCTCCGTCACGGTTCTGTTCTGGTTTATAAACTGCATACATGATCTCACCTCTTTAAATACCAACATTTATGGAAGTTTGTTTTTGCACAGAAGCGTTCCACCTCCGGCTGTTTGAGGACGAAACGTTGGAAAGAATCCCGCAGCACGGGAAGATCCCGGAGGAATCCCGTTAGACTGCTGGGATTCTCACTGAGCAGCTAAAGCGGATTTAACAGGATAATAGAATTGGATTCACTTCAGCGCAGGAGGAGGAGGACCGCAGTGATGAGCGATGAGGACCAACCCAGTAATTATTCCGTGAGCCCACCCACCCACCCCAGCAACCAAAATAACATTGATTTCCCATTATGGGATCCATTGCTCATGCTGGGAAGGTCCTGTCAGGCTGAAGTCCATCCCCGGAGCGGTCCAGGGTGTGCTGCTGCATAATGTGATCTTCAGAACCCACCAGCACGTTTCAGACACCTCCATCATGTTCACTGACGTCTCTGAGCCGGGGGGCTTCAGCAGGAACCTGAGAGGCTTCCACGTTCACGCGGTTCAGCCGTAGACGGACACGTCTGTAAATCCTGATCTGAGCTGGAATGTTCTGGAGGAGATGGAGGCTGTTACTCTGGACACCATGAATGTGGAGGCAACAGTTTTCAAACCTCCACTGTCGTTTCTTGGTATTCCAAACGCAGATTTGTAAACTGCAGGTTAACCTTTGACCCAGGAGCTGAATGCTGGTTTCACCTCAGTCACAAAATGAAAGAGGATTTCTGAAGCTGAAGACCTTCATCCAGATCATGTGGAGCTGCAGCAGCTGAGCATTTTCAACAGATTGATCACAAAATACAGAAATATTAACCTTAAAGATACAGAATATTCATATCAATTATACTTTGGGCTTTTAAGTGTTGGACTACCACCACCCAACAGCGCCGAGCACCCCCCCGCCCCGCCCCAGGTACGAGTCAGGGCCCCCAAAGGGAGACCTGCTTCCATTCCCCAGACACCCGCCCGTCCCCGCTGCGAGAGGTCCAGGGGGAAGCCAGGCAGGGGCCTCTCCCCCCCGCCCAGTAGAGAGACACCCGAGAGGAGTGATGTTAACAGGGCCCGACCTGGAACAGCCACTGATGGAGTTCTGGAGAGGTCCAGTTCTGGAGTTCTGGTCTGTAGAGATCAGTTCAAAGGATCTAAAACAACAGGTGGTTGGATTCACCTGGAGAGAACTGTTGCATCTTCAAACACTCGTTTGTTCTTCAGGTAGATCCTGAAATCCTCACACAATGTTTCATGTTTGTGTTGATAAAGGATTTAAGGTGGACTTGTTCTTTCAGAGATGCTGTTTGTGAGCATGAATTCCTGATCTGGTTATTTAGATTTGTCACTTTGTGTTTTCTCCGCCGTCTTTCAGCAGCATTTCTCTGATTGTTTAAGTTCCTCTATCCTCCAGGATTAATTCTGATCTTTTTAGATGTTGGAGGAGCAACTGAATGGAGCCTGGATCTGAATTTACTGTTTAAACGTTCTCACAGACGGACGTTTCTAACCACTTGAGGGGTCGAGCGGCGTTCCTCGCAGACCTCTCTGCTTCTATGAGAGCTCACAGTGATGACCAGAACCACCAGAACCAGCAGGTCCACAGCAGTAGCAGGTGAACCCTGACCACAGATTTCCTGTTGTTTCAAATCCAGTGGAGAAAGCGGGTCAGAAAGCGGGTCGGTGAACCGGCGCTGGTTCTGCCCGTCTATGCACTTCCTGTCAAACCTGCTGTTCAGCTACAGCGCCCCCTGCTGTTCCTGTCTGAACATTTCATCTCTCACCATAAAATCAACTGGAGTGTTGTGTGGATGTGAAGTAAATGTGAGTCTGGACGCCGCCCGCCGCCCCGTGGTGCATTATGGGCCGTTCTAAGCAATAATGCTGGTACTTTGGTGGATTCACGGCTGTAAAACTGCATGGAAGCTGTTTGATGACTGACGATTGGACGACGACAGCAGCTAATCTGCACTGAACGGTTTGCAGGAGGATCGTTTGTTTCTCAGAGATACTGTCAGTGCAGGAAATGAGACATAAATCAAACGTCAGAGTCTTTCTTTCAGAAGGTTTGAGCTCAAACAGCTCCATGCTGCACATGATCATTAGCATTTCTGCATGTTCTCCATGTTCACATGCAGCAGCGTCATGATGACACGCAGTGGACTGCATGTCCTACGGCATGACACCTGATGATCACCTGTCCACAGGTGTACACATCAATCAGCCTTCAGTCATGCAGACTTCCATCAGTGAGAGAGGAACATCCTCTCACCTGGAACGTCACCTGATCAACAGATCCAGTCCTGAAATGTTTTCAATCTTCCAGGATCGAGTGTCAGCTCTATCAGAACAACAACAACTGATGGAGAGAGGTCAGAGGATGCTGAAGGTCACGGAGGTCATAGACCTTCTGCTGCTCAGCTCCGACCTTCACGTGACCTTCACATCGTGGAATGGGTTTCCATGGCAGCATCTGCATCCAGACACATCTCCAAGTCAGTGCAGCGCGTGGATGCAGGGGTCAAAGCCACTCTCGAGCCGTGGACACGCCTCCTCTGGAGGAGGAGTCAAACTTTTACATCTGGAAATCTGATGGACAAAGAAGGTCCATGAAGACACGGAGGACAGAGAGTGGACGGCAGAGTCCTGACCTGAGTCACTGAAGTGTCTTCTCCTGAAGATGTTTGACTCTTGAAGATCAATCACTGGAATGGGGGGGGGGTTCAGCAACATTTCTGTTCATCCACTGAAGTTCTCCTTCTGTCCTTGTCCATTCCAGCAGCAGATCAGAGCTGAAGGTTCCAGTGAAGAACCAGGAGTTTATTTGTATTAGAGGCTGAGCTTTAATCCCAGTTATAGACCTTCTTAATAAGGATGGATGGATGATGGATGGATGATGGATGATGGATGGATGGATGGATGATGGATGGATGGATGATGGATGGATGATGGATGGATGGATGATGGATGGAGATGGATGGATGGATGATGGATGGATGATGGATGATGGATGGATGGATGGATGAATGAAGGATGGATGGATGGATGATGGATGGATGATGGATGTGATGGATGATGATGGATGGATGGATGATGGATGGATGATGGATGGATGGATGGATGATGGATGATGGATGGATGATGGATGGATGGATGATGGATGGATGGATGGATATGGATGGATGATGGATGGATGGATGATGGATGGATGATGGATGGATGATGGATGATGGATGATGGATGGATGGATGGATGATGGATGGATGATGGATGGATGGATGGATGATGGATGATGGATGGATGATGGATGATGGATGGATGGATGGATGATGGATGGATGATGGATGGATGGATGATGGATGGATGGATGATGGATGGAGGATGATGATGGATGGATGATGGATGGATGAAGGATGGATGGATGGATGATGGATGATGGATGGATGGATGATGGATGGATGATGGATGGATGGATGATGGATGGATGGATGATGGATGGATGGATGGATGGATGAAGGATGGATGGATGGATGATGGATGATGATGGATGGATGGATGATGGATGGATGATGGATGGATGATGGATGGATGATGGATGGATGGAGGATGATGGATGATGGATGGATGATGGATGGATGATGGATGGGTGGATGATGGATGGATGGATGGATGATGGATGGATGATGGATGGATGGATGATGGATGGATGGATGATGGATGGATGATGGATGATGGATGGATGATGGATGGATGGATGATGGATGGATGATGGATGGTGGATGATGGATGGATGGATGGATGGATGATGGATGGATGATGGATGGATGGATGATGGATGGATGATGGATGATGGATGGATGATGGATGGATGATGGATGATAGATGGATGGATGATGGATGATGGATGGATGGATGATGGATGGATGATGGATGATGGATGGATGATGGGATGGATGATGGATATGGATGGATGATGGAGGATGATGGATGGATGATGGATGGATGATGGATGGATGGATGGATGATGGATGGATGATGGATGGATGGATGGATGATGATGGATGGAGATGGATGGATGGATGATGATGGATGGATGATGGATGGATGATGGATGGATGGATGGATGGATGATGGATGGATGATGGATGGATGATGATGGATGGATGGATGATGATGGATGATGATGGATGATGGATGGATGGATGATGGATGATGGATGGATGGATGGATGGATGATGGATGGATGGATGATGGATGGATGGATGTGAATCGATTTAAGCTTAAAAGATCAATGATCAACTCATAAAAATATTGATCAATTTATACAAAATGCTGAAGTCTGCTAGCTTGATGCTAACATTTAATGGAATTTCCCATAGCACAGCTAATGCTAACGTTCAGTCGACCTAAACAGACGTTTTGTGCTTCAGATTCATCTGATCCTCCTCCTGGTTTGATCCTCTGGATCAGAACGAGGAGAACTCCAGACTGATCCGTGGTCCTGCAGTGACACCTGCTGGTGGAAGCAGGAAGGAGGTTCCAGGAGTTTCTCCTCCACAGGAGAACAGCTTAACACAGGAGGAGTCGGATCTCCTCTCCAGCAGGAGTCTACTCTCTAATCCTGTTGGTGCTCTTCATCAGGAGGTCCAGCTCTCCTCCTCATCATCATCATCATCATCATCATCATCATCTCTGAACTCTAGAAGCTTTTAGCCTTCATTTCAGAGCCTGAGGTTCTGCAGGTTCTGACCCAAACCTGGTTAGAAGGATAAAGAGCAGTTCTGATGCTCTGATTTCTGTTTCATTTTATTGAACTGCTCCTGAGGAGGGGAGGAGGAGGTGCAATGGGAGGTGATGAAGGAGGTGAAGAGGAGCTAATGTAGGAGGTGATGTAGGAGGTGAAGAGGAGGTGATGGAGGAGGTGAAGAGGAGGTAATGTAGGAGGTGAAGAGGAGGTGATGGAGGAGGTGATGAAGGAGGTGAAGAGGAGGTGAAGAGGAGGGATGTAGGAGGTGATGGAGGAGGTGAAGAGGAGGTGATGGAGGAGGTGATGAAGGAGGTGAAGAGGAGGTGATGTAGGAGGTGATGTAGGGGGTGATGGAGGAGGTGAAGAGGAGGTGATGGAGGAGGTGAAGAGGAGGTAATGTAGGAGGTGAAGAGGAGGTGATGGAGGAGGTGATGAAGGAGGTGAAGAGGAGGTGAAGAGGAGGTGATGTAGGAGGTGATGGAGGAGGTGAAGAGGAGGTGATGTAGGAGGTGATGGAGGAGGTGATGGAGGAGGTGATGGAGGAGGTGAAGAGGAGGTGATGTAGGAGGTGATGTAGGAGGTGATGTAGGAGGTGAAGAGGAGGTGATGGAGGAGGTGAAGAGGAGGTAATGTAGGAGGTGATGTAGGAGGTGAAGAGGAGGTGATGGAGGAGGTGAAGAGGAGGTAATGTAGAAGGTGAAGAGGAGGTGATGTAGGAGGTGATGGAGGAGGTGAAGAGGAGGTGATGTAGGAGGTGATGGAGGAGGTGAAGAGGAGGTGATGGAGGAGGTGATGTAGGAGGTGATGGAGGAGGTGAAGAGGAGGTGATGGAGGGTGATGGAGGGTGATGAAGGAGGTGAAGAGGAGGTGATGTAGGAGGTGATGGAGGAGGTGATGAAGGAGGTGAAGAGGAGGTGATGGAGGAGGTGATGGAGGAGGTGAAGAGGAGGTGATGTAGGAGGTGATGGAGGAGGTGAAGAGGAGGTGATGGAGGAGGTGATGGAGGAGGTGAAGAGGAGGTGATGTAGGAGGTGATGTAGGAGGTGATGGAGGAGGTGAAGAGGAGGTGATGTAGGAGGTGATGGAGGAGGTGATGAAGGAGGTGAAGAGGAGGTGATGGAGGTGATGAAGGAGGTGATGAAGGAGGTGAAGAGGAGGTGATGGAGGTGATGAAGGAGGTGATGAAGGAGGTGAAGAGGAGGTGATGTAGGAGGTGATGGAGGAGGTGATGAAGGAGGTGAAGAGGAGGTGATGGAGGAGGTGATGGAGGAGGTGAAGAGGAGGTGATGGAGGAGGTGATGAAGGAGGTGAAGAGGAGGTGATGTAGGAGGTGATGGAGGAGGTGATGAAGGAGGTGATGTAGGAGGTAAAGTGGAGCTGATGGAGGAGGTGATGTAGGAGGTGATGGAGGAGGTGATGAGGAGGTGAAGAGGAGGTGAAGAGGAGGTGATGTAGGAGGTGATGGAGGAGGTGATGAAGAGGTGATGTAGGAGGTAAAGAGGAGCTGATGGAGGAGGTGATGTAGGAGGTGATGGAGGAGGTGATGAAGGAGGTGAAGAGGAGGTGATGGAGGAGGTGATGAAGGAGGTGAAGAGGAGGTGATGGAGGAGGTGATGTAGGAGGTGAAGAGGAGGTGATGGAGGAGGTGATGTAGGAGGTGATGAAGGAGGTGATGTAGGAGGTGATGAGGAGGTGAAGAGGAGGTGATGGAGGAGGTGATGAGGAGGTGATGTAGGAGGTGATGAGGAGGTGAAGAGGAGGTGATGGAGGAGGTGATGAGGAGGTGAAGAGGAGGTGATGGAGGAGGTGATGAAGGAGGTGAAGAGGAGCTAATGTAGGAGATGATGAAGGAGGTGAAGAAGGAGGTGATGAAGGAGCAGCAGGAGCAGCAGGAGGTCTGCGCTGCCGTCGTGTGGACGGACCTCAGATGACCTCAGATGACCTCCGCTCTCAGACTGAACCAGATCTGCTGCGTTTCAGATGAAAAACGTCTTTTCTAAACATTCATCAGAGCTGCAGGAGCTGGAAGGAGCATCTGAGGAGGAGGACCTCAAGGAGGACCTCTAGGAGGACCTCTGGGGGAGACGCAGAGAGGAGGAATGCAGAGGAGCCCCTCTCCTCACCACCACCTCCTACAAGCAGAGTTATGGCGAGTCTGCTGACATCATCATCCTCAGTAATCCCGGCTGAGGAGGTGATGGAGGATGGAGGAGACAGGAGGAGCGCCGGGGGCGGAGCCAGCTCCTCAACCGGGTTCAGGTCATAAATCAGAGGGTCGGGGGGGCGAGGGGGCCCAGGGGGGCCTGGGGGTTCTGGTGTCATTCTTCTGCTGTCCTGACTGAGGCGCTGAAGACTCGAAAAGGAATCCAGAGGAAAGGATTCAAACCCGCGCTCCTAGGAAGACGCTGGTCCACAGCAACCGCAGCCTCTGTCATGAAGAACACCGGCTGGCATGGTGGTGGAGCGGTTAGCACGCTCAGAAGTGACTCTGATCCTGTTCCTATCAGACTGAGCGATGAATGTCCTCAAAATCCAGAGTTCTGATTCCAGATGACCATCAGAACCACCATCAGAACCACAGTCAGAACCACCATCAGAACCACCATCAGAACCATCAGCAGAACCACCATCAGAACCACAGTCAGAAGAACCACCATCAGAACCACAATGAGATCCACCATCAGAACCACCATCAGAACCATCTTCACCTCAGAAATGAACATAAGAAGGTTCTGGAACAACCAGGATTCATTTAGAGTCGGGTTTAATCCTCACATTGATCTGATCCAGTAACAGATTATCTACTTAGAAAACTGAGTTCTAGATAGAAGCTGAGAGCTGGGGGGTCAACTCAGCCCCACAGGGGGTCAAAATACAAAACACACTTTAGGGTCAAACCAGAGAAACATTTATTAAACTTCTACTGTTTAAATCTCAACTTGTTTTTAGCTTAAATGTGAATAAAACAGACATCAGTATAATTCTATAATAACTGTAAAAGATCAAATATTTTTTCTCTCCATAAAATATGTGGAGAAATATGTGAATTATTCAAGTTAAAAAGAAAGAGAACCTTAAGGTTTGACTCTCCATAAAAATATATTCATCATATGAACATGCTGCATAGAAACGCAAACAGAAATGTGAATAATATTCAAAAACTATCCAGATCTCTGTTTTTGTTTTATTATTATTATTATTAAAGCTTTCAAGAAACTACAAAGCAACTATCTGTGTTCAATTCTTTTAGTCTGAAATGATTATTGGAAACTATCTCAACATTGAGCAGAAACAGCTGCAGCAGACTCATTCATCTCAGTTGTTGGTGTGCCTCGTGATTTTTGTCAAGGATGACGGTTTTTTAACCTTTATTTGACCTTTATCTGACCATAGGGTTACAAGAGTAACTTGGCTCAAAAAGGTGGAAAACATTGTTGCAGAGATTCTCTGGATAGACTTCAGATTTTAATTTAGTCATATAAATATATATATATATATATATATATATATATATATATATATATATATATAATATATATATATATATATATATATATATATATATATATATATATATATATATATATATAAATTATATGGTCAATAAAATGGGATCGAGTATCTTTCTCCCTCAGACATACAGCCTGATGTCAAAGTATATAAAACACATACAATAAATCACTGTGTAGTATTATATGTAACCTCCTGAACTCCTGTATTAAATTGAAACTGTTTGTTTGTGTTGTCGTCTGACCCCCTCCCTCAGGACGGTCCCACCGGAGCCCTGCGGATCCGGCAGTGACGTCTCTGTCCACCGGAGGGCGCCAGAGCCGCTTCGTCCTTCCCGTCTCCACCGCAGAAGAAGCCGCAGCAGAAGCAGCATGGCGGCCGGACTGACCGCCGGGAGCCGCTGCGTCCTGGCGGAGGATGGCGAGGAAGACCGAACGCTGTGATTGGAGGGACTCTGAGCGCGAGCCGAGGCGGGAAAACACACGAACTGTTGAAGTGAGTCTCCCTTTAAGCGCGAGCGCTGTTTGCGCGTGCGCATCAGGCGCTGTTTCCCTTCGTTCATGGTGACCGGGAAGAGACACGTTTATATTATCCTTTTACTTTAAAGTATTAGACGTGACGTCACATCTGGATTCTTACAGGAAGTCCGATCAGCGTCAGAAACGCAGAAATAAATGATTTCCCAGGTTCCACTTGAGGCTGAACGTTGTGACGTCACATCCTGTTGGTCAAATCTCCATCTTTGCTTCCTGGTGTCGTGCAGACCCGCGTGCGTCAGTCCTTCCCTGAGGATCCAGGTGTTTTTCAGGCTCCGCCCCCGTCAGGCGTGACCTCGCCATGTTTCCTCAGAAGCTTCGGGCACTGCTGCCGGCCGGACTTCCTGTCCTGTCCCGCAGGAGCGTGCAGCGTCTGGCCTCGCTTCAGAAAGTCGCCGCTCTGCCCCCCCACAGGAAGCAGAGCGTGCTGTACCCGTTCAGCGGCCTGGAGGCGTACCTGGACAGGTGCGTCTGTGGTCGCCGTGGCGCTGCGGCTCACGGCGCCCCGCTCACGTGGCCACACCCTCTTTCAGGTCGGTGGACCGGACGCCGTTCCAGCTCTTCCAGCCCGGCCTGGAGGACATGGCGGCGGCGGAGAGGCTGTTCCGCTGCTCGCCGGCTCACAGGATCGAGTACGTGGCGTCCGCTGAGAGGATGGCGCACGCCCCCGCCCTGACGGCCCCGGAGGTGAGCGCGGCCGCCCTCTCGTTGGTACGTTTGGGGGGGGCTGACCCCTCCCTCCCCCACCCTGAGGGCCCCGGAGGTGAGCGCGGCCGCCCGCTCGCTGGTACGTTTGGGGGGGGTCTGACCCCCCCTCCCCCGCCCTGAGGGCCCCGGAGGTGAGCGCGGCCGCCCTCGTTGGTACGTTTGGGGGGGGGTCTGACCCCCCCTCCCCCGCCCTGAGGGCCCGGAGGTGAGCGCGGCGCCCGCTCGTTGGTACGTTTGGGGGGGTCTGACCCCTCCCTCCCCCGCCCTGAGGGCCCCGGAGGTGAGCGCGGCCGCCCTCTCGTTGGTACGTTTGGGGGGGGTCTGACCCGCCCCTCCCCCGCCCTGAGGGCCCCGGAGGTGAGCGCGGCCGCCCGCTCGTTGGTACGTTTGGGGGGGGTCTGACCCCCCTCCCCCGCCCTGAGGGCCCCGGAGGTGAGCGCGGCCGCCCCTCTCGTTGGTACGTTTGGGGGGGGTCTGACCCGCCCCTCCCCCGTCCTGAGGGCCCCGGAGGTGAGCGCGGCCGCCCGCTCGTTGGTACGTTTGGGGGGGGTCTGACCCCTCCCTCCCCCGCTCTGCAGGTCTGCTTCATCGGCAGGAGCAACGTGGGGAAGTCCTCGCTCATCCGCTCGCTGTTCGCCCTGGTCCCCGAGCTGGAGGTCCGGGTCTCCAAGACCCCGGTGAGAGAGGGAGGGGCGGGGTCACCGGCGTGCACAGCAGCGTGCACATGAGCGCGTCAGTATCAGACCTGCAGAAACCAGATCCAGTCCTGACTCGTCTGGTCCTGCAGGTCTGACGGTTGCAGGTCGAACCCCCCAGGATGACCACTCCCCCTCCCCCTCCCCCCTCCCCCCTCAGGGTCACACCAAGAAGATGAATTTCTTCCGAGTGGGCGGGGCCTTCACCGTGGTGGACATGCCGGGGTACGGATACCGGGCCCCCCGGGACTTCGTGGAGATGGTGGAGCCGTACCTGTTCGGCAGGAGGAAGTGAGTCTCGGTGGGGGGGGTCAGACGTCGGGCCGCAGCTCACGTTTCGGTTCTGGTTCTGCCGGTCCCTGCAGTCTGGTCCGGACCTTCCTGCTGGTGGACGGGATGGTGGGCCTCCAGGACGCCGACCTGGTGGCCGTGCAGATGTGTGAGGAGACCGGGAGTCCGTTCGCGGTGAGGGTCCGGGTTCGGAGCGCAGAACGGTTCCGAGTTCTGCCGGACCTTTCCGGATGAGGAGCCGCTGACGGAGAGTCTGGTTGCAGGTGGTGGTGACCAAGGTGGACAGAGGCGGGTCCGGAGTTCTGCTCTCCAACCTGCTGCAGCTGCAGGAGTTCCTGAGAGCGAGGACGAGCCGCTGCTTCCCTCAGCCCCTCCTGACCAGGTGATGGACACCTGAGCCGCGGGTCACGATGGCTCCTCCCACTGACGCAGCTCTCCTCTGTCCTGCAGCGCTCTGGATTACTCTGGGATCCACCTGCTCAGGTGCTTCCTGGCTCACGTGACGGGCAGCATCCAGCTGAAGGACACGGCTCCACGCTGAGGTCGGGGGAGGAGCTCCGCTCCATGGAGGCGGAGCTTCAGAGAAGCTGAAGAAAACCTCTGCTGTCTGTCAGAGCTGATGGCCACGCCCCCTCCCGTACGCAGGAGGTCAGGAGGTCATGCAGGTGGAAACGAGGCCGTTCTCCTTAATCCTGAACTCTGGAGGAGAAAACGGCCGCAGACGATCCGAATGATCCGAATGATCTGATTGATCCGATAGATCCTATTGATCCGATAGATCCGATAGATTCTCTCTGCATGGAGACTGTCGTGTGTGGAAAGAATGTAGACGTGTGAGCGTGCATGTGACCATGTGAACATGTGATCATAGTATGACTTTCAATTAAATCTGTTCAGACTAAACGTGTGGCCGGCTTAAAGTATTTGTGGCCGGGGCTTCTGCTGCTGCCTAAAGAGCTTCTTGTAGATCACTTCTAGTGGATCGCTCCAATGAGATCTCTAGAAGATCTCAGCTGTTCTGGTGGAAACATATTCAGATGTTGTGAAGAATCTATTTCTCAGACACGGAGGTCCAGAACCTTTTGAGCAGAACATGGAGGTCCAGAACCTTTCCAGCAGAACACAGAGGTCCAGAACCTTTCCAGCTGAACACGGAGGTCCAGAACTTTTCCAGCTGAACACAGAGGTCCAGAACCTTTCCAGCTGAACACGGAGGTCCAGAACCTTTCCAGCAGACACAGAGTCCAGAACCTTTCCAGCAGAACACGGAGGTCCAGAACCTTTCCAGCTGAACACAGAGGTCTAGAACCTTTCCAGCAGAACACGGAGGTCCAGAACCTTTCCAGCTGAACACAGAGGTCCAGAACCTTTCCAGCAGAACACGGAGGTCCAGAACCTTTCCAGCAGAACACAGAGGTCCAGAACCTTTCCAGCAGAACACGGAGGTCCAGAACCTTTCCAGCAGAACACGGAGGTCCAGAACCTTTCCAGCAGAACACGGAGGTCCAGAACCTTTCCAGCAGAACACGGAGGTCCAGAACCTTTCCAGCTGAACACGGAGGTCCAGAACCTTTCCAGCTGAACACGGAGGTCCAGAACCTTTCCAGCAGAACACAGAGGTCCAGAACCTTTTGAGCAGAACACAGAGGTCCAGAACCTTTCCAGCTGAACACGGAGGTCCAGAACCTTTCCAGCAGAACACAGAGGTCCAGAACCTTTCCAGCTGCTCTCAGCAGTTTAGAATAATTCATGAACACTGTCTGTTATGTTCAGAGGTTCCTCCACGGTTCTGCTCCAGTCTGTCTTCATACATTTGTTTCAAACTAGAAACTCGTCAACGTTTTTCTCCAGTTCAACAAAATCCGGTCGAGATCTTTAAACAGGAATCAGAAAGCTGAGAAAATAGAACCGGAAGTTTCCAGCTGTGAATGTTTAATGTTCAGAAACATTTTCAGAACATTTCACCGTAAATGTGATGACAGAACAGTCCGAGCAAACGTGGAACCAGCAGGTGATCAGATGCTTATCTGCTCTGATAGCAGCCGCGATCTCACCAGCTTTACTGCACTTTACTGCACTTTACTGCAGCTGCAATGGAAGAGGCTGATGGACTGATAAGGAGAGATCCCATCCTCAGAGCTCACACCTCCACCTTTATGAGCTTCATCAAAGCAATGACCTCTGCAGGTGTGCTCCATGAAAACATTCACTTTAGAGGAAGTGTTCTTCCCTTCAGAACACCTGAGAACTCAGCTTGAAGAAACTCGTCTGTTCTCCTCAGATCCACCTCACCTTCATCATCATCATCATCATCCTTCCACTGCAGTTACAAATCTAGATGGAAACATTTCTTTCAAGCAATCATTAACAGGGCTGGGTTGATCAAATCAATCATTGATTTGAATAGGTTTAGGCTTAACAGATCAACAATCGATTCATAAATTATAAATCGATGTATTAATGATGCTAAAGTCTGCTAGCTTAATGCTAACATTTAATGTGATTTCCCATTGGACAGCTAATGCTAACAGAATGAAGTTTTGTTTTCTTAATCTGAATGTCTCTTGGGGTCACAGGGTTGCTGGAGCCTATCCAGCTGCTGCTGGGTTGAGGCAGGGTTCGCCCTGGAGTCAGTCCACACAGAACACGCCGTCATTCACACCTACAGACACTTTAGAGCATGTGTCAAAGTCAAGGCCCGGGGGCCGGATCCGGCCCTCCAGATCAGTTTGTTTCTTTGTTACTGAGCTGGTGACATACTGCAACACATTCTCATTCCCAAAATTGACTTTGACCCCCCGGGTTAGAGCACGTCTCCGTTTGGTGGGAGGAAGCCGGAGAAACCGGACATGTGCCGGGAGAACATGCTGACTCCACACAGAAACTTCCCAGAATCCAGCCCGGATCTTCTCACTGTCAGAACACGAACCACCACGCAGTCAAAATGCAATTCTGTAGAGGTGGTTTGTGACCCACCCCCTCAATAATAGCAGCCTGGCTGTCCTTTAACCACCGTGCTGGACTTTAACCTTCAGAGACAAACCTCAGGCCCGGATCCTCAGCACGAGGTAAGCGGTTCTGGTCTTGATCAGATCTAGATCTTGATGAAGGCTAAAGTGAGTTTGTTGTTTGTGCAGCTGATCATGATGATGAGTGTGAAGCTTCAGATGCAGCTTCACTGAAGGATCTGACGGATCTGAAAGATCTGATGGATCTGAAAGATCTGATGGATCTGACGGATCTGGAGGATCTAAAGGATCTCAGGGATCTGGAAGATCTGAAGGATCCAAATGATCTGAAGGATCTCAGGGATCTGGAAGGTCTGAAGGGTCTGAAGGATCTAATGGATCTGGAAGATCTGGAGGATCTAAATGATCTGAAGGATCTCAGGGATCTGGAAGATCTGAAGGGTCTGAAGGATCTAATAGATCTGGAAGATCTGAAGGATCTAAATGATCTAAAGGATCTAAAGGATCTGGAAGATCTGAAGGATCTAAATGATCTAAAGGATCTGGAAGATCTGAAGGATCTAAAGGATTCGGAAGATCTGAAGGAAATAAAGGATCTGGAAGATCTGAAGGATCTAAATGATCTGAAGGATCTCAGGGAACTGGAAGATCTGAAGGATCTGGAAGGATCTGACAGTGGATCTGGATCTCAGACTAAACCCTCCAACCAGCCTCAGGCTGTTGCTTCTAGAAAAACAAGTTTAAAGTTCAGGAACTCTCAGAATAGAAGAACATTAAAGTCCAATCAAACCTGTTCTTGTCTTCATTACAGTCTATAAACACTCTCTCAGTAGACACGCCCTCAGCGGCGCCCCCTGCAGGCTGCACGAAGCACCGCTGAGTCACTGCCATAAAATGCTCTGGTACTTGTTGTACTCGGGGAAGTCAACAATAACAAGACTGACCCTCAGAACTCTTCATGGTACCATCTCACCCCCAGCTCTGTTTGGGTCGGGATGCTTCTCTCTGCTTGTTCCAGAAGTTTGCAGGTTTCGTTTGGTGAATTGAGGCGGTACTTTTACTGAGTTTCATGTGACCTGAGGCTTGTAGAGTCTGAGCGGCTCCTTGCTGAGCTGTGAATGTCTCAGAGGTCAGTTGGTACCTGAGGTCTCCTCATTCAGGGATCCGTCAGAAAGATCAGAACTCAGAACCCAACCCGCTCCGGTTCTGTCTTCCTGGTTCCGGCTCATGTTGTTACTCAACGTTTGCTCACGTTTTCCCGTTAGAAGCTGTAAAGCAGAGACCAAAGGGAGGGTTTTATGGGTGACCCCGGCCTCCTGGCGTGGTGGGACGCTGCATTCCGCCGCTGCCCCATAAACTTTGCAGGAGCTGTAAAAGCTGGAGCAATGACATTTTGAGTTTCAAGAAGGTTTTTATGTGCATATTTTTATGTAGCTCATAAACCATCAAGTTCAGGTTAATTTTTGATCTAACCACAGCAGAACATCCTTAAAGAGCGCTGAACCACCCCCCCCCGCTCACTGGGTGAAGAAACCTCCGTTCTGCTGCTGCGTCCTCCTCGCCGTCCACCATGTCTGTTCTGAAGGCTGCGGTTCTGTCTGACCCGATGTGCGAGGACAATGCAGACATATGCTCGGGCACCAGCTGCCTGGCCCCCGCCAGCAACTTTAACGCGGTTCTGAGCGTGGTCATGAGCACGGTCCTCACGGTCATGCTCGCCATGGTCATGTTCGCCATGGGCTGCACGGTGGACTTCTGGAAGCTGTGGGGTCACATCAAGCGGCCGTGGGGCATCATCATCGGCTTCATCTGCCAGTTCGGCATCATGCCCTTCACGGCCTTCGCCCTGTCCCTGGCCTTCAACGTCCTGCCCGTGCAGGCCATCGTCATCATCATCATGGGCTGCTGTCCGGGCGGCTCCAGCTCCAACATCATCTGCTACTGGCTGGACGGGGACATGGACCTGAGGTAGGACTCGGTTCTGGGTCTGCAAACATCTGTCAACCGCTTCACATGGGAGCATCCATCAGCAGGCCTTCAGCTTTAGGACCAAGGAGGTGGTTCTGGGGTAACCGGGTCTGTGGTTCTGGTCGTCTGCAGCATCAGCATGACGGCCTGTTCCTCCATCCTGGCTTTGGGGATGATGCCCCTCTGCCTGTTCATCTACACCAGCGTGTGGACCTCCAGCGACTCCATCAAGATCCCCTTCGACAGCATCGGTAAGCAGCAGAACTCGGATCCGTTCCTTTGACCCGTTTTCATTTTCTCCACTGAACTGTTGATTCTGTTGCTGGAATGAGAAGAAAAGCGGCTAAAGTTCCTCGTCTGCTGCCAGATTCTTCGTTAGAGAAACTTGAACTCACTCAGGTGTTTTTCTGCTGAGATGAACTCTGACTCTTTGAACAAATACAGTTCATTCACCATCTCACCTGCTGCATTCAGAGCACCTGTCACTATGAGGAGATATGGGATTTAAAATAGGACTTAGTCATTTTTATATCATCAGTGTCACATATTGTGTAACACTTGTATCAGACCTGAGCCCTGCTTGTGTCACACCTGTGTCACACCTGTACCAGACCTGTGTCACACCTGTGTCACACCTGTACCACACCTGTGTCACACCTGTGTCACACCTGTACCACACCTGTGTCACACCTGTGTCACACCTGTGTCACACCTGTGTCACACCTGTACCAGACCTGTGTCACACCTGTGTCACACCTGTACCAGACCTGTGTTACACCTGTGTCACACCTGTACCAGACCTGTGTCACACCTGTACCAGACCTGTGTCACACCTGTACCAGACCTGTGTCACACCTGTACCAGACCTGTGTCACACCTGTGTCACACCTGTACCAGACCTGTGTCACACCTGTGTCACACCTGTGTCACACCTGTGTCACACCTGTGTCACACCTGTGTCACACCTGTGTCACACCTGTACCAGACCTGTGTCACACCTGTGTCACATCTGTACCACACCTGTACCACACCTGTGTCACACCTGTGTCACACCTGTACCAGACCTGTGTCACACCTGTGTCACACCTGTACCAGACCTGTGTCACACCTGTGTCACACCTGTACCACACCTGTGTCACACCTGTGTCACACCTGTGTCACACCTGTACCAGACCTGTGTCACACCTGTACCAGACCTGTGTCACACCTGTACCAGACCTGTGTCACACCTGTGTCACACCTGTACCAGACCTGTGTCACACCTGTGTCACACCTGTACCACACCTGTGTCACATCTGTACCACACCTGTGTCACACCTGTGTCACACCTGTGTCACACCTGTACCAGACCTGTGTCACACCTGTGTCACATCTGTACCACACCTGTACCACACCTGTGTCACACCTGTGTCACACCTGTGTCACACCTGTGTCACACCTGTACCAGACCTGTGTCACACCTGTGTCACACCTGTACCACACCTGTGTCACACCTGTCACACCTGTGTCACACCTGTGTCACACCTGTACCAGACCTGCGTCACACCTGTGTCACACCTGTACCACACCTGTGTCACACCTGTGTCACACCTGTACCAGACCTGTACCAGACCTGTACCAGACCTGTACCACACCTGTGTCTGCATGCTTTCAGGCATCACGCTGGCCGCCCTTCTCATCCCCATTGCAGCAGGAATGATCGTGAAGAAGAAGTGGCCCAACCTGGCAAAGAAGATCTTGAAGGTAGGTCGGCTCGGCTCATGGGGGAGTGGCCTGTCCGGATCAGAGGGCAGCTTAACCTCAGGTGTTTGTGTGATGCACAGGTGGGCTCTGTTGTTGGGTTTGCTCTCATTATCATCATCGCGGTGGTCGGGGGTGTCCTCTACCAGTCCTCCTGGACCATCTCTCCTTCTCTGTGGATCATCGGCGCCATCTACCCCTTCATTGGATTCGGACTGGGGTTCCTCCTGGCCCGTTTTGTGGGTCAGCCATGGGACAAGTGGGTGCAGAGCTTTTAGTGACGTGGAGCTGAGAGGGGGACAGAAGTTTTCTAATCAGTACTCGCTGTGTCCAGGTGTCGAACCATCGCCCTGGAGACAGGTTTCCAGAACTCCCAGCTGTGCAGCACCATCGTCCAGCTGTCCTTCAGCCCAGAGGAGCTGGAGATCATGTTTGCCTTCCCGCTCATCTACAGCATCTTCCAGCTGGCGGCAGCGGTCGGCTCTGTGGAAGGTGAGGGCAGATCCATGAGGAGGACAGCTCTGAGAGAGACGCACAGCCACACGCACAACCAGACGCACAACCACACGCACAACCAGACGAACAACCAGACAAACAACCAGACGCACAGCCACACGCACAGCCACACGCACAACCAGACGAACAACCAGACAAACAACCAGACGCACAACCAGACGCACAACCAGACAAACAACCAGACGCACAACCAGATAAACAACCAGACGCACAACCAGACAAACAACCACACGCACAACCAGACGCACAACCAGACAAACAACCACACGCACAACCAGACGCACAACCAGACGGACAACCAGACGAACAGCCACACCCCCCCCCCCAACACACACACACACACGCACAGACAACCACGCACACACACACACACGACCACACCCACAACCACACCCACACACAGACACTCACAGCTTCGAGTCTATGTTCATCGTATGAATCCAGAACCAGGAGAACTGCACACAGAGAGAACCCTGCTGGGATTTGAACCACGACTAGATCTGGGTTTGCAGTCTTCATTGAGTCTCTGAGGGGCAGGTGTGTGACGGTGGGCGGGGCATGGACCATTCATCTACCTTACACTAACTAGTGCCTCTCTCTGTCCATCGTTGAGCTGTCGTTTCTGGGTCAGTAAGAAGTTTTAATCCAGTCAAGAGGTGTCCGAGAACTGTCCAGAAGTCTTTTGTCTGATGCATGACCTGTCTGTGACCTGTCAGTGACCTGTCCGTGACCTGTCTGTGACCTGTCAATGACCTGTCAATGACCTGTCTGTGACCTGTCAATGACATGTCTGTGACCTGTCAATGACCTGTCAGTGACCTGTCAGTGACCTGTCCATGACCTGCCTGTGACCTGTCAATGACCTGTCGATAAGTTAAAGTCCCATTATTTGTCACGCACCTAGGTGTGTGAAATTTGTTCTCCGCATTTGACCCATCCCCTGGGGGAGCGGTGAGCTGCAGACACAGCCGCGCTCGGGAACCATTTGGTGGTTTAACCCCCCAGTCCAACTCCTTAGTGCTGAGTGTCAAGCAGGGAGCACTGGGTCCCATTTTTAGAGTCTTTGTATGACTCGGCTGGGATTGAACCCTCAACCTTCCAAACTCAGGGCGGACACTCTACCACAAGGCCACTGAGCTGGTGGTCAATGACCTGTCTGTGACCTGTCCATGACCTGTCTGTGACCTGTCCATGACCTGTCAATGACCTGTCAATGACCTGTCAGTGACCTGTCCATGACCTGTCTGTGACCTGTCCATGACCTGTCTGTGACCTATTCATGACCTGTCCGTGACCTGTCAGTGACCTGTCAATGACCTGTCTGTGACCTGTCCGTGACCTGTCAGTGACCTGTCAATGACCTGTCCGTGACCTGTCAATGACCTGTCCATGACCTGTCCATGACCTTTCCTCCTCAGCCTACCAGCTCTATAAGAGATGCTTCTCTAGTCAAGATGGCGACAGCGAGGCGGGCAAGGAGAAGGATGGCGCCGTGGTCAACGAAGCCTTTGAGTCTCCAGAGATGACGGAGACCCAGATGAAAGGCACGTACAAGAACGTTGAGCTGTGAGGTCACAGCGCCCTCTGCAGGCGGGACCTGCTGACAGCAGCTGACCGGACTTCAGGAGGAGGAGCCTAAAAAGCTTCAGATCAAGTTAATCACTGGATATGAATAATTCATTTGGAGAGTATTAGAAGTTATTTAATAAACAGAAAACAGTTTTGTAGGTTGGAAGTGTTTGTTCATTGTTTGTGGTGACCCTCAGGGGTCGCTTTTGGGACCAAAATTATTTATCTAGTATGACAATGATTTCTATGAGGTTTCCAATATATCACAATTCATTTGATGTTTTTATGTGATGGGGAGGATCTGCAGAAACTCACAAACTGTTAAGGAGATGGAATAACTGAAGATATAGTTTGATGTAAATAAACTTTCACTAAATGTAAGTAAAACAGAGATCATTTAATTTGGTCATAATAATGGTAAAATATAAACACTGACATGCATAGAAATGGAGTGAAAGTTAATAGAATGTATGAAAATAAATTTCTTGGGGTTAAAATGGATGAAAAACTGAGAAGGAAACATTCGTTATTTACAAACTGAATTGTCCAGAAGTATCTCAGCGTTAAAAAGAAGTTAAACTGGTTCTGGACCACAGATCACTCCACATTATGCACTGTTCACTGGTCGTACCATATTGTTACCATGTGAGGAATAAATATAAACCAACATTACATTCATTTTCAATACTTCAAAGAAGAGCAATACAGATCGTTCACAAGGCAGCTTATCTCGAGCATTTATCCAATCAAAACTACTCGGGTTATGATCTGGTAGAGTATCGTACAGCTCGTATTCAAGACAAAACAATTTATTACTGACAAATATCCAAATATTATATATCAAAAAGGAGAAAAAAATACAATCTGAGGGAAAAAATAAATTTTTCATGCATAAAGTACAAATGAACAAAAAAGACTTTGTGTTTCATTATGTGGAGTGAAACTGTGGAACAGAACCACTAAAACAATCTCTGAAGTCTCAGTAGTTGTCACACACTGTAGCGTATGAACCTTGTTCTCTGCATTTGACCCCTCCCCTGGGGGAGTGTAGTGAGCTGCAGACACAGCTGTACTCTGGAACCATCTGGTGGTTTAACCCCCCCGGCCAACCCCTTAATGCTGAGCGTTCAGCCGGGAAGCTCCGGGTCCCATTTTTAGAGTCTTTGGTATGTCTCAGCAGGGATTTGAACTCCAGTGTCAGGGCGGACACTCTACACAGGGCCACTGAGCTGATCATATATATATACATAAACGAGTTTAAGCGTTAATACAGAATTATGATTATTCATTGTGTACAAATACAAACACTTCCATTTGTAAATATGAATACTTATCAAATGAGAGTTTGATATTTCTGTGAGTGATTTAGGAAATGTTACATGTGTAACTGTAACATCATGTACTCTCAGCTGGTAATTCTGGGTCATGTGTAACTGTAACATCATGTACTCTCAGCTGGTAATTCTGGGTCATGTGTAACTGTAACATCATGTACTCTCAGCTGGTAATTCTGGGTCATGTGTAACTGTAACATCATGTACTCTCAGATAGTAATTCTGGGTCATGTGTAACTGTAACATCATGTACTCTCAGCTGGTAATTCTGGGTGTCCTGGAATATTAATGACCAAAGGTACAGGGGTTCTTCTCGCTTCCTTTCAGGTTTTTGCTGTTTGTATACTTTTGTAATTTTTCTGTTCCATATATGTTTTCAAGATGTCTGAAATAAATACTTTTGAACTTTAACGTGAAACCTCCCTCAGCTTCCTGCTGACCTCTTCTTCTGTTCAGACACGGTTTGATCATTTCCTCTCTCTATTAGTCAGTGAATTGATTAATGATTACAAACAAGCCTGTAGCTTTAGATTCTGATCAAATGATAATAGCAGGAGATTATAATATTCATCTAGATGATTTTAGTGACTCTTGGAAATGCACTTGCAGCTTTATTAGAAACTATTGGTTTCACACAAAACGTAGATCAACCTACTCACTGTCACAAGCACACTCTGGACCTGGTTTTAACCTATGGAGTTGAGATTAGTCAGCTGAATGTCCTTCCTCATAATCCCATACTTTCAGATCATTTTTTAATCACCTTTCAGTTTATATTAGAAAATGCTACTGCTCCAACAACTAAGAAAGAGCTTAAACGAACATTATCTGACCGTTCCGTGTCTGAATTTAAACTCTCAGTTCAACCAATGTTTAGTAACATGTTTAGTGAATATTCTCAGAACACTTTAACCCCCTCTGAAAATGATCAGTTTGTTAATGATGCCATGCAAGCCCTCAGGGGAACACTGGATGTTGTTGCCCCTCTGAAACTCAAGCTTGTTAGACAGAACAGAGCAGCACCGTGGTTCAATGCTGAAACTCGTTCCCTAAAACAAGTAACCCGTAAGTTAGAAAGAAAATGGCTCAGAGACTCTCTGAATGCTGGGAAATGTAGTCTCTTAAGTTATAAAAATCCCTGCGTAGAGCAAGAACTCAATACTATTCAACTTTAATAGCAGAAAATGCAAATAATCCCAGATTCCACAGCTCGGTTGAACCACATATTCCAGCTACTATCAGCTCTGAAGATTTCCTTCAATTCTTTGATAGTAAAATCTCAAATATTAGACACAAGCTAAATGTGGTTATTCCCACCATCAGCCCAAAGCTGAAGTCGTAGAAACAAAGGCATCATAGAAACGTCTGTAACCTTTGACTGCTTCACTGCTGTGGACCAAACAGAAATAACATCAGTTATTATGTCTTCTAAAACTTCCACTTGTCTTTTAGATCCAACCCCACTAAACTTTTTAAAGAAATCTTCCCCTTAATTAGTGACTCCATATTAACCATAATAAATACCTCTCTAGAAACTGGTTATGTGCCTCAGTCTTTTAAATATGCGGTTGTTAAACCTCTTTTAAAAAAGCCCAGCCTGGATCCTGACATTCTGGCCAACTATAGACCATATCTAATCTCCATTTATTTCTAAAATCTTAGAAAGAGTTGTAGTTAAGCAGCTACAGCGCCACCTACAGGACAACAGTCACTTTGAAGATTTTCAGTCGGGGTTTAGACCTCACCATAGCACTGAAACTGCACTGGTTAGAGTTACTAATGACTTGTTATTGGCTTCAGATAAAGGACTAATCTCTATTCTGGTCCTGTTAGACCTCAGCGCAGTCTTTGATACCATCGACCACAGCATCTTACTCCAGAGACTAGAGCATGACATAGGGATCAGAGGATCTGATCTGATCTGATAGATATCAGTTCGTTAATGTAAATGGACAGTCTTCTCATTGTACTCCAGTTAGCTACGGAGTTCCTCAGGGCTCAGTTCTTGGGCCCATCCTGTTCATGCTTTATATGCTGCCCTTAGGAAACATAATTAGGAAACATAGCATTAATTTCCACTGTTATGCAGATGATACGCAGCTGTATTTATCCATTAAACCAGACCAGAATGACCACCTAGATAAACTGAATTCCTGCATTAGAGACATTAAGTCCTGGATGACGATTAATGACCTCCTGAGGTTATTATCCTGGGCCCTAAACACCTGAGAGATGATCTCTCAGATCAGATAATCTCCATGGATGGTGTAAATATTTCCTCCAATTCTACAGTCAGAAACTTGGAGGTTTTATTCGACCAGGATTTATCATTTAAGGCTCACATATCACAAGCTTGTAGAACTGCATTCTTTCACCTTCACAATATATCTTGGATCAGAAATATGTTATCTAAAAGTGATGCTGAAAAACTCATCCATGCATTTGTTACGTCTAGACTGGATTACTGTAACTCTTTACTAATAGCATGCCCAAAAAGTTCTTTAAAAAGTTTTCATCTTGTTCAGAATGCAGCAGCCAGATTGTTAGCAGGAACTAGCAGAAGAGAACACATCACTCCTGTGTTAGCTTCACTCCACTGGATCCCAGTTGAATCCAGGATCAAGTTCAAAATCCTCCTGTTAACCTATAAGGCTCTGAATGGTGTGGCCCCATCTTATATTAAAGATCAACCAATCAGAACACTTGGTTGACTAAATGCAGGCCTGCTTGTAGTTCCTAGAATCTCTAAAAGTCCAGTTGGAGGTAGAACCTTCATCCATCAAGCCCCTGTTCTCTGGAATAAGCTCCCAGCTCATGTCAGAGATCCAGCACAGTTTCTACCTTCAAAGCTATAATCAAGCTGTTAAGGTTCTGGACAAAAAACCGAAGCACTATCATCACTGTGCTGTTTTTAATAAACATAGTCTTTTAAACTGGGACAATCTTCACAAAGTCATGAGTCGGAGCGAGTCACTCGGAGCTTTGTCCGAGGGGACTGTCTTATCCCGTAGAAGTGCTTTCAGCCCGTCATCCTGGTCAGTGAGGAGTGTTGCAGAGTGGAACTCCGTACCTGAGGAGGTCAGACACTCCACCACATGCAAGGATTTCACCAAAAAACTGAAAGAATTCCTCACTGACATCTATAGATGCCAACACTAAAAGAATGTCTCTACTGTGATTTACTGTGCTGTCTTGTTCCTTCTCAGGTGTGTATATCTGTGTGTAGTGTAGAGTCTTTTCTTGTGCGTTACAGCTGTTGTGTTCTTTAGATGTTGGTAGCCTGATATGTTCGTCCTTTTCTCTTTTACTGTCTACTCGTTTTCTGTCTTTTAAGGTTTCTTTTAACATTCTCTCCAGGGGACTACAGATGGAAAATTGCCTTCTTGACTAACTCTGGCTTTTTTAAAACCATGTTTAATTTTTAACCATGTGTTTTGTTTTAAACTGCATTGTCCCCTTTCTAAAAAATAAACAAAGACATAAATAAACTAAGCTAGCCTTAAAACATTCCTCTTTGGACAGGTGTTCTGCCAGGTTAGCTAGTAATCAGAGACTGCTCCTCTACTGTAATCAAGTTTGTGGAAATAATTATAATTTACATATTTCTCTAACATATGCTTGAAATACTAAAACTATGTAGATTCTCTAAATACTAACATAGAAAGCTGCTAGAAGTTAGAAGCTGGAGAAAGTATGGTGCTCTGGGGTTCTGTCTATAAACAATTTAAATAATTCATTTGCCATGGACATATATAATCTAGATGCTGTATTTTTGAAAAATTACCATGATATCTTGATTGAACCTCGTACACATATAATAAATGTCTCTATTCGAACTGGTCAATTTCCAGATGACTGGAAAAACCCATATTCAAATCGGGAAACACGCAGGATATGTCCAACTACAGGCCCATCAGTCTTCTTCTGGTCATGTCTAAAGTCTTAGAGAAAATTGTTGCTGACCAGCTCTTAGATTACCTGGAAGATAAAAACCTTTTGCATCCTCTTCCGTTTGGTTTTAGACATACTCCACTCAAACAGCCACATGTTTGCTACTGGAACAGATCAAACAATCGCTTGATAAAGGAAGTGTTGTGGGCTGTATTCCTTGATTTGAAAAAGGCTTTTTGTTCCCATCTTGTTTTTTCTCTAAACGCCCCCTTTTTTCTTTTCCATCCGGTCCAACAAAACAAAAACAAACATAGTCAATACAAATAAAGTTTAGTATGAAACACAATAGGGGTTTATATTCAATAAATCCCTGTTGTGACAGTAAAATCTGCCCAACACAAGAGACTCTCAGTCTGGTTCTGTTTGCTGTGAACCAGAGCATACTCATATCTAGACTCTCTTCCTTCCATTTCTCAAGATCCTCTTTGTCCTGGTTCCGGTCTTATTTACTAAATTGGGAACAATGTGTTGTAATTAATAACTGTAAATCAAGTCTTCAAAAAACTGTAACTGGAATTCCTCAAGGAACCATTCTCGGCCCAGTTCTCTTCAGTCTGTACATAAACAATCTCCCAGAAGTTTGTCCTGACATCAATGTCCAAATGTTTGCTGATGACACTGTTGTTCATGTCTCTGCCAAAGACGGTAACACAGTCAGTGAAAAATGTACCAATAGTTTAAAAAATAAATCCACTTGGCTTGAAGACTCCTGTTTCACACTCAGTACAAAGAGGATGAAAGGTGTGTTTTTCCATTATAAAAAAGACCTCTGTATGTTTTTATAAACAGAAAATTAATTGAGTTCAAGTACAGGAGGAAAAATATCTTGGAATAATGTTGGATTCCCAATTAAATTTTAAAAGCCATGTTAAAAAAACTCTGTAAGCTGGTCAGATTAAACATGAACTGTTCTAAATGAATAAGTGGACCTCGCCTCTGGCCGTCTCACATCCTCAGCTGAGAGGATTTCTCCTTCATGTGAGCATCTGTTTGGTTTCTTCTTTATTCCTGAATCTGGTTTTAGGAGTTTTTCCTTACAGAGATGGAGGGTCTGAGGACAGAGATAACCGGTTTAGTTTAGTAATCAACTCTTGTTCATATTTTATGACCAACTTTCTGCTTCTGTTAAACTACCAGCATGAAGCTCAATGAGGGAATTGAGTTGTGATATCGGGCTATAGTACGCCATACGCCATATAGAAACAAAATTGAAAGAAATCTTTCATTTTCTCGCCGTTTCCTCATCTGGACTGAAGCGCTTTGCTGCTTTGTAGGTTTCCTGTTGCGGCGTTCAGACGTGGTCATGTGATCGTGTTCTGTCATCACAAGAGTTCCTGAACAAAAGAGGAACGGAAGACAGAAGAAGACAGACTTCCAGTGGGGAATGTCTCTCTCCATGAAGGGATTCTGTCTTCATTCCACTGTAGCTCCTCGTGGTTGAGCTGCATGTTAGCGTTCTGGGAGGTTTCATTTCACATTCATGTCAGCAAAGACTCGCTCTCAGACATGAACATTTATGGGATCTAAATGTCTTCATTTTCCTGTGAAGCTTCAGAAAAATGTTGACCTAAACGATAAACTGGAAAATCCTCACATGAAACTGAAGCTTTTGATGCTGAACGAGCTGAAACTGAAACGTCCAGAAAAGCTGATAGTGGAGAAAACACCTGAGCAGCTCATGTCGTGTAGCGTGACCCGGGACGTTCCTCATGAGGAACTGCTGCTGACCTGCTGCAGCTCCAGAATCCCAACCGATTCCCAAAGTCCCTGAATGTCTCAGGAAGACGCCGCAACAGCCTGTGGTAGTCAGAGGGAGTGGGCCGCTCCCTCGTCACCATGGTAACCAGGTGAGCTCGGCACCACGAGCTAACACCTGAAAAGAGAAGACAGTGTGCAGGTGTGTGTGCGTTAGGAGGAGTCGGTCTGAAGAACATCGACGTCATGCTGCTGGTGTTCAAAAGTTCAAAGGTCACCTCAGGTTTCAGTTAAAACTACAGGACAGGTGTTGCAACAGGTGAGGAGAACCTGTTGCAGTGATCGAGTCCGGACTGCCAGAACGTTTGGACCTGTAAAGGTTTGTTGACCCGCACAGATCAGCTGGTACCGTTTTATTGACTTTAGGACATGATTCACTCTGGCCATTTGGAGCCCCGCCCACAGAACAGAGACCGCGCCCACAGGACAGAGACCCCACCCTCAGGATAGAGACCTTGCCCACATGATGGAAACCCCGCCCATGGAGGTCTGTTGAACCGGTGAGGTCCTCTGAGTCTCAGAAACATCTTGAAATACTTCAGATTACACAAACACATGTTCAGATTTCTGGATTCTGATTAGCATTTGAAGGCACACTCCCAGTCTGACATGAGGGTGGTAGTGTGATGGTGTGGGCCTGCTGTAGCATCAGGAACCAGAGGGTTTTCTAGAACTGACGGGAACCTCGATAATTAAAGTTATTTAAATAAACAGAATATGATTTAATAGACAGTTGAGTATCGTCACTAAAAGTGTTTTTGGTTTGTTTTAGATCCAACAGCTCTTGATCTGATCCTGCAGTGAATCCTGTCGGGATCAGAGTTATCAACAGCTCTTGATCTGATCCTGCAGTGAATCCCGTCAGGATCAGAGTTATCAACAGCTCTTGATCTGATCCTGCAGTGAATCCTGTCAGGATCAAAGTTATCAACATCTCTTGATCTGATCCTGCAGTGAATCCTGTCAGGATCAGAGTTATCAACAGCTCTTGATCTGATCCTTCAGTGAATCCTGTCAGGATCAGAGTTATCAACAGTTCTTGATCTGATCCTGCAGTGAATCCTGTCAGGATCAAAGTTATCAACATCTCTTGATCTGATCCTGCAGTGGATCCTGTCAGGATCAGAGTTATCAACAGCTCTTGATCTGATCCTGCAGTGAATCCCGTCAGGATCAGAGTTATCAACAGCTCTTGATCTGATCCTGCAGTGAATCCCGTCAGGATCAGAGTTATCAACAGCTCTTGATCTGATCCTGCAGTGAATCCCGTCAGGATCAGAGTTATCAACAGCTCTTGATCTGATCCTGCAGTGAATCCCGTCAGGATCAGAGTTATCAACAGCTCTTGATCTGATCCCGCAGTGAATCCCGTCAGGATCAGAGTTATCAACAGCTCTTGATCTGATCCGCAGTGAATCCCGTCAGGATCAGAGTTATCAAACAGCTCTTGATCTGATCCCCAGTGAATCCCGTCAGGATCAGAGTTATCAACAGCTCTTGATCTGATCCTGCAGTGAATCCCGTCAGGATCAGAGTTATCAACAGCTCTTGATCTGATCCTGCAGTGAATCCCGTCAGGATCAGAGTTATCAACAGCTCTTGATCTGATCCTGCAGTGAATCCCGTCAGGATCAGAGTTATCAACAGCTCTTGATCTGATCCTGCAGTGAATCCCGTCAGGATCAGAGTTATCAACAGCTCTTGATCTGATCCTGCAGTGAATCCTGTCAGGATCAGAGTTATGATCCTTTCTCTGCCTCATCATAACAGTAACACAAACGTCTTCATTGAATGTGTCAACATAAAGTAAATCTATAGACTGCAGGAGGTCACACAGACGGGGAGAAGCTCTAAAACCTGAGATCTGTTTTATCCAGACCCACGTTGAGATCGTCTGGAGGAGAACTCCAGAAGTCTTCAGTGATCCTCATGTATGAACAAAGAGGATTTTAGTTCTGGAGTCAAAATAGAAAATCAAACCGTTTTTTCTTCTGTTTTGACATTCAAGCAGTAATTGGAATAAATCTTCTCCATGTTATCATCCCAAACCTCAGTATTAACAAACTTTGACTGTTTCTGTCTGAGTTTCAGTTTCAACATTTCAAACCGTTCCGTTTTTCTTCTTCACTTTCGGTGTGAACTTTCCGAGCCGCCGTGAACGCCTCACGGCTCTGTACATACCAGCGGCTGCGGGAGCGGCGTGAGTAACGTTCCTCTGTGGAGCGCGTGCTGTTTGTTTGTTTGTTCGTTCGTTCGTTCGTCGGTCGTTTCATTAATCGTATCGATTACTTTTCAGAGATACAACAATGTTTCGGTTCCAATTTTCTTCTTTACGCCACTCTGGCGTTTTATTCAACCGAATATAGCGACTGGAGGGAAAAACGATACCTCCGCATTACGTGATGAACGTCGCATACTCGCTTGTGGACTAGCACCAGAGCCGCTCGCGGGTCCGCGCCGAACCGCGCGGGGTTCCGTTTCGGGAAGTTAACGGCTCGTTGCCATGGCTTCCGGATGACGGTGATCCTGAGGCGGGATCTGCTGATCCGCCGCTGATCCAGAAGATCAGCGACCTATACATGTTTGTGAGAAACCGCGGAGCGTTCACGGGTACATCCAACAGAACCTTCTCAGAACCACCAGGGGAGTCTTCTGATCAGAACCACAGATCTCACCTGAAGTCTGTCTGCCTGCGTGAAGATCAGTCAGAGAGCAGAACCTTAGCAGAACTTCAACAGAACCTTAGCAGAACTTCAATAGAACCTTAGCAGAACTCCAACAGAACCTTAGCAGAACTTCAATAGAACTTTAATAGAACCTTAGCAGAACTTCAACAGAACCTTAGCAGAACTTCAATAGAACCTTAGCAGAACTTCTGGAGAAATTTAGTGAAACTTCAGCAGAACTCCAACAGAACCTTAGCAGAACTCCAACAGAACTTCTGGAAAAATTTAGTGAAACTTCAGTAGAACTTCAACAGAACTTTTGGAGAACTTTAGTGAAACTTCAGCAGAACTTCAATAGAACTTTTGGAGAACTTTAATAGAACTTTATGAGAACAGCTGTTTAACCATTTCAGCATTTACTCATTAAGTCTTATAACAACATTGTGAAGCTGAAACAGTTTCATATGTTTGTTTGAAACCATCATTCGTCTCAGATTTCTGTCACATTAAATATTTAAACAAAAATGACAAAAACAGAATTGGAACAAACCAAAACTACAACCCCTTATTTATTAGGGCTGGATTGATCAAATCGATTAATCAATTTGAATTGATTTAAGCTTAATAGATCAATAATGTACACATAAGAATTACACATAAAGCTACAGTGCACTAGCCTGATGCTAACTTTTAATGGAATTTCCCATAGGACGGCTAATGCTAACGCTCGACCGACCTAAACATAGTTTCTGACTAAATAAGGAAATCATTTTAAAGTAAATATTTGTGATCTAAATCAAAGTTTTTCCTCATTCTTTCTTCTTCTGGAATAAGCTGTAATGCTGTAGCGTGATCGCCACCTAGTGGCCAAACTGAAACGTCCTCCAGGAGAAGCAGAACAATGTTTACATTAATGATCTGAACATTTTAGTTAGAACTTCTCCTTTAGAGAATCCATGTATGATATTAACAATCTCAGAATTTCTCTGATACATTTACAGTCTGAGATCTGGATCAGATTAATACAGATATATCCAACCTGTTTAGTAGATTATCATGTCATTCTTGTGTAAACTCTAAACCAGAGGTTCTTAACCTTTTTGACACTTGGGCCCAATTGATTGAAGGCCCATTCAAATATTAACATATTAATGTAAATTGATCCATATGTTTTTTGATTTGTATTTGATAATTAAATCAAGTCATTTTATGGTTTATTGAAGTATTTTTTGTGGGAAAAAATAATACAATGTGATCATCTGAAAGACATTTATTTTCAAACTGAACAGGTAAACTACAGTTGTCGTGCTTAACCCAAATTAGAATTCCAAAAATATTTAAAAGGCATTTTGATCAATTACATTGTGTGGTAGTAAAACAAGAACACTTCAAATAACTTTGAAATTAAACAATATATAAATGACATTTGAATAAAATGCCAATTAAGATTACCTTATAACCTGCTGATGAACTTGACAAATTAGAAGTTTTCATTTTGGTACAAAATGTTCCTCTACAAATCTGTGACAAATGAACAACAACAGTCACAACAATCTTATGATCCAGGTGACTCATGTGGACCCATGTGGACCCATGCAAACCCATATGATCCATGTGGACCCATGTGGACCCATGTGGACCCATGTGGATCCATGTGGATCCATGTGGACCCATGTGACCCATGTGGACCCATGTGACCCATGTGGATCCATGTGGATCCATGTGACCCATGTGGATCCATGTGACCCATGTGGACCCATGTGGATCCATGTGACCCATGTGGACCCATGTGGATCCATGTGACCCATGTGGACCCATGTGGACCCATGTGGACCCATGTGACCCATGTGGACGCATGGGACCCATGTGACCCATGCAAACCCATATGGACCCATGGTGACCCATGCAAACCCATGGGGACCCATGTGGACCCATGCCGACCCACGCGAACCCATGTGGATCGATGTGACCCATGTGGGCCCATGTGACCAATGCGAACCCATGTGACCAATGCGTACCCATGTGGACCCATGCGAACCCATGTGACCCATGCGAACCCATGTGGATCCATGTGACCCATGTGGACCCATGTGACCCATGTGGACGCATGTGGACCCATGCGGACCCACGCGAACCCATGTGGATCGATGTGACCCATGTGGACCCATGCGTACCCATGTGACCAATGCGTACCCATGTGACCAATGCGTACCCATGTGACCCATGTGGACCCATGTGGACCCATGTGGACCCATGCGAACCCATGTGACCAATGCGTACCCATGTGGACCCATGTGACCCATGTGGACCCATGTGGACCCATGTGACCCATGTGGACCCATGTGACCAATGTGGATCCATGTGGACCAATGCGTACCCATGTGGACCCATGTGACCCATGTGGACCCATGTGACCCATGTGGATCCATGTGGACCCATGCGAACCCATGTGACCCATGCGAACCCATGTGGATCCATGTGACCCATGCGAACCCATGTGGACCCATGTGACCCATGTGACCCATGTGGACCCATGTGGATCCATGTGGACCCATGTGGACCCATGTGACCCATGTGGATCCATGTGGACCCATGCGAACCCATGTGACCAATGCGCATCCATGTGGACCCATGCGAACCCATGTGACCCATGCGAACCCATGTGGATCCATGTGACCCATGCGAACCCATGTGGACCCATGTGACCCATGTGACCCATGTGGACCCATGTGGATCCATGTTGACCCATGTGGACCCATGTGACCCATGTGGATCCATGTGGACCCATGCGAACCCATGTGACCAATGCGTATCCATGTGGACCCATGCGAACCCATGTGGATCCATGTGACCCATGTGACCCATGCGAACCCATGTGGACCCATGTGACCCATGTGGATCCATGTGACCCATGCGAACCCATATGACCCATACAGCCTCATGAGGACCCAAGTGACTCGATGCGAGCAACCTCGTGTTACAGAGCCCGGTTCAGATGACCCAGATGAACATAATCCATCCTACAGGAAGTTGACGTCTGGGTTTGCTGTGCTCGTTCTGCAGAACTTCCTGTCCTCCAGAGGATGGAGCGCTGAGTCAGCAGCATGTCTCAGGGCGGTCCCTGTCTGTGGAGGCCCCTCCCCCAGAGCAGCCAGGCGCCGAGTGACCGCAGCAAACACGCCTGCTGCAGTCACCGTGGAGACGTGTTTGTGCTGGGAGGACGGGACAGCGGCGCTCTCGGAGACTTCTGGAAGTACAGCGTGGGTAAGAGCGGCGAGCGGCGGTCCATCACACCAACTGGGTTCAGTAAGGAGGAGTTACGGAGCTGAAAGGAATCAGGATAGGACGGCACAGAAGAAACTTTACCAGAACCACATGTGTAAAAGTCTTTCGTTCTGGACCAGACAAAAACTCTGTCCAATCCCTTGAAATCCCTCCCACTAAGCTGTAGCTCCGCCCCTTTTGGAGCCAGCAGCCACAACTTTAACCGTCTCTGTGGTTCCAGTGCGTAATGAATGGACCGAGCTGGACTGCAGTTCTGAGGCCGCCCCAGAAGAACTGGAGGAACACACCATGGTGGCTCACGAGGTACTTCAGAACTGTAGAAGAACGGTCCGGTTCTCCTCCAGAGGAATGGACTCGTTTCTGGTTCTCCTATGGAGGAACGGTCACGGTCCAGTTCTCCTCCAGAGGAATGGACTGGGTTCTGGTTCTCCTATGGAGGAACGGTCACGGTCCAGTTCTCCTCCAGAGGAATGGACTCGTTTCTGGTTCTCCTATGGAGGAACGGTCACGGTCCGGTTCTCCTCCAGAGGAATGGACTGGGTTCTGGTTCTCCTCTGGAGGAACGGTCACGGTCCGGTTCTCCTCCAGAGGAATGGACTGGGTTCTGGTTCTCCTCTGGAGGAACTTACTCAGTTCAGTTTTTTCTTTGGTAGATCCAAATTGGTTGTGGTTTTCTCAGAGTTCTGGATGTGGCTGAGATGTGACTGAGGGTTATGTTCTGGTTCTGCTCCGTCTGCAGGACTTCCTGTACGTGTTTGGAGGAATGATGGACTCTTCGTTTTCCTCCTGCAGATTTCCTCTGTGGATGTTTGACATCAGTGAGTCTCCATCTGTCCTTCATTCATTTATAGAGGTCTGGAACTGTGAAGCCATGCAGGATGGCTCGTATAGTGGACAACAACAACAATAAAAACAACAACAATAATAACAACAACAATAATAATAAAAAACAACAATAATAATAACAACAACAATAATAATAATAACAACAACAACAATAAAAACAACAACAATAATAACAACTACAATAAAAACAACAACAATAAAAACAACAACAATAACAACAACAACAATGATAAAAACAACAACAATAAAAACAACAACAATAATAATAACAAAAATAAAAACAACAATGATAACAATAATAATAACAACAACAATAATAACAACAACAACAATGATAACAACAACAATAATAATAAAAACAACAACAATAATAAAAACAATAATAATAACAACAATGATAATAATAACAACAACAATAAACACAACAACACCAATAATAATGATAATAATAATAAGAACAATAATAATAACAGTAATAAAAACAACAATAATAATAACAACAATGATAACAACAATAATAATAACAACGATAATAATAAAAACAGTAATAAAAACAACAATAATAGCAACAACAATAAAAACAATAATAACAACAATAATAATAAAAACAACAATAATAACAATAATAACGATAACAGACATTTTCTAAAGTGAGCAGCAGAGCTCAGCTTGTTTAGAACTTTCCTTAAAAATAAGCAAAATAAAATAAACAAATATACATTTTCATCATATCCAATATTAATGTAATAATGATAGATTAGTAGCTTTGATCATCTGACAGTTCCCATATTTCTGTATTTTGTCCAAATGTTTAGTTTGTGATCATTTTTGAACTCATCAGTTCCAGTTTGGATCCAAACAGAGATATCAAAGATTAAAACCTTAAACTATTCATTCATAATGATCCCCAAACCTCATGACAGTGGGTGAGGGGGGGGGCAGAATAATGTTCCGGGTGAGTTACAGTCCAGGAAGCGTTTACCTTTGTTCATTATTGAAAGGTTTTGGTTGATTTAAGTTCTGATGTTTCTGATGTGGCGGCGTGGAGGTGTGGAGGCGTGGTGTTGAGGTGGCGTGGAGGTGTGGAGGCGTGGTGTTAAGGTGGCGTGGAGGTGTGGAGGCGTGGTGTTGAGGCGGCGTGGAGGCGTGGAGGCGTGGTGATGTGGAGGCGTGGTGATGTGGAGGCGTGGTGTTGTGGCGGCGTGGAGGCGTGGTGTTGTGGAGGCGTGGAGGTGTGGTGTTGTGGAGGTGTGGAGGTGTGGTGTTGTGGCGGCGTGGAGGTGTGGTGTTGTGGAGGTGTGGAGGTGTGGTGATGTGGAGGTGTGGTCATGTGGAGGCGTGGTGATGTGGAGGCGTGGTGTTGTGGCGGCGTGGAGGTGTGGTGATGTGGAGGTGTGGAGGTGTGGTGATGTGGAGGTGTGGAGGTGTGGTGATGTGGAGGTGTGGTGATGTGGAGGTGTGGAGGTGTGGTGATGTGGAGGTGTGGAGGTGTGGTGATGTGGAGGTGTGGAGGTGTGGTGATGTGGAGGCGTGGAGGCGTGGTGTTGTGGAGGCGTGGTGATGTGGAGGTGTGGAGGTGTGGTGTTGTGGAGGTGTGGTGTTGTGGAGGCGTGGTCATGTGGAGGCGTGGTGATGTGGAGGCGTGGTGTTGTGGAGGCGTGGAGGTGTGGTGTTGTGGAGGTGTGGAGGTGTGGTGTTGTGGAGGTGTGGAGGCGTGGTGTTGTGGCGGCGTGGAGGTGTGGTGTTGTGGAGGTGTGGTGTTGTGGCGGCGTGGAGGTGTGGTGTTGTGGAGGTGTGGAGGTGTGGTGATGTGGAGGTGTGGTCATGTGGAGGCGTGGTGATGTGGAGGCGTGGTGTTGTGGCGGCGTGGAGGTGTGGTGATGTGGAGGTGTGGAGGTGTGGTGATGTGGAGGTGTGGTGATGTGGAGGTGTGGAGGTGTGGTGATGTGGAGGTGTGGAGGTGTGGTGATGTGGAGGTGTGGAGGTGTGGTGATGTGGAGGTGTGGAGGTGTGGTGATGTGGAGGCGTGGAGGCGTGGTGTTGTGGAGGCGTGGTGATGTGGAGGTGTGGAGGTGTGGTGTTGTGGAGGTGTGGTGTTGTGGAGGCGTGGTGATGTGGAGGCGTGGTGTTGTGGAGGCGTGGAGGTGTGGTGTTGTGGAGGTGTGGAGGTGTGGTGTTGTGGTGGCGTGGAGGTGTGGTGTTGTGGAGGTGTGGTGTTGTGGAGGTGTGGAGGTGTGGTGTTGTGGAGTGTGGAGGTGTGGTGTTGTGGAGGTGTGGAGGCGTGGTGATGTGGAGGTGTGGTGTTGTGGAGGTGTGGTGTTGTGGAGGTGTGGAGGTGTGGTGTTGTGGCGGCGTGGAGGTGTGGTGTTGTGGCGGCGTGGAGGTGTGGTGTTGTGGAGGTGTGGAGGCGTGGTGTTGTGGAGGTGTGGTGTTGTGGTGTTGTGGAGGTGTGGAGGCGTGGTGTTGTGGAGGTGTGGAGGTGTGGTGTTGTGGAGGTGTGGAGGTGTGGAGGCGTGGTGTTGTGGAGGCGTGGTGATGTGGAGGTGTGGAGGTGTGGTGTTGTGGAGGTGTGGAGGCGTGGTGTTGTGGAGGTGTGGAGGCGTGGTGTTGTGGAGGCGTGGTGTTGTGGAGGTGTGGTGTTGTGGCGGCGTGGAGGTGTGGTGTTGTGGCGGCGTGGAGGTGTGGAGGCGTGGTGTTGTGGAGGTGTGGAGGCGTGGTGTTGTGGAGGTGTGGAGGCGTGGTGTTGTGGAGGTGTGGTGTTGTGGAGGCGTGGAGGTGTGGTGTTGTGGAGGTGTGGAGGCGTGGTGTTGTGGAGGTGTGGAGGCGTGGTGTTGTGGAGGCGTGGTGTTGTGGAGGTGTGGAGGTGTGGTGTTGTGGCGGCGTGGAGGTGTGGTGTTGTGGAGGTGTGGAGGCGTGGTGTTGTGGAGGTGTGGAGGCGTGGTGTTGTGGAGGTGTGGAGGCGTGGAGGCGTGGTGTTGTGGAGGCGTGGTGTTGTGGAGGCGTGGTGTTGTGGAGGCGTGGTGTTGTGGAGGCGTGGTGTTGTGGAGGTGTGGTGTTGTGGTGTTGTGGAGGCGTGGAGTTGTGGAGGTGTGGTGTTGTGGAGGTGTGGTGTTGTGGAGGTGTGGAGGTGTGGAGGCGTGGTGTTGTGGAGGCGTGGTGTTGTGGTGTTGTGGAGGCGTGGAGTTGTGGAGGTGTGGTGATGTGGAGGCGTGGAGTTGTGGAGGTGTGGTGTTGTGGAGGCGTGGTGTTGTGGAGGCGTGGTGTTGTGGAGGCGTGGTGTTGTGGAGGCGTGGTGTTGTGGAGGCGTGGTGTTGTGGAGGCGTGGAGGTGTGGAGGCGTGGTGTTGTGGAGGTGTGGTGTTGTGGAGGCGTGGTGTTGTGGAGGCGTGGAGGCGTGGTGTTGAGGCGGTGTGGAGGCATCTCAAATCTAACAGAAACATGTCCGTAAAGGCTGGAACTCCAGAACCGGTCCAGACTAAACAAACATTCTGTATTTCATCACTACTGTGAGACAATTGAATACATCTGAATAAAATACCATCAATATTTAAAAGAACTTCACAACCATTAACTTAATAAAAAGTACATTTGTCTGATTGATCTGTTGTGACATCATCTGAGTATCTGGTGATTAGATTACATGTTTTACTCTTAAATCCACGATGAGTCTCTGTCGTCTTCTGTCCTTCAGTTACTGCGGAGGATTCGTCTTTATGTTTTTAAAAGTCAAAATGTGATCATGATGACATTAGTCTGGAGTTTGTGTTTTTCTGTTGTCAGCTTGATAATAATCAGTAACAGAATATATGTGGGGACATATTCTGATGTTATCAACCACATTTATAACTTCCTGTTCTCTAGTTAATGTATTCATATGGATTGTAGATGTTTTGAACTTCCTGATCTAGTGTTGCTGATTCTACATCATCCCTCAGATTATCTGCTGTCGTCCTCCTGTGTGTTTGTCTTCTAGGGAAGCAGATGTGGGTCGATCCCGGCGGGAGGACCGGCTGGGTTCAGGTACGACGCCTCTGACAGGCTCCGCCTCTGACAGGCTCCGCCTCTCATGCGGTGATGACATGCAGACCTGCAGGAACAAGTGCAAACCTGTCGAGACGCAGCATGTCGAGCGAGCGTGTTTCCTCACTGTGTTTGTGCGTGTGCACGTGTGTGCACGTGTGTGCAGACTCCCACCCCCAGCAACAGGAAAGGCCACAGCGCCGTGGTCCTGGGCTCCACCATGATGATCTACGGAGGTTTCGTGGATGTCCGAGGTTCCTCTGAAGAACTCTGGACTCTTCACTTTGGTAACTGAAGGTTTTCCAGAAGATTTGACGTCTGGAATGTGAGCCTGAAGGTCACCTGAGGTCATGTTTCCTGCTCACAGACTCCATGAGCTGGAGTCTGCCGGGGGGCCCCCGCCAGACCCCCCAGGGTCCCGGACCGCGGCACGGCCACTCTGCTGCGGCCTTCCAGAGCAGCATGTTCGTGTTCGGAGGTCTGAGGGGTTTGCAGGAGCAGAGAGACCTGTGGAGGTGGAACAACAGCGCCCTCATGTGGACGTGTGTCAGCACAAAGTGAGCAGGACAACAGAAGGATGAGTTCTGGAGCATCAGGTCATCTTCAGATCCATAACATTAGAGAGGACGGAGTGCTGATGGAACCAGGAGGTAGCTTTGATGTGTTCTGGATGTCACGTGGATCCGGTGAACATCCAATGAGCCGCTGCAGAGCAGACTGAAGTGACGGTTGATGGATCTGAGAGTTTTGAACCGCAGGGTTCTGCGGGGTCTGAAAAGTCTTAGAAAGCATTTAAAAGCATTTAAAAGCGTTTAAAAGCATTTAAAAGCATTTAAAAGCGTTTAAAAGCTTTAAATTGAACCCTGGAACTCGGGCTGGGCGATAAAACGATAATTATTGATATCGCGATAGAACATTTTTTCGATAGAAGAATGAGTCTATCGCGATAGACTTTTATTTTGAAGGGTCCGCAAATAACACTTGCTAGCGAACATTTTCCTATTTGACGAGTAAAAGTTAGAGAGTTAATCTCCACAGTAAGTGTTTGTATCTAATTATTGTGTTTATTAGCTCTCATTTGTGTCATTTTTTGGACTCCACTCCGCGTCCTTCGTCTGCATGAAAGGTAAACAAACGAGTCGACTTCTACCAGCAACCCCCGCTGCAGCTGCGCCCCCCGCGCTTTATTACAATCATTGTCTGTCCACGCCGAATGCATTAATTTTCTGTACACTGTATTAGTTTTAACAAGCGTCAGATTTGATGCTTGTCGGTCATCAGAAAGTCTGTTGCTGAGTGTGGAAGAAGCTTCCGTCAAAACTTTTCTGAACTCTTGGTGAAGAACGCGGATACCGAGAGATTGATTTATTTTGAAGAGCTGAATAAAAACATCGGTACACATCTCCGTGTCGGAGTTCAGGAGACCTTCCAGTGAGGAGCGGCCGCTGTCGCACTCCTGCACCCAGCTGACTAGAGCCGACAGGTAGAGCTATGGCAAGCCGTTAGGGTCAAAATTCACCAGAAAAAAAAACGCAGGTATGGCAGTGCGTCACCTGGACATGTACTATGGTTAATAATACTTATTTGACATATTTAAATGTTGCCACAGTTAGTTTCAATACAACAATTAATACCAAAAATAATAAAAAGTTTAATTTTTTTGGTGGGATAGCATATGAAGCATTCCTTTCTCTCTCTAGACATGTACATGTCATCAGAAAATACATGTTTTGTTTATGTTCAAAGTTAAACATATATTTTTAACTTTTCAAAAAAGTAATTTTAGACTTTTATCTTCTTTTTTCTTGTTTTTTTTTTAACTTGTTACTGATCTGAAAAATGATCCGAACCGTGACCTTAAAGCCGTGACACGATTACACCCCTACTAAATACAACAAAAATAATTTATAGTACATTAATACATTTTTGTTATGTGAACCCTGAAAACATTAGAATTTATTTGTAGACTTAATGCTTTGTTTTTTAATGGAACTGAAGAAACAGTTTAGTATCTATTTCATAAACTTTTGAAACTTGAAAGCTTTTGCTTTAATTTTCATCTTAGTTCATTTATATATATATATATATATATATATATATATATATATATATATATATATTCTTGATTATTAAAAAACTAGTTGCATAATTTCCATTGGATCTGTTATTCTTAGTGTGATAGGAAATGAATATTTAAATTTAAACAACCTGATGATGAGTTTACATTTCATTTTTGAGCCACAAAGTGTTCAAATACAGTTATTTGGTTTATATCGTGATAAATATCGTTATCGCGCAATATGTAAAAAGATATATCGTGATATAAAAAATCCCATATCGCCCAGCTCTACCTGGAACCAGCTGTTGTTAGAAGTGTTAGAAACTCTGTTTTGATGGGAGTGGTTCTTTAACGTGAGACTTCCCTGTCTACAGGTCCGGCCCCCCCAGGCTGATAGGCCACTCTGCAGTGACCTACAGGGACGGCATGCTCATCTTTGGTGGGGGGGAGTGCCGGGATTCCCCCCAGAACTGCCTCTGGAAGTTCACTTTCCACACCCAGAGGTGGAGCCGGGTTTCCAGCCTGCCGGGCCCCCGCCCCCCAGGGAAGATTCACCACTGCTGTGCTGGGATTGGCCGAGGATACTCGCCGTCCTCTGTCCCTCCCGCTCAGACGGGACGCTCCCCCCAGCTGGGAGGAAAGCACAAGGCCTTCCAGAACCGCTGCTACCCGGCGCCGGCTTTCCCCCAGGGTTTGGAGGACGCCATCGAGCTGCAGCCGCTGACTTCTTCAGACGCTCAGCTGATCAGCAGATGTTTGACCTCTGAGAACAAAGCTTCCAGGAGGAACGGCTCCCAGGAGGCTGAGGAGGCTGAGGAGGAGGACTTCAGCCAACACCTCCCTGACCTGCTGCTGGTTCTGGGAGGGAGACCCGTGAGTCATCACTGCCCCATCTCTGTGTGGCAGATGACGCTGAGCGACGGCTGACGTGGAGCCGGCCGTCCTGACACTCGGTTAGACATAGATCACATAGAACGGGGTCGGGTTTCTCATGGATTTCTTCTCTAATAAAACAGAAAACCCAAATCAGCTGTTTCAATGTTTCTGTAGTTCTCCAGATGAACACCAGGGGGAGCCAAAGATAAGCATTATTGGAACCATCAGTTACTTAAAAGATAAACTTGACATTAACCATGTGTTCAATGAGCATGACAGCATTCAACATACATTTTTATTTGTCTTTAGATCTTAATATAAAGATTTTCACTTAAAGAGAAGGTGGAGTTTATGTCCAAGAACCATCCCAACATCTCTGAGCATCCAAGAGGCTGAAGGTTTTTTATTTGCCGTATATGCAGCAACGTACATCGAAACATTCGGATGAAAAACTCTCAGAGTCACTGTCTGGGTTCAAGAGGAGGATTTCTGTAAGAGTTTAAATAGTAAAGTGATAAATATGTACATCTGAAAAAACAGAATCATAGAAAGAAAAGAAATAGAATAGAAGAATAAAAAGAGCAATTTAGAGTCTGAAATATTGCAGGTCGACCAATTTGAGAAAACTGACTGTAGAAGGAAGAAGAAGCAAGTTCTGAGGGGGAGGATGCAGTGTCTCCGCCTCCTCCTCTCTAGCTCCTCCTCCATCTCTCCTGCTCCTCCTCTCTAGCTCCTCCTCCACATTTGCAGCTCCTCCTCCATCTCTGTAGCTCCTCCTCCATCTCTCTAGCTCCTCCTCCTCTGTAGCTCCTCCTCCATCTCTCTGGCTCCTCCTCCATCTCTCTAGCTCCTCCTCCATCTCTCTAGCTCCTCCTCCATCTCTCTAGCTCCTCCTCCATCTCTCCAGCTCCTCCTCCAGCTCTCTAGCTCCTCCACCTCCTCTCTAGCTCCACCTCCTCTCTAGCTCCTCCTCCTCTGTAGCTCCTCCTCCATCTCTGTAGCTCCTCCTCCTCTGTAGCTCCTCCTCCATCTCTGTAGCTCCTCCTCCTCTGTAGCTCCTCCTCCATCTCTCCAGCTCCTCCTCCATCTCTCTAGTTCCTCCTCCATCTCTGTAGCTCCTCCTCCATCTCTGTAGCTCCTCCTCCTCCTCTGTAGCTCCTCCTCCTCTGTAGCTCCTCCTCCATCTCTCTAGCTCCTCCTCCATCTCTCTAGCTCCTCCTCCATCTCTCCAGCTCCTCCTCCAGCTCTCTAGCTCCTCCTCCTCTGTAGCTCCTCCTCCATCTCTGTAGCTCCTCCTCCTCTGTAGCTCCTCCTCCATCTCTCCAGCTCCTCCTTCATCTCTGTAGCTCCTCCTCCATCTCTGTAGCTCCTCCTCCTCCTCTGTAGCTCCTCCTCCTCTGTAGCTCCTCCTCCATCTCTCTAGCTCCTCCTCCATCTCTCTAGCTCCTCCATCTCTCCAGCTCCTCCTCCAGCTCTCTAGCTCCTCCTCCTCTGTAGCTCCTCCTCCATCTCTGTAGCTCCTCCTCCTCTGTAGCTCCTCCTCCATCTCTCCAGCTCCTCCTCCATCTCTCTAGTTCCTCCTCCATCTCTGTAGCTCCTCCTCCTCCTCTGTAGCTCCTCCTCCATCTCTCTAGCTCCTCCTCCATCTCTGTAGCTCCTCCTCCTCCTCTGTAGCTCCTCCTCCATCTCTGTAGCTCCTCCTCCTCCTCTGTAGCTCCTCCTCCTCCTCTGTAGCTCCTCCTCCATCTCTCCTCTCTCTACAAATCACAGGATCATCTGCAAACATCAGAGTCCATTCTGATTCCCATCTAATCTATTCTGTCAGTCTGTATCACCATGGAAACGGGAAGGGCTGATTCCTGACCTGTCACCCTGTCTTCCAGCCCTCATGTCTGCTCTAACATACGTCTGTCGCTCCAGACCTCCTCATACAGTCCCACAGTTCCTCTCTCTCCAGACCTCCTCATACAGTCCCACAGTTCCTCTCTGTTCCTCTCTAACATCTTCAGAGCAGAGATGTCATCAGTAGAGATGAACCCATCCTGCTGCTCACATCTCTCCTCTCTCTCTTTGACTCTTCAGCTTCACTCCTCTCCATCACTCTTCTCCTCCGTTCCTCATGCATCTCCTCACCCTCTGAACACCTGCGCAGGTGTGTGATCGGGAGTCTTTGTGCAGCTGCAGCAGCTGGCTGTGACCGGCAGGTGGCGCTGCAGAGTCTCTAATGCAGTTTGGTCCAAAGTAGATCAGAACCTGAAGAGCATCAGAGGATGAAGGTGTGCTCTGAACGCGCGCGCGCGGGTTTATCTGTGGATATGTGTCGGGATCTTAATTCTATTATTTTTGTTATTATTGACAATCATCGTCAGCGCGTGCATGCCGCGCGTGATAGTGTGCAAAGAGGGTTCGGCTCAAAGGACGCGCGTGCCATAATCCCGCCGCCCACGTGGTTCCTGCCTATAAAAGTTGGGCTGCGCGAGGCTCTGTCTGATTCAATTTTGCTCGTGCGCAGCAGCACGCGCCACAGGCCGGACCGCGCGTGCACCACTGAGGAGGACCGTGGTTCTGGTTCTGGTCCGTTCTGTCTCCCGCCGGACCTTCTGGAGAATATGACCTATTTTTGCCTGACAGTGTTGCTCGCGTGCGTCCTGAGCGCGCGCTGCGGCGCTCCTACAGAGGCGTGCGCGTCCTGCAGCGTGAGGACGCACGCGCAGTCGGAGCTCGTAGAGGCGGTGAAGCGGCACATCCTGAGCCGCCTGCAGATGAGCGCGCGCCCCAACATCACGCGCCCCCTGCCGAAGGCCGCCATGGTGACGGCGCTGCGCAGACTGCACGCGGGAAAGCTGCGGGAGGACGGCCGCGTGGAGATCCCGAGCCTGGACGGACACGGCAACGACGCGCACGCGGAGACCTCCGAGATCATCAGCTTCGCGGAGTCAGGTAAAGGCCTACTGCGCCTGCGCGCAGGTGACCCTGGCAGCTGCCGACCGCGCGAACCTGAGCCGACGCAGTGACGTCACTGTCCGAAGTCGTCTGAAAACTTTTTTACAGCTACGGTCACGCGCGCGAGTGTCTTCATACGTCCCGTCGTCGCGCGTCACCTTTCCATCAGGTGATCATCCAAACACCTGATGGGTGTTTCAGAACCTCCAGATGTTTCAGAACCTGTAGATGTTTCAGAACCTCCAGATGTTTCAGAACCTCTAGATGTTTCAGAACCTCCAGACGTTTCAGAACCTCCAGATGTTTCAGAACCTCCAGACGTTTCAGAACCTGTAGATGTTTCAGAACCTCCAGATGTTTCAGAACCTGTAGATGTTTCAGAACCTCCAGATGTTTCAGAACCTCCAGATGTTTCAGAACCTGTAGATGTTTCAGAACCTCCAGATGTTCTGGACCTCAGAACCGAGTTTCCTCGACAGATTCTCGCTCCTTACTGAGACTTGTTTCTACATGTGCAAACCCCCGAGATGTTTCAGAACCTCCAGAATGGTTTCAGAACTGTAGTCGTTTCAACCTCCAGATGTTTCAGAACCAAAAACGTTTCAGACGCTCCAGTGTTTCAGAACCTCTGCACCAGCGATGTTTAATGCCGAGACCATGATAGTTTTCTGGAGTCTAAGCTTGACAACCTATCTCAGCTTACAGTCAGACTAGCAGCCTGTTAACATATTCTACCTTCGCGATGAGTGACCTCATGAAAGTCCGTTGAAAAACTGGAGGAAAAGTCTTTTTCTCTGAACTGGAGCTCAGAGTGGATCTGACAGTTCATCAGTTCTGATCCGATTCCATTTACATTTGTGTAAATGTCGTTTCCTACATTTAAACATTTTCTTTCAATCCTTCTTGATTTTCAGAGTTTCTTTCGTCTCCCAGCATCTCTGCTTCAGAACACTTCAGATCTCCGAGGTTCTCATGACAGAACAGTAACATCTCCAGAAAAGGAGATTTTCTTTGGCAGAAAAGGATGAAGATCGATCTCCAGTTTTATGGATCGATCTCCAGTTTTATGGATCGATCTCCAGTTTTATGGACCGATCTCCAGCTTCCTGGATCGATCTCCAGCTTCCTGGATCGATCTCCAGCTTCCTGGACCGATCTCCAGTTTCCTGGATCGATCTCCAGTTTCCTGGATCGATCTCCAGTTTGATGGACCGATCTCCAGTTTCCTGGATCGATCTCCAGTTTCCTGGATCGATCTCCAGTTTCCTGGATCGATCTCCAGCTTCCTGGATCGATCTCCAGTTTCCTGGATCGATCTCCAGTTTCCTGGATCGATCTCCAGTTTGATGGATCGATCTCCAGTTTGATGGATCGATCTCCAGTTTCTTGGATCGATCTCCAGTTTCCTGGATCGATCTCCAGTTTGATGGACCGATCTCCAGTTTCCTGGATCGATCTCCAGTTTCCTGGATCGATCTCCAGTTTGATGGATCGATCTCCAGTTTCCTGGATCGATCTCCAGTTTCCTGGATCGATCTCCAGTTTCCTGGATTGATCTCCAGTTTCCTGGATCGATCTCCAGCTTCCTGGATCGATCTCCAGTTTCCTGGATCGATCTCCAGTTTTATGGATCGATCTCCAGTTTCCTGGATCGATCTCCAGTTTCCTGGATCGATCTCCAGTTTGATGGACCGATCTCCAGTTTCCTGGACCGATCTCCAGTTTCCTGGATCGATCTCCAGTTTCCTGGATCGATCTCCAGTTTAATGGATCGATCTCCAGTTTCCTGGATCGATCTCCAGTTTTATGGATCAATCTCCAGTTTCCTGGATCGATCTCCAGTTTCCTGGATCGATCTCCAGTTTCCTGGATCGATCTCCAGCTTCCTGGATTGATCTCCAGTTTCCTGGATCGATCTCCAGTTTGATGGATCGATCTCCAGCTTCCTGGATCGATCTCCAGTTTCCTGGATCGATCTCCAGTTTCCTGGATCGATCTCCAGCTTCCTGGATTGATCTCCAGCTTCCTGGATCGATCTCCAGCTTCCTGGATCGATCTCCAGTTTTATGGATCGATCTCCAGTTTCCTGGATCGATCTCCAGTTTCCTGGATCGATCTCCAGTTTCCTGGATCGATCTCCAGCTTCCTGGATCGATCTCCAGCTTCCTGGATCGATCTCCAGTTTCCTGGACCGATCTCCAGCTTCCTGGATCGATCTCCAGTTTCCTGGATCGATCTCCAGTTTCCTGGACCGATCTCCAGCTTCCTGGACCGATCTCCAGCTTCCTGGATCGATCTCCAGTTTCCTGGATCGATCTCCAGTTTCCTGGATCGATCTCCAGCTTCCTGGATCGATCTCCAGCTTCCTGGATCGATTCTTCAAACCGAGCGTCCATAACTAAAGATTAGTGACCGTCCTGACATCAATAACCACGAGCCGCTCTCTGACCCGTCTAAGACTTCTGTGAACGGAATGAACGGGTGGTTTTTACCCAGGAGCCACTTGGATCAGAGCGGTTGATCTCTCTGTGGGCGGGGCTCCGTATCCCGTCTCGTCCCTCAGGTTCCTGTGGGCGTGTTCTGGGCAGCCGGAGCATGGTTCTGCTGGTCTGAACAGGCCTCTGAGTGAGGAGGGCCTTCTACCTGTCCAATCAGAATCAGATCTGCTAAAAATAGAACGTTTGACCTGCTGGAGTCAGCTTGAACACATCACTGGACTTTCAGCAGAACCAGCGGACAGACGGGGGTCCTGACCGCCGGAGACGGCCCCCCCGTGGACCGCTGAGACCTCTGAACGGCCGCCGCCGTGCTTCCAGCAGAGCCACACGTGTGAATGCGGCGCTGCCCGCCGGCGGCCTTTCTGCTGTCACTCTCAGAGCGGGGGGGTGGGGGTGGGGGTGTTTGGTTTGAACTCAATGCCCCCCCCGCTGCGGGCTCCGGCGTGTCCACCAGCCAGACTCGCATCCTTCCTCTTTTCTTTGGTCCTGTCACTTCTAACTGGACCAGAAGCCAAGGCAGCCGAGCCAGAACCGTTCTGTCAAGCCGGCCAATCAGGGGCCACCAGTGGGGTCAGCTGACGAGTAAGAGAAAGCAGCAAAAGGAGAAAACGTACCTCTGCAGGGAAAAGGCCTGTGTGTGTTTGTGTAAAAGTATTTGTGTTAAATTGTGTTCATGTTATTGTGTTATTGTGTTGTTGTGTTTATGTTATTGTGTTTGTGTTAATATGTTTGTTAATGTGTTAATGTGTGTTTGTGTTAATATGTTTGTGTGTTAATGTGTGTTAATTTGTTTGTGTGTTAATTTGTTTGTGTGTTAATGTGTGTTTGTGTTAATATGTTTGTGTTGATGTGTGTTTGTGTTAATGTGTGTTTGTGTGTTAATGTGTGTGTTTGTGTTGATGTGTCTGGGTGTGTTGATGTGTGTTTGTGTTAATGTGTTTGTGTTAATGTGTTTGTGTTGATGTCTGTTTGTGTGTTGATGTCTGTTTGTGTTGATGTGTGTGTTTGTGTTTATATGTTTGTGTTAATATGTTTGTGTTAATGTGTTTGTGTTAATATATGTTTGTGTTAATGTGTGTTCATTTGTTTGTGTGTTGATGTGTGTTTGTGTTGATGTCTGTTTGTGTGTTGATGTCTGTTTGTGTTGATGTGTGTGTTTGTGTTTGTTTTAATATATGTTTGTGTTAATGTGTGTTCATTTGTTTGTGTGTTGATGTGTGTTTGTGTTGATGTCTGTTTGTGTGTTGATGTCTGTTTGTGTTGATGTGTGTGTTTGTGTTTGTTTTAATATATGTTTGTGTTAATGTGTGTTCATTTGTTTGTGTGTTGATGTGTGTTTGTGTTGATGTGTGTTTGTGTTGACCCCATGCCCGGGGTCTCTCAGACTCCTGAGTCCTTCTGATAGAAACTTGTGGGACCCCCCCAGCCAATGTTTTTGCCCCTCAGTAGGAGCATTTATTTGCCCTGCTGGCTGCGGCGGTGGCTTGATCAGCCCCAGCTGGGGGCTTTCCAGCACCCTCCACCCGGACCTCGCCGCACCGGCCGTGGACCGGAGCCGTGCCCTCATCACTCGTGACTGACGGCGTCTTCAGTTTGACTTGGACTTGTTCCACGTCTGGCACGTTTAGTTTCAGTCGTTGCTCGTCTGTTTTGTCCTTTGAGCCTCGAGGGTCCAAAGAGAGACGGACCAGAACCGTGATAACTGTGGTTCCATGTTTGCTTCTGCTCAGACCACACTGAAGGGTCAAAGGTTAACCGGTCCCCTCTGTCTATCTCCCACAGACGAGCACACGCCGCCCGGGTCGGGCCTGGTCTTCCACATCTCCAACGAGGGTCATCAGAACCTTCTGGTGGCCCAGGCGCACCTGTGGCTGTACCTGCAGCTGCAGCCGGGCGGACCTGAGAAGGGTCTCCGGAGGAAGGTCACGGTCACGATCCGTTACCTGGAAAACGGCGTTCCAAACGGTGCCAACGGGAGTCCAGGAGAGGCAGGAAGGGAGGCGGGTCTCTGGGTCCAGGTGGAGAAGCGGGTGGACTTGAAGCGCAGCGGCTGGCACACCTTCCCGCTCTCGGAGGCCGTGAGGGCCGCGCTCGGGAAGGGCGACCGCCGGCAGGACCTGCGGGTCGGCTGTGAGGGCTGCCAGGCCGCCGGCGTGGCTCCGGTTCTGGTGGATCCTGACCGGCCGTCCCACCGACCCTTCCTGGTGGTGCGAGCGCGGCAGGGAGACGGCAAGCACCGCATCCGGAAGCGAGGGCTGGAGTGTGACGGCGCCAGCGGCGGCTTGTGCTGCCGCCAGCAGTTTTACATCGATTTCCGCGTCATCGGCTGGAACGACTGGATTATTGCCCCGGCCGGGTATTACGGGAACTACTGCCAGGGCAGCTGCCCCGCTTACATGGCGGGGGTCCCGGGCTCGATCTCGTCTTTCCACACGGCGGTGGTGAACCAGTACCGCCTCCGGGGCATGGACACGGGCTCCGTGAGCTCCTGCTGCATCCCCACCAAACTCAGCACCATGTCCATGCTGTACTTCGACGACGAGTACAACATCGTGAAGAGGGACGTCCCCAACATGATCGTGGAGGAGTGCGGCTGTGCCTGAGCCCCCCCGGTTGGAAAGCCTTCTGTACTCGTGCGCCGTGCTGGCGTCCCCCGCCACACGGGCATTCCGGCCAGCGCTGGGATGACGGCCCGCCCCTGAGGGAGGCGCTGTGCTCGTTTGCCAAAACAATGGCCGAGGGTCTGGGTGACTCCGCCTCCACCTGACCCTTGTTGAGACTTCCCCTGCAGAGTTACGGGACGCCGGCAGGCCTCCGAGCTGCAACCGCGCCGCACAAACTGAAATGCACTGGTAGGACTTGACAGAGAAATGATGCCTTGGGCGGGGCCAGCGGGTCCCGCCAGGTCGCCTCAGAAGTGCCTTGAGAGCTATGCAATGTAGAAAAGCTTCAAACCACGCCGTGTCTGCTTCCTTTGGGCTTGAAATACTTGAAACGGGATCTCTCCGAAGCGGAGGATCCGGGTGACGTTTGCACTGAAAGAGTTGAGCAAAACAAAAACTGCCAAGAGAAGTTATTTTTCTAGAAGAAATCCTTCAGCTGTTTTTCATGATTTTTGGAACCAAAGAGGCCACGACTTGTGCTGCAGGGATGGAGACGATCGGTTCTGGGTATGGACCGGCTCGCCTTCTGTCCAGAACTTTCATTTGTTTTATTTAAGAGACCCGTCGGAGTTGAGTCCGACTCTTCAGTTCCTGTCAAATAAATGTTTTCATAAAGATCTCGTGTCTTCTTGAGTCTCCTGATAATTGAGGGGTTTTATTCTGACCTCCCCTCCAAGGGGGCGGGGTCAAAACGGGAGCGTGCTCAGTGAGTTTCAGTTGTAGCTTCTTTGCATGTGCACGCCGGTCACGCGGGCTCAGTTTGCATATCCGTGCACGTTTGAGTCCGCAGAGATTTGGTCACCTGCGGGGTAAATAACAGGCGGGGAGGCGGGAGGGGTGGAGGCGGGGCCGAAGCTGTCTCTTCTTGTTTGCTGATGCCGGCCACCTGGAATGTTCACTACTGCTGTCTGTGTGAAGAGGGTAAGGGCATCAGAGACTCTGCCCCGCCCACAAACCTGACAGGTGAGGGAGTGGCGGTCATGGCCTCTGCCATCAGAATCAGTTCACGAAGGAACCTCCTCTGGGGGCGGGGCCAGGACAGCCCAGTGATGAGGTCCTGCCTCTCTCAGGGTTCGGACCAACCCTGCTCTCACATACATACCAGATGATGTCTCTGACCAGCACTCGAGTCCTGATGGTTGAAGGAAGATCTCTTCAAAGATCTTTCCTGCTGATGACCTTTGACTTTCCTGAACCGAATCTTGAAAGTGGCTTCAGTTTTCTTCAGAACTTCTGAGTGTTTCACAGACTGACTGAAGCTTGTAGAGTTTGGGAAACTGAAGATCCTGGTCTGGAGGAGATCTGGATCTGGATCCTGCTGGATCACAGACGGCACTGCCACCAAAACCAAAGTAGAATGAAAACTATGCAAATGTTGATATTTTCATGTTTGTAACGTGTTCAGAAGACCTTTAATGCTGGTTTGAAGCAAGCAGAGGTCGTGGTTCTGCTTGTGGTGAATCTTCAGGGACGTGAACGTGTTTGAGTTATCACCTGCACAATGACCAAAGCAGCTTTCAGCCTCCATGACCTGTTCTCCGGTCTTGCTCCGCCGGCGCTGCAGCGGTGGAGGAGCAGAGGTCAGTGCCGCCCACCCCCACCCCCACCCCCCCACTCAGAGGAACAACTGAAGCTTTGTCAACATCCTCACAGCCCCCCACCACGTCTCCTCACCTTCTCACCCCGCCTTCCACTGCGGTGACCTCCTGCCTCTGCAGGCACTGAAGGAGCAGTCTGGAGGTATTCTGGGATGTCTGCTCTCTCTGCTGTGAGCTCTCAGTTTGGATCTTTGGGAGCTTCATCCTCACATTCATGTCTGCAGGATTGTGATGATCAGGAGCAGATATCATTCATAAAAGCTTGATTTGTGGTGGTAGCAAGTGAAATGGGCGGGGCCAAAGTCTCATAGCTCCGCCCCATTATAATCCATCCACTTACAGAAAAATAGATCCATGAACGTCTTTGTTTTCTTGGCCTAAGCTGAACTCAGATCTGATCAGAACTGCTGAATAGCGCCAGTTTTGCTCGCCGTTTTGTTGCTATGCTAATGTTAGCTTGGGGATTTGAGGAGCTGTAAGCTAGTGGGAGAGAGTGTAAAGAAAGGGATGATGGGATCTCAGCACAGTGTCCCTTCTGCACTAAAAATTCCGCCCACAATTCAGAGGTAAATAACCGCTGAGCTCCTGCTGCTTTGATTAAAAATGAAGTTTTTATGATTTAGCTAAAAACGTCTTAAATGTGAGTAAACTTCAGCGGGAATGTTGTTACCATAGATACAAAGACAGTAGCAGTGGGACTTTAGGAAGCCTCTGCTCCTCTCTACAATGCTCCACAGACCTGAACAACCCCCCCCCCCGCCCCGTCAGACCAGATACTTTTAGCTTCCTGCTGGTATTTGGAGAAGTTTTTTAAACTCTTTATAGGGAAAGGAATCCTGGTGACTAATGTGTACAAATGCAGGATCAGAGTGTAAACAGTCTGGCTTTTGTTTCCAGCGTGCTCAGTTTCTGTCAGCATTCAAATGACGTCAGGTGATAAGCAGCAGCTGGCAGACGGCAGTAAAGCAGAACGAGTCACAGAAAGGCCGAACGCTGATAACCTTCAGCCAGACGGGAACGTTTCCTCATGCGGGACAAATGCTGTCCGGAGTTTGGCTTATCAGAAGTCCGATAAACAGAACCACCGATGATGCAGCACGGCCTCTGCAGGTCAAAGGTCAGGACCGGCCAGGTGCTGCAGATCATCAACAGGTATACGAGCATACGTTGGACCCTTGGTGGGGGGGTTCTTGGACATCACTGCCAGCAGCAGTAGATGTTCTCTCAGTGCCCCTCCTGACAATTTTAACAGCACCTTAGACATGTAGGGTCGTTGGTGAGAGGGTGACGGGGCATCGCTGTGACCAATCAGGAGATGTCCTGTCAAGGCTCTACTCACCAATTTTAACTGCACCCTTTAGCACACACACCTCTAACACTTCAAAATATACACTCTAACAAACAAACACGCATGCATCACACAAGGAAGGTGGGACCTTCATTCATTTAAATGAGCTTAGAGGTGTTTCAGCGCAGCTCAGACTCAGCAGTGCGGGGGGGGGGGGGGGGGGGGGGTCTTCAGTACAGCCACGGCGTGATCTCGGGGTCTCGGAAGAGGCGGCCGTCCACGAACAGCTTGTCCACCGCCACGACCGCGCGGGATCCTGCGGTCAGGTGTTGTTTCCGCAGGGGAAACAAAAGCTTCCTGCGACGTAAGATCTCCGGGGGGTACTGGTCATTAACACTGAAGTAGGTTCCTTTAAGCTCCGGCCCGCGGGATTTAACAGAAACTTTGTGTTTGAAGTGCTCAAACTTAGCCACAATCGGACGCGAGCGTTGGCTTCCGGGCCTCTTCCCTCCTAGCCGGTGGACTCTGTGGAAGGTGATCTTCTGAACCTCCTCCTCCAGGATCTTCAGCTGGGTCTCCATGAAGGATTTTACTGTCGCTTCCGGATCCTCTCCCGCCTCCTCCGAGATCCCCGAAATGACCAGGTTGTCCCTCATGCTCCGCGCCTGAAGATCCAGGAGGGTTTCCTTCATGGCTCGGTTCTCCTCGGAGAGCCGAGCGGTGTCGGATGTTAGGACCTTCACCGACTCCCTGAGGTTCTGGTTCTCCGCTGCTAACTCCTACACCTGCTGCTGGCTGAACTCCAGAGACTCCCTCAGGCCCTGGAACTCTTTGTGAAGGATCTCCAGCAGGTTGAGGCGGCCATCGAGGCTGGAGAGCTTCTTATCAATGGAATCTAACGTATCGCTGATTCCGCTGCCTGGAGAGGAGGCGGCTCCAGGAGAATCTTCAGGATGGTTCCGTTTGGTGGAAGGAGTGGTGCTGCTAGACTTCTTCATGACCACGATATCGTAACAGTCATCGATGAAGTTCTCCAGGTCCTCCAGGCTGTCAAAAACGTATCAATCTTTCCCAAATGTTAGTTAATTGAGTGGTAAATATTTACATGGCGGTCTGAAGAAAAAAACAGAAATGTTTGTTAAGATACTCACGCGCTGCCAGGTTAACCCACCACACCTGTCTCGTCGGTCTCGAGATACTACAGCAGGGCTGCTCATTCCTGGTCCTCGAGATCTACCACCCTGACTGTTTTCCAGATCTGCAAGCCCTGCCAGCTGTTGATTGGCTCAGTCAGATGTCTCCACAATCTGATTGAAAGAACACACCTGGTCCAGGTAATCAGCAGCAAGCAGTACATGGAGAGCTGGAAAACAGGCAGGTTGGTAGATCTTGAGGACCAGGAATGAGCAGCCCTGTACTACAGCATCTCTTTTCATTACATCTCATTTCTTTCATCTCCTTCCTCTTTCTTCTATCTCCTTCCTGTTTCTTTCATCTCCTTCCTGTTTCTTTCATCTCCTTCCTGTTTCTTCTATCTCCTTCCTGTTTCTTCTATCTCCTTCCTGTTTCTTTCATCTCTTTCCTGTTTCTTCTATCTCCTTCCTGTTTCTTTCATCTCCTTCCTGTTTCTTTCATCTCCTTCCTGTTTCTTTCATCTCCTTCCTGTTTCTTTCATCTCCTTCCTGTTTCTTCTATCTCCTTCCTGTTTCTTTCATCTCTTTCCTGTTTCTTCTATCTCCTTCCTGTTTCTTTCATCTCCTTCCTGTTTCTTTCATCTCCTTCCTGTTTCTTCTATCTCCTTCCTGTTTCTTCTATCTCCTTCCTGTTTCTTTCATCTCCTTCCTGTTTCTTTCATCTCTTTCCTGTTTCTTTCATCTCCTTCCTGTTTCTTTCATCTCTTTCCTGTTTCTTCCGTCTCCTGTAAATGTGAACATGTGTGAGGAGGCACACAGTTTCCAGAGCATTAGTAACTTGTTCTGGGGTGAAAAGACGTGTTTCTTGAGTGGAGGTACGGCAACAGGATTTCTTGCTGGATTTTGACCATTAATGGAAGCACTTTCCCCCAAATAGACACTCTTTGGTTTTTGAATCGTAAAATTATATTTGAGAACTCAGAAAATTGTTTTGAACGTGACTTAACTTCTGAAAAGTTTGTTAGTAAAATGTCAACAAGGAAGCACATGTCCGCACTGGAAGGCATGGAAGTGGACCATGCCAAAGAAAAACGAAGAACTGAGGACACTCATTCTTCCTCTTCTAAAGCACCGAGTGGCGGACGGAACGTGTCCACTCCAACTACGCCGAGTAAGACCCTGCACCAAAAAAGCAGAAAAATCATGAACGCCCTGTGACAACCGAGCCGAGCTTAATGGAAGTCCAGAACGCGAATATTCAAACTCTCTCTGACAAAACCAATACCCGAGCAGACCACCTGGAAGCTATGATAAAGAACAACTCCAGAGAAATTGAAAGTATTTGTGAAAGTTTAAACTTGATTCATGCTGATGTGCTGGATCTTAAAAAAGAAAATGAGACTTTGAAAAAAGAAAACATAGAATTGAAGAAAAAAACTTCAGATCTGGAGCAACGTGTGAATGACCAGGAGCGATACAGCTCCAGGTGGTGCTGCGGTGCCGGACGAGCAGAGGAACGAGGTGACAGCGGTGGACATCGCACACCGACTCAGGACCGGACCGGGGAGACCAGCGGGCCAAACCAAGACCCATACTCATCAGATTCATCTCGAGAACGGCGAGGGATCTCGTCTGGAAACACGCCAAGCAAAGTCTTTTCCTGAAAACTCACGGTTTGTGGTTCAAGGAGGATCTCACAGCTGAGGACAGAGAAACCGTCTGTGGCCCGCGGTGGAGCAGGCGAGGAAGGAGGGCGAGACGGCTGACTTCAGCGGGGCGAAAGCTTACATCGATCGTAAAGAAATCCGAGCCACATACATGTGGAGATCAGCCAAACTTAAAACAGTCACGATTTGTTTACAAAGTTATTTGAGTTCTCTTTTATTTTGATATGGTAATTATTATGATTATTATCTCTTATTTATTTTTGGAGGAAAAGGTTAAAGGTTTGACAAATTACATTTAAATATGATCATTTTGTTTAACCCAATTGTGAAAAAAAAGATCAATGATTTAATTAGGCAGAATTCCTGTTTCCTATGGAAAACGCTACAGTTACACTAGTACACTTTGTATTTTATGTCTCTTTATATTTGTTCTGTTAATGCCAGGGGGTTAAGAGATATTTGTAGAAGGAAAGCTTCATATTTGATTTGCAGAAATAGATTAGCAGACTTTTATTCAGGAAACTCATGCATGTGCAGCAGATGAATCTTTTTGGAAAAACCAATGGGATAGTGAAATGTGGTTATCCAATGGAAGCAACCGTTCAGCAGGTGTAGCAATCTCAAAAGGGGAATTTAAAGGTCCAATACTTTATAATGAGAAAGATGATTCAGGGAGATTCATTATTTTAGTGAGTAAAATTGACCAGAAACAATTTATAATGATTAATGTTTATGCCACCAATGATAAAGTTAGAAATCAAAACCTGTTCAAAACTATAGAAGCAAGGATATGTCAACTGAATTTAAAATTCTCACAAGCTAAGAATGTATGGGGAGGTGACTTTAATACAGTTTTTGACAATGATTTGGATAGATGGCCTCCAAAAACTACAAGTACAAATTGTGAACTTAGAAGGATATTTCTGCATTTAGGACTTGTTTGTTTGGCGAGAAAGAAACAAAATACAGAGAATGAACACCTGGAACAACAGAAGTCTCCCTTTGCAATCATGCATAGATTTTTGGCTAATTTCCAATGACCTTGTGGAAAAGGTCATAGATGTGGAAATAGAACCAGCCGTATTAACTGATCGTAAATTAATTTTCATTAAAATTTCTCTGAGTGATTGCTCTCAAGATCATAATAATCCCAGTTACTGGAAACTGAACAACACTTTACTTAATAACTCAGACATTAAATCAGAAATTAGTAGGATCATTGAAACATTTTGGAAACAAGCTTGTACTTCTGGTACATATGGAAAAATTGGGAACTTACAAAATTTGAAATTCATACAACGGCCTGAAAAAAAGGGAAGATGTTAGCAAAGCAAAAGAGGGGGCTCCCGTGAAAAAGAGGTTTTAAATCTCAATGGGATCCACCCCTGGTTAAATAAAGGTTAATAATAAAAGAGAGAAAAGGAATCACAAATTATTAGAGCAATTTTAAGTTTGCAGATAAGATCCGGTGGTGATCTAAGTGAACAGGAGAAAGAAAATCTGGTTCTATTACAAAGTAAACTAGATGACATATACATGGAAAAGACTAAAGGAGCTTTTGTTAGATCTAGACGTAAATGGCTTAAGAAAGGAGAAAAGAATAGAAAGTATTTTTTTGGATTAGAAAAGAGGAATGCTGGATTTAATACAATCTGTAATTTATCAGTCAATGGAAGCATCACCAATGACCAGAAGGTTATCTCAAAGCACGTTTCAGATTTTTATCAGGACTTATACACATCATCATCCACAAGTTCAGACATAGATGCTTTTATAACCACATCTCCACAAATACTAAGAAAATCAACGAAGAATTTAAGAAAATATGTGATGAAAAGCTGTGCTTACCTGAACTGGTGGAATGTAAGACATTTGAGAGAGAATAAAGCTCCCGGGAATGATGGCTTAACTGGAGAAAAGTATAAACTTCTCCCTTCCTGCTAGCTGTTATTGAAGAAGCTAGTGAGAAAGGTGAACTTCCACCAACTATGAAACAGGGTGTCATCACTTCAATTCCCAAATCTAATAAGGATAAATTAAGAATTAAAACTGGAGACCCATTAGTTTATTAAACAACGATGCTAGAAGACTCCAGCATGGATTAGATCAAATAATCGATGAAGAACAATCAGGTTTTATGATCAAAAGACATATAATTAATAACATACGTTTAATATTAGATATGATAGATGACAGTTACCTCTTACCAGATGACAGCTATATATTATTCATTAATTTTTTTAAAGGCTTTTGACACCATTGAACACAACTTTATTTTAGAAACTATTTCCTTTTTTGGTTTTGGAAGATATTTTCAAAATGCTATTCAAACATTATACAATGGTTGTAGCTCCGTAAAACTTAAAACAGGAACGTCTGCAAGATTTAACATTTCACGTGGTATTAGACAAGGCTGCCCAGGATCACCCTTCTTGACAATGGCCACGCACACAAAATGTCTCCCTTTCAAGGTAGTAATGCTGTTGGTAAAAAATGTAAAATTTGCCAATTTGCAGACGACACAGCAATCTTCTCAGAAGATTCAAATCGAATAAGAACTGCAAACAACTGCATTAAAGAGTTTAGGGATGTCTAAAAATGAATATTAATAAATCTGTTGTTCCCACTGAATAATTGTAATCTAGTAGTTTTGAAGGGATACCAATTAGTGAAAAGCTAACCTATCTTGGAATTGTCATTTGTAAAGATAAAGAGGAACGTCACAAATTAAATTTTGATCCAATTATAAAAAAAACTCAAGCTAAGTTAAATTCATGGTTGATGAGAGATTTATCTTTATTTGGTAGGGTCTTGATATCAAAAGCAGAAGGCATATCAAGATCTGTGTATGTTGCCTTATCACTTGATATTCCAAAAAATACAATTAATCAATTAGATCAATTGTTTTATGACTATATTTGGAGGGAAAAGCCCCATTATCTGAAGAAAAATGTTACAGAAATGTTGTAGAGATCAAGGCGGTTTGGAGGTGCTCGACTTCACCACCATCAACAATACCTTTAAGATTAAATGGATTATAGAATTTTAGAAAATAGCATCTGGAATGCTTTTCCGGCATTTTTGTTTAATAATCTTGGTGGTATAAATTTTCTACTCAAGTGTAATTTTTCTGTTGTTAAAATTTCCCTTAAAATGAGCAGAATTCCATCAGCAAGCTCTTTTATCTTGGATGTTGATTCATAAACACAACTTTAGCCCACACAGGTATTTTATTTGGAATAACAAAGAAATCTCTGTGTTGTCGTCCATGGTTTGATAGAGGAATTTTGTTAGTTGGTCAGTTACTGAACCGAGACGGTGTGCTCATGTCATCTGCAGAATTCCTCCAGAAATGTAGCTTTCCAGTGACTCAGAGAGAGTACGCAGTTGTTTTTGATGCAATTCCTGCAGGTTCACTTCAGATTCTAAAACATTTACCAGACTCTAATCATGCTGCTGAAATTAACCAGGTTTTTGTTGGAGAAATAGAAATGACAAAGAAAAGATGAACCAATAAATATATCCAGAATCAAATATCTTGCTCAGTTTTTTTGGTATTCAACCATGGAAGGCTTACACTGGGAAAAAGCAAATACTACTATCATTAGTAGTAGTATAATACTGCATTCATGATAGATGAAAAGAAGTTTCATATCAAATATTCCATCAAATATTTCCTGTCAAAGATTTCAAATGAACATAGATGATTCTTGTGTTTTTGTCACTCGAGTAGAGAGACCATTTTTCATTTATTCTTTCATTGTTTTTATACCAGAAAATGTTGGTGTGATGTTGAAGACTTTATAACAACAAACCTGAATGTTAATATAAGAATTAATGTTTTTGATGTCATGTTGTATTTTGATTCACATGGTTTATCCAAGAATTGTATTTTTGCTATTCAATTGTTTATTATTTTTGGGAAATTCCATATTCACAAGTGTAAATGGTCAACCTCACAACCCTGTTTTAACGTATTCTATCTGGACCTTAAATCATATCATAAAACAATAGAACACATGCTAAATCTGAAGGCCCCCTGGTTTGTTGATGTTGTAGCGTACTTGTAGTGTTTTCTATTACTGTTACATATTGTTAAATAATGTTCAACTGAATGTGAACATTTGTAAATTGAAAGAATGCTCAATAAAGATATATTGGAGAAAGAAAAAAGACCAAAAAAGTAACTTGTTCTCTTTACACTGCATTTCCCATCAGCCCCTGCTGCTCCTCCCAGATGCTCCTCAGCTGCTTCTCATCTCCGATCACCCTCAACAGTTTATAGCTCAGTGCGAAGTATTATTCTCACTGCAGTTCTGAGCGTCTTACTGTTGCCGACCTGTTGTGAACTCGACACCTTCTTGACCTCCGTCTGGCTCTCTTCTGAAGACAAACATCTTCATAAGCTTCTGCCTATTCCTTTTTTTTTTGGTTGTTTGTTTAAACTCTATTGTGTTAACAGTGTAGATGGCAAACTAAAGCAATAAACATGAATGTTCTGGAAATTTTCACAGTCCAGCAGGAGTCTGAACACAGAGGAGGTCTGCTGCAGTGGAGGATGATGGGAGATCCAGAGACAGTAGGTCAGGTGTTGGCGTGGAACAGAAACATGAATCTATGCATCCAGCTGCTGACATGAAGTTGACTTTTGTGACCTCGTCGATCCTCGTCTTCTCCTCGCGTCATCATGATTGTTTGGGTCTGCTCTGTTCCCACCCGCACAGGAAGTTCCTACCAGAGAATAAAGGAACTTTAACATCTTTCAATGTACCTTCTGTAATCAGCTCCTTTGTTGTGTTTTGTTCAGACTGAAAGGACTCTCCCATGAGGTCACACAAAGACACGCAACCGCTAACAGATGAAGGGGGGGTACATGTTCAACAACAAAATGAATTCAAATTCATTAGAAATGACCTGGAAAAGAACAAAACGGCTCTCCTGTGTTCACCCGCACCCCCCCCCCCCCCCCCCCACAGCCCTCATGCTCTTCCTTTGATGCTGAACTTTTCTGAGTCTTCTTCCTTTTCACTGGGATCAGCCCCCACCCTCCTGACCCCTCCCTCGTTGCATGGCTGAGACAATAGGGCACCTGCCAGAAGAAAGGCCTCTCAGAGGGGCGTGTCCATAGACCCTGCTTTAAAGTGGTCATGTATGATCCGAGGCCACGCCTTACGCCGCCCCCACTCGTCCTGGAAATTCCCTCGTTGTTGCACGCACACGTGTAGAAAACACTTCCAAACACGCCGTTCCTCCCTTCATTCCAGAGGCGAACAGAACAAAGGAGAAGCCGAGCCGCCGCCGACCGTTCCAGCAGAAACAAACGGCTCCCATTACAGCTCCAAGACAAGCCCACATGATGACGGTCCCACTGCCGTACTCCACACACAGATGTTTCTGAGCTACAATCTGTGAGGTCTGCAAACACGCCTGAAGACGAGGGGAGCCTCTTCACCTGACGGAGTCCATGTGACCCTGAAGTTCTCATAGTGTTTACCGTTCAGAATGATCCGGTCTGCACCTCAGAGGGACGTCACCAGTGTCTAGACACGCCTATGAACGTGAAGACCAAACGTCTCTAGACACGCCTCTGAACGTGAAGACCAAACGTCTCTAGACACGCCTCTGAACGTGAAGACCAAACGTCTCTAGACACGCCTCTGAACGTGAAGACCAAACGTCTCTAGACACGCCGCTGATCGTGAAGACCAAACGTCTCTAGACACGCCGCTGAACGTGAAGACCAAATGTCTCTAGACACGCCGCTGAACGTGAAGAACAAACGTCTCTAGACACGCCTCTGAACGTGAAAACCAAGGTCTCTAGACACGCCTCTGAACGTGAAGACCAAACGTCTCTAGACACGCCGCTGAACGTGAAGACCAAACGTCTCTAGACACGCTCTGAACGTGAAACGTCTCTAGAACGACCTGACGTCTCTAGACACGCCGCTGAACGTGAAGAACAACGTCTCTAGACACGCCTCTGAACGTGAAGACCAAACGTCTCTAGACACGCCTCTGAACGTGAAGACCAAACGTCTCTAGACACGCCGCTGAACGTGAAGACCAAACGTCTCTAGACACGCCGCTGAACGTGAAGACCAAACGTCTCTAGACACGCCTCTGAACGTGAAGACCAAACGTCTCTAGACACGCCTCTGAACGTGAAGGCCAAACGTCTCTAGACACGCCGCTGAACGTGAAGACCAAACGTCTCTAGACACGCCTCTGAACGTGAAGACCAAACGTCTCTAGACACGCCTCTGAACGTGAAGACCAAACGTCTCTAGACACGCCGCTGAACGTGAACACCAAACGTCTCTAGACACACGCCGCTGAACGTGAAGAACAAACGTCTCTAGACACGCCTCTGAACGTGAAGACCAAACGTCTCTAGACACGCCTCTGAACGTGAAGACCAAACGTCTCTAGACACGCCGCTGAACGTGAAGACCAAACGTCTCTAGACACGCCGCTGAACGTGAAGACCAAACGTCTCTAGACACGCCGCTGAACGTGAAGACCAAACGTCTCTAGACACGCCTATGAACGTGAAGACCAAACGTCTCTAGACACGCCGCTGAACGTGAAGACCAAACGTCTCTAGACACGCCTCTGAACGTGAAGACCAAACGTCTCTAGACACGCCTCTGAACGTGAAGACCAAACGTCTCTAGACACGCCGCTGAACGTGAACACCAAACGTCTCTAGACACGCCGCTGAACGTGAAGAACAAACGTCTCTAGACACGCCTCTGAACGTGAAGACCAAACGTCTCTAGACACGCCTCTCAACGTGAAGACCAAACGTCTCTAGACACGCCGCTGAACGTGAAGACCAAACGTCTCTAGACACGCCTCTGAACGTGAAGACCAAACGTCTCTAGACACGCCTCTGAACGTGAACGAACGTCTCTAGAACGCCTCTCTAGACACGCCGCTGAACGTGAACACAAACGTCTCTAGACACGCCGCTGAACGTGAAGAACAAACGTCTCTAGACACGCCTCTGAACGTGAAGACCAAACGTCTCTAGACACGCCGCTGAACGTGAACACCAAACGTCTCTAGACACGCCGCTGAACGTGAAGACCAAACGTCTCTAGACACGCCGCTGAACGTGAAGACCAAACGTCTCTAGACACGCCTCTGAACGTGAAGACCAAACGTCTCTAGACACGCCGCTGAACGTGAAGACCAAATGTCTCTAGACACGCCGCTGAACGTGAAGAACAAACGTCTCTAGACACGCCTCTGAACGTGAAGACCAAACGTCTCTAGACACGCCTCTCAACGTGAAGACCAAACGTCTCTAGACACGCCGCTGAACGTGAAGACCAAACGTCTCTAGACACGCCTCTGAACGTGAAGACCAAACGTCTCTAGACACGCCTCTGAACGTGAAGACCAAACGTCTCTAGACACGCCGCTGACGCCGCTGAACGTGAACACCAAACGTCTCTAGACACGCCGCTGAACGTGAAGAACAAACGTCTCTAGACACGCCGCTGAACGTGAAGAACAAACGTCTCTAGACACGCCTCTGAACGTGAAAACCAAAGGTCTCTAGACACGCCTCTGAACGTGAAGACCAAACGTCTCTAGACACGCCGCTGAACGTGAAGACCAAACGTCTCTAGACACGCCGCTGAACGTGAAGACCAAACGTCTCTAGACACGCCTCTGAACGTGAAGACCAAACGTCTCTAGAACACGCCGCTGAACGTGAAGACCAAACGTCTCTAGACACGCCGCTGAACGTGAAGAACAAACGTCTCTAGACACGCCTCTGAACGTGAAGACCAAACGTCTCTAGACACGCCTCTGAACGTGAAGACCAAACGTCTCTAGACACGCCGCTGAACGTGAAGACCAAACGTCTCTAGACACGCCTCTGAACGTGAAGACCAAACGTCTCTAGATACGCCGCTGAACGTGAAGACCAAACGTCTCTAGACACGCCTCTGAACGTGAAGACCAAACGTCTCAAGACACGCCTCTGAACGTGAAGACCAAACGTCTCTAGACACGCCTCTGAACGTGAAGACCAAACGTCTCTAGACACGCCTCTGAACGTGAAGACCAAACGTCTCTAGACACGCCTCTGAACGTGAAACAAAACGTCTCTAGACACGCCGCTGAACGTGAAGACCAAACGTCTCTAGACACGCCGCTGAACGTGAAGACCAAACGTCTCTAGACACGCCTCTGAACGTGAAGACCAAACGTCTCTAGACACGCCTCTGAACGTGAAGACCAAACGTCTCTAGACACGCTCTGAACGTGAAGACCAAACGTCTCTAGACACGCCGCTGAACGTGAAGACCAAACGTCTCTAGACACGCCTCTGAACGTGAAGACCAAACGTCTCTAGACACGCCTCTGAACGTGAAGACCAAACGTCTCTAGACACGCCTCTGAACGTGAAGACCAAACGTCTGAATGATGGATGAATGGTTGGATGGATGGATGAATGGTTGGATGGATGGATGAAGGATGGATGGATGGATGATGAATGGATGGATGGATGGATGGATGGATGGATGGATGGATGGATGGATGATGGATGGATGGATGATGGATGGATGGATGGATGGATGGATGATGAATGGATGGATGGAATGGATGGATGGATGGATGATGGATGGATGGATGGATGATGGATGGATGGATGATGAATGGATGGATGATGAATGGATGGATGGAATGGATGGATGGATGATGGATGGATGGATGGATGGAATGGATGGATGGATGGATGATGGATGGATGGATGGATGGATGATGAATGGATGGATGGATGGATGATGGATGGATGGATGGATGGATGGATGGATGATGAATGGATGGATGGAATGGATGGATGGATGATGGATGGATGGATGGATGGATGGATGATGGATGGATGGATGAATGGATGGATGATGAATGGATGGATGGATGGATGGATGATGGAGGGATGGATGGATGGATGGATGGATGATGGATGGATGGATGGATGATGAATGGATGGATGGATGAAGGATGGATGATGGATGGATGAAGGATGGATGATGGATGGATGGATGTACAGACCAACAGACATGTTTTTCTCGTCCCTCAGGCTTCATGACCTTTGAGTCTGCCTTGTAGTCAGCTGACCACCTCAACTAGAACATCTCCCCATGAGATCATCACTGACTCTATCTCCAGACCTGACAGACGATGTTGACATAGAACCTAAAATAGAAACCTCCTGTAAGCAGCGTAATCCACCAGAGATTCTTGGTTCCTGCCTCACCTCTGTCTTAGCTCAGCACTTCCTTTCCTGACCACATTCCTATCAGCTGAGCTCAGGATGGAGGTCGTTCCGCGTCGGAGCGGCGGGATCAGGTTGAGCTCCCGGCGACGGAGAGTGGAGCTTCTGTTTCCACTGCAACATGCAGAGAACGGATGTGTTTGCTGTCAGAATGTAGACCGACGGTCCTCCATCCCAGAGACCACCTCTGTGGTCTGGACATTCTCCTCCTCCTCGTGTCTTAAAGTTGTCTCTTGCCTTCTTAACAAACTTCTATATTTATTTGTTTAAACCACAGACAAGTTTAAAAACGTAAAAAAGACAATCTAACGACAAAAATGAAGAAAATATTCAAAACAAACTGATATGAAAAAAGAAATAGGTGGGGAAATTCATGCAGTTTTGGGTTAAAACTGACAGTTTTTTTTCAAAAATGTCAGATACTTAAAATGAAATTTCATTGACTTCACTGATGAGTCTGAAGTCTTCTCACAGTAGAAGTGTGTTCCACAGGTAAAAGGGTTAAAACTCTTTCAAATGTTCTTTTTTGATCTGAAATCTTCAGGTTTTCATTTATATTCAAACTTTGAATTTTAAAAGACATTTTTTATGTGATGCCAGACATTTGTATTTCCTGTCTTAGATGATATTAAACGAGTCATGGACTATTTCTCTCTGACAACAAGTCCTTCATTCATTATCCTTGCTTAATTAGGTCATTATGGTTTTATTCCTTTAATTTATGCTAATGCTAGCAATAGCTTTGGATCTGCAGAAGATAATTTATTACCAGTTAAAGTTGATTCACAAAATCATCAAAACACAAAGAACAAAATTATTTCAGCAAATCTGACACTAAAGTCAAACTAAATACTGTTGCTTTGTTTTCCTCTCTGCTTAAAACCAGGTTTGATCTGCGGGAAAATAAATCAATAAAAGGATGAAAATAATTGCAGGTCATCTCTAAATACATACGTTCAGAGCTGAACTAGTTTAGAAAATACGTGGCTTCATTGCTGCAAATAAAACCTTTTTAGAATCACCTCCTAAAAAATCACTTAAAACAACAACTGCAGTTAGCATTGAAAGCAACGAAAACTCCTAAAATACGAGTGAATAACATCCGTCAGAATAGAAACTGTTAGAATAATTTCTGTCACATGAACGGTTGATGTTTTCAATCGAAACTCCAACATGTATTTGGATTTGTGAACGATCTAAGAGAGGAAAATGAAAACAGTTATGGAGGAGATTTTCTGTTACAGGTGGTGAAGTTACCTTTCATTATAACGTCAAATTGAGTTAAACTGTTCAGTTCTCAGCTCTGCTGGTCTGGACCCGTAAACAGGAAGTGACTTTACTGTATCAAGTTTATTGAAGGTTCATTTTGAACCAGTCACCAAATGGATTTGATCATTTAAAAAGGATCGATGAGACTGTTCATTCAGACTCATCTGTGAAAAGATTCACAGCTCTTCCTTCCTGCTTCCATACAGATTTAGTCTTTCTCCAGTTTTTTCAGGAATGTTAAAATGTTCTTCTTCATTTTCAATCCTTTGTAGTTCCTGTTTGACATGAACCAGAGTTGAACAGAACCAGAATCAGGACGGGAACTTGAATAGAAACATTCACGTTTTCAGGTTTGGAAATCATCATCAGAACAAATGAAGACGTGATGACATCACTGAAGAAGTGTCCCCGTGTCTCTAAATGTCTTTTCTTCATGTGATGCAGCAGAAACATCACGACTGTAACGATTTCCAGACGATGAGGATCTGCTGCAGCTGCTGAGCCGGGGCGTCCTCGCCGTCTGCACGCCGTAGACGCTTCAGCTTTGGTCCAGCCTGGTGACTCACTCCAGGAGTGACTCACACGGATGTGGTCGGATCCACCTGCAGCTCTGAAACTGGTGAGGAAACTCCCCAGGAACCGCACGGCCAGGCAGCAGTTTCACCACCGAAGGGGTCGCTAAGCTCCGCCTCAGCACAGGGGGCGGGGCAAGAGCAGGAGGGAAAAAACCTCAGTACGCTGAATGATCAGTATCATTAATGGGGAAGGGGGGGTTGTCTGACAATGGTTTTAGCCCACCCCCCACCCCCCCACCTTCCATCCAGTACAAAAAGAAATGAAGAGAAATGAAATAAAAATAAAGATTTTTCCCAAATCCAAAGGGGGTTTGGTCAAATACACTCCTTGCGTGTCTGAAGCAGTAACATCTGTCCGCCACTAGAGGGCCTCAGGTGTGATCTGTCTGCTCACCTGATGGACATTTCATCTATCAGTGATAAAGGTGGATACATTTCATTGTCTATTATTATTATTATTTTGTTTACTTGTCCTGAGAAACAGAAACAAAGATACGAGCTGAGAGCGATAGACAGATTTGACTGCAACAACAGGAGTTTAGTGAGTATAAACCCCTGTTGTACTTTATGCTAAACTTTACTGATTATGTTTGTATCTTTTGCTTTTCTTGTTGGACCGGATGGAAAAGAGGAGGGGGGGGGTATAAAAGAGGGGGTTTGGAGAAAAAAGAAAATATTAACGGAGGACACTAAAAACATGAAACAACCAGGTCTAAATAACAATCTGGAATGGGCGGGGCCTGTCTACACACACACTCAGTAGAATGTACACAATACATCTGCAGCGCACATACAAGCCAATACAAATAAAGTCTTTCATTCCGTCACGCATTCTATTAGTGTGAAGGTGAGCTGACACCTGGGCTCAGGTGAGTGAATGATGATGGAAAGTACAAAGGGGGAGAGTGCCCCCCCCTCAACGCCAGGGCACCAGCTGACGGTGAAGCTGTGATAGAAACATTAATCCAGACTGATAGATCAGCACAGACCTGCTGCCACAGAGCCTGGACAGGTGTGCAGAACCACAGTGCATGCATGAAGCTGTCAGGTGAGTTACTATCACAGAATCACAAATGTCTGAGCTTCTGAGACCATCTTGAACATCCTCTGTCCAGTATAATAAATTCTATGAAGAGAAATGAACACCTAGATATTTAATATTGCCTGATTTGATCAGTATTGAGAGTGTTTGTTCAGCATTACTGTGGTAATAAAACTGATTTATTCCAATTAATCGAGTATTCTGAGATGCATGAGAATTATTTTATGATCATTATCGTTTCACTTATAGAACATAATTTATGTTTTTTTAAAAAAGCAATATGTCATCTGCATAGAGATGCCATGTTTTGTTTTAATTCCTTTAGTTTGGTCAACTTTGACATTCATTTCACGTCTGATATGATCAAAATGATCCTCTAATCATTTACTGCCTCCAGAAGGTCTGCTTTAACCTCTTTCACATCAATCCCCCTGCACAGTTGTTCTATGGTGTGTCCACACTCAGCTATGACTAACATCAAAGGAAGGGCGGTTCATCCAGGTTCAAACAGTGAGCTCAAAGTGTAGGCGGGACAGTGGGTTTAGGAGACTTCTCCCAAAGTCTGGATGGAGAAAAAAGAGCAAAGGATTGTCTAATAAGCTGGGTGGTTGTTTCTGTGTTGGGTTGATTGATGGGATGTTCTGTAGATGCAGCTGTCTATAAATGTGGTGGTCGAGAGAAAACACAGTAAGAAGACCCTGAATGAACATCACAGATGTTCAAGAGTTTGTTAAGAGGCTGTGGATGGATGGATGAATGAATGAATGGATGGATGGATGGATGATGGATGGATGGATGATGGATGGATGGATGGATGATGGATGGATGGATGATGGATGGATGGATGGATGGATGGATGGATGGATGATGGATGGATGGATGGATGGATGGATGGATGATGGATGGATGGATGGATGGATGGATGGATGGATGGATGGATGATGGATGGATGGATGGATGGATGATGGATGGATGGATGGATGGATGATGGATTGATGGATGGATGGATGATGGATGATGGATGGATGATGGATGGATGATGGATGGATGGATGGATGGATGATGGATGGATGGATGGATGGATGGATGGATGATGGATGGATGGATGGATGATGGATTGATGGATGGATGGATGATGGATGATGGATGGTTGGATGATGGATGGATGATGGATGGATGGATGGATGATAATAATAATTAAAATTAAATCTATAAATTTCCTTTTTTCAGTTTTTCCAGTTTATACAGTTCTCTGGTCTGAAGTAAAACGGTTGCAGTGATTCTCCTAAAAGACTTTCCCAATAGTTTCTGTAGATGTTACAGTTCCTGATGAAGATTTTAAAGATGTTTTTTAACCAATGAAGTCATTCATGATCTTCTGGTTGATTTCCTTTGTGTTGGATTTTCATCTCTGTGTCTTTGGGGTCATGATGGCAGGTGTTCATCTAAACCATAAACAGAAGAACATTCACCGAGGTGCTGAGGTCCTTTGATAAAGTCTCATTGGTCGTCACACATCTGCACGACCCCCAACCCCCAAACCAAAGGTCCTCATGCTGAGCGTCCAGCAGGGAGGCTCTGGGTACTCGGCCTGGATTTGAACTCACAGCTTTCCAGTCTCAGGGCAAACACTCTACCACAAGGCCACTGAGCCCCCCCCCACTCCCAGAGTGTGAATGAATGTAGGGTTCAAATCTGTGCCTTCATCTGGACTCTTCCTCTAGCTTTTCTCTCTGACTCGGCTGCTCCTGTCGACCTGGTCCATGCCTTTGCCTGTACAGCAGAACGGTTGTCATGACAACGTCAATTAAGGCAGTCAAAGATACAGCTTTGTTACGTAACCCGGCCGTTCCCTTTGCTCTGAGTGGACACTTGAGGGTTTCCTGGCGTGGAGCGTGTGGTCATCTGGACAGAAGAACCGCCCCATTGTCTGCTTTCAAAGGTGAGGGGGTGAGGACCTGGAAGCACCTCTGTGTGAACCCGTCCCTCTAATGGCTACACTTGACATGCAGGGGACAGCTGAGCGGGACATTCAGCCTGGAGGAGGGGGGGCTGAAGAAGAAAGGCTAAAAGAAACTGAAGGTGGGGGGGTTGATGAAAACTTTGACCCAAATGGAGTTCAAGACTTTTAACGCAACAAAACGAGGAAAGCCCAAAGTTCAAGGGGGTGTTTGTTGAAAATGTGCACGTCGTCGAGGTGAGCGGGTCCATGGGGGTCCATGGGGGGGTTTGGAAGCACTGCCTCAAGCCCAAGGCAAGCTATGAGAGGAATACCAATCAATGACACAATGGGGGGCCGAGTCACCCCAGCCCCTTCCACCACACTGACCACTGAGAGGGCAACGACCAGAAACAGGTCTCTGCAGTCCCGAGTTAGTGCTGACTCCACACCGGACTGCGCCGTCTCTGGAGGCCATTTTGGTCCAGTTGTTCCGCTCCGTTTAGACTGAGGAAGCTCAGAGCGAACTGGACCTCAGCCCAATCAGAACCGGTCTGAAGGCACCATCAGATTTCATGTTAGAGAGAACCCATTGGAAGAAATGATCAGAATCACTTGACTGATTAAACGTTAGCTGAGCCCAGCCAGAACCCAAATAGAACCCAACCAGAACCCAGCCAGAACCTAAACAGAACCCAGCCAGAACCTAACCAGAACCTAACCAGAACCCAACCAGAACCCAGCCAGAACCCAACCAGAACCCAACCAGAACCCAGCCAGAACCCAGTCAGAACCCAGCCAGAATCCAGCCAGAACCCAACCAGAACCCAGCCAGAACCTAAACAGAACCCAGCCAGAACCTAACCAGAACCCAGCCAGAACCCAACCAGAACCCAGCCAGAACCTAAACAGAACCCAGCCAGAACCTAACCAGAACCTAACCAGAACCCAGCCAGAACCCAGCCAGAACCCAGTCAGAACCCAGCCAGAATCCAGCCAGAACCTAACCAGAACCCAGCCAGAACCCAACCAGAACCCAACCAGAACCCACTCTGGACTCTGACCTTGAGAAGAGGCCAGTAACAATAGAAATGCATGGTTATGAGCATATCTAGTGAACTAGTTCCTCTAGTCACTGCTGACTGTTGACCACTATCATGACTGTCATTGGTCAACGACTTCAGGGTCCAAACAAGTCCAGTTTAATGATGGATTCCCCCTTTCTTGCTGTCCTGTTCCCGCCTGATGACAATCTTCTCAAACATGGGTCTCACAGAGACGACTCGAGGAACTGTCTTTATGATGTCAACACTTAAACGAGTCCTTAAGGACCAAGACCATCAGGCCGACAGACAGACAGGCTCCTTTTGGACGTTTGTCTTCACAAGAGGTTTGAGCTGTCTTTGAGAAGTTCTTATGGGGGGGCTTTGTGACTCATCCCTGGGGGGCGGCTCCTGCAGCAGGAATGGCTCCTGCCAGAAACATGTCAGACAGAAGCTGCTCTTGTGCGTCCAGCAGACCAGCAAAGAGAAGTTCAGGAGAAAGTCTGAAGAAGTATGGTGGTTTCATTTCAATCCATCAGATCCATCCATCTGCAAAAACCAGAACGTGTAAGAGGCTCTTACAAACACCAATAAAGAAGGTCCTGGTGCAGATATAACTCGTCCATCAGTGTAAGGTTCTTCATCGTAGGATCTCCATCCTACCTCTTCCAGAAGCACAGATGCATTGTGGAGATTCCATACTAACAGAATGGTTGGTGATGTGCAGCTAAGTCCAGCAGATGATAGAACCACACAAGAGTGCTGCCTCGTGGTGTCCTCCACGTCTTCATGGTGATGTGGGCCAAACCAAAGACTAGAATGAACTCTCTGTCCAGCTTCTCTTCTTTCAGACGCAGTTGGTGTCATCAGAACTCTTGGTTCAGTTGATCCAAATCATCAATCATGAAACCGTTCTGTGCCTCAAACACCACAAACCGGTTTGGGCTGGTCCTCCAGGTAATCAGCTGGAAGTCTTTGTTCTTCACGTCAATGTGTGCACCTGACTCTTCAGCTGCCAATGAGGGACGAGGAGACCTGGGAGTTGGGTCTGGACCTGGACCTGGACCTGAACTGCGTTTTGCATGTCAGTCAGGAGGAACGGCTTCAGCTGAAGCAGCTTCTCACCTTCCTGGAGGCTCCATTGATGTTCATCCTGAAGCTTCAGTCTTCAGCAGTTGTTCTTTTGCAGGTTACTCCATCAATGTAATAGATGAGCAGTTATTCTTTTTAAGTAACTACATTACATTACATTACATTACTTCAGAAATATAATGTGTGTCAGATTTCTGCTTCACTTTTGCTTCAGATAAGATCCGATACTTTTCTCTAAGTGGAGAAGTTTCAGCATCACAAAAACAGCAAAAGAACACTAAAATAATAAAAGTATTTATTGAATATTGATACTAATATACAGACAATGTATGTGTGCTAAAGAATAATAATGTCTTATACATTTAAAAAATGATCTTTTTTTAAGCGGACATGAAAATGATAAATGATATCTATACTGAGAGAAAAGTAATGATTGTAATAATAATAATCTACATAGAAGAAGTTTATGAATAAAACAGTCTTTGATCCAAAGATTCAGAGCTTGAAGACTCCAGAGAGCTGCTGGTTAGATAGAAGATCCCTGAGGAAAGGCTTGATGTTCCTCCAGAACATGCAGAGAAGTTTACGGGTCCGTCTGCAGGTTTTCTGCTCTCGCCACCGAAACAAACCTTTATTGTCCCGTAAACGGCGACAGCAGGGGTGGGAGGGAGGGTTGCAGCCAACCTGAGGATGATCAAAGCTTCACCTGTAATCTCTAGAGGTCAGGGATGACGTGCTGGCGAGCTGCTGGCGAGCTGCTGGCGAGCTTCTGGCGAGCTGCTGCCTCGCCGTTTACTCCTGAGGGAACATGAGACCATCAGGGTTTAAACTCTGTGGATGTCTGTCCTTCTGCAGAGGAAGAAGAGATGATTCTTCATCCAATCAGCTTTAAGTTCTGAAGCTTCACACAGACTTATCATCTGCTTTATTTTGACATAGTTTTAAATAGAATGTGAGACTAGAACATGTTGGTCTAGAACAGCTGAGACCTGATCTCACAAGATCAACATTCTTTATCTGAAAAAGAAGGGGGGGGGGGGGGGGGACAGAAACGGCTTGGTGGTTCCCACATGAACCGAACAACAGCAGCTCTGTGTGGACATGTCATCAGATGAAGCCAGAGAGCAGCAATTACCAGCTCTGATATGTAAACAGGAAACCGCTGACTCATCCATCTCTACAGGTGAGGAGGACACGCCTCCTGACAGGTCGAGACGTAAACAGTCATTACTAACACTCTGAAGAACGGATCAGGATCACTGAGACAGATCAACCTGTCATCAGGAGGATCTGTCTTAGTGTTCCTGATGCTTTCATCAGGAGGATCTGTCTTAGTGTTCCTGATGCTGTCATCAGGAGGATCTGTCTTAGTGTTCCTGATGCTTTCATCAGGAGGATCTGTCTTAGTGTTCCTGATGCTTTCATCAGGAGGATCTGTCTTAGTGTTCCTGATGCTGTCATCAGGAGGATCTGTCTTAGTGTTCCTGATGCTTTCATCAGGAGGATCTGTCTTAGTGTTCCTGATGCTTTCATCAGGAGGATCTGTCTTAGTGTTCCTGATGCTGTCATCAGGAGGATCTGTCTTAGTGTTCCTGATGCTTTCATCAGGAGGATCTGTCTTAGTGTTCCTGATGCTTTCATCAGGAGGATCTGTCTTAGTGTTCCTGATGCTTTCATCAGGAGGATCTGTCTTAGTGTTCCTGATGCTTTCATCAGGAGGATCTGTCTTAGTGTTCCTGATGCTGTCATCAGGAGGATCTGTCTTAGTGTTCCTGATGCTTTCATCAGGAGGATCTGTCTTAGTGTTCCTGATGCTTTCATCCGGAGGATCTGTCTTAGTGTTCCTGATGCTTTCATATAGGATCCTCATGTCATCAGGAGGATCTGTCTTAGTGTTCCTGATGCTTTCATCAGGAGGATCTGTCTTAGTGTTCCTGATGCTGTCATCAGGAGGATCTGTCTTAGTGTTCCTGATGCTTTCATCAGGAGGATCTGTTAGTGTTCCTGATGCTTTCATCAGGAGGATCTGTCTTAGTGTTCCTGATGCTTTCATCAGGAGGATCTGTCTTAGTGTTCCTGATGCTTTCATCAGGAGGATCTGTCTTAGTGTTCCTGATGCTTTCTCTCTTTGAACTCTCCACGCTGGGACTGTCTGACCTGAACCCTCACCTGCTGACACCGTCTGGTCCTGCAGCTTTCCTGCTCTTCAGTCTCTGGAGTTTCTTCCTCACCTGGTCAGATGTAAAGGGGGGGGGGGTGTGGTCGGTTGGAGTGAGGCGCAGACAAAGAATGAAGACGATGAATGTTGTCCACATCTTCATCGTTCTGCTACATTCAAGCTGCAGGTTTTCCTCCAGGAGGATTTCTGAAATCTTCTTCTGATGGGAATGTCTCTGCCGGTAATGACTGCCCCCCCTTCAAGGAAAGACACCACATAGGGGTGTCTCCAGTGACCTCACAGGTCCTTCAACCCATGAAGTGCACAAAGCCCTTCGTCTTCCTCACACAGAATCTCCCAGCTGCCCCTGAATGCACCAGAAGATCAACTCAATGAAACAGTTGGAATCATTTCTGACAACAAAGAACAAGCAGCCACTTTAAACTGAGGGGGGGGGGGGGGGGGGGCAGATGGTTAGAAGACAACTGTGAGTGGTGATGGGGGGGGGGGGATTAGGAGAGGATTATAGTAAAACCACATACATGGGGGTATGACAGGGCAATCTGTCATTACTTTGTAATTGTGTCTTAGTTGGTTTGTTGTGATTGACTGGGGGGGGGGGGTCTTAGCTCTTTCTGTCATTTTCCATGTCAGACCAACCTTTCTTTCTAACCCTAATCTTTTTAAAGATATTTTTGTTCATCACAAATTATTCAAAATAAAAACTGACCAATCAGATGCCTCAGTAAAACCATGTGGTGCCTGCTGGTCCCGCCTCCAACATTTGATTGACAGATTCTCTTTGAACAACTCCCTCCTGATTGGTGACAGTACTTCCTCAGACCGAGTCGGACCAATCGCTGTCGACGGGTTTCAACAGACGGACAGGAAGTGACGGAGAAGACAGACTCTGGCCTGTTTTTGCCAGTCTGTCCAGTGTTATATATACTGTCAGTATTTGCAGAATCATCGTCACTTGTTGAACTGTGACACAAAGTGGATCCATGGATCAGCTGAGGAGCCTCTGAGCAAGGCAGGAGTCCCAGCCTGTCTGACCGTGTCCAGCTTGGTGTGGGGGTGCGAGCGGGCAGACATCACTGGGTCTTTGTGTCTGATGACTCACCTGCATTCAGCGGCAGCGCCGGGGTTTTATGAACTGGCTGGAGTCCAGTTATGAGACGAATGAAGCACTTTGGTTTACGGCGGTCCCTCCAGGGACTCGGACTACACAACAGGCTTTCATGCAGAGAGCTGAGGGCGTACAGTCAGGTGTTGCTTTACGGCTGTCTGGACTTGCTGCCCGACTTTCCTGCCGAGACTCCGAGACGTCATGAAGGGATATTTTTAGAGCGTCCAGACGGGAGTTTGGACTGGTCGAATAAATCTATCAGAACTTGATGAAAACATCTCTGAAGACATGAACAATGCTGGAGTGTGTGTGAGGGTTTAGTGCAACCCGTCAAACATAAAATACATCCTTCGTAGAGAACCCTGTTAGTGAGAAAGTGAGGAGTGAACCGGTCAGTTCTGAAGAAACCGTTCATGGGAATCAGAGCTGAAACGTCTTCACGGAGAAAACATGGAACAGGATCCACAGCCGGAAGTCTGAGCTCGGAATGTCTGTCAACCAAATGTCTATTTCATCATCAATCCAACACGTGGGTCTATATTATGCACTGCCCCCCCACTCACAGTGTGTCTGGACCTTCTGGAGTCAGGACCTACAGATCAAAGGGGATCCTGGTCTGCAGAACAAACACAAGATGAAAGAAAATGAAGAATCCGGTTCATTTATCTGCTTTAGTTCTGGATTCATTCATGTAGCACGTCTGAATAAAAAGGAACATTTCTCTTTGAGACCTTTAACAGCGAGGCTTAACCAGAGCGAGCTAAAACAAACGTTCTTCCATGAAAACATCAAACTGGGTCCTACAGAGAGACGTGGATCTGCTCCCTGACCTGTCGCTCCATCGTAGCTAGCTGGAAACAGGCGCTAATCGGAAGTGACCATGAAGGCTCTTGGGAATTTCTTACAGCTGTAGAGTTTTGGAACACGTAGAGAATCAACAGGTCAGAGGTTTGAACTAAACACGCCGCAGTTTCTGCAGCCACGACTTGGCGGGACAAAACAGAACCTTTGGCGGGCTGAATCTGGTCACTGAATGTTCTAGACTTTTCTTTAGAACCCTGCTGTTCTACACGTCTCCCAAACAGTTCCGACTGAAGGAAAGCTGCGAGGATCAGATTCATCCGACCAGTTCAGCCTCTGCTTTACCGCCGTTCCGGTCTCAGAATTCATTCACTGACATAAAAAGACTTCATGGAGAAGCTCATGAAGACTTTGCTCAGACGTTCCAACGTTCTGCTGTATTAACAGTTGCTGGGATTTCTGTAAACACAGACCCCGGACCCTGAATAAAAAACATGAGACGAGGTTTTCGGCATGCTGGAGCACTCCCAGCGTGGACAGTCGACTCTTCTGAAGGTTCCTTCAGTCTGTTTATCAGGAATCTGCTGCAAAGCTTTCTGTGCTGCTAAACTTCCATTCCTGGCATTCCTCCACTCCATCCTGGAGAAGGACCTCACAAACAGGATCAGGACGGCAACGAGGGCCGACATTCCTGAAGCAAGTTCTGACAGAAAGTCTGAACGCTGGATCGTGATCCTCAGCTGCAGGTCCGTCAGCTCAGCTCGCCGTCATGCACTAGTTTTCATGACTTTGACTCATTCTTGTGGTTTCCATGGAAACCTGCACTGCAGCTTGAACTGAGTGGTTTTGTGTTACCAGCCAACCAAACAGGGTTAGTCAGCAGTGAGAAGGCCTTCTGAGGCGTGCAGGCCGGTGAGACAAACAATATGTCAGCTTTAAATACAACTTCTCTTGTTAGAATCACGACTTTTGTCAAAAGTTACATCATGGGTTCACATTTATATTGAGTCACAAACAGTGTTGGTCAGATTACTCTGGAAAGGTAATCTGGTTACTGATTACTGATTATTCTTCAAAAAGTAATCTAATTACTACTCTAGTTACTTTTTTCAAAGTAATCCGATTACTGATTACAAGTACTTTAATACAGAAGCGTTCACAATAAAAATTTATTGTAAAGTGCAAAACTCGCAAAACAAACAATTTAGCCTTGGCCCTTTACATAAAACAATGTGAGTTGTTTTCCAAAATAAAAATACAGCATATTGTAATAAATAAAATCAGCTCCCTTTATAATTTTAAGGCAATCTTATAAATTTAATTGTTTGTAGTTGTTCAATTTAAATCTCAAAACGTAAATGAGACCTATTGTGTTTTTTTTTTCAACTCAAAACTAGAACATATGTAGATCAGCACAGCCAGTTTACATTTTGTTCACTGTAACCCCCAAATTGATCAAAAACGGCTTATAAAACAAACAAGCTCTGTTGACATCACTGTCAAAAGTGCAGAACTGTAAAGTTTTTCATTTTAAATTTAACTGAACAGACAGCAGTTTTTAAATTCTCCTTTATATTGTTGGAAAGTGGCAATGGGACAGTTTTGAACCATACCTGCTGCTTTACTATAAACTCAAGCTCCAGCTGAAGAACAAAACAAGATTACTCAAACATGCATGAATCAATTCAAATATAACTTTGAGTAAACTAATGATGAAGGAAGGCCATTATAACAAGGTAAAATCATTGAATCATTGACCTCTTTAACTGCCACTCTTTTTTAACTGCTGAAGTTACTAACAAAGCAAATCACAAAAAGTATAAAGACTTGACACTACTGTTCACTTTTTTTCAGATGATCAGGGCTAGTGAAACAATGGTTGTATCTCATTAATAGCAGCTTCTCAAATCGACTGTCAGACAGTCTATTCCGTCTTGGGTCAGCACCAATCCACCTAAACTAAATAAACGCTCCACTGGTGCACTTGAAGGGGTTGGAGTGTTGTACTTCAGGAAAACCTTTTTGACTGCTGGGAAGTTGCTCAAGGTGTCAAGTTCAAATCCCCCTGAGCTCAGATAGTTCATTACTTCTTGGTCTGCAGAGTAACAGTCCTCAGGCTCTGACTCAAATTCAAAAAACTCCATACCAGTTACTGGTGTTACTACTTTGTTTGGCACATTGTCAGTTTTGTCTGAGGCTCCTGCTGAAGAAGAAAGTATTTGGCACTCTGCTACCAGAAGATTCTTCAGTTGCTGTTTTCTAGCTCCATCTTTCACCCATCTGAGTTTGAACTTTGGGCAGCTTATGGCAGCAAGAAGAGCATCTTTGTTGTCGAGCACAATGGAGAAACGAGTCTGGATGGCCTATAATAAACAATAATACAGTTAAAAGTGTTTAACACAAGTGTTTCTACAATTTGGCCAAATGTAAATAATTTGTTATAAATTGTTTGCATGCACTATATCACCCAAGTCAATTTGTGAATTCTGTTCACCAACAATGGAAGTACTTCTTTTTTGTGATTCTGAATCATACACACCTTTACAATAACATCTGGCAGGTCTGCTGTCATCTTGGTGAGCAAATCTTTTAGGCTGAGAGACTTCATCATCAGGATCTCAAGTGTAGGCAGCAAAGCACCATATGGACACTCATCACCCTGCAGTATGTCCAGTGCTGCAGTAAGTGGCTTCATTGCAATACAGTATTCATGCATGAACTGATATTCTTTTTCATTGAAGCACTTGATACCCAGCTTGTTGCACAGGTTATTTAGCTCATTCATAGGGATCTCTGCAACTCTGGAGACTGCATCATAAAATGAATTCCACCTGGTTGATGATGGAACCAGGAGCTTCCTCTGGCTGACCTCCTGCACTTTTTCTGCTGCAACAGTTGATCGACTTGCTTTAGTCCAAAGCGCAGTGCATTTTGCAATAGTAACCCTGTACACAGATTTTTAGTTGGACTAGATGTGAGGTATTTTTCAACGTCACTTGTGGAAATGAGGTTCATGGTGTGTGATGCACACCTGTAGTGTGGGGGGAGAGTGATGTGGCCCTCATCAGAAACAGAAGTGAGGGCTTCTGCTATGTCTGTAAAAAGTACATCTTCCTGCTCCTCCTCCTCCTCTTCTTTTTCATCTTCATCAGACTCAGGTGGTGGGAAAGTCTTAAATGCTTTCACAAAATTGGATGCATTATCTGTAACTGTAGCAACAACTTTGTTTAGCACGCCGAAAGATGAATGAATTTGCTCCAGTTCAGCAGCAATGACATCAAAAGTGTGCCTGCCTCTCACTCTTTTGCAAGCCAACGCAGCTTTGTGTCTTTCCAAAGTGTCTTGGTTGAACCAGTGAATGGTTACACCCATATAACTCCTATTATTAGCAGTCCAGATATCTGCAGTTGTTGATACAAACTGTACATCATCTAACGCTAACTTTAAAGCGGCTTTCATCTTTTTGTACTCGTTTTCCAGATATGAGGTGAATGACTTTCTGTGTGGCAGATGTACATTATTGTTTGAGGGAATTCTGTCGATAATTCGGCGAAAGCTTGAGGAGTCCACGGTAGAAAGTGGCAGCATTTCCTCCACAATGTATCCCGCAACAAGTTGATTAAGCTCTTCTAGCGTTACACGGGGCTCGCGGGAGAAATCCAGTTTTGGTTGCTTGGCTGGCAGACTCACCCTAGACTCTGTTGCTGTCGCTAATCTGACTTCTTTTTCAACAAGTTGCGTCGTGCTGTGTGTCCCTTTTAAATGCTTCAAAAGGTTTGATGTGGAGTTTTTCGCCGTCGAAAACGTCTTGCTCCCGCCACATAATTGGCAACGGACCACAACATTCTTTCCACTCGTACCAACTAAAGTAAAATAATGTGCGTACTTCCAACTCGACAATGCGTATTTTTCTCCCAGCTCCATGATGCATGTTGCATTTGTTTTGCTAAGTTAGCTGCTGCAGCTGCGCACCGGCGATAGTCGCGTCTCAGGTGGATTACGTCACTCAGTCGCGACTTGCAAAAGCAACGCATTTTATTGACAAAAAGTACAAATAACGTGTTATTCTGCTAAGACAATATCGTACAAAAGTAACGCGTAGTTACTCGTCCATGTAACTATAACTTGATTACTAGCTTTTTCAAAATAACGCGTTAGATTACTGAGTTACTGTAAAAGTAATCTGATTACAGTAACGCGTTACTTAGTAGCGCGTTACTGCCCAACACTGGTCACAAAACAATCATTCAACAAGGTGCAAAAACGACGTCTGTGCAATGAGAACCACCAGATACTGATGAAACCTTCATGTTTTTACTTTTTAACATTACTTTACTGATATGTATATGAAGACCGCCAATATACAGTCATAATATCACTACCAATCTTCATGTTGTAGCTGTGATGTCATCAGACTGTGATGTCATCAGACAGTGTCGTGTAATAACAGGATGCTGTAGATTCAGCTGAAACCGCAGAACTCCTGCTGAATGGAGGGAACAAAATCAGAAAAGGAAAAAGGTCGAGTATTTCTATATATATTTTCACTGTGTAACAAATGTCCATGTCTGTCAAAAGAGGTCGACAATGAGAGGCTACTGAAACCAAACCAGTGAAGCTAACTCTGAGCTAAAGTAGAATGACTGCAGTCAACTCTCTGTAATTACATTTAAAAGCTGTTAGCAGAATCAGAATCCACAACTTGTATCTTAACTTCCGTTACAATCAGCTGCCAGCTAGCTTACTTTAGCTGTGAGTAAGCTTTGCTGTCTTTGTTTCGTCATCTTCTAATTATCCCCCTGGTTTGACAGACATGAACCTTCTTTACCTCATACGTGTAACGGCATGTCTGCTGCTCCTTTCTGGACGGTTTAACCACTTGAGGAGACGACGTTACTGTCGGAGTCTTTGTTCTACCAGCATTTTACTGAGAGACACATTCATGACTTCTTGTTTGGTGAAAGAAATGCAGCAGCAGCTGATGTCACTTCCTGTCCCTTTCCTCATATCCACCTTATTCCTATGCCCCATGAGCCTTTGCGTGAATTATGGGTGATACTTCCAGTAGACGGTGGAACTAGCATTTATTTACATTAAACTGTAGAGCTGACAGAGCAGTTCTTCTTGTTTTGGATCTATAACTACATATAAATGTGGGAACTCCAGCTGTCATGTCTTAAAAGAGGAGACAAAACAATTCCTGTGTCTGTTAAAATTCAAGGATGAGCTTAAAAAATGTCCAAACATAACATATAGTAACATTTTTAGCTACTTTCTCAGTTCAGTTGCGGCAGATGATGAAGCTCTGAACAATCTTAAAGCTCCGAGACATATCAATACCTTCATACATGATTATTTCTGCTGGAGTTAGCACACAGTGCTGATCTATTGTAACCTTATGGCTTCACGTGTTTGTGTTTACATGCTGCCAGAGCCAATGAGGGTTGCATCACGGTGTAGCTTTAGCCCGTTTCATGTTTAAAGTCAGCTGTGGTTTAAACATGGGTCATTTTTGAATAGTTAATACCAGGAGATGCAGCAATTCCACAGAAATATCTTCCTGCTCTGTGACACTGCTGTCAGGTCTCTGCAGTACCCGGAGTCTCTTCTTCTCTGGTGGTCTGGAGGAACACAACCAGAATGTTGGATACAGATTTTCCTCCGTGGTACTTTATCCACAAAATGAAACGAACATACATATAAAGTCTTATGTGGATTCTTAAGATTGACATTTTTCATCCACATCCTTCTGACTTCATCCTGATAGACGGTAAAATCTGTCAGAGGATGACAGCTGCACTCCCTCTTCGTCAGCGGTCCATGTTTCACACAACGCTCCTTAAGACACATTTAATTTAGTTTGGATGTTAGAACAACCACGAGCTGCACAACATGAACCTGAACTATGCAAAGACATTTTTGAAACTTTTGATGGATTAAGTAAAACACACTTCTACAGTTTGAATCCACCGCTAAAGCTAACAAAACAGCTAAAGCTAACAATACCGCTAAAGCTAACAAAAGCGCTAAAGTTAACAAAACCGCTAAAGTTAACAAAACCGCTAAAGTTAACAAAACCGCTAAAGCTAACAAAACCGCTAAAGTGAACAAAATCGCTAAAGTTAACAAAACTGCTAAAGTTAACAAAACCGCTAAAGCTAACAAAATCGCTAAAGTTAACAAAACCGCTAAATTTAACAAAACCGCTAAAGCTAACAAAATCGCTAAAGTTAACAAAACCGCTAAAGCTAACAAAACCGCTAAAGTTAACAAAATCGCTAAAGTTAACAAAACTGCTAAAGTTAACAAAACCGCTAAAGCTAACAAAACCGCTAAAGTTAACAAAACCGCTAAAGCTAACAAAACCGCTAAAGTTAACAAAACCGCTAAAGCTAACAAAACCGCTAAAGTTAACAAAATTGCTAAAGTGAACAAAATCGCTAAAGTTAACAAAACTGCTAAAGTTAACAAAACCGCTAAAGCTAACAAAACCGCTAAAGTTAACAAAATCGCTAAAGTTAACAAAACCGCTAAAGTTAACAAAACCGCTAAAGTTAACAAAATCGCTAAAGCTAACAAAACCGCTAAAGTTAACAAAATCGCTAAAGTGAACAAAATCGCTAAAGTTAACAAAACTGCTAAAGTTAACAAAATCGCTAAAGTGAACAAAATCGCTAAAGTTAACAAAACTGCTAAAGTTAACAAAACCGCTAAAGCTAACAAAACCGCTAAAGTTAACAAAATCGCTAAAGCTAACAAAATTGCTAAAGTGAACAAAATCGCTAAAGTTAACAAAACTGCTAAAGTTAACAAAACCGCTAAAGCTAACAAAACCGCTAAAGTTAACAAAATCGCTAAAGTTAACAAAACCGCTAAAGTTAACAAAACCGCTAAAGTTAACAAAATCGCTAAAGCTAACAAAACCGCTAAAGTTAACAAAATCGCTAAAGTTAACAAAATCGCTAAAGTTAACAAAACTGCTAAAGTTAACAAAATCGCTAAAGTGAACAAAATCGCTAAAGTTAACAAAACTGCTAAAGTTAACAAAACCGCTAAAGCTAACAAAACCGCTAAAGTTAACAAAATCGCTAAAGCTAACAAAACCAGTAAAGTTAACAAAACCGCTAAAGCTAACAAAGCCGCTAAAGTTAACAAAACCACTAAAGCTAACAAAACCGCTAAAGTTAACAAAACCGCTAAAGTTAACAAAATCGCTAAAGTTAACAAAACTGCTAAAGTTAACAAAACCGCTAAAGTTAACAAAACCGCTAAAGTTAACAAAACCGCTAAAGCTAACAAAGCCGCTAAAGTTAACAAAACCGCTAAAGCTAACAAAACCGCTAAAGTTAACAAAACCGCTAAAGTTAACAAAACCGCTAAAGTTAACGAAACTGCTAAAGTTAACAAAACTGCTAAAGTTAACAAAACCGCTAAAGTTAACAAAACTGCTAAAGTTAACAAAATCGCTAAAGTTAACAAAATCGCTAAAGCTAACAAAACCGCTAAAGTTAACAAAATCGCTAAAGTTAACAAAACCGCTAAAGTTAACAAAACCGCTAAAGTTAACAAAACCGCTAAAGCTAACAAAACCGCTAAAGTGAACAAAATCGCTAAAGTTAACAAAACTGCTAAAGTTAACAAAACCGCTAAAGCTAACAAAATCGCTAAAGTTAACAAAACCGCTAAATTTAACAAAACCGCTAAAGCTAACAAAATCGCTAAAGTTAACAAAACCGCTAAAGCTAACAAAACCGCTAAAGTTAACAAAATCGCTAAAGTTAACAAAACTGCTAAAGTTAACAAAACCGCTAAAGCTAACAAAACCGCTAAAGTTAACAAAACCGCTAAAGCTAACAAAACCGCTAAAGTTAACAAAATCGCTAAAGTTAACAAAACCGCTAAAGCTAACAAAACCGCTAAAGTTAACAAAATTGCTAAAGTGAACAAAATCGCTAAAGTTAACAAAACTGCTAAAGTTAACAAAACCGCTAAAGCTAACAAAACCGCTAAAGTTAACAAAATCGCTAAAGTTAACAAAACCGCTAAAGTTAACAAAACCGCTAAAGTTAACAAAATCGCTAAAGCTAACAAAACCGCTAAAGTTAACAAAATCGCTAAAGTGAACAAAATCGCTAAAGTTAACAAAACTGCTAAAGTTAACAAAATCGCTAAAGTGAACAAAATCGCTAAAGTTAACAAAACTGCTAAAGTTAACAAAACCGCTAAAGCTAACAAAACCGCTAAAGTTAACAAAATCGCTAAAGTTAACAAAATTGCTAAAGTGAACAAAATCGCTAAAGTTAACAAAACTGCTAAAGTTAACAAAACCGCTAAAGCTAACAAAACCGCTAAAGTTAACAAAATCGCTAAAGTTAACAAAACCGCTAAAGTTAACAAAACCGCTAAAGTTAACAAAATCGCTAAAGCTAACAAAACCGCTAAAGTTAACAAAATCGCTAAAGTGAACAAAATCGCTAAAGTTAACAAAACTGCTAAAGTTAACAAAATCGCTAAAGTGAACAAAATCGCTAAAGTTAACAAAACTGCTAAAGTTAACAAAACCGCTAAAGCTAACAAAACCGCTAAAGTTAACAAAATCGCTAAAGTTAACAAAACCGGTAAAGTTAACAAAACCGCTAAAGCTAACAAAGCCGCTAAAGTTAACAAAACCACTAAAGCTAACAAAACCGCTAAAGTTAACAAAACCGCTAAAGTTAACAAAATCGCTAAAGTTAACAAAACTGCTAAAGTTAACAAAACCGCTAAAGTTAACAAAACCGCTAAAGTTAACAAAACCGCTAAAGCTAACAAAGCCGCTAAAGTTAACAAAACCGCTAAAGCTAACAAAACCGCTAAAGTTAACAAAACTGCTAAAGTTAACAAAACCGCTAAAGTTAACAAAACCGCTAAAGTTAACAAAACCGCTAAAGTTAACAAAACCGCTAAAGTTAACAAAACTGCTAAAGTTAACAAAACTGCTAAAGTTAACAAAACCGCTAAAGTTAACAAAACCTCCAACTTTCAGTGGAAACCATAGCGCTATGTAACTTCCGGTTGCTATAGCAGAAGTTGCACCCATAACCGTTTGACATCAGCGGCCTCAGGAATACGGTGGATAGAACTAGAAACTTCTCTTTCATCGAGACACAAGAGGAAACTCTCAGAGACGATCTTCACGTGTCAACCAGGTGATAAAGGGGATTTAAGACCAAACAGGTGAGTCATGAAGGTCTGCATTGTCTGCAGGGTTTCCAGGAGCCAACAAGGAGAGAAATTATCCTAAAAAACATTTTTAATAATCGCTAAATGAGTTATTCTGGAAGAAACGAATATGAAAAGAAAGAAGGTTTAATCCATCCATCCATCATCCATCCATCCATCCATCATCCATCCATCCATCCATCATCCATCCATCCATCCATCATCCATCCATCCATCCATCCATCATCCATCCATCCATCCATCATCCATCCATCCATCCATCATCCATCAATCCATCCATCATCCATCCATCATCCATCCATACATCCATCATCCATTCATCATCCATCATCCATCCATCCATCCATCCTTCATCCGTCCATCCATCCATCATCCATCCATTCATCATCCATCATCCATTCATCCATCATCCATCCATCTGTAATCCATCATCCATCCATCCATCATTCATCCATCATCCATCATCCATCCATCATCCATCCATTATCCATCCATCCATCCATCCATCCATCCATCCATCCATACATACATCCATCATTCATCCATCCATCCATCATCCATTCATCATCCATCATCCATCATCCATCCATCCATCCATCCATCCTTCATCCATCCATCCATCATCCATCCATCATCATCCATCATCCATTCATCCATCATCCATCATCCATCCATCTGTAATCCATCATCCATCCATCTATCCATCCATCCATCATTCATCCATCATCCATCCATCATCCATCCATCATCCATCATCCATCCATCCATCCATCCATCATCCATCCATCCATCCATCCATCCATCCATACATACATCCATCATTCATCCATCATCCATCCATCCATCCATCCATCATCCATCCATCATCCATCATCCATCCATCATCCATCCATCATCCATCCATCATCCATCATCCATCCATCATCCATCATCCATCAATCCATCCATCATCCATCCATCATCCCTCCCTCCCTCCCTCCATCAGTCACTGTCAGGCAGAAGTGGGGTCACCCTGGATGTTTATCCGGTCCACTGTATGACATCACACACATACAGGAACATACACTTTCATTCATGCCCAGAGGCAGTTTAGAACAGGTGTATCAACCTCCAGGCCTCGAGGGCCGGCCTTCTGCTGTTCTTCCAGAAATCCTGCCTTATCTGCTGCTGATTACCTGGATCAGGTGTTTGTAGCCAATGAGGAGCTTCAATGGGAGGTTGGTTGGAAACCATGTAGGACTCCGGCCCTCGAGGTCTGGAGTTTGACAGCCCTGGTGTAGAGCCATCAGTTGACCTATGACCTTTGACTCCCGTGTTTGGATGCTGGAGGAAACCCCTGCTTGCAGGACGACATGGAAAACAAAACACGATCATTTTTAGTTCCTACCTGCATCCTGCAAAGTTTAGAAGTCTCCTGGATCTGAGGAGTCACAACAGTTACGTGTCCCCACAGCACCACAGTTTTGGCTCCTCCCACTCCTCGCTCTATCCTTAAAAACAGGAGTCATGGTTTGATGATCAAACTTTAAAGCAATCATTAACATTCAAATCACTGTCAAAAAAAAGCATTCAACATCACGAATTAATTCAAATACATTTGGTGTCAAATAAACGGTTGTTAGTCAAGCAAAATATCAGCATTCATCCTGCTACATGATCGTTGGTTTTTACAGGACTGGCTGCCGCATTTATTTTCCCTCCTTTTTAAATTTCCCGCCTCAGCTTTGATAATCACGAGCTCCACCTGTGCACCGCTAACACACCTGTTGGAAGCAGACGTCTGACTTGAACGGTCAAACGCTGCAGCTGGAACCCCATCAGAGAGAGGCTGTAAAGCATTTGGGCCGTCGACGGAGGTAGAAAAGTTCTGTCAAATATTCTACATTTACTATGTACACAAACACTGGAGCGGGGCGGAGTCCCGTTAAGACTGATGAAGGGTGACCGGTACCAAACAGGACCGGTTCTGGTACCCCCCCCCCCCGCAGTCTGTCGTTTCTTATGCTGTTTTCTTTCTCCATCTCCTGCAGCTTCATGTCTTCAGTCTGAAAATCAAAAGAGATTTCCCTGTGAGAAACAGAAGATTATCTTCATCCTCAGTCTTCTCAGACTAGATCCACCTCCACCACCCCTCCAGCCTCTCCATGCCCCGACATTTGCCCCTCCACACGGAGAGTCATGGAAAAACAGTCTCTTCAGATTTGGATGTTATTCAGACTTTATTACAGTCAGGACTTACATTTAAATGTAGAAGAAGAAATGTATTTATGTCACTTTTCACAAGTAAAAACCACAAAGTGCTTTACAAGACATGAAATGCAATGGAAATGTAATAAAATAGGATTAAAAGAATAAAAAACACTAGTGAAATAGTAAAAGGCAGTCAAACAGGAAGAAGTTAAAAGTTCAAACTAAGACTTTCAATCAATCCTAAACTGGAGCTGTAACCATGTGGTGGAGATGAAGCGTGAGATGTTTTCTCTTCTACAGCAGATCCATCAGGAGATGAAAGCTCTAGATCCGCTTTAATGAGCTTCAGTGTAGAGAAGCACCTGAGATGAAAGAGGCTGTTTTGAACCTGGTCAACGATGAAAGCTTCTGAGCTTCTGCAGCTCGACTGGATCTCTACCGGAGGAGGAACGGTCAGAACCGAGTTGCTCCGGTGTCAGACTCTTCACTGCCTCAAACACCCCCACAAGTGGAGTGATGGGAGGAGCCACAGGGTTCGACCCTCGTTCTACTGCAGACTGGTTCCAGCTTCAGAACCTAAAAGCTCGACTCCTTTCTACTTTCTCAGAAGGTCTAAAGTATTTGACCAGCTCTCCAAAAGGTGTGTGGGGGTGGGGGGCGTCTCCAACATGACTGCAGCCCAGAGAAGGACTCCCCGGGTCTCAACCCAACGGCCTACAGAAGGTCCTGAGGCTCCACTTCACACCAGGAAGGCCTCGTTAAGGTTAACGAGGTGTGACGGCGGCCTGTTGGGCTGTCAAGGTCAAAGACGCAACGGCTGACGGCCTGCAGAGGTCAAAGGCCGCGATGCGACGCTCCAGCTGACAGGATGAAAGCGGACCGTCTTCAGAAACTGTTTTCACACAGAAATGCTGAAAAACAAGGAGAAACTTCACAGAAGATCAATGAACAAACAGAACACGTTAGAGAACATGTTCTAGTTATTGATTTATTAAAACAACAAACATTAACATCTTTAATTTGCATAAAATCAGTAATGACACTTCTAATGAGACCATTCTTCTAATCTTTTCCATCTTAAATAGAATCTTTACAAATCAAAGAGAAGTTATGGTCAACATTAGAGGAGTTAGAAGGATCAAATTCAGGAGAATGAAATGTAAATAATGTCAACGGTGGGAGGAAGCGTCCCCAGTGGTGGTTCTGGTTCCGGTCCCCAGTCAGGGTTTATTTATGCTAATCTGTGTTTGCATGGATGAACAGATAATGATGCTCCTCTGCTGTGTTCATGACATAAATGTTTCCAGCCACCATTAAAGAAGGATCATTGGAGAGAAAAAACGAAACGTTTTTCCTCCAGTTCAAGCTTTGTAAATGACACGTGTTGTTCATGGATGAATCACTGAACACGCCTGGAGTTCATCACATCCTCTTTACTGAGAGCATCAAACACAACCCAGACCAGAACAACACAGCTGTGGTCCAGGGGTAGAGCGGTCAACCTCTGATGAAAGATCAGGTTCGGTTCCACCTCTACCTCCCCAGGTGTCCGCTGAGCGGTCCGGTCCGGTTCGATCCGGTATTCTGAGTGTCTGAGGTGATGAAGATCTCAGACTGGTTTCAAAAGTCTTTGTGTTTATTAGAAATCCTTTTTTAAAAGGATTCCAGTGAAACTTTTTGTTTAAAATGTTTTGTTGTTGTCGTTCAGGTGAGCAGCTCTCAGGTAAGTGAAGACTCAGGACAGAAGCAGCATTGTGACCTTTGATGGGGGGTTGGAGAAACCGGGGAGGGATACATCTGATCAAGAACCTGGATCCAGATCACAAACAGCTTCCCAACAGAACCTGAGCGGTTCTTCTGGTTCAATCAGCCCGAGCTGCTTCTCCACAGCAGAAATGAGACAATCACATCTGAAGGTGACGAGCAGAGGAAGACTGATGAAGACCATCAGACTTCCATCAGAACATGGGCCAGAACCTTCAGAACCCTCAGAACCTTCAGAACATCAGCATCATAAATTCTGCAGAAGATGAACCTTCTCTGCTGCAAAGAGGAGGATCCCACGAAGGAAAGTGTCTGTTCCCCCGGTGTTTTAAATAAAGTTTTATCAGACTGTGGTGGAGCGGACGCCGTCAGCCCCCCCCAGCCTGTGTCACCGGGTCAGTGGGTCTGCAGATAATCAGCTTCATTAGTGCTGCTGCTCAAACCCGTTTAGGAGCAGACAAGAAGGATCAGACGGACCAGCTGGCAACACAAGCCCCGCCCCCTGACCACAGCCATGACTCCACGCCGCTAAAGGAGGCTAACGCCATATCAAGAGGGCGGAGCTTCAGGCTACAGGTGTCACATGACCCAAGTCTCCCCCCCCCATGTTTTATTCATCTGTTAGAATCCTGAAACTCTAAATTATTTTTCTAGAAGTTTTGACTTTGATCTGGTTTTATTTGTTCATTTTAAATGTTTTTGTTGTGGAAAAAATGAATTCACATTTAAAATGAAAAACTGAGATGGACCAGCAGAAGTGTTTTTCAGAATAATGACTTTCTCCTCAGAAAACCCAAATATCAGAAGGAAATAAAACATGAAATCTTCTTTACAAAGAATAAAAACTCTTATGTTTGCTGGTCTGAAGAAATCATTGAGTTTCTGCGATCAATGCAGGTTTGCATGAATGGGTTGAAGTAGATCTGCTGTGATCTGTTTGGATCTCCTAGAATCTACTTGGATCTCCTAGAATCTACTTGGATCTCCTAGAATCTACTTGGATCTCCTAGAATCTGCTTGGATCTTCCCGGATGTGGAGGTCTGAGTCCCCCCCCCCCTTAAAGGCCTTGCAGCAGTGCATGGTAAAACTTCTCAACCATTACTATCAACCGAGTAACAGGAACTCTGAGGATCTGAGCAGCATAGAGGTCTGGAGAATTCCTGATCCGGTTTGATCTACAGGATAACACCGAGCAGAACGACTGTAGACAGCTTTTGCTGACTGGACAGAAATGTTCCCACTGAAATAACTGATACTGAGATGAGAGACGTCACTCACCTGCTGGAGGTTGGAGATCAGAAGTTTGAGAAACGAGACAAAAAGATTCAAATGACTGACTGACTGACTGACTGACTGACTGACTGACTGACTGACTGACTGACTGACTGACTGACTGACTGGCTGACTGACTGGCTGACTGACTGACTGGCTGACTGGCTGACTGACTGACTGACTGACTGGCTGACTGACTGACTGGCTGACTGGCTGACTGACTGGCTGACTGACTGACTGGCTGACTGACTGACTGACTGACTGACTGACCTCTCAGCAGCATCTGGACAGTCGGACCTCTCATCCCAGTGTCCTTGTTCCAGATCCTTCCAATCCTTCTGTAGATCTGGCTGGATCCACGGGCCCTCGTGCACGCCCTCGTGCACGCCCCTCACACTCACACGCTTGGACCAAACTGGATTACTCTTCAACCATCTGGAGGTGGACACACTGACACTCAGGTGTTCCACCTGAAGCTCTTCAACTGGATGGATGGATGCAACCCGTCTGCAAAGAAGAAGAGAGGAAGTCTGTCTTCCTGCATCGGGGGGGGGGGGGGGGGTCCCTCATCATGTACACAGATGCCCCCACCCCCCCACCCGCACCATACAGACTTCTCTGACTGACAATATGAATCCAGGCTGTTCAAAAACACACACTTTGAAGGTGAAGGCTGAATTCTCTCTCCTTGGATAATCCCAGATGAAGATTCTGATGAAGAGTCTGATGAAGAGTCTGATGAAGAGTCTGATGAAGACTCTGATGAAGACTGATGAAGAGTCTGATGAAGACTCTGATGAAGAGTCTGATGAAGAGTCTGATGAAGAGTCTGATGAAGACTCTGATGAAGACTCTGATGAAGACTCTGATGAAGAGTCTTTTCTGGAAGCAGTCTTTTTGAGTGTGATTCTGTGTCTCCAGATGTGATTCCTCCTGAATGTTCTTCTGACTGAGACCTTTGAGGTGTTTGGATGAAGAGACTTTCTCCGTCTCTTTCATGACAGTTTGGGTCAAACATCCTGAAGTTTTGACAGTTTTCCTCAAATGTTTAAGTAGAGTTTCAAATATTTATCATTAAATGATTTAACAGTTTTGTTTTGACCACTTTATTGAATTCAAAGGAACTTCATGAGAAATGGAGCCAACAGGTGTTTTTGACATCTGCGTGTGTGCACAGGCCCCGCCCCTTTACACTAACATCTACACCTGACAGTAATGAAGACAATCCTCCAGCACCTTGCTGCTTCATAAAACCCATCCCATTGAGTAATCATTCTCCTGTTTCCATGACAACATGGATAAAGTTCAGTCTAAATTACAGAAGAGGTTTATCCAAATATACTCCTCATGTGTCCGAGGATCCATCACTTCTGATGTAACAGTAACATCTGTCCAACACGCGAGGATTCAGTTCTGATCTGCTGATGAAAATTCAAATGAATCTCTTCAGACTCACAGTCTCTTATTTTGAAAGGAACTGCTTCTGTTAAAGAAAAACGATGAAACTTTCTGCTTCAGTCATTGAAACGGTTTTAAATTTACACTGAATGATGGATCGACAACAAAAGAAACAAATGAAACGTCTGTCTCTAAACAGGTTAGTGGGGCTTACTGGTTCTGTAGAAACCCGAACGGATCTCTCAGACTTTACTGGTTCTGTAGAAACCCGAACGGATCTCTAGGACTTTACTGGTTCTGTAGAAACCCGAACGGATCTCTCAGACTTTACTGGTTCTGTAGAAACCCGAACGGATCTTTCAGACTTTATCGGTTCTGTAGAAACCCGAACGAATCTCTAGGACTTTACTGGTTCTGTAGAAACCCGAACGGATCTTTCAGACTTTATCGGTTCTGTAGAAACCCGAACGAATCTCTAGGACTTTACTGGTTCTGTAGAAACCCGAACGGATCTCTAGGACTTTACTGGTTCTGTAGAAACCCGAACGAATCTCTAGGACTTTACTGGTTCTGTAGAAACCCGAACAGATCTCTCAGACTTTACCGGTTCTGTAGAAACCCGAACTGATCTCTAGGACTTTACTGGTTCTGTAGAAACCCGAACAGATCTTTCAGACTTTACTGGTTCTGTAGAAACCCGAACGGATCTCTCAGACTTTACTGGTTCTGTAGAAACCCGAACGGATCTTTCAGGCTCAGCAGATGCTGCAGCCTGCTGAACGTTGCCTTTGCTCCACAGCAGCTGGGCTGGAACCAGCAACCTGCGATCCCTGAAGGGATCCGGTGGGTTCTGAAGCTGGCTCTTGGTTCTGGTTTGTTCAGAAACAGCTCATATTTTCTTTTTTTTTAATAAAAACACTTTTTATAAAAACAACTTTTTCTGTGAGAACTTCAGAGTTTCTGAAACGTTTGTCAAAGATGAATAGAAAAGGTTCTTCATCTTAAATGTGTGAGTTCATGTTTTGATGATGGTCGAGTCCGTGTGAAGGGGGGGGACCTGCATGACCTCAGGGTGGGGGGTAACGCACAGAGCAGCCCCCCCCGCTGAAGCCAGCGCCACATCATGAGCAGAACAAAGATGGAAACACGTGTTGAGATGCTGCATGTAAACAACCTTTACAGCATTTTCATGAGGGGGGGGGGGGGGGGTCTTTCAGAACAATGATGTTTTCAGTTCAGACTCAGAAATCACCGGGGGGGTCAGGTCTGTAAATAAAAACTCTTAAAGTTTGTCACCAGAGTAAAAAACGATGTCATAATAATTGAAATCTTAAATAAAGATTTCATAATAATTATGATCCTCATCTTAAGAATCAACAGTTCCCTCCAGCCAGCAGCTGCTGAAGGAGGCTGGCAGAGAGTGACAGAGCGGCGCCCTCTGCTGGTGATTTAAGGTTGCACTCTTTGATGAACAGCAAAGTCCTCTCTGATATTATGGGATGGAGTTCAGGTCACAGCTGAGCTCTGCTGTCTAGACTCTGGGCTGCTATAATGGGATTGAGGCAGATTACGGTCATTACAGGTGTTGTTGTTGTTGTTGTTGTTGTCAGGTACCTGGAGGACTTGAAGTGAAGCATGCTGGGAGCTGACGGTTTCATGAGGCGTTCCTGCAGAAATCTAAAACATCCCAGAATGAGGAAGACCGTTGATGGGACTCGGTCCAGCAGCTGCTTCTGCTCACGTGGATCCCACAGAAGAGTGGAGAATCCGGCCGAGTTTAAAACTGGAGCAAACAAGTCTCTCCGGTAACATGTAGGTCGTCTGTCAGGTGACTCAGACAGACTAGGTCGGCGTCTGGAGCTTTTATCCTGTTACCTGGTCCGGTCAGCGAGGATCCGGCCAAAGCTGCCAATGAGCCACAACACTGCAGGAGTGGCTTTAAACTGAGTTCTGGTCTTCCTTATCCTGCAGAGATCGGTCCAAACCCTCTGGACCTTCAGAACCACTCTGTGGTCCAAACCCTCCGAACCTTCAGAACCGCTCTGTGGTCCAAACCCTCCGAACCTTCAGAACCGCTCTGTGGTCCAAACCCTCCGGACCTTCAGAACCGCTCTGTGGTCCAAACCTTCTGGACCCCAGAACCGCTCTGTGGTCCAAATCCTCAGAACCGCTCTGTGGTCCAAACCCTCCGGACCTTCAGAACCGCTCTGTGGTCCAAACCCTCCGGACCCTCAGAACCGCTCTGTGGTCCAAACCCTCAGAACCTTCAGAACCACTCCATGGTCCAAACCCTCCGGACCTTAAGAACCGCTCTGTGGTCCAAACCCTCCGGACCCTCAGAACCGCTCTGTGGTCCAAACCCTCCGGACCTTCAGAACCGCTCTGTTGTCCAAACCCTCAGAACCTTCAGAACCACTCCATGGTCCAAACCCTCCGGACCTTCAGAACCGCTCTGTGGTCCAAACCCTCCGGACCCTCAGAACCGCTCTGTGGTCCAAACCCTCAGAACCGCTTCGTGGTCCAAACCCTCCGAACCTTCAGAACCGCTATGTGGTCCAAACCCTCCGGACCCAGGAACCGCTCTGTGGTCCAAACCCTCAGAACCGCTCCGTGGTCCAAACCCTCCGGACCTTCAGAACCGCTATGTGGTCCAAACCCTCCGGACCCTCAGAACCGCTCTGTGGTCCAAACCCTCCGGACCTTCAGAACCGCTCTGTGGTCCAAACCTTTTGGACCCCAGAACCGCTCTGTGGTCCAAACCCTCAGAACCTTCAGAACCGCTCTGTGGTCCAAACCTTCTGGACCCCAGAACCGCTCTGTGGTCCAAACCCCCAGATCCGCTCTGTGGTCCAAACCCTCCGGACCCTCAGAACCGCTCTGTGGTCCAAACCCTCAGAACCTTCAGAACCACTCCATGGTCCAAACCCTCCGGACCTTAAGAACCGCTCTGTGGTCAAAACCCTCCGGACCCTCAGAACCGCTCTGTGGTCCAAACCCTCCGGACCTTCAGAACCGCTCTGTGGTCCAAACCCTCAGAACCTTCAGAACCACTCCATGGTCCAAACCCTCCGGACCCAGGAACCGCTCTGTGGTCCAAACCCTCAGAACCGCTCCGTGGTCCAAACCCTCCGAACCTTCAGAACCGCTATGTGGTCCAAACCCTCCGGACCCAGGAACCGCTCTGTGGTCCAAACCCTCAGAACCGCTCTGTGGTCCAAACCCTCAGAACCGCTCCGTGGTCCAAACCCTCCGGACCCTCAGAACCGCTCTGTGGTCCAAACCCTCCGGACCTTCAGAACCGCTCTGTGGTCCAAACCCTCAGAACCTTCAGAACCACTCCATGGTCCAAACCCTCCGGACCCAGGAACCGCTCTGTGGTCCAAACCCTCAGAACCGCTCCGTGGTCCAAACCCTCCGGACCTTCAGAACCGCTATGTGGTCCAAACCCTCCGGACCCTCAGAACCGCTCTGTGGTCCAAACCCTCCGGACCCTCAGAACCGCTCTGTGGTCCAAACCTTCTGGACCCCAGAACCGCTCTGTGGTCCAAACCCTCAGAACCGCTCCGTGGTCCAAACCCTCCGGACCTTCAGAACCGCTCTATGGTCCAAACCTTCTGGACCCCAGAACCGCTCTATGGTCCAAACCCTCAGAACCGCTCTGTGGTCCAAACCCTCCGAACCCTCAGAACCGCTCTGTGGTCCAAACCCTCCGAACCTTCAGAAAAACTCATAAATTCAGGACCGCTTTGTGCAGCTCAGAATCCTCTTTAAGGTCGTTCTTTAAGGTCATTCTATAATAACGTTCTCTAAGGTCATTCTTTAAGGTCATTCTCTAAGGTTGCTCTATAAGGTCTTTCCTCAATGCTAGAGATCATTTGCAGGTATCAGCCATTGTTGAATGTCCACATTTGGGTCTTCTCACTTACAGGTCATCAGTAAACAAAACACACATCAGACAGTCTTCTTGCTTAAACTAGAGAATAGAAGCATTGATGGGCGGAGCCTCAGAGGAGGAGGGGTTAATGGAGACCCATCCTTCTTCCTCCTGTTTTAGCTCTAAGATGAATATCTTCTTCTGTTTGAAAGCTTGTCTTTCCTCAAACGTTGTTCTCTGGTTAGAAACTTTGAATTCTGAGTTGATAGCTTTCAGGACGCAGCAGCTAGATGGCGCTGCATACACTCAGGTTTCCCATACGGCTGGAACAGGTGTCTGCAGCTCTACAGAGATCCAGAACCAGCGAAAGATCTGCCATCTTCATGACTCGAATCTCTTGAGCTATCTGAGTCACGTTTACATTCAAGTCAGGCCGTCTGGACCCCGTAGACGATGAATTTTCTTTATCCAAGGATTTTTTCTCTTCACTGATGCAGACATGAAATCCTGCCCGCCGTTGTCATGGGAAGGATCCCAAATCAATGTAAGGGTGGGATCATCTGGACCTCACAAGAAAGTAAGAAGGTTAAAGGAAAATTCTTCTACAGCAAACGTTCATCTATGAGAGCAAAGTCACTTTTGGTTTAGATCAAAGATGTTGGATTTATCGCTTTTAAACTTTTCATCTCAAATCATAAACTTGACAGTAATTAAAACGTAAACAACTACAGAAAACAAACTACAAAGGTCGTTTACCTTTAACTGCAGCATGATGACTGTATCAGATCTTTGAAGATCAACTCTGATCAGAAATGATCTTATGGGACCAAACTGTGGATTTCTGCAAGTTCTTGTTCTGGATCTCACTGCTGCATTCATGCTGCATTAGAGCCGTTCAGCTCACCTGGTCAGGTGCAGCCTTCTCAGCCTGGGTTTCTGACCTTGTGATCAGCAGGTTCCTTCAGTTACTGTTGCTGTCAGGGTTTAGTGCTGGACTCAACACAAAAATGAAACCCAAAGAAGAGTTTGTCCTCCCGGATCCGGACCCTAAAAGGCCAAAGTGGGTTCTGCTTCTGTGGTTCCAGCAGAATCTGAAGTTTAGGCTGCAGAACTTGTTGCAGTTCAGTCGTCTGGATACATACATGTATGCAGAATCACAACTGCCCCCACAACCCACATTGAGGGGAGAGAACGCTCCACCCCAGAACCTACACAGACACCAAACCCATTAGATGTCCTCAGAGTTCTGCTGCCTCTTTGGTTCCTCAGAAGTTTCTCAGAAGTCAGGACAGTTTCTGTCTGCTTCTCACCTGACCAACGACTTATTAAACTACAGTTGAAGAGCTGAACTCAGAGTCAGAGAGAACGAGTAGCTGACATCAGAAAACCTGGACGAAAACCTGGACCACGTCGTGCAGAACACGCATAACCCAGGAGAACATGGATGACCTAAGAGAACACGCATGACCCAGGAGAACATGGATGACCTAAGAGAACACGTATGACTCAGGATAACACGTATGACCTAGGAGAACGCGCATGACCCAGGACAACGCGCATGACCCAGGACAACACGTATGACCCAGGAGAGCACGCATCACCCAGGAGAGCATGGATGACCTAAGAGAACATGTATGACCCAGGAAAACATGCATCACCCAGGAGAACACGTATGACTCAGGAGAACACGTATGACCTAGGAGAACGCGCATGACCCAGGACAACACGCATGACCCAGGAGAGCACGCATGACCCAGGAGAGCACGCATCACCCAGGAGAGCATGGATGACCTAAGAGAAAATGTATGACCCAGGAAAACATGCATCACCCAGGAGAAGACGTATGACTCAGGAGAACGTATGACCTAGGAGACGCGCATGACCCAGGACAATGCGCATGACCTAGGAGAGCACGCATCACCCAGGAGTACACGTATGACCCAGGAGAGCACGCATCACCCAGGAGTACACGTATGACCCAGGAGAACACGCATCACCCAGGAAAACATGCATAACCCAGGAGAACACGCATGACCCAGGAGAGCATGCATAACCAAGGAGAGCATGGATGACCTAAGAGAACACGCATGACACAGGAAAACGCGCATGACCCAGGACAACACGTATGACCCAGGAGAGCACGCATCACCCAGGAGTACACGTATGACCCAGGACAACGCGCATGACCCAGGACAACACGCATGACCCAGGAGAGCACGCATCACCCAGGAGAGCATGGATGACCTAAGAGAAAATGTATGACCCAGGAAAACATGCATCACCCAGGAGAAGACGTATGACTCAGGAGAACACGTATGACCTAGGAGAACGCGCATGACCCAGGACAATGCGCATGACCTAGGAGAGCACGCATCACCCAGGAGTACACGTATGACCCAGGAGAGCACGCATCACCCAGGAGTACACGTATGACCCAGGAGAACACGCATCACCCAGGAAAGCATGCATAACCCAGGAGAACACGCATGACCCAGGAGAGCATGCATAACCCAGGAGAGCATGGATGACCTAAGAGAACACGCATGACACAGGAAAACGCGCATGACCCAGGACAACACGTATGACCCAGGAGAGCACGCATCACCCAGGAGTACACGTATGACCCAGGAGAACACGCATCACCCAGGAAAACATGCATAACCCAGGAGAACACGCATGACCCAGGACAACACGCATGACCCAGGAGAACAAACATGACTCAGGAGAACACGCATGACCCAGGACAACACGTATGACTCAGGAGAACACGCATGACTCAGGAGAACACGTTAACTCCACACAGAGAATTCCCAGCTGGGATTTGAACCCTCCCTGCTTTAAGGCGAGAGTGCTAACCACTACACACCCGTGATGTCTGACAGCCTTTTTCCCCAAAGCTGTGTTTCTGTTTTACTTTTCTGAGCAGAAGATTCTTTTAGATTTTTTTAATCATTGATTGAAACTTTTAAATGTAGTTTCTCCTTTGAAATGTTGATAAATGAAGTTTAACTCTATTTCTCTACAGACAGAATGATCATCTGAAGAATCCATTCCTAGGTTTTATTTTTACCACAGTGGGCGGAGCTTGAGCAGAGGCTGCAGCCAGAGGTAAAACGGTTGATTCTGTAGGTTCCAGCAGGGGGAGCCTTCCCAAAGAATTATGGGAGCTGAGGAAGTGACAGTTGATGGACATCCATGTAAAACCTTGAGGGGGTGGGGGGGGGTTCTTCACAGGACGAGTTACTAAAACAGGTCAAGTGATGACTTTGGAGATTTCCTGTTGGATGGATGTCAGCCTCCTAACATCTGAGGTAGAGAACTCTGACTGCTGAGTAATCTATTACATTCTAGAAGATTCAGTCTGAGATCTTCGTGTCTTTGATGATCTTCATCCATGTTCTGTTTCCTTCTCTCATGATGAAGACTCTGAAAGAACAAATGAAACACAAAATGATCAGTTCAAGGATGAAAACATTAAATGAACACATGAGTGAATTTGATCTAAAAGCAGAGAAAGATGAATGCTAACAGCGGTTCAGTGGTAGAGTGGTCGACCGGAAGTCCCAGGCTCACTTCCTTCTCTGAAGACTCCCATCCTCCTGCTGGACAGAGCAGTGAGTGGACAGAACCAGAACTTTGGGTGTGAATGACGGTTCATTAACATGATGAACAGGAACATGCATCATTTAGATATCGATTACAGAAACCTCAAATCGACGGTTTGACAGGCAGCAGTGAAGCTGAACATGATGAAGGTTTTTAGAGACAACAGCTGAAGCTTTCAGAGAAAGAAAGGCAGCAGTCTGATTCTGGAGGAACAAATCCATGAGATCTTCTCTGGATCAGACACTTCCTGATTGAAAAACATGGTGGAGATGAAAAGGACATTCTAGAAACAGTCAAATTCTCATCCTAATGACTGCCAGGTTTCTTCTACAGGACTGCAAACCAAATCCATACCATCCCGTCTGATGGTCACCATCCTAAAGGGGTCTGGGTAATCCTAATCCAAGACCACCAGCCTCTGCTTGATATGACTCATCAGGGTCGTAGAATCCTGATACTGGGATAATGTGAAGACGTCCTGCTGACGGCGCATCTCCCGGTCTGAAAAACTTTATTCAGCTTTTAAATGCATGATACTGTTCATTATTCAATATTTAAATCTGTAGTTGTAGAAGCTCATTCTTCTTTACCGGTTCTGGTATCTCCTGTCCGTCCTGGGATAGGATCTCTCCCTTGTGTGGGAACCTCTAAGGGATAACCAGTTTATTTAGTCTGTTCAGTCTTTAGATATTGTGTTTATTTTATGACTAATTTTCTGCATTTGTAAAAACTACCAGCATGAAGCTCAATGAGGAAAATTATCTTTTATGATATAGAAATAAAATGGAATTGAATAAAGAATCCTAAAGCGGTATTTTACATTTCTGAGTGATCCTCTATGAACCTGATCTCTGAGCACCAGCCCCTCCCAAACCATAAAAACAAGAAGGTCCTCATGAGCTGATGTCACCAGGTGAGAACCGCCCCTTTCAGGAAGAGTCTGCTCTGCCAGCTCCGCCCCTCAGGCTAACACACACACTTTATCCATGAAGCTAGCGGATCAAACTAGCAGCTTAAGCTAGCAGTGATCGGTTGCTCAATAAACCAACAGTTCATCCAACAATTCATCCAACAAGTCATCCAACACGTCAACAAACAGGTCATCCAACAAGTCATCCAACTTTTCATCAAAAAGGTCATCCAACATCTCATCCAACAGGCCATCCAACACGTCAACAAACAGTTCATCCAACAATTTATCCAACAGTTCATCCAACATGTCATCCAACACGTCATCCAACTTTTCATCCAACATGTCAACAAACATGTCATCCAACATGTCATCTAATGAATCAATCTAACTCTGTTACTTACCTGAAATGAGAATTGTTTCATGTTTCATTCTGCTTGTCAGAGTGGTTTTTAGTTTGAGGTGAGGGGTCTAGAGTGGGCGGGGTTTAAAAAGTTTTATCACCTTTAAAATGTTTTCCTGACGGTTGTTATGAATAGTTTTACAGTAAATTTAAACACATTTGGATGGATGTATGATGGATGGATGAATGATGGATGGATGAATGATGGATGGATGGATGGATGATGGATGGATGATGGATGGATGAATGATGGATGGATGAATGATGGATGAATGAATGATGGATGCATGAATGATGGATGGATGATGGATGGATGATGGATGGATGAATGATGGATGGATGAATGATGGATGGATGAATGATGGATGGATGGATGGATGGATGATGGATGGATGATGGATGGATGAATGATGGATGGATGAATGATGGATGGATGAATGATGGATGGATGGATGGATGATGGATGGATGGATGATGGATGGATGGATGATGGATGGATGAATGATGGATGGATGATGGATGGATGATGGATGGATGATGGATGGATGATGGATGATGAATGATGGATGGATGGATGAATGATGGATGGATGGATGGATGGATGATGGATGGATGAATGATGGATGGATGAATGATGGATGGATGGATGAATGATGGATGGATGAATGATGGATGGATGGATGAATGATGGATGGATGATGGATGGATGGATGAATGATGGATGGATGAATGATGATGGATGGATGGATGATGATGGATGATGATGGATGGATGGATGATGGATGGATGGATGATGGATGGATGAATGATGGATGGATGATGGATGGATGGATGAATGATGGATGGATGAATGGTGGATGGATGAATGATGGATGGATGATGGATGGATGAATGATGGATGGATGAATGATGGATGGATGGATGAGTGATGGATGGATGAATGATGGATGGATGGATGGATGATGGATGGATGAATGATGGATGGATGAATGATGGATGGATGAATGATGGATGGATGGATGATGGATGGATGAATGATGGATGGATGGATGGATGATGGATGAATGATGGATGATGAATGGATGAATGATGGATGGATGATGGATGAATGGATGGATGATGGATGAATGATGGATGAATGGATGGATGATGGATGAATGATGGATGAATGATGGATGATGAATGGATGAATGATGGATGAATGATGGATGGATGGATGAATGATGGATGGATGGATGATGGATGATGGATGGATGATGGATGATAATACCTGCCTGTCAGTAATTACCTGATTCCTCTCACCTGTGCACTCTGCTCTCCACCTGTTCTGTTTTACGTCTTTCTCCTTTTGTTTGTGGTTCTCCTTTTCTCCTCCTCCTCTGTGCAGCTGACTGTGGCTCCTCCCAGCTGATCTCCATCCTCTCCTGATCTCCATGGAGGAGTCCTCAGCTGTCTGCATGCAGTGGATTTAGTCTGCTCTCGATGTAATGAGGTCCTCCTGTGTTTGGTGTTGGTTCGTTTTGTATGTTTCCTTGTATGAAAAAACATAAAACATAATCGAGATAAAGTTTAGTCTAAAATACACCAGGGGTTTATACTCACTAAACCCTGTTGACATTAAGATCTGTCTGACTCTAGAGGCTCTCAGCCCGGATCTGCTGGACAGGACAAGTTAAAAAAGAAATAAATAAAATAAATAAAATCTTTGTTCCGTTAAATCTGCTCATCTTTGACTCTGCACCTTATTCTCGCGAGAACAGTGAAAGTAAAGAAAATTCAATAATAATATTTGATCTGAAGGTGCTGACAGTTAGCCCCGCCCCCATCTGCGGGATGGGGGGGTCGGTCTAAAACAGCGCAGCAGTCCTCGGAGCTCCGCGCTCTCCTCAACAACCGGAGCCGCGTGCGCTCAGCTGCACGCTCGAGCACGCACGCACGCACGCACGCGGATGGCGCGACAGGAAAAGTTTCTTCCCGCGCCCTGAAGACTCTCTCCAAACTCCTCTGAAGTGGACGGCGGGAAGGGAGGGGAGGGGAGGGAAGCAGCGCGCGGGTTTACCGGACAGCGGGACGAAGAGGAGCGACCTCCCTGAGGAGAAGGAGTCACGGAGCAGAGGTAGGAGATCTTCTGATGCGCGCGGAGGCGCGAGAAGGAGGAGATCAGAGGAGGTGAAGCTCCGCATCCGAACTTCTTCGGAGTTCTAGTTCTTCTCCTGAAGGAGGTCCGGGTTCTCCTCCTGGAGGAGGTCCGGGTTCTCCTCCTGGAGGAGGTCCGGGTTCTCCTCCTGGAGGAGGTCCGGGTTCTCCTTCCTGAGGAGGTCCGGTTCTCCTCCTGGAGGAGGTCCGGGTTCTCCTTCCTGGAGGAGGTCCGGGTTCTCCTTCCTGGAGGAGGTCCCAGTTTTCCTCCTGAAGGAGGTCCGGGTTCTCCTTCCTGGAGGAGGTCCGGGTTCTCCTCCTGGAGGAGGTCCGGGTTCTCCCTTCCTGGAGGAGGTCCGGGTGTCCTTCCTGGAGGAGGTCCCAGTTTTCCTCCTGAAGGAGGTCCGGGTTCTCCTTCCTGGAGGAGGTCCGGGTTCTCCTCCTGGAGGAGGTCCGGGTTCTCCTTCCTGGAGGAGGTCCGGGTTCTCCTTCCTGGAGGAGGTCCGGGTTCTCCTCCTGGAGGAGGTCTGGGTTCTCCTTCCTGGAGGAGGTCCGGGTTCTCCTCCTGGAGGAGGTCCCAGTTTTCCTCCTGGAGGAGGTCCGGGTTCTCAAATGATGCTTCCTCGTGTCCAGAGATGAGGGGGGGTCTGAGCCGTACTCGATGGTGCAGCGGCCAGCACGTAAAGTGGGTTTGTCCTTCTGTCCATCAGAATGAAGGATGGAGGAGGGGGTTCCCCCCCCCCCCAGAGGCTTTCGTCTGCTCAGACTGGAAGCTGCAGAGAGATGGGGGGGGGGGGTGGGGGGGGGGGGTCTATAAACATAATGTCCAGAAGATGAAAGAGATTTTAAAGTGGATCAAATATTTAGATTTTATGGATCTAAAGTATTAAAAATCTTTTTGGTCTCAAAGTTTCAAAGCGACAGAAATATTGATTTAAACGTGATGAATCCGTGGATGAAGACGTGTTTCTGATAACATGCATGACCTCAGCTGTTCTGTGGTGACCACATACATGTTTCTTCATGAGAACGACGCGGGTTCAAATCCCGTCTCCAGATTTGTTTTTTTGTTGAATTTTATTTACAGACATTCTTATAGAAAAGAATGAAAAACATCAGGAACGTTCTGGAGATTTGAAATGTCATCAGAATGTTTTCTCTTTAAAGGAAAGAGTTTATTAAAAATATAAAGGAATTTAAAAGAATCCAGTTTTCTTTATGAAATACAACTATATCTTTAAAACATACTAAACATCTGCTGTGGGATTCAGACTGAATCTGTTTGAAGAGATACACATTTATCTTCTTTTGATGGTTCAGGGTCTCTCTCAACATCAGTCAGTATAATGAGCACCCTGATCGAGAAGATCTAGAAGATCTAGAAGATCCACAGGATCCACAGGATCTACAGGATCTCCAGGATCTCCAGGATCTCCATCCCAGAACTTGAGTTTCCATAACGTGAACATCTGGAAGAGGAGGTGTAACAGAGACGTCTTCATTCCTCCTCCAGCTTGTCTGTTCCATAGTCAGGCTTACGTCACAGAAGTCTCACATTTTAATGTCATACATGACAGGTATGTTGGTCTGAAAAGACTCCGCCCACGAGGGGTGTAACGGATCACTAACTCCCCGTTCAGATGATTTTAGGATGTCAGGAGAAACAGACAGAATGAAGATAAAAATGTAGTTTTACATGTTTTAATAAAACATATCTAAAGTACTTCAGAACACACATGTGCATCACATGGATCCATTTATAAACCAAACATTAAGATCTTTGATCTCATGATGGATCCCAGGTTCTCTGTGATCTGTTACACCCGTACTGCCCCCCCACATGGATCCAGATGTGGATCTACTCTAACATGGACCAGGATTCTCTCAGTCACGCCCACCAACTCTGCTGTCAGGGTCGGCAAATCGGATCACAAGAAAAATTAGGAGAAATGTTTCCAGAGAGATCGGGGTTCAAACCCCACCCCCCAAAAACATGCAGCCAATACCAGAATTCCAACATACGCCTGTAATGATAAGAATATTCAAAAGAGAAAGAAAGTCTCCAGCCCATTCCTGTGGAGAGTTATGGTGCACTATTCCACCACCAGGGGGAGCAGAAGAGACTCAAGAGATGAAGAAATGAACAGATGAAGACCGAACCATCTGAGTTTTAGGAGGTTAACACCAAAATGTTTATAAGTTTAATTTACACATTTATATTTTAGACAGAGTATTTATTTTCTTCCGTAGCGCCCTCTTGAGTTTACTATCAGGATTGATTTAATGTCAAATGAAAAACATTCAGTCTGTATTAAATAGAATTAACTTTTTTTTTTTTTTAGTGAAATCCATTTTATTTGAAATGCATTGGACTCTATGAATGAAAGTGTAATAATTAGTGATTAGACTTCTGGGTTGTTTGAGATGTTATGTTTCTGGTCCGGCCCACTGGAGATCAGACGGGATCGGACCTGAACCAGAAGGACTTTGACCCCCCCCTGCTCTAGCATACAAAAAATTGGATAAGCAACAACTTGTCAAAATCTACCATTATGAAAAAAATAATCTTAGAATACGTTGTTATTTTTTAGATGACTATAATTAATCTATACCTGACCTCAGACTCCAGGAGTTACAGCAGATTAGGATTTTCTGGATTGAGTCGAGGAAATCAGTCAAACTAACTGGAGTCAACTGAATTTAAACTTTTTTATATGAATATTTCTTAGCAAATTATCAGAATGTTGCTAATCAAAGGAATCAATATTATCTTATCATTCAGTCCTTATTGTTCACAATCAGGATCAGTTAAAATGAACGAAAAAACATCAAATTGAACATCCAAAAAAATAACATTTCAAATTAAAAAAAATTCTAAAATGTTTGAAACCTTAAATATTCAATGAATTTAATGAATTATTGAAATAAGGAAAGTAAAATTGAGCATTCAAAAATAATATTGAAAAAAAAAAAATTAAATTTGTAACTTAAAAAAAACCAACTAAAACTGTTATTAACTGTTACCTAAAAACAAAAAGTTAAAATAAACGTATATTTTTAAGTGGTATCTGTTTCTTATTTGTTTCAATTTTACAGTTTTTTTTTCCCCAATTTTCCATTTTTTAACAAATATTTTCAATCTGTTTTTTGTTCATTTGAAGCAGATCTTGATTTGACCCCATGGAGCAGGGATCTCAGACTTTCTCGCTTTAAGGGCCAAAATCTAAAGAGGAACCGGTCCGCGGGACAAATAGAACATTTTTCAAGTCATGAAATAAAAGGAGAAAATAAAAAATGTGGATTAACATATTTATCTTGAGTCTGTATTCATTAATGTAACAGAAATCCGTAAGAATAAAAAGTAAGTTCCATTTGTCTTTGAAACTTTTAAGTCTATTACAACCATAGAGCAGTAATGAGAAACGGGGAAGGGGTTTGAACTCTGTAACACAGACCTCCAAATGTCTGACTGAACTTTCTGCTCATTTTGACTATGAAAGAGTCTAAATGTTGTGTAGTGTTGGACCAATTCAAACGGAAAAAAAAACACAAAACCAGAATGTGATTTTTAGAATTTTCAGTGAGAAAAACAAATAAACATAAACAACAGATTTTGTTTGTTAAAAGTTTAAATGTATCCAGTATCAAACTGTTTACAACAACATTTTGTATCTTTCTCTGTGAATCTACCAAAAACTTCCTGAATGTCAAACATCTGCAGGAGTTCTGCTCCCTCAGGGCAGTTCTGTCCTCCTGCTGATGCTCCAGAACCTCCAGGAGAGTTCTGGGAGCAGATTTCACCTGCATTTCCAGGTGTTTGGACACCTGGGATGAACCTCAGTGGATGAAGGTCTCCGTCATCAGTTTCTGCATCTCTGTTGATGTGGTGAGCAGCTTTGGACCCTGACAACCTCACCAGAACCTCCAGAACCTCACGGGTTCTCCTCTTCAGTCCTCCAGCATCATCAGCTCACAGGAAACCTAAAGAAAAATAGTTTTGATTTATTGTTACATTTATTACCTGAACAAATGTAAATATCTGCTCATTTTATAAGATAAATTATACTTTATGAGTAAAAACTTGATCTAACTCCCATTTCTGACGTTTCTCTCACACAGTTTGTTTCAGAGCAGAAACTAGATAGAAACTGTTGGATTCCTTCAGAAATGAAGCTTCACAAACGTTACCTTTCCTCTCCAGAGATGACTCCTTCTGTTGCTCCTTCAGTCTCTAGATCTTCTCTGAACCTCCATGAAGGTTCTATTTCCCAGGATGCTGGTCTTTCAGACATTTTTCTCATTTTTCTCATGCTCCGCTCTCTGTATCTCTCCTCCGCTCCGTCTGTCTCACCGATAAACAAAGCATCTCCGCACAGGCTTCTGGGTAAAATTACCGTAATGTCCAGATATTGACAGGAAAGCGCAATGTCTCCGCTTTCAGAAACTGTTGGAATGTTTCAGATAGAGCGAACCGTTCAGGAATGACGGTAATTCAAAGAGCTCTTGTCCACATGTGTTGTTGAACACACACGGCTTCTTCAGCCTCACTCGGTGGGCCAAAAGATAACCTTTGGAGGGCCAAATTTGGCCCGCGGGCCCCACTTTGTGCACCCCTGCCATAGAGAGTTCCCATGTTCCTTTCTGTGTATCTTTCATTGTAGTTTCTTGTGTTATCTGATGTCGAGGAGGGAGGTGGAAAACCTCAACTGTAGCACATGATCTCAGATCTATGCTGGTTCCTGAGCTCCTCACATATTCTGGGATGGCTCTGAGATTCCTATTGGAGGATTGGCCAGAACTCTCCGGTTCTGCTCCTCAAGCCTGCAGACGAGGAAAGAGCAGGGTAAAAGTGAAAAGTCCTCTAATGACCTTTCAGATCCAACTTTCAGTCATCCACAGAGATTTCAGCTTTGGCTTCATCCAAACTCATCCGCCTGCAGTTCACAGTATTTGATGTGATCTGGTCTGTTCTAAGCTCATGTGATCTGATCTGTTCTAAGCTCATGTGATCTGGTCTGTTCTCAGCTCATGTGATCTGATCTGTTCTAAGCTCATGTGATCTGGTCTGTTCTAAGCTCATATGATCTGATCTGTTCTAAGCTCATGTGATCTGATCTGTTCTCGACTCATGTGATCTGATCTGTTATAAGATCATGTGATCTGGTCTGTTCTCAGCTCATGTGATCTGATCTGTTCTCAGCTCATGTGATCTGATCTGTTCTAAGCTCATGTGATCTGGTCTGTTCTAAGCTCATGTGATCTGATCTGTTCTAAGCTCATGTGATCTGATCTGTTCTCGACTCATGTGATCTGATCTGTTATAAGATCATGTGATCTGGTCTGTTCTAAGCTCATGTGATCTGATCTGTTCTCAGCTCATGTGATCTGGTCTGTTCTAAGATCATGTGATCTGATCTGTTCTAAGATCATGTGATCTGGTCTGTTCTAAGCTCATGTGATCTGATCTGTTCTAAGCTCATGTGATCTGGTCTGTTCTAAGATCATGTGATCTGGTCTGTTCTAAGCTCATGTGATCTGATCTGTTCTCAGCTCATGTGATCTGGTCTGTTCTAAGATCATGTGATCTGATCTGTTCTAAGATCATGTGATCTGGTCTGTTCTAAGCTCATGTGATCTGATCTGTTCTAAGATCATGTGATCTGGTCTGTTCTCAGCTCATGTGATCTGGTCTGTTCTAAGATCATGTGATCTGATCTGTTCTAAGATCATGTGATCTGAACACAGGTTTCATTTGTGTTTGTTCTCAAACAGATTTCTCTCTGAAAACGTTTGTTGAGCTCGAAGCGGTCAAGCTGGGGGGTGGTCGGTTAGTGATCAGAAGATTGTGGGTTCGATTCCCGCCTTACTTATGTATCGAAGTGTCCCTGGGCAAGACGCTGAACCCCAGCTTGCCTCTGGTGGAAGGTTGGCACAGCGGAGCCCCCACCAGAGTGTGAATGGATCTGTGACTCTAGAGGAAGCTAGAGGAGCGCTGAACAAGCATTTTCCATCCATTCTTCTGGTTTTGGACGATGATCTTCTGTAGGAGCTGCAGGAAAGTCCAAAGGAGAATCCCAGAGAGACAAGACTTCAGCTTTCTCAAATGAACTAAATCTCCTCTGGTTTGCATGACTGAAAATATGTCAAACAGCAGCTTGTTGTGACTTTGGTGATTGTTGTGTTGACCTGCATCAAGCCTGAGTGGGGAGGGGGTGGGGGTGGGGGGCTCTGGTGAGCGTGCCAAGTGAGCAGAGTGTGTGACAGCAGTGGGTGTTTGTGTGGCGACTGCTGGCAGGAGGAGATCTTCTCAGCATGAGAAGCCTCTGAAGGAGGTGAGAAGCTGCAGATCTTCAGGACAGAGACCCCTCCCATGGGTCTGCAGGCCTTTCTGCTTCTCACCAGGACCCAGAACGTAGAGCTCATCAGTCCAGATCTGAGGTCTTTCCACTGGTTACCTGTCTGCCAGAGGATAGACTTACATGGTTTACATACATGACTGACCTCTTGACCCAGTCTGTACCAGCCAGAACTCTCCGCTCTTCTGGATTCTAGAGTCAGAACTAAACATGGAGAAGCTGCATTCAGCTTCTATGCTCCACAGATCTGGAACAGACTTCCAGAAAACCTCAGATCAGCTGAAACACGACTCACCTGTTGAAGACTCACCTGTTCTCAGCTGCATCTGATTCTCTGTGATTGTTCCTTTAAGTTTCCTTTAATGATCACACCTTTAATATTTTAATGTTTTATGTAAAGTTTCATTCTGGGACTCAGATAAACATCAAACACGTTTTCTGTTCATTTTCTGTCAAATCACCCCCCTCCCCCAAACATGGGGAGGGAAGTGCAGCCTTTGGCCCAGACCATCTGTCTGCTGGGTCTGAACACCTGACGGCTGGGATTTCCCGCCATCCGGGGTCATGTGGGTCAGCATTGCTGGGACGCCACACTGGGGGGGGCCGGGACGGACAGACAGACTCCACAGATAGGAGGTGTGGGGTGAAGGTGAAGTTGGGGCCACTCTCAAAAACGGCGTTTCCAATCCAGACGGTCTTCAGGTGGAAGCGATTCTCTGGAATGTTTTTGGGTCAAAACTGTCAGAGAAACATCAGATCTGAGTCCAGTCCGTCCAGAACCATGAAGGCTCTCCAGCAAGTCCAGCGCAGGCAGAGTCGGCGCCGCTCTGCAGCTCGCTGGCGAGCTCACGAGCACTTTGGCAGCTCGAGAAACAAACAGATGCACCATAAACCTGTTAGCCGCCCGCCTCTAATCGGCTTACTCTGGCTGCACGACAGTCGACTGGCACCTCGGTTTGGGTCCGGGCGCTGCGGCGCCGATAAAGGATGACATGTTGGAAATCCACATGACAGCAGAGCGGTACTTCACACAACCAGCGGATTATCGGAGCATGGTGTCGGTACCAGAGAGGGGTCGTTGTTCGGGCCAGAACCGATTCATTCATGGTACCAGAGAGGGGTCGTTGTTTGGGCCAGAACCGATTCATTCATGGTACCAGAGAGGGGTTGTTGTTTGGGCCAGAACCAACTCGTCCACAGTACAAGGGAGGAGGTCTCAAACTCAGGTGTGTTCCTCAAACTCAGGTGTGTTCCTTAAACTCAGGTGTGTTCCTCAAACTCAGGTGTGTTCCTCATACTCAGGTGTGTTCCTTAAACTCATGTGTGTTCCTCAAACTCAGGTGTGTTCCTCATACTCAGGTGTGTTCCTTAAACTCAGGTGTGTTCCTCAAACTCAGGTGTGTTCCTCAAACTCAGGTGTGTTCCTTAAACTCAGGTGTGTTCCTCATACTCAGGTGTGTTCCTCAAACTCAGGTGTGTTCCTCAAACTCAGGTGTGTTCCTCAAACTCAGGTGTGTGTTAATGATTGAACTTTTGTCTACAGTCACGTTTCAACATCTTCTGAAGATTCTCTGATGTTTTTCTGTCCTTCACACAGCCGTTGGTCTCAGGTGTCCTCGTCTCAAGTGCAGGAATCATGGATGCCTCGGCTGCAGTAGAAGAGAAGGACAGCAGAGGTTCTGGTGTGGACGGAAGCATCTTCTCAGAGTTCTCCAAAAAGACGTTTCCCTCCAGCGTGAGCAGAGGTACCACCTTTTCCCGCTGACCTCCTTTCTTCAGGTTTGACTGTTTGTTTGGGCTGTGAGAGGTTTTCTCCAGTGGAAGCTGCTGCTCTCATTTCCATCAGAAGATCTTTAGTTTGTGTTACAGAGACTGGATAGCAGAGTGGGTGTGTGGGGGGGTGCTGAGACGGGGCATGTCTCAGAGATATCACAGAATGGTGGATGAAGTGCTATAATGAGGTCCAAAGACCTTGTTCTCACCTCCCAATGGAAGCGTCATGAATTACTAACGGCGGCTGGCACGGCGGCGGCGGGCAGCGCGGCGTTTGGAGCCTTGATAAAGGCCGGGAGGAGAGACCTTTGAAATGCAAAGACGGCCCGGATGATGTGGTGGCGGCAGGTTAACGAAGGACCGCTCGGCCGCCACCAGCAAAGAACTGTGTGGAGAGGCTCTCCGGCCCGACGCCCCTTCAGAGTCTCAAACAGGAAACAGAAAACAGTTCCTGCCACGCTGAATTATTTAGCCACCGTGGTAGGTTGGGGGGGTGAATCTTCATAACCTTGCTCTGCTCAGAATAGAGTAAAGAATTCATCACTTAAAGATGAGCGCTGGTGTTTTCATCAGTGGGGAGTAATGGAAACTAACGAGGCTGCTGGACCTCATCAATGACTGACTTCAGACGCTGCAGAGCGGCCAGGCTCTGGTGGCCTGCCATCACAATGCTCCCTTTGCCACGGGGGGGGGGGGTGTAGAATGAGGGCATCATAGGCTATAGGGCTCCTCTGGCCACAATATGTGGCAGAAGTGGGTAATCAGAGACTCTGGTCTTCAGCTTCTGTCACCTCCCTGTATGTCATGTCAGTTCCGTCCAGAGGGAATGCTGGTGGAAGCTAGTTCTAAAAGGGTTCCTTCTGACTCCTGGATCTGCTCTCCTAAAGAGCCCACCTCCACAGATGAAACGGCTAAAGCTCGACTCCCAACAGGATTACATTCAGAGATCAGTGTCTGTCTAAGACATTCATGAACCGTTCCAGACCTGCAAGAACCACATCCTAAAACTTCAGGTCTTTGTGGAATATACATCCATATATATGAATATACATCTATGTATGAGTATACACTCATATACATGAATACAAATCCACTTTATAACATGTGCTGTCCCTCTGATGGATTCATTCCTGATCCTATCCATCCTGGTCACTCCCAAAGAGAAGCTCAGCATCTTCATCTCTGCTACCTCCACTCTTCATCCTCTTCAAAGCCCCTCCCACTTCACCTTTACTAATCTTTGTTACTTCCTGCTCCACAACAGTCACCTCTTCTATTCTTTGTTCTCTCTCATTCTCTTCATTCATCAACTCTTCAAAGTATTCTTTCCATCTTTCCATGACATCACTGACACCTGTCAACACATTACCATCTCTATCCTTGATCACCCTAACCTGCTGCATGTCCTTCCCATCTCCGTCTCTCTGTCTTGTTAATCTGTACAGGTCAGTCTCTCCCTCTTTACTACCCAACCTAGCATACAAGTCATCATAAGCCCCTTGTTTGACCTTTGACCCCTCTACTTTCACCCTGTACTCCTGTCTCCTCTCCTCAGTCCTCTCAGTGTCCCACTTCTTCTTAGCTAGCCTCTTACTCTGTATACACTCCTGCACCTCCTCATTCCTCCACCAAGTCTCTGCATCAACTTTCTTTCCTGATGACACACCAAGTACACTCCTACCTGTCTCCCTGATCACATGACCTGTAGTTATCCAATCACCTGGGAGTTCCTCCTGACCCCCCAGATCCTGTTTCAACTGTTTCTTAAAAGTCATGCAACAATCCTCTTTTTTCAGCTTCCACCAGTTTGTCCTCTTCTCTGCCTTTGCCCTCTCTTTCTTCATCTTCTCCATCACCAGAGTCATCCTACACACCACCATCCTGTGCTGTCTGGAAACACTCTCACCAACCACTGATCTCCTTCAGATTACACCGTCTACACTAGATGTAGTCTATCTGTGTGCTTCTCCCTCCACTCTTATAGGTCACCCTATGTTCCTGTCTCTTCTCAAAGAATGGATTCACTAGAGCCATTTCCATCTTTTTCTAAATCAACCACCGTCTGTCCTTCTACATTCCTCTCCTGGATACCAAACCTGTCCATCACCTCCTCAAAGTTCAAAGTTCCAACTCTCAGTCCAACACTAGTGACTTTCCTCTTCTCTCTCTTCCTATGAACCCTCCTTCATCCTCTCCTTCTTCCACCAACAGTAGTCCAATTTCCATCGGCACCCTGTCGGTGAACAGCACCGATGGTGGTTGTTGTTAACCTGGACCTCGACTGATCCGGTATGGATATCATAGATCTGATTCACAGATTTGATTTGGCAAAGATTTTTTTTTTATTTTCATTTTCAGTCATTAATAGTGAAAACACACAATATAAAGTTGAGTTGTCAACTCAAACATGATGGAAAAGAAAAACAAATGAAATGGGGACAGAAAGAAGAAAAACTTATGTTTTCTGCCCCTTTTAACAATCAGTAAATCAAACAATAAAAAGGAAAGATACACAAGCATGCAGTTGATTTAATATACAAAAAGAGTGATTATATACAACATTGTTATTACTCCCTTTTACAATATTTTTTATTTCTTCCCTGGTCACTGGGTCTAGTAGTAAGGTGTTTGTATAATTCTTTTTATTTGAAGTATAATAGTCTGTTTTGTATGGAATAGAGTTTGCTAAGTTTGGTCCAATATTCACAAAACATTTGCTCAATTCATTCACTATTTTAGTTATTTCCTGGATTTCCATTTGTCCATTATTAAAATAATTAGTTACTGGTGGGTCTGTTTTATTCTTTTTAACAATACTTTTTATTATTCCCCATGTTTCTTTGATGTTGTTTCTGTTTTCTTCTAATAATTTACTGTAGTAATCTTGTTTTTCTTTATATTGAAACAAATTTATTTTTGTATTTTTGTATGAATTTTCAGCCTTCACAGTTCTTAGTTTTAGAAAGTAATTGTATAAAGTATTTTTTTTCTTGCATGCGTTTCGTTATTATTTTCTGTTGAATACTCCATTGCTTTGTTGTGATTACAGCACAGGCTTCTACCATTAAAAGGAATAATCAAATAAACTACATCCATGACGAGAAACTTGCTTAGGTCTCGTGTACTGTAATATTTGCAGTCTGACACAACCCTCTGTATTTATCCGGGCTTGGAACCGGCACAATGAGACCCTCGTAGCTACATTCGTCCATACATATGAATACACATCCATATATATGACCATACGTCTATACATATACATGAATATATATATATATATATATGCATAAATATATAAGTATAAATTCATATATATAAATATACATCCATAAATTCATAAATATAAATATACATCCATAAATTCATAAATATAAATACACATCCATATATATGAGTATAAATTCATACATATAAACACACATCCATACATATTAATATACATCCACAGATTCTCAGGCCAATGTTGATGGGCTGAGTCCCGTCTTGTCCTTCACAATCCATCCATGTTCTCTGCACCGCTGCTATAAACTAACTTTATGTTTTTTTTAATGTCCTGTTGTTGAACTGGTCATTTAAATCTTCAAGTTTGCACAAAAAGTTCATTGTAAAACTACAGTCAATTACTTGCTTTCCAAATACATTTTCACGCTGAGTAAAGCCATTGAACAAAAAGACCTAAAATACCTGCTAAGACTTGTGTTGAAAATGGAAGGACAGAGTTATTTGAATTGAAGCTCTTTGCTCATTCAAAAACACTGGAAATACTTCAGGGAAAGCTCCTTCTCAGTCAACCGGTCATTATTCTCATGATTTAGTGCTTACTGTTCCGTGTTTACATCAGCTAAGCAGGTCTGCATGTAGGAAACTGGTTTATATAAAGTTTACTGTTTGAAGTGATCATCCTGATGCTGTTAACCAAGTCCAGCAGCAGACAGAGACACATGACCTGAACCCTGTTAGCACTGCGGTAGCGTTGCTGTCTGAACTTGTCTGATCATGCTCAGTACAGAGTGAGTCAGTGATGACGGAGGCCTCGCCATCCTCAGAAGAACACAAACTCCATACAGTAAATCCTATTCCTTCAGCAGAGCCGCTGTGGTCTAACAGGAAGTTAATCTATCAGAATTTCCCACGGAACGCCGCGAGTCGACGTGCGCTCTCCTGGAGAGAGATTGTTTACATATCAAGACATTTCCTGTGAGTCCCAGGAAAAGCTGTAATTTTCATCTCCATGTTCTGTAGTTGGTTTTTCCCATCATGTAGCAGGATTACCCTTTAATTACAGTGCTGGAAGTGGGCGGAGCCTCTCCTTTGTTGCTGACATGGGAGTGTCTCCTATCACCTAACACTGCTCTATCACAGGAGTGCAGGGTCAGAACAATGACAGCATGACGACCTTCACTGATGCTCAGTGACCTCTGATGTTTACCAGCTGTTTGGTCAGAACCAGAGTCTGCTGGAGTCCACAGACATGATACTGAGGGGAACCGGGTCTGGGTTCTGCAGAACCATTCGTCAGCGTGTCATTGTTTGTTTGGTCTGAGGGTGGAGCACACTAGAAACTGAAAGATTTTCTGGTGGAACCAGAACACCAAACAACTCGCTCTTCAACAGACCATCACGCCATCAACATGAATCAGCTGATCCTGACACGCAGGAACGCGGCATTTCTCTGCAGCTTCGCACCGATGTAACGGCGTGAACGCGCAGAGCCGTTTCAGAATACGGCGGAGTAGCGTTATCGAGTAAAGATCTGAGGAGTTCTGGGAGTGGACGACGTCACTGCGACAGATCAGAGTGAACCACATCACTGCGACAGATCAGAGTGAACCACGTCACTGCGACAGATCAGAGTGAACCACATCACTGCGACAGATCAGAGTGAACCACATCACTGCGACAGATTCAGAGTGAACCACGGCACTGCGACAGATCAGAGTGAACCACGTCACTGCGACAGATCAGAGTGAACCACGTCACTGCGACAGATCAGAGTGAACCACATCACTGCGACAGATTCAGAGTGAACCACGGCACTGCGATAGATCAGAGTGAACCACGTCTCTACGACAGATCCAGAGTGAACCACATCACTGCGATAGATCAAAGTGAACCACATCACTGTGACAGATCAGAGTGAACCACGTTACTGCGACAGATCAGAGTGAACCACGTTACTGTGACAGATTCAGAGTGAACCACGTCACTGCGACAGATCAGAGTGAACCACATCACTGCGACAGATTCAGAGTGAACAACATCACGGCGACAGATCAGAGTGAACCACGGCACTGCGACAGATCAGAGTGAACCACATCACTGCGACAGATCAGAGTGAACAACATCACGGCGACAGATCAGAGTGAACCACGGCACTGCGACAGATCAGAGTGAACCACATCACGGCGACAGATCAGAGTGAACCACGGCACTGCGACAGATCAGAGTGAACCACATCACTGCGACAGATCACAGTGAACCACGTCACTGCGACAGATCAGAGTGAACCACATCACTGCGACAGATCAGAGTGAACCACGGCACTGCGACAGATCAGAGTGAACCACATCACGGCGACAGATCAGAGTGAACCACGGCACTGCGACAGATCAGAGTGAACCACATCACTGCGACAGATCAGAGTGAACCACGTTACTGCGACAGATTAAAAGTGAATCACGTCACTGCAACAGATTCGGAGTGAACCACGTTACTGCGACAGATTCGGAGTGAACCACGTTACTGCGACAGATTAAAAGTGAATCACGTTACTGCGACAGTTTCAGAGTGAACCACGTTACTGCGACAGATTAAAAGTGAACCACGTTACTGCGACAGATTAAAAGTAAACCACGTCTCTACGACAGATTCAGAGTGAACCACGTTACTGCGACAGATCAGAGTGAACCACGCTACTGCGACAGATCAGAGTGAACCACGTTACTGCGACAGATTAAAAGTGAATCACGTTACTGCGACAGATTCAGAGTGAACCACGTTACTGCGACAGATTAAAAGTGAACCACGTTACTGCGACAGATTAAAAGTAAACCACGTCTCTACGACAGATTCAGAGTGAACCACGTTACTGCGACAGATTAAAAGTAAACCACGTCTCTACGACAGATTCAGAGTGAACCACGTTACTGCGACAGATCAGAGTGAACCACGTTACTGCGACAGATTCAGAGTGAACCACATCACTGCGACAGATTCAGAGTGAACCACATCACTGCGACAGATCAGAGTGAACCACGTTACTGCGACAGATCAGAGTGAACCACATCACTGCGACAGATTGAGAGTGAACCACGTCTCTACGACAGATTCAGAGTCAACCACATCACTGCGACAGATTCAGAGTGAACCACATCACTGTGACAGATTTAGAGTGAACAACGTTACTGTGACAGATTCAGAGTAAACCACGTCACTGTGACAGATTTAGAGTGAACCACGTCACTGCGACAGATCAGAGTGAACCACGGCACTGCGACAGATTTAGAGTGAACCACAGCACTGCGACAGATCAGAGTGAACCACGTCACTGCGACAGATCAGAGTGAACCACAGCACTGCGACAGATCAGAGTGAACCACGTTACTGCGACAGATTCAGAGTGAACCACGTCACTGCGACAGATCAGAGTGAACCACGTCTCTACGACAGATCAGAGTGAACCACGTCACTGCGACAGATCAGAGTGAACCACGTCACTGCAACAGATCAGAGTGAACCACGGCACTGCGACAGATCAGAGTGAACCACGGCATTGTGACAGATCAGAGTGAACCACGTCACTGCGACAGATCAGAGTGAACCACGTTACTGCGACAGATCAGAGTGAACCACGTCACTGCAAGAGATCAGAGTGAACCACGTTACTGCGACAGATTCAGAGTGAACCATATCACTGCGACAGATCAGAGTGAACCACGGCATTGCGACAGATCAGAGTGAACCACGTCACTGCGACAGATCAGAGTGAACCACGGCACTGCGACAGATCAGAGTGAACCACGGCATTGTGACAGATCAGAGTGAACCACGTCACTGCGACAGATCAGAGTGAACCACGTTACTGCGACAGATCAGAGTGAACCACGTCACTGCAAGAGATCAGAGTGAACCACGTTACTGCGACAGATTCAGAGTGAACCATATCACTGCGACAGATCAGAGTGAACCACGGCATTGCGACAGATCAGAGTGAACCACGTCACTGCGACAGATCAGAGTGAACCACGGCACTGCAACAGATTCAGAGTGAACCACGTTACTGCGACAGATTCAGAGTGAACCACATCACTGCGACAGATTCAGAGTGAACCACATCACTGCGACAGATCAGAGTGAACAACATCACGGCGACAGATCAGAGTGAACCACGGCACTGCGACAGATCAGAGTGAACCACATCACGGCGACAGATCAGAGTGAACCACGGCACTGCGACAGATCAGAGTGAACCACATCACTGCGACAGATCACAGTGAACCACGTCACTGCGACAGATCAGAGTGAACCACATCACTGCGACAGATCAGAGTGAACCACGGCACTGCGACAGATCAGAGTGAACCACATCACGGCGACAGATCAGAGTGAACCACGGCACTGCGACAGATCAGAGTGAACCACATCACTGCGACAGATCAGAGTGAACCACGTTACTGCGACAGATTAAAAGTGAATCACGTCACTGCAACAGATTCGGAGTGAACCACGTTACTGCGACAGATTCGGAGTGAACCACGTTACTGCGACAGATTAAAAGTGAATCACGTTACTGCGACAGTTTCAGAGTGAACCACGTTACTGCGACAGATTAAAAGTGAACCACGTTACTGCGACAGATTAAAAGTAAACCACGTCTCTACGACAGATTCAGAGTGAACCACGTTACTGCGACAGATCAGAGTGAACCACGCTACTGCGACAGATCAGAGTGAACCACGTTACTGCGACAGATTAAAAGTGAATCACGTTACTGCGACAGATTCAGAGTGAACCACGTTACTGCGACAGATTAAAAGTGAACCACGTTACTGCGACAGATTAAAAGTAACCACGTCTCTACGACAGATTCAGAGTGAACCACGTTACTGCGACAGATTAAAAGTAAACCACGTCTCTACGACAGATTCAGAGTGAACCACGTTACTGCGACAGATCAGAGTGAACCACGTTACTGCGACAGATTCAGAGTGAACCACATCACTGCGACAGATTCAGAGTGAACCACATCACTGCGACAGATCAGAGTGAACCACGTTACTGCGACAGATCAGAGTGAACCACATCACTGCGACAGATTGAGAGTGAACCACGTCTCTACGACAGATTCAGAGTCAACCACATCACTGCGACAGATTCAGAGTGAACCACATCACTGTGACAGATTTAGAGTGAACAACGTTACTGTGACAGATTCAGAGTAAACCACGTCACTGTGACAGATTTAGAGTGAACCACGTCACTGCGACAGATCAGAGTGAACCACGGCACTGCGACAGATTTAGAGTGAACCACAGCACTGCGACAGATCAGAGTGAACCACGTCACTGCGACAGATCAGAGTGAACCACAGCACTGCGACAGATCAGAGTGAACCACGTTACTGCGACAGATTCAGAGTGAACACGTCACTGCGACAGATCAGAGTGAACCACGTCTCTACGACAGATCAGAGTGAACCACGTCACTGCGACAGATCAGAGTGAACCACGTCACTGCAACAGATCAGAGTGAACCACGGCACTGCGACAGATCAGAGTGAACCACGGCATTGTGACAGATCAGAGTGAACCACGTCACTGCGACAGATCAGAGTGAACCACGTTACTGCGACAGATCAGAGTGAACCACGTCACTGCAAGAGATCAGAGTGAACCACGTTACTGCGACAGATTCAGAGTGAACCATATCACTGCGACAGATCAGAGTGAACCACGGCATTGCGACAGATCAGAGTGAACCACGTCACTGCGACAGATCAGAGTGAACCACGCACTGCGACAGATCAGAGTGAACCACGGCATTGTGACAGATCAGAGTGAACCACGTCACTGCGACAGATCAGAGTGAACCACGTTACTGCGACAGATCAGAGTGAACGTCACTGCAAGAGATCAGAGTGAACCACGTTACTGCGACAGATTCAGAGTGAACCATATCACTGCGACAGATCAGAGTGAACCACGGCATTGCGACAGATCAGAGTGAACCACGTCACTGCGACAGATCAGAGTGAACCACGGCACTGCAACAGATTCAGAGTGAACCACGTTACTGCGACAGATTCAGAGTGAACCACATCACTGCGACAGATTCAGAGTGAACCACGTCACTGCGACAGATCAGAGTGAACCACGTTACTGCGACAGATCAGAGTGAACCACATCACTGCGACAGATTGAGAGTGAACCACGTCTCTACGACAGATTCAGAGTGAACCACATCACTGTGACAGATTTAGAGTGAACAACGTTACTGTGACAGATTCAGAGTAAACCACGTCACTGTGACAGATTTAGAGTGAACCACGTCACTGCGACAGATCAGAGTGAACCACGGCACTGCGACAGATTTAGAGTGAACCACAGCACTGCGACAGATCAGAGTGAACCACGTCACTGCGACAGATCAGAGTGAACCACAGCACTGCGACAGATCAGAGTGAACCACGTTACTGCGACAGATTCAGAGTGAACCACGTCACTGCGACAGATCAGAGTGAACCACGTCTCTACGACAGATCAGAGTGAACCACGTCACTGCGACAGATCAGAGTGAACCACGTCACTGCAACAGATCAGAGTGAACCACGGCACTGCGACAGATCAGAGTGAACCACGGCATTGTGACAGATCAGAGTGAACCACGTCACTGCGACAGATCAGAGTGAACCACGTTACTGCGACAGATCAGAGTGAACCACGTCACTGCAAGAGATCAGAGTGAACCACGTTACTGCGACAGATTCAGAGTGAACCATATCACTGCGACAGATCAGAGTGAACCACGGCATTGCGACAGATCAGAGTGAACCACGTCACTGCGACAGATCAGAGTGAACCACGGCACTGCGACAGATCAGAGTGAACCACGTTACTGCGACAGATTCAGAGTGAACCATATCACTGCGACAGATCAGAGTGAACCACGTCACTGCGACAGATCAGAGTGAACCACGTCACTGCGACAGATCAGAGTGAACCACGTCACTGCGACAGATTCAGAGTGAACCACATCACTGCGACAGATTCAGAGTGAACCACATCACTGCGACAGATCAGAGTGAACCACGTCACTGCGACAGACTAAAAGTGAATCACGGCACTGCGACAAACTCGGTTTTGGATGACCACGACCGGGTTCACAGGGTTGATGATCATGATGTGCACTGATTGGCTGAAGGAACAACGTTGATCTGACTTTGACTAATGGTTGAGCAGAGGAAGCAGCTGGTTCTGAACCAGAGGTGTAAAGGGGTCTGAACCGGAGAACCGGGTCAAAGGCGCTGTGGGGAGGTGGCGTCCATCAACAGAGGCAGCGCCATTAAAGCGGAATGGCAACCAGACGTAAAGACGCCGCGGCGGATCTCTGCACGCCTGGAGGTCATGTGAGTCCATGAAAACACGGAGAAAAGTTCAGACTGGAGAGGACACGAGCGTCTGTCCGGAGAGACTCAGGTTCGTCAGCTCTGAGATCAGTTACGTAGTCGTTGTGTGTCTAGACCTGTAGCGTTGACCCTGACCCCTGACCCCTGACCCCTGACCCCCACCACCACCAATCATGCTGAGGAAAGATGTTGAGCTTTTGGTTCTGAAAGCGGCTCAGTCTATTTACTGGTTCCTCTTTTGTCTCTTTTGGTCCACTTCCCTAATGGTCATCCACAGGACCCACCACCCCCCCACCCCACCCTGGAGGTTTACAGTTGATGGGGGGGGGCTAACACCTGGAACTGGCTTTAATGAGAGATCAAAGACTGGAAGGAAAAAAAGGAATATGTCGAGTGGCAGATCATCTATTCTCTTTGGGGGGGGGGGGTGTCATACATGATAAATGAAACGGTTGGAACACCTGTGGAAAGAGATGGATGCAGATGTCACGTCAGAGCGTGCTAACCTTTACTGAGTACTGTGGGTCAGATATTTGTATATTTGTACATATACACACATTTAAACTAAAGTACGTAAATATCTGAAGGTGAGAAAGATGATTGAACGTGACCACAAAGCAAAAGTTCATCAATAAAGATTGAAATCTTCTGACAGACGGAGGACGAACCAGTGATTCAGGATGAAGTTTGAAGGAAACTATTTATTTCTCTTCATCTTTTTACTCTTTTTGTCCGTTTTCTGCTGCAGGTTCCCTCCACGCCGCCCCAGCTTTTCACACACCCATTCCTGTGGACGGGAGACACCGTGAGGGGCAGTACCTGTATGAGCCCCGCCCACTTCCCGCTGTGCCTGGGTAAGAGTGACAGACAGGAAGCACATGGAAGAACCCTGAAGGTGACGTCCCGGATCACCTTCACATCCCAACATCCGCATCGTTTGCTTAATGACCAGAAAAGACTTGCTGAAGCAGCACCGTGCACGCCGGCACCGTGCACGCCGGCACCGTGCACGGCCGCGGGCTCGCCGTCGGTGTGTGTTGATGAGACAGTAAAGCACTTTGAACCTCAATGAGGTAGAAAACTGTTGTACGAGTATCCGTTCATGTCGGTCCTTCTACAGAGTCTGGAACGATTTTTGGAGGTAGTTTGGTTTGTTGTGTGGAACATCTGCACAGTGGAAGAAACAGAACTAGTGAGAAGCTCCTTGAAGTGTTCTTTATTATTATTATTATTTACCTTTATTTACACAGGTAGGTAGATTGAGAGACTGAGGACCTCTGTCAGTCTGGAGACGAGGTTGGAACCTGAGGCTCCACAGCGTAGACCTCTCCATCGTGGCTCTCTGCCTTAGAAGGAAACTTCAAACTTAACTAAATGTCATACATGTTTAGATTTTTCACATGTCGGATAGGCCGAATTCTTAAAAATACATGTGGCATTGTCAAAAATTTAATTAATTAAACGTAGAAAAACTTGGTTGTAGAGAACAATTTCAAACTATGTATTATTTTAAATATTTATTTATTCAAAGCTATACTTTATCTATGAATGGATTCATGGCCACAAACACATAAAATTTATTTTTCTAACTTTGAGGTGAAACTTTGCAGCTCTCTCTGAGTTTTGGACCAGATAGCTCTTTTAGTGTTAAAGGGTGAAACCCCCGATCTGGAGGTACAGATTTTTGTTTCACCGAGAGCCGGCGCCCCCTTGAGATTGGCGCCCTGGTAGCCACCCGTACCTGACACGGTGCGGTCGCTGCTGCAGCCATGACTTCTGGATGAACGTTGCAGACGTACCGGATGCTGTGCGACCGCTGAACATGCGGGTCGAGAGGAACTGCGGCTCTGGATTCTCACCGGGTCGTTGTTACGGATCTCCTCCGCTGTGACCCCCCTCCCCAGGCTGCGTGGGTGCACGATGAGAGCCGGCGGCGGTTCTGCCCGTGGTGCTGACCCGGTGCTCTGAATGTCTACTTGAAAATGGAAATAATCGGATCTTTAAGTGGTTCATTCATTAATCTTCAATGATCCTCCACATCTAAACACCCCGATGGATGCATGAAGACGGATAAACTTATGACAGACTTATGAATTACGTGTATCACGCATGTATGACAAAAGATGAACTTTACAATCATGGAACATGTGGAAAATGTTGGTTTGGCCCGGCCTTAACACAGACTTCCTTTCTTCTCCGTCTTCACAGATCAGGACTGAGCAGTACAGTCATATCCAACATTCCTCTGATCCGTCTTTCTCCCCACGGAGCCGGGACGGCGGAGTCGCTGTTCGGTCATTCTCATCCGTATGCGGGGTCACACATGGAGCATTATCTGCGCTCGGTTCATGGCAGCCCCACGCTCTCCGTGATCTCAGCTGCTCGAGGACTCAGTCCGGCCAACGGTGAGACCTCCAGATACTGGAATCTCATGCGACAGATTCATGTGACAGATTCATGTTAACAGATTCATGTGACAGATTCATGTTAACAGATTCATGTTGACAGATTCATGTGACAGATTCATGTGACAGATTCATGCGACAGATTCATGTGACAGATTCATGTGACAGATTCATGCGACAGATTCATATCAACAGATTCATGCGACAGATTCATATCAACAGATTCATGCAACAGATTCATGCGACAGATTAATGTGACAGATTCATATGACAGATTCATGCGACAGATTCATGCAACAGATTCATGTGACAAATTCATGTGACAGATTCATGCAACAGATTCATGTGACAAATTCATGTGACAGATTCATGTTAACAGATTCATGTGACAGATTCATGTTAACAGATTCATGTTGACAGATTCATGTGACAGATTCATGTGACAGATTCATGCGACAGATTCATGTGACAGATTCATGTGACAGATTCAGATTCATGCGACAGATTCATAATTCCAACAGATTCATGCGACAGATTCATATCATACAGATTCATGCAACAAGATTCATGCGATTCATGCAGATTCATGGTTCATGTGACAGATTCATATGACAGATTCATGCGACAGATTCATGCAACAGATTCATGTGACAAATTCATGTGACAGATTCATGCAACAGATTCATGTGACAAATTCATGCGACAGATTCATACGACAGATTCATGCAACAGATTCATGCGACAAATTCATTGACAGATTCATGCAACATGATTCATGCGACAGATTCATGATGCGAAAGATTTATGTGAACAGATTCATGCGACAGATTCATGCGACAGATTCATGTGACCAGATTCATGCGACAGATTCATGTGTGACAGATTCATGCGACAGAGATTCATGCGAACATGATGATTCATGCGACAGATTCATGCGACAGATTCATGTGACAGATTCATGCGACAGATTCATGCGATAGATTCATGCGACAGATTCATGCGACAGATTCATGCGACAAATTCATGCGAAAGATTTATGTGACAGATTCATGCGACAGATTCATGCGATAGATTCATGCGACAGATTCATGTGACAGATTCATGCGACAGATTCATGCGACAGATTCATGCGACAGATTCATGTGACAGATTCATGCGACAGATTCATGCGACAGATTCATGTGACAGATTCATGCGACAGATTCATGTGACAGATTCATGCGTCAGATTCATGTGACAGATTCATGCGACAGATTCATGTGACAGATTCATACGAAGGATTTATGCTACAGACTCATGCGACAGATTCATTTGACAGATTAATGTGACAGATTCATCCGACAGATTCATATCAACAGATTCATATCAACAGATTCATACGACAGATTCATGTGACAGATTCATGCGACAGATTCATATCAACAGATTCATGCGACAGATTCATGTGACAGATTCATACGACAGATTCATGTGACAGATTCATGTGACAGATTCATGCGACAGATTCATGCGACACATTCATGGGACAGATTCATGTGACAGATTCATATCAACAGATTCATGCGACAGATTCATGTGACAGATTCATGCGACAGATTCATGCAACAGATTCATGTGACAGATTCATGCAACAAATTCATGTGACAAATTCATGCGAAAGATTTATGTGACAGATTCATGCGACAGATTCATGCGATAGATTCATGCGACAGATTCATGTGGCAGATTCATGCGACAGATTCATGTGACAGATTCATGCGACAGATTCATGTGACAGATTCATGCGACAGATTCATGCAACAAATTCATGTGACAAATTCATGCGAAAGATTTATGTGACAGATTCATGCGACAGATTCATGCGATAGATTCATGCGACAGATTCATGTGACAGATTCATGCGACAGATTCATGCGACAGATTCATGTGACAGATTCATGCGACAGATTCATGCGATAGATTCATGCGACAGATTCATGTGACAGATTCATGCGACAGATTCATGTGACAGATTCATGCGACAGATTCATGCAACAAATTCATGTGACAAATTCATGCGAAAGATTTATGTGACAGATTCATGCGACAGATTCATGCGATATATTCATGCGACAGATTCATGTGACAGATTCATGCGACAGATTCATGCGACAGATTCATGTGACAGATTCATGCGACAGATTCATGTGACAGATTCATGCGACAGATTCATGTGACAGATTCATGCGACAGATTCATGTGACAGATTCATATGAAGGATTTATGCTACAGACTCATGCGACAGATTCATGTGACAGATTAATGTGACAGATTCATCCGACAGATTCATATCAACAGATTCATATCAACAGATTCATACGACCGATTCATGTGACAGATTCATGCGACAGATTCATATCAACAGATTCATGCGACAGATTCATGTGACAGATTCATACGACAGATTCATGTGACAGATTCATGTGACAGATTCATGCGACAGGTTCATGCGACACATTCATGGGACAGATTCATGTGACAGATTCATATCAACAGATTCATGCGACAGATTCATGTGACAGATTCATGCGACAGATTCATGTGACAGATTCATGTGACAGATTCATGTGACAGATTCATGTGACAGATTCATGTGACAGATTCATACGAAGGATTCATGCGACAGATTCATGCGACAGCTTCATGCGACGGATTCATGCGACAGATTCATGTGACAGATTCATACGACAGATTCATACGACAGATTCATGCGACAGATTCATGCGACAGATTCATGTGACAGATTCATATCAACAGATTCATGCGACAGATTCATGCGACAGATTCATGTGACAGATTCATACGACAGATTCATGTGACAGATTCATGTGACAGATTCATGTGACAGATTCATATCAACAGATTCATGTGACAGATTCATGCGACAGATTCATGGGACAGATTCATGTGACAGATTCATATCAACATATTCATGCGACAGATTCATGCGACAGATTCATGTGACAGATTCATACGACAGATTCATGTGACAGCATCATGCGACAGATTCATGCGACAGATTCATGTTAACAGATTCATGCGACAGATTCATGCGACAGATTCATGTGACAGATTCATGCGACAGCTTCATGCGACAGATTCATGCGACAGATTCATGCGACAGATTCATGCGACAGATTCATGCGACAGATTCATGTGACAGATTCATGCGACAGATTCATGTGACAGATTCATGCGACAGATTCATGTGACAGATTCATATCAACAGATTCATGTCATAGTTTCATACCAACAGATTCATGTCATAGATTCATGTTAACAGATTCATGTCATAGATTCATGTTAACAGATTCATGTCATAGATTCATGTTAACAGATTCATGTGACAGATTCATACGAAGGATTCATGCGACAGCTTCATGCGACAGATTCATGCGACAGATTCATGTGACAGATTCATACGACAGATTCATGCGACAGATTCATGCGACAGATTCATGTGACAGATTCATATCAACAGATTCATGTGACAGATTCATGGACAGATTCATGCGAGATGAGACAGATTCATGTGACAGATTCATATCAACAGACAGATTCATGACAGATTCAGCGACAGATCGACAGATTCATGATGACATTCATGACAGATTCATGTGACAGATTCATCATTCAACATGACAGATTCATGTGACAGATTCATGCGACAGATTCATGGGACAGATTCATGTGACAGATTCGTATCAACAGATTCATGCGACTGATTCATGTGACAGATTCATGTGACAGATTCATGTGACAGATTCATGTGACAGATTCATATCAACAGATTCATGTGACAGATTCATGTGACAGATTCATGCGACAGATTCATGCGACAGATTCATGGGACAGATTCATGTGACAGAGTCATATCAACAGATTCATGCGACTGATTCATGCGACAGATTCATGTGACAGATTCATACGACAGATTCATGTGACAGCTTCATGCGACAGATTCATGCGACAGATTCATGCGACAGATTCATGCGACAGATTAATGCGACAGATTCATGTGACAGATTCATGTGACAGATTCATGCGACAGCTTCATGCGACAGATTCATGCGACAGATTCATGTGACAGATTCATGTGACAGATTCATGTGACAGATTCATGCGACAGATTCATGTGACAGATTCATGCGACAGATTCATGCGACAGATTCATATCAACAGATTCATGTCATAGATTCATACCAACAGATTCATGTCATAGATTCATGTTAACAGATTTATGTCATAGATTCATGTAAACAGATTCATGTCATAGATTCATACCAACAGATTCATGTCATAGATTCATGTTAACAGATTCATGTCATAGATTCATGTTAACAGATTCATGTCATAGATTCATGTTAACAGATTCATGTCATAGATGCATGTTAACAGATTCATGTCATAGATTCATGTTAACAGATTCATGTCATAGATTCATACCAACAGATTCATGTCATAGATTCATGTTAACAGATTCATGTCATAGATTCATGTTAACGGATTCATGTCATAGATTCATGTCATAGATTCATGTCATAGATTCATACCAACAGATTCATGTCATAGATTCATGTCATAGATTCATGTTAACAGATTCATATCAACAGATTCATGTCATAGATTTATGTCATAGATTCATGTCATAGATTCATGTCATAGATTCATGTTAACAGATTCATGTCATAGATTCATACCAACAGATTCATGTCATAGATTTATGTCATAGATTCATGTCATAGATTCATGTCATAGATTTTTGGCCTCCATCAGCACCTGGTTTAAGGTTGTTGGTCTGCTGTGATCAGGCTGAAGCAGGATCTAAACTTTTGTCTTCAGTTACCCATGAGCTCCTGAAGGACCGGGCTCTCTTCAGTTTGCCCCCGTTACCGCTGGGAGTTCACCCTGCAGACTACCACCAGCTGATGGCCAGCACCCAGAGGAACCCGTGTGGCGACCTTCTGATGCAGAACGGCGCGGCGGCCCATCTCCCAGAACACGTCAGCACTCTGGATGGTGAGCAGGTCGATGGCAGCAGAATATTCCTAAGTCCTCCAGTGAGACTGAGGCTCTGATCTTTATGTGCGGTTCCATTCATCCAGATCTCAGAGAGGCTGAGATAGAATGACACGTGCCCATGATCTCAGAGACCAACGATCTCATAGTGAACTAGAGTTCATGACAAACGATGTCAAAGAACATTTCTGATGTTTTCTGGTGTCCGGTCTGTTTCTGCTTCAGCTGAGGAAGTTTAAACTTTGAATGAATCTGAAACATCTCAGATGAGTGTGAGGCTCTAAGGCTATTACAGATCACGTCTGTGTTTATTGGTTTACTTTTCCATTTGTGCAGTTAACACAATATAAACAAACAACCAATAAAAAAAAGGAATAGACAGGAATTTGTGAAGCTTCTTATACTGATCATAAGCCGAGAGGGTTTATCTTAGCAGACAGGTGCTGAAGGTTCCAAACCCACCATGATACTCCAGCATCAGCTGCAGACCAGAGGTCAAAACCTGCAAAGCTTCACTTCCTTTTCATCCATTTTTATCTGACAAAAAGAAATTGTGGAACATGGACGACAAAAAGAACTGGATTTCTCTAATGAAGACATGATGGGGTCCACAGCTCAGCCTGAGAGCTTCATGGAGAACTCCAGCATCGCATCATTGAAATGTGCCACAGCTGCTGTAAACGTGCAGATATCTATGAAGTTTAGTGAGTTCAGGGAGAACTCTGCAAATGTTCCTCCATAATGTTCAAGTCTCAACACAAATACCCCCCCCACACACACACACACACACACACACAAACACCCCCACCTGTTTGTTCACAAAGTCTCAGTCTCAAAACTGCTTCTTCTGAAAAAAGGAAAAATACACCATATTGTCATCTGAGGGATCTCAGCTTCTTCTTGATGGGAAGATGATTGAAAACAGTTTTAAAGCAGGAGTGTCCACAGCCAAAATGAGAGTGATTGGCTGAAGTCGCGGTTATTGGACTAAGTTGCAATGATGTGAGAAAGTGATGGGAATCTGGGTGGTAATAAACATTTCTGTCACATTCTTAGAAAACCCTTACACTTTGATTGAACCTGTCTTTGGAAGACATAACCAAGCCTCCTCTGACCAATAGAAGGTAGAAATCCCTTTTTAGAAATGAGACTGAAAATTTGGTCCACCTCTTTCTGCTCACTCGTCTCTGTGGATAAAAACCCAGGAAACCCATCTGCCTTTAGCTCTTCTTTAGAATCCAAAGAACCAAAAACCTAATTATGAAATCTGTCGTATAAAGTTATTCTCAGGTCTGATGCTGTTCTTCCTGCAGTAAAGACCCGACCTGACAACTACACACTAGTGTTCTACTGTCGGTGTTCAAGGTTCTGGAACATTAGCTTTGACACGTTTCCATGATCAGCTGACCTCACACACCATCTGAAACATACCAGTCTGGATTTTGTCCTTATAGCACAGAAGTCGTGGAAGCCTCTGGGCTTTGTCTTGGAGGCGGAGCTCTTCAACCTGCCAATCAGGCACACTCTGTGACGTTCTACCGTAACATGCTGAAGGGTTTGGAGAGCTGAGGTGTGGAGCCAAGGCCAAACGCCCCGTTAGTTTTTCCTGTGGCAGAACGGTCTTAGACAATGTTTCAGACAAAGAACTTTTCAGAACTCTCCTTCAAGTCGCTAACAGCAGGGTTCAGGTAGGTTGCCCCGATGGGCGCCATCAGGACGCCACCTTGGAGTTAGGCCGGGGGTTGGGCATCGCAAGAAGGTGCCTGACATCCGGGGCTCCTCCCACAGACCTTGATTAGGCCAATCAAATATTTTTATCAACTCAGCACAAATGGACTAATGTAATGTTATTGCTGAGGTAACTGCTGAGGCCACCAAGCCTGACCGCCTTGTCCTGCTCAGCCTCCTCGCTCAGAGTAAAGAATCTTATATCATCTTCAGACTCTGCCTGTCTTTGTCTGTGGTCTCCAGCTTCCCGTTTTCCCAGCCCCAGGCTGACACCTCGACTGAACAGGAAGAGAGTTCTGTCCGTCTCGCCTCTCTCTGACGGCAGCATCGACCTGCAGACCATGATCCGGACCTCTCCCAGCTCTCTGGTGGCTTACATCAACAACTCCCGCTCCAGCTCAGCTGCCAGCAGCTCCTACGGACACCTGTCTGTGGGCGGGATCAGGTACGAGGACGCCATCCGTTTGGAAGGAAGGTCTGGTAATCTGCAAGTCGATGAAAAGAAATTTGACAAAGTTAGTTGGTTGGCTTTAGGTGAATCAGAGTTTGTTTCCTTGATGATCCAGAACAGAGTCTCATCCTGAAATAAGTGAATCCAGGTCCAGACCAGGAACCGCCTTTAGAAGTGGTCTTGGTTAAAATCAGATTGAGCTCTGAACCGCTTTGAGTTTCCTCAGTCTGAAAAGAGTTCATCTTCAGAGAAGAACAAGCGAAGCTAAACGGCGACCGTAGCCGGGCATTATGGGATGGAAGCAACAATGAGACATAGCGAGTCATTGAAATGTGTTCAGATGAATGCAGGATCATGAATCGACTTTTAACATGATCCACATTGATTCTCTGTGTTTTCCCAAGCATGTCTCCACTGTCCCAAAGCAGCAGGAAGAACTCTTGAACCTGACTCTGATACAGACTGATCAGACCAGAACCAGAACTGATCAGACCAGTGAATTATCTCAACAATGACTGCAACCTGCAAGACTTCCATTATTCTTTCTTTCATTGCTTTGGACCACCCTCGTAATTCCTGGTCAAGAGATCTTTAGTCACATGATTTTGTACTGAATATACTGAATTACACTGAATCATTTGACTTTTGTAGTTAACATACCAATGTCTACTACTGTTGGATATTCTAATACTTTGGTATTTTATTGTTTATTTCTCTAAACTTGAGCTCATTTTTAGAACCTTTTCTTTCTTCTGGACTCAGTCCCACCTTCAGTGTCCCCCATCCCATCAACCCAATGCCGTATCAGCAGCTCCTGTCCCACCAAAGAGGTCTGAACGCCTTTGGACACGCCACCCCCCTGATCCAAGCACCGTTCTGTCCTCCATTCCACCACCCTCATGCGGCCTCCAGCATGTCCTCCTGCAGTAACCTGAACTCAGAGGCTTACCAGGTATGAAGTCTCTGATGTTTCCACACCTCCTCCGTTTTTCCTCTATTAGTCATTGCTAGGAGTGTAATGATTGATTTTAACAGCAATTCCATTTGTGTCATAATTTGTGGCTGACAATACAATTCACAGTTGATATTGATTCCTTTTGAGTGATCAATTCCATGATCCACAGTTGGTCCAGGACATCTTTAGCCAAACCTGCAAAGTGTTTCCACACATTGAACTGGAATGATGGTTGATCAGTTTCTGCTGTGATGGTCATTTTTACCGACCACGTCTCAGTCCAGATGGGATTTTACAGGATCGTTTATAATCCATTGATTTCATTTTTAAACAATAACGTTTTAGGCCGATTCAGTTAACAACCGACCTCAGACAGATGATGTGGTTGAATGTAGGAACAAAAATTGATTAATTGATTAAATGTATTAATTGTAACATCCCTAGTCCGAGGTGATGAACAAAATGAAACAGTGAACATGTCTTTTTAAACATTTGAAAAAAAAACTATCACCCCATTTTTCCAACACGTGACCAAAGGTAAAAAGTGATGTGAAGTGGAGTCAAACCCTTCATGGAAATGACTAAACATAACCTTCTCTATTGGGGTTTATTAACTGATTGTTGTGTAGATGTTTACTAATACAGATACTTATTGGTTCACCTTTTAGTTCATAAGGTTTTTTTTTATTCCAGTCTGGTTTTCATCAATCACAAAGCCATATTCTGGGGTGGGGGTGGAGGGGTACTGTCAGGTGAGCATCGGTTGTTCTGAGGCTGGATTTCATTGTCAATAGATGATCAGTGTCCTTCGCATTCCAAAATAAAGTCAAATGGGAAACCTGTTGGCTCTGAAGGAGCTGTTGGATGTAATCTTTCAGACCAGCAAGTACAGAAAACTTCATCTTTCACCTGCCTTTCATCTCACTTAGAACTCGAGCGGAGATTCGGCCATCAGCAGCACCATTAACCCTAAGAGTACCAAGAGGTCAAAGGTTAAGACTGAAACCGTCTCACCCTCTGTCCAGGTACAGCTAATTTAGTGATTCTCAGTAGAAGTTTGATGGATGATTGTTTCTTTTAATATGCTCTTTTTATGAATAAATGAAGAGGGGGTGTGGTCATAGACATGTGGTCACAGACCCGTGGTCTTTGACCCGCGGTTACTGAGACATAGACACAGACATGTGGTCACAGACCTGGGTCACAAACCTGTGATCACTGATTCATGGTCACTGATACGTGATCACTGATACATGGTCCTTTACCCTTTGTCACTGATGTCTGGTCACAGACCCATGGTCCCGGATAAGTTGTCATTGACCCGTGGTCACAGACCCGCTGACACAGACATGTCGTCATTGATACGTGGTCACAGAACCGGGGTCACTGACCTGTGGTCACTGATATGTGGTCTTTTACCCTTTGTCACGGATACGTGGTCACTGACACATGGTCACTGATATGTGGACACGGACTCGTAGTCACAGACATGTTGTCACTGATACATGGTCACAGACCCTTTGTCACTTATACGTGGTCACAGACCTGTGGTCACTGACATGATCATAGAGCTGTGGTCACTGATATGTGGTCACTGATACATGGTCATATACCCTTTGTCACTGATACATAGTCACAGAAACGTGGTCACTGATAAGTGGTCATGGACCCGTGGTCACAGATCCGTGGACACAGACATGTGGTCACTGATACGTGGACACTGATAAGTGGTAATGGACCTGTGGTCACAGAGGCGTGGACAAAGACATATCGTCATTGATACATGGTCACAGGCCCGTGGTCACTGATACGTGGTCACTGATACATGGTCATAGATCCGGGTCAGTGTGACAAGGGTACAGACATGTGGTCTCTGATACAAGGTCATAGACCCATAGTCACTGATATGTGGTCATAGACCCAAGGTCATGGATCCATGGTCATAGACCCGTGGTCACTGATACGTGGTCATATACCCATGGTCACTGATATGTGGTCACTAATGCTATGGGGTCATAGACCCGTAGTCACTGATACATGGTCATAGACCCGTAGTCACTGATACGTGGTCACAGACACGTAGTCACTAATACAAGGTCACTGATACATAATCATAGAACCATGGTCACTGATACGTCGTCACAGACCACTGGTCACAGACCTGTGGTCACCAATACGTAGTCGCAGACTCAAGGTCATAGACCCATGGTCACTGATACATGGCCACAGACTTGTGGTCGCTGATACGTGGTAGCTGACCTGTGGTCACTGATACATAGTCATAGAACTGTGGTCACAAACCTGTGGTCACTGATAAGTGGTCACTGACACATGGTCTCAGGCCCATGGTCACTGATACAGGGTCACAGACCTGTCGTCACTGATATGTGGTCGCTGATACGTGGTCACAGACCCTTGATACCATGTCACGCAACTCTGGCAACTAATACATGGTCATAGACCCATTGTCACTGATACGTTTTCCCTGATATGTGGTCATAGACCCGTAATCACTGATACGTGGTCACAGACCAGTGGTCACTGATGTCACTGATACATGGTCATAGATCCGGGTCAGTGTGACAAGGGTACAGACATGTGGTCACAGACCTGTGGTCTCTGATACAAGGTCATAGACCCATAGTCACTGATATGTGGTCATAGACCCAAGGTCATGGATCCATGGTCATAGACCCGTGGTCACTCATACGTGGTCATATACCCATGGTCACTGATATGTGGTCACTAATGCTATGGGGTCATAGACCCGTAGTCACTGATACATGGGTCCATTGACCCGTGTCACATGGGTGGGCTGTTCCAAGCAGCATGACAGCCAGGATCAGCTGGTTCATGTGAGCTCACACATCACCATGTGGGGGGGGTCTAATGACCTCTTTAAACACTCAGCTCTGTCCATCATATAATGTTACCATGGAAACATCAGAACCTGCAGGCTTCGAGGGGCAGGGTCCTTCATGTCTTCCAACCAACCTCCTTATTGGCTTAACACACCTGATCAGGTAATCAGCAGCAGACAAGAAATTCATGAGGCCTGGCTTTGGACACCCTGATCTAACACACACACTTGGTTGACCCCCCTACCCCCCTGGTGTTAATTACATATTGGACATAGGGTACTCTGAGGGGACCCTCTGAATCTCTACTCTCCTGAAGGTGGACCTGGAGGAAGGTCCACCTTCAGGATCTTTAGAGACCTGCTCTCCTTCCATCTGAGTTTGAGATATCATGAAAACTTGTCTAAACAGAACAATGATCCAGAGTTAAGTCTGTTTGGACGTACCTGTGTGCAGCACATCAACAATGACCACATCCACGGAGAGAAGAAGGAGTTTGTGTGTCGCTGGGAGGACTGCTCCCGGGACCAGAAGCCCTTCAAGGCCCAGTACATGCTGGTGGTCCACATGAGGAGACACACGGGGGAGAAGCCGCACAAATGCACAGTAAGACCATCCGAGAACACTGCTACCTTCATCCACCTGTTCAGCTGGTGTCTGTATGTCCTCCGGTCACACGAGAGACTGGTCAACGGTCAACAGCGCTTTCCTACCATCATGGAAGAGCTGAAATGCTGTGCAGAGATCCAGTCTCCTCATGAAGGTCTGGAGACCAGAGATTTGAGTTACTCATGGTACCCCCCTATTATAATTAGGAAACGTTCCCATCATGCTCTTTCAAAGCTTTAAAAGAGACATTCCAGCTCATTCACATCTGCAGGGGTCCTTTTTTTTGATGTGTTCTATATCTAGACTGAGAATGTATATTCTCCCTATTGCTCCCCTCTTCTCATTTCTTTTACATTCAGCAAATCTCTCCCTGGATTAGATGCCATATCACTCCAGGAAGACATCATTTATCTCTGTTTACGAGCACCCCGAAAAGAGAAGTGCAGCCACACCTCCACTTGCTGCTCCAGGTGAGAAGACTCCAGCCTGAGCGTTTGGTGATGACATCTTCTCTCTGGTCATGCAGTTTGAAGGATGCTCCAAAGCATACTCGCGGCTGGAGAACCTAAAGACTCACCTCAGGTCTCACACGGGGGAGAAGCCGTATGTGTGTGAGCATGAAGGCTGCAACAAGGCCTTCTCCAACGCTTCAGACAGGGCCAAGCACCAGAACCGGACCCACTCCAACCAGGTGAGAAATCCTCTGATCCGTTCGGAGCGGAGCATCTTCTCTACCCTGCTTCAGATAAACCTGGCTCCAGTCAGCCCTGGCTCCAGTTAGAACTGGCTCCATTCAACCCTGGCTCCAGTCAGCCCTGGCTCCAGTTAGCCCTGGCTCCAGTTAGCCCTGGCTCCAGTTAGCCCTGGCTCCAGTCAGCCCTGGCTCCAGTTAGACTTGGTTCCAGTCAACCCTGGCTCCAATTACCATTGGCTCCAGGTAGACATGGCTCCAGTTAGACTTGGCTCCAGTCAGCCCTGGCTCCAGTCAGCCCTGGCTCCAGTTAGAACTGGCTCCATTCAACCCTGGCTCCAGTTAGAACTGGCTCCATTCAACCCTGGCTCCAGTCAGCCCTGGCTCCAGTTAGCCCTGGCTCCAGTTAGAACTGGCTCCATTCAGCCCTGGCTCCAATCAGTCCTGGCTCCAGTTAGACTTGGTTCCAGTCAACCCTGGCTCCAATTACCATTGGCTCCAGGTAGACATGGCTCCAGTTAGACTTGGCTCCAGTCAGCCCTGGCTCCAGTCAGCCCTGGCTCCAGTTAGAACTGGCCTCCATTCACCCTGGCTCCAGTTAGAACTGGCTCCATTCAACCCTGGCTCCAGTCAGCCCTGGCTCCAGTTAGCCCTGGCTCCAGTTAGAACTGGCTCCATTCAGCCCTGGCTCCAATCAGTCCTGGCTCCAGTTAGACTTGGTTCCAGTCAACCCTGGCTCCAATTACCATTGGCTCCAGGTAGACATGGCTCCAGTTAGACTTGGCTCCAGTCAGCCCTGGCTCCAGTCAGCCCTGGCTCCAGTTAGAACTGGCTCCATTCAACCCTGGCTCCAGTTAGAACTGGCTCCATTCAACCCTGGATCCAGTCAGCCCTGGCTCCAGTTAGCCCTGGCTCCAGTTAGAACTGGCTCCATTCAGCCCTGGCTCCAATCAGTCCTGGCTCCAGTTAGACTTGGTTCCAGTCAACCCTGGCTCCAATTACCATTGGCTCCAGGTAGACTTGACTCCAGTCAGCCCTGATTCCAGTTAGACCTGCCTCCAGTTAGACCTGGTTCTAGGTAGACTTGGCTCCAGTTAGACCTGGTTCTAGGTATACTTGGCTCCAGTTAGACCTGGTTCTAGGTAGACTTGGCTCCAGTTAGACCTGGTTCTAGATAGACTTGGCTCCAGTTAGACCTGGTTCTAGGTAGACTTGACTCCAGTTAGACCTGGTTCCAGTTAGACCTGCCTCCAGTTAGACCTGGTTCTAGGTAGACTTGGCTCCAGTTAGACCTGGTTCTAGGTAGACTTGGTTCCAGTCAACCCTGGATCCACTTACTATTGGCTCCAGTTAGACCTGGTTCTAGGTAGACTTGGCTCCAGTTAGACTTGGTTCTAGGTAGACTTGGCTCCAGTTAGACCTGGTTCTAGGTAGACTTGGCTCCAGTTAGACCTGGTTCTAGGTAACTTTTGGTTAGACCTGGTTCTAGGTAGACTTGGCTCCAGTTAGACCTGGTTCTAGGTAGACTTGGCTCCAGTTAGACCTGGTTCTAGGTTTTACGCAGCGCAGTTATGAACCATACCCAGAATAATTTGTTTACTGCAGCACAATCGGATCAACAATCAGCATAACCCCTCATCTCATTTGGAGGGAATTTTCGATCTGAATGAATCTGATCGGGTCATGTTTATATTTGATCAGCTTTTGAATCAGATTACTTTTATAAAGGGGAGCAGTGTTTAACCAACCAGTCAGAATCTTTGATGACTTCTGCGCATGTTTTGTCCTATGCCGTCATTCTGCAGACCCTGATGTACATCTGATTTAAATCCAGTGTACTGATATATGCAGATTCTCTCAGTCCGTATCAGTATCAGTGGTGACCTTTTTCTCAGGACACCTCCTTCTAACCCTGATCTCATCAAAACCTTCACGACAGAAACCGTACGTCTGTAAAGTCTCGGGCTGCACGAAGCGCTACACTGACCCCAGTTCTCTGAGGAAACACGTGAAAACGGTTCACGGACCCGAAGCCCACTTTACCAAGAAGCAGCGCGGCAACGCCCCTCCCAAAGGGAATGGGGGGGCTGAGCTGGACTCAGGGAACGGACCTCAAGGTTCGGATGGCCGGACAGACACCAGGAACACATCCGGAGTGGAGGAGCGTCTCCAAGCCGGAAGCATCAAAGCAGAGGACTCGGTGGTGAGTTGGAACTGAATGATGGTGGATTCTGCTCGTCTTCCTCTGGTTCTGTCTGCTGTTACATTAACCTTCATCCAGACTGACATGTTGACCTCTGAACTCTGCGCTATTGCTTCTGTCTCCTCTCAAACCTCCCTAACGGACAGACGTCTCGCAGGTGAGCTGCTTGATTCTTTTCTGCCTCTGCTTTGCTTCTGGATGTAGACATGTCTTCATGCTTCTATTCTCAAGTTCATCTGTCCAGTCATTGAAGGTTCTGTCACTTTAATATTCAGAGCCTCGGGCTACGAGCTGAACAAAAAGGATCTGAGATGGGGGGGGGGTTGTCGCTGGACTCTTGTAAATAAATCCTCCTCATTTACATTGAAAGGAATTATGCAGCATGAGTCTGTTGTCAGGGATGGTGGTGAAGGACCCAAACGCAGGAGAAAAGACGTGCTGGCAGAAACATAAACGTTTACTAGATCAGCTGAAACATGACAAACCCAGGAGAACAAACCAGTGACATGACAGAACAGAGAAGCACAGATGAGCTGACAATGAGAACTGAAAACCAGACTCTTCAAAAGGCTGAGGGAGATTTACTGAAGGAAGACAGCTGTGGATGATGAACCTGAACGTGGTGAGACTGACCAGAAAACAGAACATGAGCACACCCAAACGCTGGATCATGACATCTGTTCTACTGAAGGTTCTACAGGAGGTTCTACTGAAGGTTCTACAGAAGGTTCTATAGAAGGTTCTACTGAAGGTTCTACAGGAGGTTCTAGAGAAGGTTCTACTGAAGGTTCTACAGGAGGTTCTATAGAAGGTTCTACTGAAGGTTCTACTGGAGGTTCTACTGAAGGATCTACAGGAGGTTCTAGAGAAGGTTCTACTGAAGGTTCTACAGAAGGTTCTACATGAAGTTCTATAGAAGGTTCTACAGGAGGCTATACTGAAGGGTTCTACTGGAGGTTCTACTGAAGGTTCTATAGTTGGTTCTATAGAAGGTTCGACTGGAGGATTCAGAACCTTTGACTCATTTTCAGAACTTTCCTGAACAATTTCACTTTGTTTTCCATGATCTCTGCACAGACCCCGGTCAGTGTTTGTGATGGTTCTGAAAACCTGCTGTCCTCCTGCAGATGTCCAAGCCCGGTTCTGTTGGACTTTTCTCCTGCAGCGGTGATCCTTCCGCTCTCAGCAGAACCAACAACAACCACAGTGGGGTAGAGATCGCCATCCACCGCGGGGGCAGCTTTGGGGACCCCAGCAGCCAGGAGGGGGTCCCTTTGGTTGACTCCACTGTTCCTTCAAGAGCCCGGCAGGTGGGGGGGGCTTCCAGCTGTGCAGAGCTGTCTCCATCAAGCTGGAGAATATCAAGAAAGAAAGACTCAAGGCAGTGATGGAGGCGTATGTTTGTGTTCCTGGAGCCCAGCCCCCCCCAGAGCCAAAGCAGCAGCACAAGGCTGCCCCCCATCCCTGCCGCGGGTAAGTCCAGGTCTGGCCCGTCTGGCAGGAATGCCGTGAGCTGGTAGTCCTGCAGTTATTATGTCTTTGTGTGTCTGCCAGGCTCCCTGCTGGAAGCTTCCACCATGCTGAGCAGTTTGGACTCGAGGCGGCCGGCGGTTGACCTGCCGCCACGTGGAGTCCCGCCACTGAACCAGCTGACTGAGCGGCGCAGCAGCACCACCAGCACCATCAGTTCCTCTTACACCATGAGCCGGTGCTCGTCTGACTCCAGCCGGCGCTGCAGCCATCAGTCCAACATCAGTCTAGCAGAATCCTACGACCCCATCTCCACAGATCTGTCTCGCCGCTCCAGCGAGGCCAAGCATTCCGGGGGGGCGGGTGCCGGTAGAAGAGAAGGCCTCCCAGGACTTCTTGATCTGACCCCAGCTCAGCATTATCAACTCAAGGCAAAGTATGCATTTTCCACTGGTGGAGCTCCGCCCACCCCTCTTCCCAACGTGGATCAAATGAGGCTGAGAACGTGGAAGGAGGTCTACAGAGACCCTCAGGAAGGCGTGGCACACTCAGTCTGTCAGCCTCTCTCCACAAACGTGCCGGGGCGCCGCAGTGATACCGGCTATGGCACTGAGACCATGATGCCCCATGAGGTACCCAACCATTTCCCTCGCCGTGCCAGTGACCCCGAGCATCGCCCCAACTTGGAACATTTGCCACGGAGAAGAATTCAGCTCTACAACAGCTTGAACCCCATTATTTGTCAACCGATGTCGGATCGTCATCACATGCTGGGAATTCTGGGATGCACTCACTCTGATGGAAGCCTAGACCCGAGACCCCCCAGCATTTCTGAGCATGTGGACAACATGGCAGCTGCAGCGAGTGGAGACGATGACATGGTGCTTCCTGATGACATGCTTCAGTATCTTCAATCTCAGAATTCTCCGATTGACTGTGACCCCTGCAGCCAAACTGGGGGTGACTGGGCATGTACGGTCCCATCCTTCAACGCACAGAGGAGAACGGCCACGGTGGATTCTGTTATAAACCAGTCCAAGCAGGACCTGCAGATGGAAACTGAGTCCTCACAGCCACCGTTCACAGCCTCATCCAACATCTCAAGCAAGAACATGCCGGTTCAATGGAATGAGGTGAGCTCAGGGACAGTGGACACCCCAACCAGGCTATCCAGGCAGCATCATCCTTGCAGGGGGAACCTGGCTGTTGCTGAACAAAGATACAACTTTGAGGTCCTTCAGGCTCAACATTTTGACCTGGACAGGAACCAAAGCCTGGTGAAAGTCTTCTCCAACCACCAGCAGCAGCCCAGACAATGCAACCTGAGACATGTTAGAAGCCAGGAAGCCAAGTCAGCATCTGGAAGCACCAACATGCAACCCCACACACCTAACCGCTCCCTGCAGCAGAACAGTAGAGGAATCCTTCCACCAGAACCGCCCTCAGAGCCCAAGCCTGTCACCAGACAAAGATGCAGTTTCAGCTCGACACAACCGAGCCAGATCTCCAGATCGTCTGAGATGACCTCTGGTCAAAACGTGGACAGCTCTGAGGCCACCCCAAAGAGACCCAACAACTGCATGAGTCACAACAGCCAATCAGAAAACCTGATCCGGGCCATCTTCTGCACAGGTGAGACTCAAATGTTTGAGGCCCCCTACGTCAGCCTCGAGGCCTCTCTGTCTGCCGGGGGGCCAGACAAACACATCACAGCCTCACCAGGAGTCAACCAAGTCTCCAGCAGCACGGCAGACCCCTCCACGTGTGAGGGATGGGAGTCAGAACAGGCCGTGCTGGACTACGGGGACCACTCCAGCATGATGTCTGGGAGTCCAAGTCCTAAACTTTTGCAGAGCCTCTCCCAGGCTTCCTCACACCTCAACACACCCCACAACTCTGTGAGTCTGGCATCAGTGCCAGCGGGGGTCAGCAACATGGCCATCGGGGACATGAACTCCATGCTCACAGCTTTGGCAGAAGAGAGCAAGCTCTTCAAGTTGACAAGCTGAGCAACAATCCGCTTATTTTGAAAGCCATACTTTTTCACTGCAGAATCCTGAGTGTTGAAAACATCTGAACAGCAGAGAACATTCAAGTAAAGCTCAGGAGATCCTGAGGACATCCTGAGGTATGTGAGGTCACCTGAGAACATGAAAAACCTTTAAGGATATCTAAAGAGTTCTGGGATCATCTGAGGATCTTTAGGAGCATCTATGGAAACAAATGAAGACATCAGGAACACAGTTAGAAAATGTCGTGTTCATTCCTGTGTATTTTCTGGTGTAATGTCTAGGAACTGTTCTGATGTTCCGTCAACGGTATGTAATCCTGGTGACATAAAGAAACAAACTTCAACAACCTTCTGTTCAAAGAACGTTCTGTGAATTTATTATTTGTTTCAACCATGAATTCAAGACGGGACATTTTCATCATGGATGTTGAACTTCTGCAGACCTGATATTTTTGAAGCTGTAGTGTAGACCCAGACTTCCTTCTCAGCCCTTTGGAGGGACGTGAACTCAGATTGGTTTTCTGCTTGTATGTTTGGTGAATTCTTTCTCTGAAAGAAAACACCGGTTCAGGTGTAAATCCCTCTCCTTCCTCTGTCATAGTCCGTCCATGTCCTCCACCACGGCTCTTTGATATTGAATTCCTGGACAATTTAATCTGAATTTCTTCCTCCAGCTTCTTACTATCCGACATTCATCCCTCCAAACAGGGAGAAATGGAAGAAATGCTGTCTTCAAATTTGGATGTTACTACCACTCAACGACATCACGAAGAGTTGCCGGTCAGATACCTTGGCTCGTGGCGTCCAGCACTCAGGAAATAAATAACATCAGTTTTATGACTTTAAAAACAAAAAGTCATGACTTCAGTATCCAAGCTTGTGTATGTCAATAAACAACCAGCTGAATCTTATTTATAAATGAGAATGTGGTACTTCTGTAAGAGTACAGTAAAGTCTGTGAGACAGAGCGTCTCCTCTTTCATCTTTCCTCTCATAGTTTTAGTACCAACATTAGTCCAGGTATTTAAAGAGCCCAGCACTCCAGGAGGACGCCCGAGTCGAGTCTGGAGCTCCGCCGGCAGCTGAACCAAAGTTCACTCTGAGTCTGTCGGCGTGACAGCAGATTCTAGAGCCAGCTCTGACCCCCCCAGAACCACTCTCATGCTCATTTGTCCATTAGCAATCAGAAGGGGCCGGCTTTGCTGAAAACAAACAGTAACAAACAAAGGACCGGAGTGGGGCCCGCAGGCCGGGGTCGGGGGTGTTTGGGGGGCAAACCTCTGAGTGAAATAATTGCGAGGAATATTTTCAAACAGATGTCTGTTTGGACTTGGCCCTCAGCTCGTTGGCCTCGTTAAATATAGTGATTTGATTGGAAAACAAGTAGTGTGAAACGGGCTGACAGCCAATCGGACCATTTGGGCCTTTCTAATGACCCCTGGGGGTCAAAGGTCGTCAGAGTAAAAGCAGCTCCGAGAGGATGTGTGGCCAGCCGCCAGAACAGGCCGTAAACCTAAACCGTTCTCAGAGGAAGCCGTCTTTGTTTGGTTGACTGTCAGATCGACGGACCGACAACCATCACACGCCCCCCCCATGAGCACAGGTCACTGTTCACAGGCAGCACGGGGGGGTAGAGGGGGCAGAGGGTCGGGTAGTTCAGACCCGCTGAGAACTGCTGGTTAGGTTCAGTTTGAGAAACGTTTTTAACTTTCAGAGCTCATACAGAAATACTAACACAAATACACACAAGTACTGCCACACAAACACACTCACGTTCACATTCTGACACACAAACATGCATATACACAAATATAGTGATGCAAAAACACACACACAAGACACACAAATACAAATACACTGACACACAAACGTGTTCACACAAATAAACATGCATACACATTCAAATACCCTGATGTACTAATACTCATTAATACACTGTCACATGCTGACACACACACAAACACTTGAACACACTGATGGAAACCGTCTGATGAATGCGTGACGTTCAGCAGGAAAACAGAAAAACCTTGAAATAAATAAAGAATCCTGTTTTAATCTGAATATAATCCAGCATGAAGACGATTCTGATCCAAACTCTTCACACAAAGATCCTCTCTGAGACAGGAGGGTTATGCTGGTGCGATAAAACAGTTTGGAATGTTTCCCATCAAACCTTTCAGTTCAGTATTAATTCAATGAAGGTTTTTTCTAATAAATCTGACTTTTTCTGAGCAGGAAACCAGACCTGATGGACTTTCATACGGATATAGATAATATGATCAGGTTGATGTGTAGTTTCTGCCAAACTAATCATGTTATTGTTAACTCATTCATGGTCACATCAGTCGATACTCAGGATTTCTAACCCCAAGTGGACACCAGAGGAACTGCAGCTTTCCTCCCTGTTTGAACTCGGGTTAGAGTCTCAGTTTCCTGTGAGAACAGCTCCACCCCCCCTTCCCCTCAGGTGAAGAGTCACTCTCTCATTTACCGCCCTCACCAACACCTGGACCGCCTACCTCCACCTCCGTCTCAGTCTCCAGTCTCATCACCTCCCGTCTGGACTATTGCAACTCCCTTACATCTGGACTCCCCCACAAAAACAAACTGCTTCCAGACTCTGCCGCCCGGATGGTAACAGACTCGACTCTTCACACCTGTCCTGCAGCAGATCCAATGGCTGCAGAGCTTCAACGGATCAACTTCAAGCTCCTTATTCTGACATTCAAAGCCCTCCATGACCTCATCCATGTTGCCACTCCCCCCTCAGGTCTTCCTCCTCCCTTCAGATGGTTGTACCCACCAATCGCTTCGTCTCCATGGGGGGGCAGAGCATCCTCCCTTCCCTCTGATCTACAGAACATGGACTCCGTCTCCCAGTTTACCAAAAACTTCAAAACCCGGAAAATCCACCCTGATTAATGGAACTTTGCAACATTTCTATGACTGTAGTTTTTAAGCTGTGTATTACGTTTTGGGTTTACCTGTAAGGTCACCTGGAGTGTCCAGAAAAAGCATAAATAAAAAGTATTAATTTATTATTAAAACCTCTTTGGACTATAAACTATAAAGTTTGTCTCAAAGAAGACTTTGAGACAAGACTTCTCCTCACAGCGGTCGATCGGCTGAGTTTGCATCATGGCTCTTTCAACACACCGGACATGGATATGTTTACATCAGATTATTGATGGACATCATCATCGATGATTATTGATGAATCCGTTCAGAGACTAGACATAAACTGACCTGTAAATGTTCATGGATACATTTAGATTTTGGTTCCTTTTTTTCTTTGAAAGTATGTGTTCATAATAAAATATCATTAACATTCTCCAAATAAAAATAATAAAAAATTATATGAATTATAAAGAAAATGATCGAAAAACTTCTCTGAAGTTCTAAATATATTGGTAAAACTCCAAAAACAAGTCAGAAATTCCTGTTTTATATCAATTCAAACAGTAAAGATTATATCATCATTTTCACACATAAAAAGATTTTCACAGCAGATCTTCAGAAGAGAGAGTGATGAAGATGAAGAGCATCTTCATCTGAGACTGAAGGTTCTCCAGAGGAGGTCCAGTTCGAGCTCAGAACAGAGTTCTACCCGCTGAACCAGTTCCTGTTCCACTGTCGC